>OX381710.1:26663711-27863711 GCA_947462335.1 Harmothoe impar
AAGATCAATGGCACCGTCTAATAAATTCAGGCAAATTGCATCACACATAGGGTTGGGGGTCAATTGACCAGGGGGGGGGGGGGGTCAAACGACCAACTTAAATCGAGAGATGAGAAATTAGCAAAATAAATTCAGTCAAATTGCAATACACATAGCCATGAAATCTAGAGGTGAGAATTAAGCTGAATATGTTTAGGTAAATTGCAATACACATGGAGGGGGGTCAATTGACCAGGGGGGGGGGGTCAAACGACCAACTTGAATCTAGAAGGGAGAATTTAGCAGAATAAATTCAGGTAAATTGCAATACACATAGGTAGGGGGTCAATTGACCAGGGGGAGGGTCAAACGACCAACTTGAATCTAGAAGGGAGATTTTAGCAGAATAAATTCAGGTAAATTGCAATACACATAGGTAGGGGGTCAATTGACCAGGGGGTGGGGGGTCAAATGACCAACCCAAATATAGAGGGGAGAATTGAGCTTAATAAAACTAGTTAAATGGAATTATGGACAATGAGGTATACAAGGAAATCGAGGTTTGACCAGGGACTGATATATAGAGGGGAGTATTGCACTCAATAAAAGTAGGTAGGCCTAAATTGAAATATAAATAAACAACAGGTACTATACAATTAAATCAAACTTTATTCAGTAATTCTCCATGGTTGATAGGTTGATGACTGGGGGGGGGGGGCAACCGGGGGTACATGCCCCCTATTTTTCTGTAGGGCCTACATTTTAATGTTGACCCCTCTAGATATAAGCTACCCCTTTTCAGTGAAAAACCAGCGCATTGCTTCAAAAAATTGACACATCTCGGGGGGGGGGGGGGGGGAAGAACATTTTTATGTGTCTCGGGGGGGGGGGGGTGTCATTGGATTTATTGTATAAGCCTACTTTTAATTTTGAGTTGGTCATTTGACCCCCCCCCTGGGTCATTGGATTTATTGTATAGGCCTACTTGTGATTTTGAGATGGTCATTTGACCCCCCCCCCCTCTGGGTCATTGGATTTATTGTATAGGCCTATTAGTAATTTTGAGTTGATCATTTGACCCCCCCCCCCCCCCGGGTCAATTGGATTTATCATAAACTTATAAATTTGAGTTGGTCATTTGACCCCCCCCCCACATCTGCGTATCTATCAACACTGTAAATTTGAATTGGTCATTTGACCCCCCCCCCTAGTAATTTGACCCCCCCCTGGTCATTTGACCCCCCCCCCTCCCGCTCTGGTCATTTGACCCCCCCCCCTCTGGTCATTTGACCCCCCCTCTTCAACCACAACAACATCCGAATTGTAGCAAAACTCTGCTAAACAAAGATGAGAATGATGTTTTCTGAAGTAAATTAATGTTTTAATACTTTCTGTCGATTCAAAATGTTGATTAGATGCCTCTCAATGTTGATAAATACATTATCAAGTGTAAAACGGCCGCATCACGGCCGTGGTGTGTGCACCGGAAGTCTGTATTGTACTGCTGCACTCTGATTGGCTGAGATGCTCCCATCCGGCCCAGAGAAGGAGACTTCCGGTAAGGACCCTTGCGCTTGCCGTATTATAATGTGTATAAACACATTATAACGTGCATGACGGCCGTGGTGTATACACCGGAAGTCTGTGTTGTACTGCTGTGCTCTGATTGGCTAAGAACCTCCTTTCCGCCCAGAGAAGCTCCCTTCCGGTTAGGACCGTCGCGCTTGCCGTAGCACACCGCCGGGGCACACCGCCACTCTTCCCGGGGCCCTGCCCCACGCCTGCTGCCGCTTACCTGCTCGCTGAAGCCACTCTCAGCGTGTCTCTGAGGCGTCCCTTGTGGTCCCGTTTTTCCGACTTTTCAAGTCTCTAAAATTCCACTTCTAGTAGCCATCCGACCTTCATCGTTGTCTACAACCTTCTTCATACCGGTACCTTCACCAACCTTCCTGGGCAGTAGATGGGCATCCCATAACCTGTAGGGTAAATGTGGGTAATATTGCGCACCTAGTGACGATATTACCCAAATCTTCCTCATAACTCTAGCCTGCCGTCATTAAGAACCCTTTTTATATGCAATTTAAAAAAAAATATTGAAAATTGAAAAAATGGAGAAAAAAATAAATCGTTATTGCAACCACCTATATGGTAAGTAGGGGCCTAAAAGTATGACTAAATATTTGGGTTATATCGTTATTATTGTACTTATATCGCTCACACCTTTGTGTTTTATCACTCACCCATTGATATACAGTGTATTTGACCATATGGGTAAATCCGCTCACCTGTTTTCACACCCAAAAGTGTGAAAACAGGGTGGTTCGCCCCAAATGCTCTCACACCTGTATGGTGAGTAGCAGCATCCCCAGATTTACACCAGTGTTAGACAACATACAAATCTACCTTTTAACACTATATGACTCATTTTACTGTTATTTGATATTTTATTTTTTATTTTATAAACATGTGCGCGATATAACAACATGCCTGAGCGATATAAGCTCTTTGGGAATTAGTATAGAAAAAGCATATATAAAAAGATTAAGAAATTTAGATTTTTTAACGTTTTTATAAATGCCTAGCTCGAGGCATAAATGTATATCTCAGATAAATATCATGTATTGACATGATATCGTATATAAAGTGGCTACTCACCAAAAAGAAGAAATTGAAAAAAAAAGTTAGAATTGTGCCTTTTAGGGGAGGGGGTGCGCGATATTACCACATGCGCGATATTACCCACATTTACCTTAAACGGATTGGTGGTTTATTTTTATAATTTTACAAGACTTACCAGTAGGGTAAGTTGTAGTAAAATGTAGATTTTACCGAGGGCACACTTCGTGGTGCCAGGGGAACAGACGAGATGATGATGCGTCCGCGCACGCGCAGTCAGACTTGGGAGCTTCATGTCGGGCTAACTAAATTCCCACCCAATTATATATATTTCAATAAATCAAATAATTTACAAATATATATCAAAATAACCCAAGTGCTGTAAAATTTTTCCCAAAAACCATAACAGACCCGGGTGTCAGGTGGGAAGGGCGTCTGTTCCCCTGGCACCACGAAGTGTGCCCTCGGTAAAATCTACATTTTACTACAACTTACCCTACTGGTAAGTCTTGTAAAATTATAAAATTTTACCTCTGGCGACACTTCAAAGTGTTGCCAGGAAACATACGAGAGGTTCAGAGTAGTTAAAGCCTGGAATGAACTATAAAGCACTCTATAAACAAACACCCCATGATCAAGAAATTCAGTTTGACATGCAAATCTAATTACATTGATCATTAATTTCTATGTACAATTTGTAAACACAGTTTACACTTCAATCAATGAATAACTTGTTTATAACTCATTCTATGTACAATTTTCATATTGAAAAAAACCTATGTACAATTTGTAAACCAAGTTTACCTGAATGTCAGTCATTAAAACAACAATTATCAGTACATAGACATACTTGTGAAAAAGAAAAAGACCCTTTGATTAAGCTTAGTATGTTTTCAAATCCTTAAATTTCACAAGTATATAGTTCTTGTATAACTTTTAGCTATCAAACTATCATAGCACTAATTTGAACTACTCAGTGCTGTAGGTCAGCTTTGACCTATTACAAGGCTAATAATAAGCCCCGACCCACCGAGGTTGTATCCCACTCTACACGCTTGTCATAGAATCGGGCAAAGGAATCTTCTCCTTTCCAGCCAGCATTCTTAAGGATCAAATTGACATTGAGGCCCACTGCTTTTGCAGCTGACTCAGCAGCCCCCCGTGTAGAGTGAGCTCCATACTCGGTAGTGTCAATCCCTGCCAGACGCATCGTGGCTAGCGTCCAGCGGGCAAGAGAACCCCTCTCAATAGGTTCATGTGGAGAAATATATGACAACAGTAACTGAGAGAATTTCCTGACTATTTCTGTTCGCTTAACTCTTCCTTTCCCAGATCATTTTTGGGTGTTTTTTGGACTATAGATGATGGCATGAGCATTCTAGAGCTTTTGGAATTATGTAAATATTCAAACTACAATTGGAGTAGTGATACAATGAACTAAGGATGTTGACTTAAAAGGGCGTTAACCTAGTATTCAATATCTATTTAAAAAAGCAAGATATGGCTCTATCAAAATAGCAATGATATAAAAAAAAGTGTATCTTGAACCAATATTCAAACTGCAATATTTCAGGATTGCCTTCATCAATTGAGATGGAATAAATACCATATTGTAGATTTTGTTAGGTATTTTCTGATTTTGTATGTGAAATGGTCATGACAGCCATATTTGATACGGTTACCATGGCAACCAATAATTCACAAAATCACTATTTCTAGCAGATCTGTTGCTATGGCAACGGATATGTTGATCAAAATCACACCGAAAATAATGGGAAATTTTAGTTCCATCTTTTTAATCTTGAAAAACTCTCTCAAGTAGATCTTCACAAAAAAAATCATATTATCCTACATTTTTAATGATTTTTACCTGAAAAATCGATTAAAAATAGGTCAAAATCGGCTTGATTGTCCCTTAAGTTGGCAAGCAAACCATATCAAGGAAAATACTACCAGAGATTAATGGTTTGGGATCCTTGGAGACCATATTCCAAATAGTGAGAATCCAAAAAATCTAAGCTTTGAAGCAATTTTTGAGTAAATGTTAGGGGCCTCAAAATCGGCCAAAAATCGGCCGAAAATTCGCATAAATGCGCGATCTGGAAAGTAAGAGTTAAGGTAAGCCTTAAGTGCCTCTACTACGCACAGCCGCTTATCTTCGGGGAATGCGTGAATCAGAATGGTATCTAACGGGTCCCCAGGGCGGTTATGCTTCATTAGCTTGAACAGTTTGAAAATCACTACTTCTTTGAACTCAAGACCATTGATGTCCAGGTTGATGATTTGCTGACCTCTTCTACCTGTGACCAGTAGGAGGAGAGTAGTTAGCTTGAGTGTGATCTGTTTCAGTGACAGGTTCTCATTTTCTCCCCACTCTTTAAACAAGTTCAGGACCAAAGACACGTCCCAAAAGGTTGTGTGTTTGGCCCCAGACGGTTTTCTCTCATACTGGCCCTTTAAAAGCCAACAGACATTTTGGTGTTTCTCCACAGTCTCCCCGTTAAAGGTGGTCAGTATCGCTGACAAGGCCGAATGAGCAATGTTGAGGGCTGAATACCCTAAACCCTTCTTGGCTAACTCTTTCAAAAAGAGGCACACCTGGGGGAGACTGGGGGAAAACACCTCAATGTCCCTGTCTAAGCAGAAGACGCACCACTTACTTGTCTAGCAGCCCTATCCAGTTTCTCTATTTTCTCCAGTGTTGGACAAACTGTCATAGACACTGAATCCAGCCAAAATCCCAGGAAAACTATTTTCTGATTTGGCTCCAGAACTGACTTCTCTGGGTGCACCACAAATCCCAGCTTGTTTAGCGACTCACATAATTTATGTGTTGATTCCCTACACTGTTCTTTGGTAGATGCCATAACAAAAGAATCATCAATGTAAGGGAACAAGTTGTGGCCCTTTTGTCTAAGCCTGGCATAGACCGGTTTTAGAACCTTTGTGAAAATTCTAGGGGCACAAGCTAACCCGTTAGGCATTCCTACAAACTCGTATAACTGGCCTTCCCATGAGAATCTTAGGAACTTCCTAAAATGTTCATCTATGGCCACAGAATAGTAGGCATCTTTGAGATCTACTGACCCCATCCAGCAGCCTGGTCTCATCATATCCAGTGCTGTCTGTAGGCTCGCCATTTTAAATTGCTCATACTCTACTTGTTTGTTCATCAGGGTGAGATCAAGAATGATCCTAAACTGACCGTTAGGCTTAGGCCTCAAAAATACATTTGAGACAAATTGTCCTTCAACATCATCTACTGGTATAACCACCCCTTTCTCTTTCAATTTCTGCACCTCCCCTGTCATGGCAACCCTCTCTTCTGGTGAGAGTTTATATGGGTGAGGTACCCTCTCTTGGTAGGGTACCTCCACCAAAGGTATGGTAACCCCTCTTACCATACCAATAACCCAAGGATCCCTAGTTACTGACATCCAAGAATTAACAGAAAATGCAATGTTACCAGCTCTATAATTGTGAACAGTATTTTTCAGTAAGGGGAAACTCACCTGCTCACCTAGTGGCCCCTGTTGTGAAAATCTTGAGGTTTCTTATGCTGATGCTGCTGTTGCTGCTGGGGAAGAGGAGGAGGTGGTGGAGGAGGGCCACCCAGCGTAGCTTGGTAGAACCTATTCTGCTGGTTCATCTGTTGTTGGCCTCCCCAGTGACCACCATGGCCAGCTCCACGGCCACCGGCACCACGGCCGCCGGCTCCACGGCCACCGCCTCCACGGCCACCGCCTCCACGGCCACCGCCTCCACGGCCGCCTTGATGGGATGGCTGTGCGTTATTCTGCTTCTTGTCTGTGGACTGTAATCTTGGATTGTCTCTAGCTACAGAGGCTGCCCACTTGACGCGCTCATCTAGCTTTTTCTTCCCCTTGATGACATCGCCCCCAAACAGCGCCTTTCTGGAATTGGTGTCTTTAGAGGATCGTGTCAAGAAGTCATGATAGCTTGGCCCCAATGCGGGTTTAAATCTGTCGCGGCGCTGTGCTGTCAAAGTGTTTACTGTTGCAGTCATTAGATAGAGTCCATCAACTAGATTTTTTGTCAGTGCATCTAACCTGGGGTTTCCGTCCCCAATCTCCAACATGATAGCCCTCACTGGGGCAACCGCTACCAAGGCTGCCACCAGATTTTTCTGTAAGCTAGCAATCTTATCATCGCCTGGTAAGATGTGCTGAGTTTTATTCTTACCGTCTATGCAAATCTGAGCAATTTCTGGCTCTACTTGGGGCACAACCATAATCTTCTCATCCTTTGGAGGTGCATACTTAGTGAGCAAGGCTAGCCACTCAGTCCTCTCCATCCTATCACTAAACAGGCCTTGAATACACTCCTTCATATCAGGATCCATATTATTACTTTTGTTCAATTCGGCCTTCTTTATGCGCTTCGCCTCCATTAACTCTGCTAGGGCGCTTTCTCTTAGCCGATTTATCTACCACCGGATCATCCTCGTTGTCCGAAATGTTATGGTCTGGTTGTCTGGTTTTGACACCAGGAGGGGTCGGCAGGGTGTCTTCCTGACCAACTTCATTCCCTTGCTCCTCCTCTTCTTCATCCCAGCCCCCCTCCTGGTACTCATCCTCCCAAGTAGAGGCCCAGTGGTCCGGAGTGGGGGAGGGATCTGTGGACTGAGGGCGTGGCTGGGCATAATAGCTTGGTTGATAAGCCCCCCACTGAGGCTGAGGGGGAGGGGCCCATTGAGCTTGAGGCTGAGTCCACTGTGGCTGCTGTTGTCCCCAGTGTTGGGCAGGCTGGGGGTAAGGCAGCTGGTAGGGCTGGTACCCAGGCATAACTTGTCCTGGCTGAGGGTAATAACCAGGAGGATTTGGGATTTGCTGATACCCTAGAACCTGCTGTCCTGTGTAGGCAGGGGTTGTGAGAGGGGAGCTGTAGTTCACCTCTACATTTCTGACAGAAACAACAGGTCTACTAACAGTAGCAGTGGCCGCCAGTGAACAATTAACTGTAGACCCAGTCTCTGGGAATTTCTGTTTTGGCACACTCCCTGTTCTGGGTGCTTGCTGTGGTGGATAGATCTCCCCATCCAGCAACATCCTCCCCAGATTATCATAAGACACTCTTCTATTAAGCATACTGTCCAGCGTTTCAGCAACTCAAGGTTGGTCAAATAACACATGGGAAACCTGATGGGTGGCCGCCGGGGTTTTGGTTGCCTCATTGGTACGTCGTTTATTGGCGGCCAACAATAGTCCCTTCACACCAGAAGCCCCATCAGTCAACAGCTGCTGAGTTGCATAGTCATGGTCATTAGCTCCTGGTGGCATTACTACAACAGTGGTTTTCTCAGACTTCTTAGAAGATACGGGCCTGGACTGATCCTTATCCCCCCCTCTAGAAGATTTCTCTGACATACTCTGAAAGATTAAAATTGAGAGAAGTCTCAAAATCCCAATCCACACCAGTTTCAAACAATTTCACAACGACGGACGCTGGCCAAGATGGCTTCAGCGAGTTGTCAGCAAATTATGGCAATAGCAGGTTGCTCGTAATTATGTTACTGTGATCAAAAGACCCACCAAATCAGTCCCAGCAGAGGCCTGATTCGTTACTAAACACACAAAACGACACTTTGATATAGATGTAGGCCTAAATCCGACATAATTATCAATACTCACCGAAGTTTTGAAGCAGTCGACAAAGTCCGACTTAGCGTGAAAACTATGAAGTCTTGTACTGACTGCGCGTGCGCGGACACGTCGTCATCTCGCATGTTTCCTGGCAACACTTTGAAGTGTCGCCAGAGGTAAAATTACTCTAAAACAGAGAGACTCAGGAACACATCCTCTGACATTTTGGCGACCTCAGCTTGTGACGTCATACTTTTAATAAAACGGAAGTAAAGTGGACGCTGACATAGGGGAGACCGGGGCAAAACTGACCCCTTAAGGGAAGATGGCATATAGCTCAGAGGTAAACCCCTGAATTGAAACATTTATTTTTTCATAACAAAGCATAGAAGTATACCATCCATGAAAATAATTAATATTGTGTTAGTATCATTAATAGCCTAGTGGGATAGCATAACATATTTTGACCTACGAAGGTCATGGGCTAAAAGTCCCGGGGCAAAAAGGTTTTTGGGGGGGGGGCAAAAGCGACCCTGGAAATTTCTTAATTTTGAATTATTATATTTTTTTCTTGCTCCCATCTTTTAGCTATGTTATTACTCAGTTCATTAGGTATTTCTTTGTTGTCATGCATGACCATTATCTAACATTTTTCAATATTAATTGATTTTTATGACCGTTGAATATCATGCATTTCAATAAAATTTCCCCCGAATTCAGGAAAAATTCCCCAAAACCCCAAAAATACCCCCAAAGATGAAAAATGGCTTATAAGAAATAATTTTATATTCAAATAAGCATTTCTCATCATTCTTATCATTTTTTAGGCCAAGCATGGTTATTTTTTCATGTTTTGATCATTTCTATGGGGTTTCACCATAGGAATTATGATTGTGAGGGGGGGTCCGTATTGCCCCAGCTTCATGAAAAATATGTGAAAAAATGATCTTGCCAAAATAAATAACTGCAGGGTAATATTTTTTTCCAATGACTTTGGAAATATGTTGCACAATATTTTAGCTATAAAATATTATTGTTTTAGCCATAAAACATTAACATATACCTCTTTTTTAATTCTCAGAAGCTTATAAACTGATTTTTGCTAAATTAGATCAAGATCTCTAGTTTCAGTTTTTTCTTAATGGAATCCGGAATATCATAGGTAGCATCGAATTTAAAAAAAAAAAACATGTTATCTCTAACAATTATATGAGCCAATTTGACAAAAATATGGAATTTATAGCTGAGAACTGAGTTAGGGGTCGGGTCCCTTTTGCCCCGGGGGTCCGTTTTGCCCCGGTCTCCCCTACGCTGGTACCCGGGCGCTTATTTTCGCGCATCGTCAAATACTCAACAGGACCAACATCATTTCATGGTGATGTTGTTGGGGGCGCATCGGAGGTGCGACCCCAGAATCCAAGATGGCGGACTTGAGCGCACATGGCAGACAGTGTCCCAGAAACATGTATTGATGTAGATCTACTGTTAACTCAACTGATAATAAAGAAGTCTAACATCACTCTGACTCACAGCTTGTATGCTCCAACTATGTCTTACCAACGTTCATGCTCGTACAAATCTAAGACGGGTAGGACAAATGAACGTTGGGTCAACGTTGATATTTGAAAGATGATTGGATCAACGTCATTGCTAAGGTCTAAATATGGTTGGCTAGACATTGGAACAACGTCAGTATGTGACATAGGCCTACGTTGGCCCAACGTTGATCCAATATCCAACGTTGATGTCAATGATTGTCATGCCCGACGACATGCCAACGTTGGCTCGTACGGAAAATGAACGTTGTACCAACGTCAGTATCTGACGTCAATCCAACCTTGTACAATGTTAGTCCAAAGTTGGGCCAACGTTTCTTTGCTGGCTGGGCAGTATTCCCCGATGTCACTTTCCAAGTCTGGACCAAGGTAGCCACTCTCGTACCCCTACTAAGCCTCCCGATCCTCTCACGTCAGTAGGGTGTAAATTCCTCCGGATACAGACTGATACTCATTCTAGGACCAAGGTAGTATCATCTGAAATCATCGAACTCGTCCAGTTTGAGCTCCAAGCAGAAAATCGAACAACAGTGGTGCTTGGAGAGTTTCGAGGCGGTTCCGGCTTGGTCGCGCATGCGCAGTTATACGCTTCGGCAGCATTCACGTGTGATCTCGAAGTTTCCCCGGTCTGTGATAACTAAATGCCGCGTGGGGATCGCTATATTTACTCAGTTTCACAGATCACCAAGGAATAAGTGACATTTTCTCCGTAATCTTGGTACAGGAGATACAGTAGTAACCCAGTTATACGCGGTTACCCAGAAGGGACGCCTTAAGTCAACGGACTGTAGCCTCAGGAAGGCACCATTCATTGAGGACTCCAAGCCGGGAGGAGTGTTCACCAAACGAGGAAAATGTCAGTCGTCGGCTTCGATTTCGGCTACCAGTCTTGCTACATTGCCGTAGCTCGACAAGGTGGAATCGAAACAATTGCTAATGAATACAGTGATCGGTCTACACCGTAAGTATTTAACACCCTACTTCCTTTATCTCATTCAATCGCAAGGTCAGAATGCCGGTTTCCACGCCACTACACCTTGCCCCGTGTCTGCCGAAAGTGTGACAGTGACGGAGTGAGTGACTGCACAATGAATCAATGACGCCAGTCATTCATTCCCTCTCTGCCACTTTGTGAGACTCAGCCGCTGCTTGAAGATATAGCTCTAGACTTGAATCCATGTAAAAAGTGAAGGCTACCAATTACCCACACTAAAGATACCATTTAGATCTGTCTTGATCGGTAATTTAAAAAGAAAACTAGTCGACAGGTATACGGACATGATCATCGACATGGGACATGAATACTAGGCCTAACTAAGGGTTTGTTGGCCTAAAACTAGGACAGCCTTGCCCTTGGTCAGCGTCCACCCTACCTGGGGAACGCCCTAGTCCTAGCCTTAGCCTGCCATCCTGCCCAATACACAACTTTAATTACCCCCTTGATCAAGTTATTAAACTATCTGTTTGTACCTGTAGTAGGATGTGTATTGCCGCTACACATCATCTGATTCTGGTTTGCGCCAGCAAATGAAATGCATTACAACCCTGTTCCCAGCTTTAATAGGGCCTACCTGTAGTGTACTATGTCTATGTGTAGGCCTATTATGGGCCACTCAAAAAAAAAAGTTGTTTCTCATCACCGCGCGCATCACAAAAATCATGAACTGAGGATTTTTTTTTGATTTTTTTTTATTTACTTTGATGCAAAAAATGTTAAAAATTGGAAAAATATTTTCAAATTTGGTATCAAATTAAAGCTTATGCTGGCAGCAATGCAGTCCGCTGGTAATAGTTTGCATTTTAGGGAGTGCTCATTTTTTAACAACAGGGGGGGGTGGTGGATTTGGGGGAAAAAATTCAACCTGTTTTGAGGGAAAAAGCCCGCGCGTTACTATGCTACAAAGGGGCGCGAACGCGCGCGATTTTCTGCCTGCCGGGGGGGGGGGTAAAAAATTTCGACCCCTCTAGCGGGGGGCTGAAAAAAATTCGCGCGCTCCGCGCAAAATCTCACCGCCCCCCCCCCCCCTGTTGTTAAAAAATGAGCACTCCCTTAACAACCTTTGAGGATCTATAAACTCTGAATTACAAAAATGTGAAAATTCATCGCGAAAAATTCAAATTTCACCGCAAAAATTCTAATTTCCCTATTTATTTCAGCTTCAAGTAAAAAATTAAAAAAAAAGTTAAAATAAAAAACGTCCTCGTCATATTTTTCACTGCTTGGTGATGAGAAACTTTTTTCTTTTTTTTTGAGTGGCCTATGTAATAATTGGGCTGGAAGCCCGAAACTGCTAGCAGGGCGAATCGTGAGAAAGCAAAGCGAATGGACTACGATAGTATACTATTACTAGTAGTAGCTAGGCCCTAGGCTAGGCGGATGCCCAATTGAATACATTTGTACATGTACCATACTGCAATTCTTGGGAGCATCAATGACGTCACCCATACCAGTGACAAAGTGTATCCCTTATCTGGTTACCTCATACCATAGGGATGGGCATCCAAATATTCAATTTTGGGCAAGCTAATCGTCAATCATACCACATGAAAGCTAGAATCTTTGCCAACATATTACATAATGATTATCAGGGATGCCAAGTGTTACGATTTTTTCGTAATTTTACGATTTTTTACCCCAATTACGACCATTACGATTTCTGCTGGTAAATTACGATTTTTCGGAATTTTTGAAGAGTGTATACAAAAGCAGTTACTGCAACCAAAACAGATGTAGTCAAAAAGGGTGAAAAAAATAAATGGGCAAGAAATCTTCACTCTGAAACAGCTTGTATGCCCTGCCTACAAACTTGTCTGATATGAGTAGGCATAGGCCTACATCTGAGAAGAATCACATTCAATGTGTAAATTGATACATCAATTATCTATATAAAGAGTCTACAAGTGCATGAAATTGTTACGATTTTTGTTATGATTTCCAGCAAAAATTGTTACGATTTTGGGGTCCAAAAATCTTAACAAATACGATTTTGGCGTGGGGTAACTTGGCATCCCTGTCATAATGTACTTTAAATGAATAAAATGCAGCAAGTAGAAGCAAAGCTATGAATTTTTGAAATAGAAAAGTTAGGAGTATTTTCTGCCACCACTTTCTGGCCCTTATCAGCAGAGTGTGAGTAAATTAGGTCAATCCACAGCCCACTGACCACACATACTGAGTGGGGCATTTTTTGCCTTAGCACTGATTATTTTTGAACAAATAATAATACGAGAAGCCAGTCACATCAGCTTAAAGCAAACAGTTTGGGTCTTCTCTTCATGTACCGTAAAACCCCGGCTTTAAGGCCACTCAAAAAAATAAAATGGTTTCTCATCACCGCGCGCATCATAAAAATCCGGTTTTGAGGAAAACTTTTTTCTTTTTTTTTTGCCAAATTTTGATGAAAAACCTGATAAAAATGAACAAAATTGGTCATATTTGGTATCAAATTAAAGCTTATAATGCCAGAAATGCAGTGGTATAGACGAAACTTACATTTTCTCCACTTTTAAAGATCAATTAATTCTTTACCAATAAAATCTGAATTTTGGTCAGAAAAGACTTAAATTCTCCTACTCATTTTGGCCTGCGAGTAAAAAAAAAAAAAATTAGAAAAAAGCCTCCCTCGTCAGATTTCTCAGACCTTGGTGATGAGAAACCACTTTTTTTTTTGAGTGGCCTAAGACAGATTTTATTTGGCGTTTTTTTTTTTGCACAAGACAGATTTTTTCCCAAAGTTGGGGGGTCGTCTTAAATGCGGGGTTTTGGAAATTTTAAATTTGGAAAAATCATGAAAATATGAAAAGAAAATATCAATGACCTTATACCATTTAGGAACTTTTCTGCACTGATTTTAAAAAGTAATGTGTATTGTACTGTATACTATGTTAAGATCACGGGAAAAAAAGATGAAAAAAACTTGAGATTTGGATGAACTAGAGGGGGTATGGGGACTGGACAGGATCCCCAAAGTCGGGGTCGTCTTAAAGGCGGGGTTTTCCAAAATGTCATATATTTTTTGCACAAGACAGATTTTTTTCCTGAAGTTGGGGGGTCGTCTTAAAGGCGGGGTTTTAAGGTAGTTCTTATATAAATCCGATCTCTAGAAGTATTTTAAAACATAAGGGAAAGTCAAAAATGTTTGCTGTGGAGTAAATTCAGCTCAATGAATTTTTTCCAATTTTTTCACCAAACCTTCTCTCAGTCTTTTGCTTTGCGTTTTTCTGCTACACAAGCTAGCAAGTCAGGCTGATACAGAATGTAAGTTACTACGGGAAGCCAAGTGTCTAGAGATAAGCATGTCCATGGGACCTCTGTGGGCCCTGTTACCATTTTACTTTGTCTGCAATGAGGACCTCTAATTCACCCCGACCGAAATATGGGCAACGCCATCTCTTGCCAGGCAAGAAATTAGAATGGCAATACTTGGCATGCCTGCTAGCTAATATGTACCTTGTCAGTTGATGAGGCAAATGGTTAATTAAGTCTTTTGATTTTGTTTCAGGACTGTGGTGTCTCTGTGTGAGAAGAACCGACAAATGGGGATGGCAGCACAAAATATGATCGTTTCCAATATGAAGAACACATTATGGGGATTTAAAAAGCTAATTGGAAGGAAATACAGTGATCCAGTTGTGCAAAGTGAAAAGCAGTTATTACCGTATGAAGTTCTGGAAGGCCCAGACGGAAACGCTGCAATCCGGGTAAGTTAAACTGTACTAAGTTTTCTAACAATCTTTTTTCGAAAACGTGTGTGGCTGTAAAATGGTACTATCCAATCATCAGTTTAACGTGAAGTAAACTGTCAGAACCTATAGGATACCCAGGTCAGTGAGTAAAGGGATGTCATATTAATCCTCAGTCACCTACTCTGACACATGCTTCTTTAATGGTCAACGTCTTGAGCAGGGTACATTCTAGCGTTGAGGGAGGGGGGGGGGGGGTAATATGTCATCATGTAATATACCCTCTGATAGCTGTGAGTTTAACGTAGGTAATAGTTGACAGACGGCTGTTGAGTGGGGCGGTTGGTAACTTCTGAAGATGCTGCTGTGCACTTGTGTTATGACATGTTGAGCCAGAGTTCTGATTTTTGCCGACTTTGCACTTTGCCATGAGTAGCCTAGACATGTGTTTGGGTAGTTGTGTGAGTAGTAGGCCCTCCTGATATACCCTGCTCGGATACATCTACCCAAACACTGACAATGCAATGTGCACTTTCTTTGTGGGAGTAACACTAATGACCACCATACTTTCTTTGGCGTCTGAAAACTGATATGCAGTTAAAATATATTAATAACTCCGAAATGGTAATACTCCGAAACAAAATATACCCTTGCACTTACAACAAGATAAGCCGTAAGTCTGTCTTATGTATTTCCCGTCCCTTTGATCTATTGTAGTAATGTAGACTTTTTCGCTGAAAAAAAAGGTGGCATTCTTTTGCGCCCCTACCATAAATCTACATAGTCCCGTTAGAGAAATGACCACTCCCTAACCTCGGTAGGGGATTATAGCACCCAGACATACCAGGTAATCCTTCACGTATAGCACCTGTAGTGGTATACTAAGGCTGTTAAATGGATTAAATTAAATGGATTAAATTAATTAACCCCCCCCCCCCTTAGCCCCCAGCAAAATAACACAAATGCCTTGACAGGTTTTCAGAATATGTCTTGCAGTCAATTTTAGATAATTGTAATACATCCGACTTGTATTGCACTTATGTTACATGAAAATTACATCATACTTTAGATATATGAAGTTAGCCCGGGTAATCGCGGTACCTACTACACGGATAGATACGTGCACACTCCCCTAACTGATAGTGGATTGAGCTCCAGTGTACACTGTGTGATAGTTCACGGGATCCAGCACCGCCCGCCCCCTCCCCTTACACACACAGCACACAGATACATGTAATAACACCTTGGTCGTGGAATAGAGCCAGGTCCCTTGTCATATCAACCACAATCTGCCACTAACATGTCTATTAATAGATTGAAGAGTAGTGATTTCTTACATCTCAACTAATCAGAAGCACGGATGATATGTGGCGATGTTCCGATCAATTTAATATTTTGAAAAGAAAATGTAAAACAAAATCTGTTTTCCATGTGAGGATATGTATCCATACAATTAAGATGTTAGTGCAACATTT
The DNA here is from genome assembly GCA_947462335.1 of Harmothoe impar. Taxonomy (NCBI): domain Eukaryota; kingdom Metazoa; phylum Annelida; class Polychaeta; order Phyllodocida; family Polynoidae; genus Harmothoe; species Harmothoe impar. The sequence continues at coordinate 26,679,624 of OX381710.1, forward strand.
ATTCTAAAAACACAAATCTGTGACAGTGGCAATATTTATTTTCAAGCAGACACACTGGAGGACCTGTAAATATTCCCTGTCTGTCACAAGTGACTGCTCAATATGAATAAAGAATGAGATTCTAACAGGAAAAATATAGCATTAATCAACAGGACAAAAACAGGCCATGTCATTGAATTTAAATGCAGTCATGTTCCAATGGATGAAAACGTACTGAGCATGGAAGGTGTAGCCCACACTGCTGTGTTAGGCCAGGGTAGAACCTCACGTATAAGCTGCGGCTTCCACAAACCAACCGCAGTTTTAATTTCTATACCAAGCATCCATATATAGGGGGCGGCTTTTTGAACGACTTTTATAAGTGCATATATACCACATTGGCAGTTTTCCGACCCCGGGTGCGGCTTATATAATTTCCTCAAAAAGCTAGGTGCGGCTTATGCGGGAGGTTCTACGGTACGGTGAGTGTGAGAAGTGATGATCCAGTGGGCATGTGGCTGTGGTGAACAAGGGAGGCTGCTGTGTGAGGTGAGGGGGCGTGTGGGGGCCCGTGTGGTGGGCACATGACGCACACAGCTCACTACTGAGTGTCACCGCCGCCCCTGACCCTCAGACTAGCCAACTTGTTGTTGAACACGACCAGAATATTAACGAGCATGAAGGCCGGGGGTGGGGGTTAGGGCCTGTTAGGGTAGGGGATGGTCCCTGGGTGCATTGGTGGCTGAGGTTTTCATGGTGACGATGATTTAATGGATCCTAATACCTATGTACTAAGGAGGGCCATGCTAAATTGATGACTCCCAACAAATCAAAGACCGCTACCATGCACAGGAGCCAGACGTTAGGGAACGTTCAACAATTACGTCACTGTTAGGGGAGGGGGGAGGGGAGATATTTTGCTATGGGCTACAAACTACTGTTTAAAACTATGACAAGGGGGTGGATGGGTCCTGAAAATGTTCCAAATGACAGTGACATAATTGTTGAACGTTCCCTTAGTGGTGTGTTGGCAAGCCACCTGTATAGCGGAGGCCTTTAAGAGCTGGTTTGGGAGGCCAGCACGTGTTACATGGAGCTGACTAGAGATTAATACTGTCATTTATCAGATACATTATAGCCATACAGATAAATAAACTCCTATTTCTTGGCCGGCCCAGGATTTGGTTAAAGTATTGTCCTAGTTAGTAGAAAGGAAGGAGGTGACGTCATTCTATCCACGCCCCCATTTCCATAGAATAGGACCTTGTTGTTTCAATACGTGTTTACCTTGGAAATCCATCACGTATAGGAAAGGAAATGGTGGAAGATATTCCCTGTAATCCAGGAATAAAGACATGTACTTAAGACGTTAGAAGACCCTATGTACATTTCTGAGTTAATAAATGATGTAGGTCAGGTCCGAATCAAATTAATTGCTAGATGGAATTTGGGAAAGGAAGGCTTGATGGGGTTAGGAGGCTAAACATTGAAAAGCACAATTGGAATTCAAAACAGAATGCCCTGACTGAAAGGGTGTCAGAGTTTAAAGTGTATATACATGTTTTAGCAAGGGAGGTAAATTAGAAAAAACGGCAGTGAGTAGAGCGTGCCCTACGGTTAAGTGGATACGGGCCAAGGCGATACGACTGGAGCAGCTCTTTTTATCACTGACACTGACCCACTCTCCCCATCCCTATCAACCCTCGCAGACAAGAGGCAGGCCTGTATCACAACACCTTGCACTGAGGTCCCTTACCCGACTGAGTTACAGAATGGTTGCCATGGAAACCCTAGAACATATATTGACAATGCTAGAATCCCAGAGGCATGTATCTGGGTAGGACTAGGTCGGTGGTGCTGTGTAAATATACAGTTATCTCTTGTCTTGGGGTAACGTAAGAGTGTGTTTTACCTCACGGGGGACTTCATAGCAAATACCTGTTCATACAATCACTGCAACTTGATAAATACAGCAAACACGCCTAGCTGGGTCACAAATGGAGTTTTAATGGGGTAAAAGATAGCGTAACACAGGTGAATACATGGGGTAAATTCATGTGGTTGACCTGTGGGTTGTAAGCGAACCGATCTACAGTACAAAAATGGACATTCTCAGGGCATTCTCAAGACCTGGGTTATAAGCTGGTTGAAGTTTTATCCCAATGTCTGGGTACGGGTTATATGCGAGATGTGGGTTATACGTGGGACCTTACGGTCATACTCTGATCGGTAATTGACATCATGTATCACGTTATAGCTTCCCATGCTAGTACATATATTGGAGAGAAAAACACTGACGAGCTTTGAGAGTTGTAGAAATACCTCGCACATGTTTGGTATAAACCCTTTATACAGGGATGCCAAGGGTTACGATTATTACTGGCAAATTACGATTTTTAGGAATTTTTTAAGAGTATACAAAAAAAAGGCCTAGGGCCTACCGTAAAACGTTGTCTATATGTCGACCACCTATAACTTTAAAAAAAAACTGACACATAAATTTAAGTCGAATTGGAGATTTGAGATTTCCCAGTTTCAAAGATTGTATTTTTTGGTCCCCAAAAAAATTATTTTTTCAAACCTCACTTGCAAGTCAAATTGGACTTTAAGGTGAAAAGTTTGACTAGAATCAATCTTTCTATAAAAGGGCATCTTACTGTTACGGTTTTTTGTTAAGATTTCAATTTCAATGAATGCGATCCTCCAATGTTTTACGTTTTCTGTTTTACAGTGTTCTTACCTCGGCGAGCAGAGCACCTTCTCACCAGGACAAGTTACCACCATGATGTTCACAAAGCTCAAGGAGATCGCAGAGACCAACCTGAAGATCAAAGTCAACGACTGTGTCATCTCGGTAAGAGTTAACATGACGTATTTCGCGTAAATAAAGAAAAAGAATAAGCTTCATACATGTGTATCATCGAGAGAGTTCACTGTCAGCGCTTGTATATTCATGCACAGAATTACGCCATTACATACATCAACAATTTAGCATGAGGCCTTTTAAAGGCTTTATGTATTTGATAATAACTATAAGTAGGCCGATCCAGATTATGAATACATTTTAGTATATTTTATTTTTTGAGTGGAAAATTAACGATTTCCACATAAATAATTATATGCTGGAAATTGACATCACTTGATAACTTGATGACAATTAAACTTGACACAGGTGCCGTGCTACTGGACGGACATAGAGAGGCGCACCCTGCTGGACTCTGCCTCAGCGGCAGGACTCAACGTGCTGCGTCTGATGAACGACACCACCGCCACAGCCCTGGCCTACGGTATCTACAAGCAGGATCTGCCCGCACCCGAGGAGAAGCCGCGTAATGTTATCTTTGTTGATGTAGGCCACTGCGACACACAAATCGCTGTCTGTGCCTTCCACAAGGGTAAACTCAAGGTATGTGAAAGTATTATGTGATAATAAACTATGTCAAATGCATACATCCATATTTAGATAGGTCCAGGAAAATGACATACATCTACAGTATTTGGTTACTAATGGGGGGGGGGGGGCATGACATAAGACAGATTGCATGATCCCTAGAGGTTTCATCCATAGTTACTTTGCCGCATATACATGTACAATAATAAGAGAAGGCACTCTGGGTACCTGATCTACCCTCAGCAGATTTAATTATCCAAATAAAACCTCGTCATAAAAAAGAAAATCGAAAAAGTTTGAAATTAAAACTATGGTATGTTGATATTTACAGGTGCTGTCCACTGCTGCTGATGCCAACATGGGTGGACGTAACTTTGACTTGTTACTTAGAGACCACTTCGCAGCTGACTTCAAAGCCCGGTTTAAGGTTGACGCGACACAGCACAAAAAGGCCTTTGTACGGTTACTCAACGAGTGTCAAAAGACGAAAAAGTTGATGAGCGCCAACGCCACCCCAATCCCTCTAAACATTGAGTGCTTCATGGACGACAAAGATGTATCTGGAAAACTCACAAGAGGCGAACTTGAAGAGAAGGCAACCGACATTGTGGCCCGCTTTGAGAAAATCTGTCTCACCGCTTTGGAATCATCAGGTGAGTTTTGAAAATATAAGGAGAAGGTGATTTATTTGTTCGATAGTAATCTAAGTAAATCTGAGATACGTAGCTGCTTACAAAAGACTACGATCAAATCATTAGTTTGGGATTAATATCTAAATAGCAGTTTGAGGTATCTTTAAAGATGCATGCCTTGTTGTTTCTTCCTTAATGTTTTGCACTGTTGTATCTGACAAAGTGTTTGGTGTTAGGTAAAAGTCTAACTAAGTATGTCTATTGCAGGTCTCAAACAGGACGACATCTACTCTGTAGAGATTGTCGGTGGGTCTACGCGTGTACCAATGATAAAACAGGCAGTCGCCAAAGTATACGGCAAGGCACCCAGCACCACTCTCAACTCTGACGAGGCTGTGGCCAGAGGATGTGCACTGCAGGTAGGTCTCAGTTCCTGTCTATTTGAGTTGACTGTATCATGGGGCGTAGAGATGCCACTTTTTTATACAAGTTCCTGTATTTTCGCGGCAATTTCTGTGATATATTTTGTGAATTTTCTTTAAAAAGATTTCCTACTATCTGTCGACTAAAGGAAAATGTGTTCATTCTGGATGACACTCTAACAGTATTAAATAATTGGTTGATGCTAGAATTTCTTGTTTGATATGAAATATGTCACTGATTTTGTATTTCAGTGCGCCATCCTGTCGCCCATCTTCCGTGTACGGGACTTCTCCATCACAGATTGTCAGGCGTACCCCATCACACTGAGCTGGCAAGGCGCCCTACCCGACGAGGAGAGGTAAGCATAGCTGTTTAATACATCTCTGTAAGTTTAATGAATACTTGAACTTGAATGGGGAATGATTGCACATATGAAGACAACTCCTGCATGTCGCATTCGTGAAGTGATCCGGTAGTGTCTGTACGTAATTCTTACATTCTTACAAGCCTTAATATCTGGGAAATGGAATTTCTAGCTGACTGAGGTAAAGTATGAGATACAGTTACTGTTGGATTTGCGTATCTGGATAGAGTATGCATTATTTTACACCCCGTATGTATGCTTTAATGAGTATTTTCCTTTACCTTCTCAGCGAGATGGAAGTATTTTCCAAGTTCCACCAAGTTCCATTCTCCAAGCTTCTAACGTTTTACCGCAAGGCTGCATTTGTCCTGGACGCGAAATACTCATCTCCTGAAGGCATTCCATACCCCTCACCATACATAGGCCAATTCAAAATCGACAATGTCGCACCGCAGGCTAATGGTGAAGCGTCAAAGGTCAAAATCAAGGTTAGGGTCAACATAAACGGTGTCTTTAACGTTTCATCGGCTACCATGATTGAAAAGCTGGAACCAGTGGAGGGTGAGGCTGACGAGCCTATGGATGTGGAAGGCGAGAAAACCGAGCCCACCGAGAACGGACCCGAAGTGACCGACTCCACATCTACAACAGAAGCTGATAAGTCAGCTGAAACCGCCAACGGAGGCAGCGGAGACCAGAAAGACGATGAACCGGTACGTATATATTATATCTCATATCTATGCATTATCAGAACCTGTCTTCATGTTAAGGCTTCGTTTTGCCTTTGTAATTTGGTGAAAACTGTACATAAGTTACTGGTACTTGTACCTAGTAAGAGTATCCTTTGTTCGCGTTTGTGATCTAGCTATTCGTTGTGACTTGCATACACCGAATGAAAACTAAAACCCATTGGGCCTTTGGTCCTGTTTACAGATGCAGACAGACCAACCAGAAGGTGAGGCAAAGAAGGACGATAAGAAAGAGCCAGAAAAGAAGGAGTCACCAAAGAAGCCCAAGAACAAAGTTAAGACAATTGACTTAGCCATTACAGCAGTCGTCTCCTCTCTTAACAAAACGGAACTCAACTTGATGCAAGAAAAAGAAGTAAGTTATTATCGCACTTGAAATTAAATCCAGAAATGGCACATTCTCCTGCTTTTGTACTTTTTGGTGTAGAACTTCCATATCATTCACAGAATAACTAGTCAAAGCTGTATCTACACCCGCTCTTTGGGGCCATGTCACATTATGGATACCATATACACATGCGCTGTGATAACTAACTACCGTAAATTCCCGCGTACTACCCGCGGGTTGTACGCGAACCAAACTCAGCTTTCATTTGATATCAGACATGCCTATATAGGGTGCGGGTTATACGAGGGTTTTTATCATTATAGAACAGTACTAAAATTGACATTTTCAGATCTAAAAACGGGTTATAGGATTCTCCTGAGTTGGGGGTGCGGGTTATACGCGAGATGCGGGTAGTACGCGGGAATTTACGGTATGAACTAAATATCTCACTGTAAATATCTTTGCTTGTTACAGACACAGCAAGATTGACGGTCTTAGCTGCCATATTATCATTTATAAATAGAAACACAGTATGTAGCCAAACGTATCTGAATATTTGTCCTATCTATGTCTTACTAGATGTACATGAACTAAATTTCTACTCCAGGGTCAGATGATAGCCCAGGACCGTTTAGAGAAGGAGAAGGCAGATGCCAAGAACGCCGTCGAGGAGTACGTGTACGAGATGCGCGACAAGTTGTCAAGCAGTCTCGAGGAGTTTGTCCAGGAAGCGGATCGTGACGATTTCCGAGCAAAACTTACTCAGACCGAGGATTGGTTGTACGACGATGGTGAAGATCAAAGCAAGAAGGTGTACACTGACAGACTAGCCGATCTCCAGGTAAAGCGTCCTGTTATATCATTATGTGACCGCCATTAGGGATTTTGATGTAGAATGCTGGCTAATTGAGTCGAATTAGGGTGCAAGGAATTCTTTTCTACTGTCTGTGAATGTTGGTACATCTTCGTTACGTTTAATAGAGAAGTTAATGATAAAATTTGGGTTTAAAATAGTACAATTTATCCTTTTGCCATGATCCGGATTACTAGTATAACTCCGAAGGTGACAAATATTATGACCTGCACATCAACAGTATCTTTGGCCTTCATCAAAATACAAATGTATATGAAGCTCATATTATATAAATGACTTAAAGTAAAATATATGCCTCTATGTTTGTAGAAAATTGGTCAACCCATCGCTGACCGGTGTCGCGAAAAGAGGGACAGACCCAAGGCGTTTGAGGAAATAGGAGCCAGTCTACAGAAGGTTCGCAAGGTCTACGACTTAGTAGTTTCCAAGGTATGTTACACTACATTGTCAGTTTGATGTTGATTGGTATGTAAATTGTCCGATTTTTTTTATCTGCTCAAGACCACTGATTTTAAAGATGGGTAAGGAGCTAACTCGGGGTAAATTATCCAATTTTACAGAAACTCCTGTTGGTAATGGCCCTACCCGGTATATGTTTCGGGAATGTTCAGCTCTAATAGCCCTTGTGAGCTTCTGAAGCCCAAGAATTATCCTACTGTTATCGTACTATTGGGGCATCTAGTAGTAGTTCAAAGAGGGAATCTTTTTTAAGCCTCTCTAGTTTCTACGGGCTTGGAAACTGTAAAATGCTTCTTGAAGTATATTGGATGAAGCATTTTAAGTATTTAATCATATATACTCTTTATAGTGATGATTTAACTGCTAACCCATCTTTAAAGTTGGTGTTATCCCACCCCAATGCATGTAGCTCAGCAGCTTTCTATCCCAGAACACACAGCTTTATTAAGGCCTGTTGCCAATGAAGTATGGGATCTTAACGAATCCTTGTACCGGTAAAAGTCTAGGACCACCCTGACTACTGCGTGTTTGTGTGTTGCCACTTTCCACAATACACGCCATTGTTTTTCCATCCGCCAGGTGGAACCACAGGTAATGACACCTGCGTGTGTGTCCAGTGAAGAACCTACTCATGAGGGGAGTGGTCGGGGAGCCAAGGGGATTAGTGTAACGCCCCTGTAGTTTACTCTAGTTCTAACGACGAATGATTTTGTAAAAGATAAACCCATAAGGGATATTTGTAATTGGGACAGAATTTCCGTGGTATGCATCTTCCAGGTTTTGTAAGTTTTGTTTCTTGATATTTTCTGAAAACAGAAAATATTTTCTAATCTTCGAGTAGGTAGCGGTAGGTAGTATTACGAGCACAGCCTTTTACACGTGCCACGTCTAGATGCCCTTGCTTACAGTTCTTATGTCAATGCTGTCTTCTTCTATGCCCCCCTGCATGGCCTTTTCCTTTCCACCTACAGTGTACTAATGGTTCCCAAAAGTCAATTGGTGAAAACATGATGGCAATACAGACCCAGGGATGAAAGTCTTCAAGTTTTTCCCTGAGTTTTTTTGGGTTTTTTCTTAAGTCGCGAGGACCTGTACTTAACTATAGAGGACCTTTATCCAGTGGTCTCAATTTAAACATTTCAAATAGTTTTGAGATTGTTCACTTTCGGCCCTGCAGACCAGTAGCCTATGTCTGGCCCATTACTGATGGCCAATTTGTTGTCTATACATCTATTCATACTCTTTCCGGCACTATTCAGTTTCCATGGTTTACTATGGAAAGCCAGCGCATCACGTTCATGCTTCTTTGTTCAAAGAATTGCTGTTAACATCAAGCGCTAGTTGGTGTGCTTTTTAACAAAAATTGCCACTCAAACTAATAAAACAGAAATAGAATAAAATAAATGCACATTGAGCCCTTATTACGTCGAAAAAAAAAATTGCTTCTGGATTAACAATAATTACCCTTCATTAATATCTATCCTTTAGGTTCGTTGCAATTGCTTGTTACCAAAATTTGCAAGAGAACCCTTGCTTCCTTAATAAGTGGGATTTCTGTCCTCAGCTCATCTCATAGATTCAATCATCACAGAGTCTCAAGAGATGTTCGCCATTATTTGTGAAAGTTTAACGGGACACCAAACTACCCCAAAAAAATGTAATCTTGTTAGGCAAATTCAATTGAACATAGCATGTCGCCCCCTTTTCTTCGTTGCTGTAGCAGTGTGTTTTTAGTATTTTTCTCATTTTGTTAGAAGTAGAATTCAACGTTTGATAAAACAACAACTTGAGATTCATAATGGCCATGAGGTGCCACTTAGTGTTCAAGTTATGGGTGTAGAATGCCAGTTGGTATGTTGTAGGACTCTTTTATTCAGCAGAATCGCTTCAATAGATAGGTTACAAATTGTCAATTTGTTTTTTAGGATGAAAAGTATGACCACCTCGAAAAGGCTGATGCGGATAAACTTGAGAAGGCAATCAAGGAGACACAGGCATGGTTCGATAAAAGTCTCAACACGTCGACACTGCTCAAGTCCTACGAAAACCCACCTGTACTTTGCTCGCAAATAATTCAGATGAAACAGGTAAATGTTCATGATATAATTACAAAAGAGCAATACTAAATTACGAATAATCATACCCCAAGGTGGATTAAAGCATTTTCCCGAGTTGGGGGTACGGGTTATGCGTGGGAATTATTTACCACAAATACTATTAGATTATATCAATTACTATTCAAATTGTACTAATGATTGATAAAGTAAACATAACAATAATGATTTTATACTTTAACCCACAGACATTCGAGAACCTTTGCAATCCCATCATCAACAAATCGAAGCCAAAGCCGAAAGAGGAGCCACCGAAGGAGAAGAAGGAGGGTACCCCGACCCCAGCCGCTAACGGAGCAGAACAAAACGCCAAACCCGAGGAGGCCGCACCAACAACAGAACCGGCACAAGAGAACCAACAACCCCCGCCCACCGAGGATAAAGCAGAAATGGATTTAGACTGAAAATTAGACATTTAATCGTGTAACTTATTGCAAGGTAACGACTGGGATTTGATGGCTGACTAAGTGAGAATGGGTATGGATTGGATGGACGACTTCCCAGGTCTACCTTGAGAACGAGCTTCATATAATATTGAGGACAAAACTGTAGATAATACGTATTTCTTATCCATGATATGGCAGGCCGCTGCAAGTAAAACATGTCCTAGCCAAGCGATTACTGTGAAACAAGAAGACTGAACAATTTTATTCCTGATAGCCGAAGACTCGGTTCATGATTGCCTCAGCGGAGTCAGAATATGAGAGAAAAGAGAGACTAATTAATTGTTAGTAAATTGTATCGCATGCAGTGAGGGACTGTGTCCCATGTTGGATCAGAGAATGTAAATTTGACAGTAGTAACTGGGGCTGAATGCTACTTGTATTATATCTGCCTATGCCTCTTTTTTTCCCCCGGTACTTTGTGAGACCCTATACCAGTATCTAGTAAATGGTTAGGAAAGAGTCTTATTATCAATCACTTGTCTGCATCGTGTATGGACAAATAATGTAGGGAATGACAGTCACAATCGTAGTGTGCACCGGATGCCACTGCGGTCTGTTCCACGTTGGTACATATCCATTAATGCACGCATCTTAAAATTAGCTGCATATCGAGACGGTAATAATAGAAATTGATTTTTGGAATGCATCTGTCAACCCAGGCAGTCACGGCCAAAGTATATATGCATCTTTCCTTTCGTCTGAGCTCTACAATAATCACATTTTTGTTGTGTTTTACAAGTGAACGGATCGAGGATCGTGTAGCATAGATGTATGCAGGAACAAGACATGACCATGTATCTGTATATACGAACATACATCCGTACGTTATAAACCAATTTACATCTATTACGACTAGGAATTGAGTACATAATTGTGTACGGTGAATCACCTTACTGCAATATCTTGGTTGAGCCGCGTCAAATCATTGACATTGAATCCAGTAATTATATGCTTTGAGACTCGGTCTCGGAGCGCTTGTACAAGGACCATAGCCGTCTTGGAGCATCTTGTAGATGTGATATTAAAACTTGTTCAGCTTCATATGTGTGTTGAGTCTTTTCTATTTACAATGCTATACTAGTGCATGTAGTACTACGGGTTTTTTTTAAAACATTTTATCAGTAAGTAACGAAAAATTCCAACTTCACGCTACTACTTTCAGTCTTTGATCTCTTGCTAATACTCCAGAGGCTAGATGTAAACAGCTATTATTTATCAAAATTCGATCAGTTACCAAGATCCCTACAAGTTTGATATTAAAAGAAGAGCTCTACCCAATCCCCGTCATCCTGGACAGTGGAGGGACTTGGTACATTTCAATTTTGTATACATATTTCGCTGGAATAATCTTCCCCCGTGTTGAAAGTTCCCATATTCGACGTAAAAAACTCCCTTAAGGTTGATCGCTACTCATTGAATATGGACCTCTGCGCAGGTCTCTGCGCATCTAGCTTTAATGTATCAGATTGTGCTTATATTAGAAAACTAGATACATATACATGCTTAGAAAGCCATATTAAAAGATGAGCTAATTCTGAGCAAAATTGAGCATTCTATTGGACTTTGAATATTTGATACATTTATAGCCAATAATATTTGCTATTTTTAATAGAAGTTAGAATATTGGACTTATTAATCAATAAATCGTTATCTAGATATATAAAGATCTCATCAGGTTCTTTGAAATAACCAAGGTTAGGATATACAACCATTTTACACCCCAACTTTTGCCATTTTACCCATTATTTTAGGCTTTAAATATGAAATTTAGTCCAGTTTTGCATTGTTTTTTAACTTCAAAGGCCCAAAACCATAAAAATATGCCCGGGACCACCTATCAAAATTCCTTTAGAATGTTAGCTATTGATCTTAACAATTTTTTGAAAAAATTAAAAAAAAAGTTCATGGATTTTTTTTAGTGATATTTAGATACTGCTGAAGATTTATGCATTAAATTTGAATAATCGTCATAAAACCATCACGTCTTTTCATACAAAAGTACATTTTTGGACCATGATTTTATTTTTCCCACCAAAGGACATAACCTAGGATTATTCATGTGCAATATAAAATTAATGTGGGCATTGGTTCACTAAGAAAAAAAATCATGAAAATTTCCCATTTTTTTGTATTTTTTGGCAAAAATAGGGAATACTTTTTTTTTTCAAAAATCTGTAATAAAAAAAGTAGCTCGGGACCCCCCCATTTTTTTTACATTTTCCATTTATAAATAATATAAGCTACCTTTGGGGGAAAAAAACAGGACATTTCATGGATACAAAGTTAAGAGTAGCGATCAACCTTAAATACCAGGCTTGTAGGTTTCTGTGAACACCTTGTTGCGGAAAACAAGGAATCGTAGTCATCTAAAACTAGGTCTATTAAAGGAAAAACAATACGCTAAAACAGTTTTAAAAAGTTGCATTTTATTTCCCTTTCTGTTATCAACTTGACTTCCACAAACCCTCAAATAAATAATCTAGAAAATTGTCTTATTTGTTTCTTCACCGATAGAAATGTATGTTCTATCAAGTTTCTTAAATTTTCCTATTGAACAATTATGAACACAAATGGCTATGCATGATACATTGCGCACAAAATCTATCAGAGCTCTGAGATGAGAAAAGCTCTATTTTAACTTCCTTTTTTAAATGCACATTATTGTAAACCCTTTTCTATTAACTGTGCATAAAGAACACATCTACAGTTAATAAAGAAACTTTATCACTTTTAGAGTAGAACTAATGAAATATTCAAATACATTTCTTTGAAAATGGTTGAAGGCCTCAAAACTGAGGGTACTATATATGTGTCAGACATATATCACAACTCGGTCATGAAGTATCTTTATCATTGATTAATATCATACAGTCAATCCTTGCATATCTTAACCTCTTATTAGTCTCTCGATGGCAACACCACCATCTAATAGAGTCCTAAGTCAACATTAAACTCTTACGTAGAGCGTTTCTAGCGCAACCATCATTTTATGCTAGCCTTAGAAATGTCTTACAATGGCGTCCATTATATACAAAAATTCTAGCAGGCTTAGACACATCACACATCATTCCTAATGTGTGGTATCATGTTAAAACCACTTGTATCGCTACTGAGTGGCACTAAGCCACTATCGGCAACATTGACTACATTCATAAGTGGGGACATGATTATCCTACTCACTCCTCACCAAACCATTGCACTAGACCATATTAATTACATTATTCCACGCCGCTGCGAGCAGAAAGATGTATCTCTCCGAGTCATCTCATCACACAACATCAACCGCCTGAACGTGTTGCATTCACACCGCCCGCAGTCTGCATTCATACCAAGTCTGTCCGTCTAACGGCAGCCGTGTCACGGCCGGAACGTCTGCAGCGAGTATTTGCGGTTGATTTCGGCCAAGACGATGGCATACTGCATCACCTTCTCTATGGGCACGCTGGAATACGTGTCAGCCTCCTTATCAGCTGTGCCTGAAATGTACAGCAGAGACGGATTACAGCAATCATTGCCTTTAGTTGATAATGCATGAGGCATGTCTCTAAAATACAAGAAATAAACTACATGTATCAGTATATGGACATTATCGACAATGTTAAAGACAACCTGCAATGCCTCTACAGAGATAGGGTCAGTACTTAACAACAGGGAAAGTTGATATTTCAAGATTGCCCCTTCCCCCATTGGAATTATAGCGACGGGCTGCCTTGAGTCTCATTTATACCGGAAATGGGTGATATCTTTTTGGGTAATGTTTTAAGTACCCCGCCTCCAAATTCAGCACAATTTAAGCCGCCGCTGTTGTTGAATACTGACCACCCCCTAATGTTAAAGGCTGTGTAAAGGTAACTAGAACGCTGACAACACAACGATGTGATCTGCAGGCCTGTACATACGCTGTATTGGCTTAGGACGGACGATGGGTGCACGTACATGAGGTCCTAGTGATGGTGGTGAATGAGCAGTTTAATACCAGACCTTTTTCTTAATTTAAGCCTAAATATTAATCCTTTAATCAACCATATAACAGCCGCATTCACGCACTACATGAATGCCCTTTGTTGTCTTGATATGGTGCATGAGTAGCTCACCAGTGCTGCATTCAAGCATCATGCTGACAATATGGGCTCGATAACAGTTAAGAAGGTTAGGCAGGATGCATAAATGTAGCACTTACGAGTCACTGATTAGGGATACATGAAAGACAGTGCATTAAAGCAATATGCGACCCTTTAGGTGATCATTGTTTATCTGTCAGGCGCATCGCACTTTGGTGGTAAAGTTTAAAATTGCTCTTCAATTTACAAATATAATGATGCACACTACTACCATAACACATATATACATCATAACATGTGTTAGTAAGGAAAGTTCCATACTTTTGCCACCTTCTTGTTCGTCCCTCGATTTGAAGTTGGTCCGCGGCCGACCACGCTTCTTCTTCTGTGGCTCATCTGTTCCACTTGATTGACTTGCACTAATTGTTCGTCTCTATAATTAAAGTCAACAATTGTTTATAAGGGGGAAAAACGACGTTTAAATGTATTCAACAACAACAACAAAAAGATATCATCAATGTATCAAGATTTGTCATGAAACATCCAGAAGATGTGGTTCATGTTGTAATGTTAGGAACGGGTGTTTTACATCTAAAACACACATATTTAGTGGATTTATACAGACCGTAATTTTCGTGTCCATAAGGTTAACAGTTCTCTTTAACCTGGTTCTTTATGGACCCCCCTACCCCCACCAACTCCTTCTCAAGGACACAGGACTTGCTAATACCAAGAAGCAAACATACGCGTATAAGCCACAACTTACCCGTCGACTCGTTGGACTGACAAACTCTAAGGCGTTGAAGTAATTTGGTCGTTCACGTTTCACCCGCTCTGTCCGTCTCCTTCCTCCTGGTGATACTAACGAGAAAAACACCAGTCATTTTCCGGGGTCCTTTCTCTTTGATTCTGACATTTATTCTAGACTATTAGAGGGATCAAAGACTCAAATGCAAGTCTAGCATCAAGAAACACATTGGAATCTCAGAAGATAGGAACTAGATTATATATATGCTTCATCGTTGAATTACTGTCGTGAGAATCCGATATGGGCAGTTAATTCATTTAATGAGAGTATACATTACAATATGAAGAGCACTCACGCGGGAGCCATATTTGATTACGCACTGGATTATACTTGGTTAATATATTTAATTTGTTTTCGATTGTATTACAAACGTGTTTAGTAATATCCTTACTGTCTACAGCTGACGAACATGCCGACCTAGGGGTAGCCGGAGACCCTGGGTCTGTGCCTGGAATCCAATGTTAGCCTTAGCTTAGATTTAGTAGATCCATGCCTCTGGGGTACTGCCAACAACCATACAGACCTCTGCAGGGTTCTTGGTACCACCCGATGCTTGCTTAACAGTGCTAAACTTTATTTTTGTTCAAATAGTGTTATATACTTAAAAAAGTATTTTGGAAATAACTTTTAACTCATAGTATAAGTTGGTTTATACAGTAATATATGACGTGATTAACCCCTTACTCATAACAGGAGTTGATGTGTACAGAAATGTATCTATTGCAATAGAATAGAAATAGTTCCGAACACCGTGATACCGGTATGCAGGTTCTATACTGTCAATTTAATTAAACTGGTGCATTTTGACATGTTTAAATCTATCATAAATGGTAATTATTCATTTATATATTTGAGTTTTAACATCTCGGTGGCCATTCGCTTCATATTGTTAGTTATTATACTGAAGAACTGGAGAGATTCCTTGGGCGCGTTGCAGAGCCTCAAGTCATGATCCATCCCAAATGAGGAGCACATGGATTTTTTTTTGTTTTATTCGTGGATGACATCTCCTAGTCACAAGTTCACATATTGCTCACCAGAAGGCGGCGGGGTTTTAGATGCACTAGAATCTGCGCAACAAAGAAGATGAAGACAGATCACTAGGCTTGAAGGAAAAATGCGGCCCCTGTATCAAAACACACTCACATATGGAATACTTTTTATAACATATGTAATGTTATGCAAGTATCACTTTACTTTGTATATATTACTTATTTGGTGGTTAATGTATGTAATACCGGTACTGATTTTTTAAATATTATACCTTTGTGTATACGTAGTATATAAAATATCTGATATAGCCATAACATATAGCATATTCACCTGCTTTAATAACCAGTACAATGTACTTTGATGCTTTATTGTGCTAGACCCTATGTCCTCATGATACACGAATGCAACCCTGGCTAGTTTACTCAACTGGGCTGCATTCATGCACCACCATGGCGACAAAGTCAAAGGCCACCAAAGCACTTATTTCTATGAA
Source organism: Harmothoe impar (assembly GCA_947462335.1). Lineage (NCBI taxonomy): Eukaryota > Metazoa > Annelida > Polychaeta > Phyllodocida > Polynoidae > Harmothoe > Harmothoe impar. The sequence continues at coordinate 26,695,738 of OX381710.1, forward strand.
ACGTTTTTACCATATGCGGCCCATATATGGTTACCGGTAGTGTGTTTTTTCAATACACTGAATAATTGCGAAGAAACTGTATGTATTGCTGCAATAAATAAAGTGGCAAACCTTTTAACGAATCGGTATTATAGATCGGACAGAACCAACATTTTACAGCAATTATGAAACAACAATGAAGACCAACACCAACACTTACAGGCTATTAACGTATAATGTTTAATATTCATAGTAGCTAATGTCCACATATATATACCTTCTGTTCCTGATCCAGTGTTAGTGTCTCCTCTTTTGGTGTAAAAACAGTATCCACAGGGACACGTCTTGCAGGCTACAGGGACCTGGAACATGTGCAAACATCTGTGAGTAAATAGAAGACTAACAAAGGCTTTGATGGCCGGAGGAGGGCAAATAGATTTGCTGCCTTTAAAAAATGACAGTTCATCCCCCAGGAGATTAACATGGCCTTGCAGACTTGATTTAGTCTACCCGTGCCCTTCGTAGGAATAGGACTTTTATTTTTATCTGCATGGCACCTTAAGCGTATGTTTTAATAGTGTTGTAAATAAAACTTGGCACTCCCTTTAATTTGCAGTTTTTAGTAAACGACTAACATAATTTTAGTATGAATGTTGTTAAAATAAGGGACTGGTAATTATTGAACGACGAGGAAAATTGTACCCCCCCCCCCCCCCCCCCAGTGCCTCTAGAAGGGATACAAATGTTCTTCTCTCTGTGAAACAAAAGTTACGGGTTATCCATGCTAGCCCCCCTTTGAAGTTTAAGTGACTGATCAAAGCAGTAGATCTAAGACATGAGACACCTCAAAGTTTGTCGCCTTTCACGAATCTGGTATGCCCATTGGTATTGCTCTACTGGATCATTCTTGCCCCCACCATAAAGGTCCTCACTAACAAAGGGAGTGGTCATTAGGCCACACTTTTTTTAAATTTGGGTTACGGATCCTTCAAAAATGTATCAACGCACGAAGTTTAAAAAAAAATTAAAATAAAATAAAATTAGGCATTTTATTTATTTTCTGTACAGAAAGCTTGGATATCCCAATGTCGGAGGGAAAAATAAAAGGACCACCTATATAGAAAGGATGATCCGGCAGTAGAAATACAATAATATTTACGTAAACAGATTTTTTGAAAATATTTCTTCAAAAATCGAGACAATTTTGAAGTCCCATTTTACCTAAATGAAAAGTAGATAGTTGCTTTCCTGATGATTTTAGCTTTCCATTGGTAGGCCTATATCATACCATACCTGGTATATTTTTTCTTTGTTTCTTTGTTTTGTTTTCCCTGGATTTCACATCGGAGGGAATAAAAAAAAGTGTAAATTTCATATTTTATCTTTATTCTGATTTTGGGCTTTCCTAGTGTGGCGGGCCTGTGACCCAAATTTTAAAAAAAGGTGGCCTTACACAACACAGTCATATTAAAGGGGTGGGTTATTTTTAAATACCCCCCCCCCCCCCCGTTAACAAATTGAAATTTCAACCCCTCTAGACTTTGGTGTGAGGGGGGGGGGGCTGCTAAATCACTGCAATTATGCAAAAGAGGTAAGGGATTCTGATTATGTCAATGATTCCTCTGTAGGGTACACACTTTTTTTCAATAAGCTGGCAAACGTATGGGTGATTTATAGAAAAATGTTGAGGTTCTGGCTCGACCTTAGTTTTCATTAACAGTTGTAATTTCCTCAATCCTTTACTAAATGACACCCATGAAGCCACAATTTGACTCTAAAAATGTTAACTTTAGTTATCTATGGAAAAAAAATAATTCTGAAAATTGTTACTCCCGCCCCCCTATTTCCAATTTTTTTAGTTGAAAAAAATTCTCTTACTCCCTTAAACCCCCATCAAAATGTCCACAATTTTGTCCTCTCTAAGAATCTACAATTTGTTTTCATATATCTATTAGCACAAAGGAGCACCAAGCCATAGAGTGAGAGCATGTTTTGCATTAAATTGGAAAAATTCAGCTTTGTTGATTTACTCTGCGACAAGAAATTTGGACTTTCCATCAAGATATGATAAACTTTCCATTGTCAAAATTACCATAAAAAATATATCCACAGAACCACCCAACTGTTTGCTTTAAAGGGCGGCTAGCACGGCTAAGACTACCCGCCTTAGCAAGTCATGTGACCTCGATAGCGGCGCCCTGATTGGTCAATTGGTGTCGCTGGTTTCTCTGTGTTTTGTTAGAACTAAGTTGGCAGGTACCTGTCTTTGCTAGGAGCGGTGCTAGTCCCCCTTTAAGCTGATGTGATTGGCGTCTCTGTATCATTATTTGTTCAAAAATAATCAGTGGTAAGGCAAAAAAAATACCCATTCAGTGTGTGTAGTCAGTGGGCTGTGGATTGACCTAATTTACCCACACTCTGCTGATAAGGCCCAGAAAGTGGTGGCAGAAAATTACTTCTAACTTTTCTATTTCAAAAATTCATAGCTTTGCTTCTACTCACTGCATTTTATTTATTTAAAGTACATTCTGTTGGCAAAGATTCCAGATTTCATGTGGTATGATTTCCGATAAGCTTGCCCAAAATCAAATATCTGGATGCCCATCTCTACTGAACTGGAAATGAATTGGAAACAATTAAATGTTACAATTTTACTTTACCTGACGGTCGCATTCTGAGCATGGTTTGGACACCGTTTTCTTTGTTGTCGATTTTGGTCGCATGATTACTATGTGCTCAATCAATTGAATGACGACCTTAGCTTCAATTCTAACTATAAACAGCTAAATCAAGAGAACATCGCTGAAATCACTGCCACTGTGTACAAACTTTGTTCTAAAAATAGAAACTGAGTGATAATAGGCGTGTTCCGGAAATGGTTCGATATTTTGGCAACAATGTCATTTAAATGACCTACTTTGCATATAATATAGTAAAATACAATCATATACTTGCAATAAGATAATAAAATAACATCTATGTTTTTTTCATTTATTCATCTTGTTGAAAAATTCAACTCTCGTCCGAGACGAGACGAGAAGCAAGTGCATGGATGCACGTAAACAAACTCTGGTAACACCGAGAATTCTCCAACAAAATGGTAAGAAATGAACGATATAAACATGTTGATTGTATTTCCACTTGATATAGTGTAAGCGTGTCGATATTAAGACTCTAATTTAGACCAAACTAGCTAGATTCATCCGTTTGACGCCCATGCTTCAGCTCAGCGCCTAATCGGGCACCTGCTCGAGAGACGCCGAAACTCGGACAAACTGTAGTGTAGACAGTCGTCCGTGTCCGTTCGCGCGCTGCCGCTGCGTCACGGTCCAGCCACAAGTGCAGTTTACTGTTGAACTCACTATTAAAGTACCAGCTTAGTTATCAGTTCTCTCATAGATATGTATATTATGTATATTTATGGTTCTCTGAAGTAGGGAAATGCAACATGGGAGTTGTTGAATAGGAAGTGGTCATTGACATTGTTTATCTACGCCAACAGCTAGTAGGGGGGGGGGGGGTGTTGGAGGGGGTCAAAAAAAAGTTTCGACCCCGCTAGAAGTAGAAGGGATGGGGCCAAAAGATTTCCCACTTCCCCAGGGGGGGGGGGGCGCAGAACATGTTCACACAAAAAAAAGTTCAGAAGGGGGGGGGGGGGGGGGCAAAAAAATATGACGCGTCTTGCCCGCAGCCCGGGCCTTGGAGGGGGGGGGGGGTAAAAAAATCTCGAGGGAGCTGGGGACGATGATACAGTGAAATATAATGAATAGTTTGGTTGTTATTTCAAGATAATACGCCCACAATAATAATTTAAGGGCACCGACTTTAAGGGATCCCTTCATGCACAGAAAGGGCTACCAAGGTCTAGGGACCTTCATAGGAGATGGGCAGCTGGAGATGCAATGTTACATAATACCACATGTCTATCACCCCTCCTGGTGTGAGGGCCTGGAGGACTGCCCAAAACTCTACATAAGAATCTCCAAGCACCATGACACTGTATTCTATATCAGATTTCTTGTCATCACATACTTTGATTCTAAAACAAATAGAAACTGATATAGAATACTCTTATCTAGTGTTGTGGGCAGCCCTCCGGGCCATCACACAAGGAGGGCAAATAGACATGTGGTATTATGTCACATTGCATCTCCAGCTTACCCCCTCCTCTGAAAGTCCCTAAACTTTGGCAGCCCTTTCTGTGCATGAAGGGATTCCTTTAACTTAAGACTAGATCTGCACAGTATCACTGTCTAATCTACTTTGTACAACCATATGGTACTAAATAAACTAACAACACTACTAAGGTTACTACCTGTTAGAATGTAGGGCCTATACAATAAACCAGTGAGATTACCTTAGATATTTAGAGCTTACTTGCTGGACCATCTTCCAATGGTTTCAGCAGCACCAAGCTTCAGACAGAATGACTTAAAGGTTATTAACATGTTACAGTAGGTTTTAGATAAATCTTTGTTCTGGGGCATATGACTTAGATTTCTTAAACATGTTAACTGTGTTATAATTGCATATATCAAGTGAGCACCAGACAGTTAATACATAGTTTGTAAATTATAGATTATAATATCTAACCATAATAACAACATTACCTTCCTATACCGACTCTTCATCCTTGTAAATATCATTGTGTAAATTCATCCATGTAAATTTGTAAATATCTACATAATTTTTCAAACCCAGTTGACAGTCTGTCCCGTTGACAGCCAAAGGTACTCATCTGTTCCCATCTAGATGTAATTTTTGTATACTAAGAGTTCAACTATCTCTAAATAAGCAATTCATATACAGGTGAGCCAGAAAAATTAGTTAGGCAGATCACGTTATTTGATGTGAGTAACTAAATAAGAAAAAAAAAAAAAAATCTTAGCATAATCTTGATATATAATCTTAAGGTTCGGAATAGGGTTAGGATGTTTTAAGATAATACGGGTTTTCAGATTTTCTAATATTATGGTTAGAACACTTGTCCAGGCAATCACGTGAGCTAGACCCAACGAGCGAGACAAGGGGTGATTCCGAAAAACCTAAGCTACCTGGTACCGGTATATTAGCTAAGCCTGAGGGTAATTAAAAAGTCCGATTCTATTTCAAGTTAAAACATCATATATGATATGTGCCTCATGGTATTTCTTTATCCTTTAGCCGACAGACAACGTGCAAATAAAGGCGGTGGCCAAGTGTCGACCACTCGTCGATGATGAGCAGCAAAAAGGCGCAAAGTCGGTGGTCAAGGTTAGCGGTGAACGAGTTACCTTGGAGGCAGGAGGAAAGGTAAGCCCATGCATGGAATGCATGAAATACATGTATACAGACGCGTCAATTGAATATTTTTGCTTTCTGCCTCTCAACAGACTGGGTAAACCGACAGCACTGTACCGTTTTTCGAAATCATTGTGTTATATGTTCAAGGATTGTTATTACCGCTGTATGTATTGTCCATTTTACTAAAAAAAAATTTAGGCAACATAGAATTCAACATTACTGGTAGTAATTATAACACTAAATTGACTTTATGTTTCAGGAACAAAGTTTCGTGTTTGATGGGGCATATGGAGCAGATGTCAGAGCTGTACGTAAAAACTTTCTTCGTATCCATATACGCTACCCTTATTTGTACCGTTGCAACTTTTGAAAAAGTTGAATCGATATATAATCGCAAGTGCTAATTTAGGGTATTTTGTCAGAAGTCTTTTTATAAAGTAGATATTGTCAAATATTTACTTTAATACAACGAACATTAGCTTTAGGTTCATACGCTTTCATCCCATTAGCCCCAGGCCTGACATGTGTAGTACAGATGCACTAACGTAGCAGTTACCCGACTCACCCTGATCACATGTTAATGGTTACTTCCTCATCAGAACCAGCTCTTCAGTGATGTCGGGGAGAACCTGGTTCATCGGGCGCTAAATGGAAACAACGTATCTATTGTGGCTCTTGGTGCAGTAAGTATTTCTGACGTATTTCCATTCTCCGTTTTTCCATCACGTTTTTTTTTTGGTATTGCAGAGCAAATATCTGCTACTAGTGTGTGTTATATATGTCCATCATTGAAAAACGTCTAGCTTTGTCATTCTCACAGAGGTTACCTGTTTGTACATGTTGGTAACTTACCCTCAAAACCTTGAAGAGTCCAGGCAGAGGTTAATTCAAAAGAACGGACTTTGCCCTGGAGATTGCTACCTTAATAACACCAGGACAATATCAATAACATATTATGTAACATTTGATTTGTATTGAAGAGGTTTGTGAAACTGAGTATTTCTTTTAATATATCCTGCACCTCTATCCATTTTTAGACTGGCTCAGGCAAGTCGTACCTGATGTGTGGTACAGAAGAGGACCCCGGAGTAGCTGTGTGTGTAAGTAGTGGTTTCCTATCTGTGAAGGATTAAACAATGTAATTATAAGAGCCAAATACCAGGATGTTTCCTACCAATGAGCTCGTGGTAAAGCTTCAACATATTCGCTGATAATAAATGACTTTACCGTCATAGATCATAGAAAACTATACTAATATTGAAGCTATTAAGACTGCCATATCATTGAAAGAGGAGGCATTATAGTTCAACAAAATTTAAAATGTTCCTGATTTCGATATTGTCTTTCACCGTTTCAGTTCAACAGGAGTCTGTTCAAGAGCATTGATGATGCCAGCGACAAAAAACAGTTCTTTGTAACTGCTTCATTCTTGGAGGTAAGAAGGAACATGTGGAGTGTGAATTTATGATCACTTTCATGATGTGTTCAAATATGTAAATCCTATTCTTGACAAGGCTAGGGTTTGAACGACCTCTCTGAAAAAAAGGAGAAGCAGAAAAAAAGTAAATCCTGTTCTTATTAGCCATACACATTTGGTAATGCGAGTACTGGTATGTGATAAATATCTTTATGTTTCTCCTTTAGATACTTGACGAGAAAATGACGGATATGCTGAATCCACATAACAAAGATATGAAAATTCGAGAACACCCCCAACTTGGAATGTGAGTGTAAAAAACAGTTATACAAATGTATACGACAACTTGATACATGTAGTTGGTAACTGATGTACAGGTCAATGGGATATATAGTCTATTTATATATCTTTCATATAATGAACTATAGCAACACTGTTCTATCACTACTGAACTAAAGCACAACACTATATTGCAAGTACCATATTTCAGAAAGGAAATAATAATTAGACACAGAAAAACATTCAAAAGAGTGACCAATTCTATTACACAGGCCTCATGTAATCCTTTAACAAGTAAATGATAACCTTTATATACATGTACATGTATGTCTTCTTGTGAATCAGTTTCGTGGATGGCCTATCAGAGCTTGTGGTGAAGAGTGGGGAGGACCTAGCCCGGCTCTACGAACAGGGAAACCGTGCCCGCAAAATGGGGGCAACAGATGTACGAGCTCACCGTGCAAGGTAAGCAGCGGCTGGGCGTCTGTTGGAGCTGTTCTATATATTTCTGATTATCATAAATGGGACTTGCTTTCATGTTCTCAGATACAATTGTTCTCTCTGAGGTTATTATAGAGTGTGATGAACATAATCCCACAATAATTATCCTATAATCCTATAATCGTCCTTTTCCTCATAATATGATTGTGCAGATCACACGGCATATTCCTGATCCACGTCGACCAGAAGGAGAACAACAACAGTAAAGTAGGTGTCAAGTCCACCGTGACCCTGGCTGACCTAGCAGGCCACGACCCATCGTGCAGCTCCGAGGAAGGAAACCTTAGGTAAAGTCAAGTGTAGAAGTGAATTGATTATTTTAAAATTAAAATTGAATTCTTACCATGATGATGAATGCAATAGAATCTTTTGCAAAGTGCATACACCAACTGCATGTGCATGTGTATCACTGGTAATAAGATAGGGTTGCTCACAAAAAAGGAAAATGAAGCAATACCAGTAGTAGATCAAACCTGCAAAGTATCTATTGCTAACAATTACCTATATTCATGAACTTACAGTATCAAGACCTTGGAAGCCGTTGTGCCGGCAGCTAAGTCGGGAGGGCATGTACCTTATCGTAACTCCAAGGTGACCCGCCTTCTGCAAGCATCGTTTGGAGGCAATGCCGCAACGCTCATAATAAGTGCTGTGTCACCTGCAGGTGAGTGACCCACACATTTATTTAATACATGAAAAAATAGACAGTTGTTAATTTTAAGAATAAGCGGGCAAGTTAAAAACTACTGTGTATAGCTTCCTGGGCTTTTAATATTAGTGTTAATGAAAATCCATTTTTCTACCTTATCTTTGCTTCAATGTATTGAGGCATTTAACACAGTAGTATCTATTTGCTCTAAAACGATTTTGTCTCATAAAGTAACTGTTCAATTTCCACAGACCGCTCTTACCAGGACACCCTGAAGACGCTGCAGCTCGCACACACTGCACGCTCCATCAAAAACCACGTCGCCATCAACTTGGTAAGCAACAACTGATTCATCAAGATGGTTCTCCTGCAATTGACAATTTCAATCAAATTTAAACAAGTAAAAAATATCAGGACCTGATTGCTGAGGGTCCGGACCCCCCCCCCCCCCCCCCCATTATAATTTTTGGACCCCCCCCTCCCTTTTTTCAAATGCCTGGGTCCACCCCTGAAAATAAATACAAGTTGTACAAGAGAAAGGTTCCTGTAGATTCCCCTATCCGGTATAGCATATTCATGATCTGTCAATCTGACCATAAGAGCATGTCAATTAACTTTCATGTTAGTGCTTTCATAGACATGTTCAACTTCATCATGTGTTATTAAACGGCCATTGTAGGATGAGACAAACAGCATCATCCGGGACCTTCGTGACGAGATCGCGCATGTCCGTAACCGTCTTACCAAGACGTCCGACAGCAAAAAGGATGACGTCATGCGGCTCGAGGTAAGAACAAGCAACCATTTTAAGGACACTACAGTAAAGGGAAATGCTGGCCATGATGACAGCACTCTCCTGTATCAAGGAGAGAGAAAAAAAAGACAATTGGCCTGTCCTATCATTGAAGTTTGAAGTCCAAATTTTGCATACCATGAAGTTCTCTCAGACCATTTCTCGCAAGGGCTTTGGTCATGCTTCATGCCAACCCTTCCGGAATACACCAACTTCAAGGTCGTCACGGTGGTTGAATGCATGACGGCCAAGGGTTTACTGTACTAATGTACTATGCGGCCTTAAAACAGTGAATTTACATCTTAGTGCACATAAACTTTCTAGTACTGTTAACGATGTGTCTGTCCTGCTTTGTGTTTAGGACTTGATCCAGGATCTGCAGATTGCCAAGCGGCAGACATGGACAGAGAAAGAGCGTCTGTCGGGACAGTATGAGGAAGAGCGCAAGACAAACCTGGCCAACAAGGTACATTTTGTATATTATGTCTCCTCACCTCTAACCATATACATTGTACATGTATCATGCCATTACTACCATTCAACAATTATCCCCCATTCAAACATATATTGTCAAGTGTTGACTATCAGTTAAAGGAAGAAATAACTTGTCGTTCTTCAGGTGAATCTTATATATATATTCATCATGTGATATGTTGATTATTTGTACAAGATGGTTGGTGCATAAAGTAGTACATAGAGAGCGATTGGTGATGTTGTCTGGATGACTCAGCAGTAATTAGGAGGATGACTGACACGTGTTGATACCTAATGTTGCTGGTGTGTTACAGGGTGTACTGGAGTGGGTGATGGACACGGTGAAGAAGGGCAACAAGGAGGTGCAGGAGAGAGTCATGTTACTCCAGAAGGAAAAGGATCAGGTGAGTTATCAACGCCTACGTCAATAAGTGTTTCTTTAAAAACAATAATACATTATACATGTAGTAAATCAAGCTTTAGATTTAAACAAGGAGCTCGCTGGACACCATGGCAGGTGGTATTAGGATGTCCATATATTTCGGGGCAGACCCTCTTTTTTCAAATGCATGTGCAAGTAGGAAATGTAGGGCTCAGTGTGTGTACACATGTCACTTACTCAAGTGTGAAATAGGAATGAGCAGTGTCCTCAGTTTGAAGACAGAATATATGGAAATGAGCAGTTTCCTCAGTATGATGACAGTAGTATATAGAAATGAGCAGTTTCCTCAGTATAAAGCCAGAAGTATATGGAAATGAGCCGTTTCCTCAGTATGAGGACAGTAGTATATGGAGATGAGCAGTTTCCTCAGTATAAAGCCAGTAGCATATGGAAATGGGCAGTTTCCTCAGTATGATGACAGTAGTATATGGAAAGGAGCAGTTTCCTCAGTATAAAGCCAGTAGTATATGGGTGAGAATTTTGAAAAATGTCACTTTTGGGTGTTTTTCACCTTCAAACAGCTCTGCAATAAAAATGGCTGCACCAATCCAGTTTTTTTCTTTTTTAATAGAATAGGTACCAGTCCAGGCTTTGAGAGATATGTAAAATCATGGATGTAAGGCCACTTAAAAATAATAATGAGCTTTGCGGATACTTTTGGGAAAAAGGAGGTGCGGGAGGGAGGCTTTTTATTTTATTTGATATTACTATTTTATACCATGAGGGCGGCCACTTTTTATTTTTATTTAGATCAAATAGAATTTGGATAGATTAATTGATACATAATCCTCAATTTAACCATCATAAATGATGGGAATAATATTCTAAATACATTCAGGTTAGAACAGGGAGTAAAATGCTTTTTAAATCTAGTTGCCACACCAATAAATGGTTAAGATATGGCCAGTTCTGTAAATCTTATACTATCTTCTTCATGCATGCGGAATTTTGGCTATATATTTTTGCGGCCGTTTTCAACTGATGCGGGCGGTGTCCTCAAAGCTGATTATCTTTTTTAAGTGGCCTAAAGTGGATATTTTTCAAGTTATGAGCCTCCAAAGGGCTAAAATACCCCAAAACTGTGCGTCAAACCTTTCTTTACATTTTTCATAACTCCCCCACCTCAACAAAAACAGTCACAACCCTGCCTAATCATGGTTTCCTATTAGTTATATATGTTGTCTCACACATACATTTTTTTAAGATATCTTTGCTCAATTGGTCAATATAGCCTGTTGTATTGAAAATGCCACTCGTGTAACTGCCGACTGTTTTACTTTTGGTTCTTCCACTGGACAATTAGTAAGGATCACCAAATGTACTTTTTGCTTTCAATCTTGAGGGATATATGTATACTAAAACTGGTAAAAATTTCGTGGGGATACACCCATTATTGAGGGCTCCAGGCCTAAAAATGTATTTTTGGAAAATAATAAAAGTGTCGGCAATTACGGTAAGTTTCCTCTATAAATCTAGAAATACCCCATGCCTATCATTTCCAAGACATGTATAACCATGAGAGGTATATGTTTATTCAATCTGGATACGATTTGCAGCCTAATCCCTTGCTCTTGTGTAGTGGGACAAGGGGCGCAACATTCACGTAACTGCCGACACTTTTACGTAACTGCCGACACTTTTACTCTGGTCTATTGTAAAACCTTTCCTGATGCTGTAATATTGTGCATCCCCTGGAAATCTCAAACCAACTTGGGGAAATGGACATTAATACATAATATAGTGTGATTTTATAGCAGTTTGGCATGTTTTAGTTTACTAAAAGGGTTGTTAAATGGTGTCTCAGAGAGAAAATGAACAAAATGTCAACAGAAATCCCTGCTGAGTCCGTAATTATCATCTTAATTGTGTTTTTTGTGGTTTATATTATGCCTACACATCCCCTTTAACATTTTAGTGTGCTATACTTATGCTAAGAACATGCTTGTGATAAATACAGCAGAAAATAGTCATTCATATAGTAAAAGTGTCGGCAGTTACGCAGAAATGTATTTATTGCCATACACACCTTAATATTAATGGTATAAACATTTTCTCTGCACAGCATGATGAGGGGCTATGTGCTGTAATAGCTTGAACAAATAATATATAAATTCTGCTGATTTTTCAATTTGTCAGGGTTGACTAAGAACCCGTAACTGCCGACACTTTTATTATATTTTGTAAAATATACTACTTTCACTCAGTCAATCATCTCCATATTTTAACAGAGAATGCCCCTATGGGACTTCTACCATCCCAAATAGTCATTTTGCCCATACTGCACGACTCATTTTTTTCCCCTAAACCTGACTGGCCTTACATTTTTACCTAAATTTCCCCTTATTTCAACATATTTTGAGGAATACCATTTGGTATAAAATGTGTTATAACTGGTGTGTTTTAGGGTTAAATATACATCCATCCTGTTTTGTACATAGAAATATAGAATAGATAGCTGTGGAAGGTGCTTGAGATATGTAGCAGAGGTTATGCCATGTGATAACCAATGGCGTAACTGCCGACACTTTTACTCTAAAAATAAGCTGGTTTTACGAGCTCACCATGCCTAGAGAGGTATCTTTGTATGTGAAATGATTCTTGCTATTGAAAGTACACATGTTGAAGATAACACAAAGTGATTTTGATGGCAAAAGGACCGTTTTGAGAAAATTAGACTAAAGTTGGTGATTTAGTGGAAATATTTCATCATTTTCAATATTTTCGCAAAGTTTGCTGAGCGACAAATCAAAAAGTTTATGGCCAAGTGTTTTCAAACTTGGTATGCCTATTCACACATACTAAGGCTACTTGTAAATGAATTTAGGAGTCACTGTGGTGTTTCTTTGATATAATAACCATGTTGTAATAGTTTTGGGCGTAACTGCCAACACTTTTACTCTATAATGTGTTCGCCGGTCAATAAAAACTGCACCGGTAGGGGTAGAACCATGCAATTATTGTTTTTGGACACCCAAGATATATGTCTTTCAATGCAAGAAACTTGCATAAAGATGAATTGAGTTTTGTGAATTTTCATGGTTACTCACGTTTGACCCCAGAATGTGACATTTTTCAAAAATATAGAAATGAGCAGTTTCCTCAGTATGATGACAGTAGTATATAGAAATGAGCAGTTTCCTCAGTATGATGACAGTAGTATATAGAAATGAGCAGTTTCCTCAGTATGATGACAGTAGTATATAGAAATGAGTAGTTTTCTCAGTATGATGACAGTAGTATATGGAAATGAGCAGTTTCCTTAGTATGATGACAGTAGTATATGGAAATGAGCAGTTTCCTCAGTATGATGACAGTAGTATATGGAAATGAGCAGTTTCCTCAGTATTATGTCACAGTGTCCCCAGAGATGATAGCACGACTATGGACCATGGGTAGCTACCTCAGTACGGAGCCACAATACATAAAGAAACATGAGAAAATCATAACAAGGGGCAATGGGGTGTCAGTTAGTAATATTATCAGGTTCACACTAGTACCATATAGGCATGCAAGGGAATATATCTTTTGTTCCAAGTTCAGGGAAATCATTTTGTCAGAGAAAATCTTTGTTTAGCCTTACAGTGTCTAATAGATGATTTACCAATTATGAAACGAGAAAACCTTTTTTCATGCCAGCCACTTGCCTATCAACGTACTATCACTCCCAAACGTCCTATCCCCAGGGAATATACTGATAGGCTCAGGGGAACCAAGGTTCGGTAACCCCACGTTGCTTTGGTTAACCTAGCACACGTACATGTATAAGGTAAAACCTGGTACGAGTTTTGAATCAGGTATTCTCTTCACAATGTCTACCTTGCAGCTGACGACAGAGTACAAAGAGAAACGTAAGCGGGTGGATGACATGAAGGAGGATCTACAGAAACAGATCGCTGACTACTCCAAGCTGGCTGAGACTGGTCAGTCTTGATTTTTTTATTTGATTTTTTTACAAACTTGATGTATTTCTTTCACCGTGCAATTTATCCTATTTTGAATTAACTCATACTGCTGTCTGTGAAGTCTTCAATAGGATGTCTTTATAGCCATGTGCTGTAGGGCTCAAGAACATAGAAATAAGGAATAATATTGTAAGTTACATTCTACTATCTGATGTATAATTAACGAGGGCCCCAGGCCGAAGTTTTTGGTGCCAGCCTGCGAGAGGTCCTTCTGCATGGCGATTTTTTTCATTTTAGCTCTTGGTTTTGCATCTCTCTTTCAGCGAAAAGTCCATAAAAAAGGTTCTTTTCTGTAGAGAGATGAAGTTGAGGGTTGTACTCATGTGCATCAAGCATTAATTTGGTGAAAGCACTAGTTTTTCTAGTCTAAAAAAGAGATTAAAAAATAGGTGTCTTAATTTAATACAATATAAAAAAATGAATACACTTTACCGTCTAGTATGAAAGCAAAACCAGAAAGAAAAATTGAACCCATACTCGTATTTGGCGTGCGCCATGTTGGATTGAATTTGATTGGCTGGAAGTCGAATTTGACTGGCTGGAAATTGCGTCGTACGTAATATGTAAGTTCTTGTAATATCGCCCATCGGCGATCCCCTTGTCAACGAATCCACACTCACTGCACTCAGTAGGGCCCACAGCCCCAGTGACAGCACAGCAGCAGTTCAATGTGTATTGCAAGCATATTTGCCTGACACAGAAAACGATGCGTTTTGGAATAGGCCTATATTCTAACAGTAGATTTCACATGGCCCCTCGTTTTTTTATTGCAAATCATACCCTTTCATTCTTAATACACAGGAAAAGCAAATGAAAGTGAAACCAAACAGCGAGTTGGAGCTATACATGAGCTGAAGGAAAAGTTAAAGAAAGAAACAGAGAATCTGAAATCAATCAAGAACAAGTTGAGGGAGGTACAAGATCGACAAAAGAATGAGAGAGAGGTAAGACATTGAAATTGATTTAAATTAGAGTGGATATGATTCTCATTTTGATAGACTTGGGCATGAGTATGTGAAATGGTATTTTCTTAATGAAAACTGGTCGGAACAATCTAATTTTGAAAGTATGAGTAAATATGTCAAAACAGTGGTTCTACCCATAACCCACTCGATAAACATGATACCTAACACAAATCACATTTAATCATAGATAGGGGTGCTGGCGGCAGAAGGGCAATGCGCTCGAGCTAGCTTTTGCCCCCAAGGGTAATTAAATCCAATAAATCCATATTTAAAAAAAATTCCCAGGTGCCCCGGTGTCTAAAAACGCATACGATTGTGGCGGTCTATTCATTAGGAAAAGACCACCTGGATCTTAAAACCTGTGTTATCTGCTTAACTTAAACCAACCTTTCCAACAGGCAGCTTCTGGAAACACAGTTGTCAAGGGAAATGCAGAACTTCGTCAAGTGGTTGAGGTAAGTGTTACAAGAAATATCGAGCTCATATCGTAATCATGTGAAGTATGGTACACATTCATAAACATTTGAATTATAGAGGGCCTCTTTATTCTTATCATTTAATTTTCTTTTTAAATTATTGTTACGGAAAGACACAATATATTTTGACTTATACATCCTATGGTCAATTTGCATTTTCTGGCCCATTCATGATGGATATAAACTAAATATAAATCAAATGACAATGACATGGATGATTAACTAGGCACGTTCAGCCTCCTCTGTGCAACTATACCATTACTTCTTTGTACTGTATATTACCTGGATGCGGCTCACTGAGTATGGAACAAAACTGTACGTAATATCATGGCAATAAACCGTTATGGGGTACATAACCCCCCCCCCCAAAAAAAAAAAAAATTAATTAATTAATTAATTAAAAAGATGTAAACAAATTCTTTCACATAGGCTGAGGAGCGTCGGCGTCTGGAGGTGGACAACAAGGCGGTGCTGGCCGAGGAGCTGGAGCGGATGAAGATAGAGACGGAGCACCAGAAGGCGGAGGTGCAGATGAGGTGGGCGCAGGGAGCCGCTCCAACCGCCGAGCAGTCCACGCAGCATGAGATGGAGCTCATCGAGGTCAAGGGGGAGCGCTCCATAGTCAGCCTCCAGGTCAGTGCTTTCAGGTTGTCTATGGGAATTCTGTCTAATAATAAATCATGAGCTTGTCTTACCGTAATATATGCTCTTCTAGTTTATATTTAGAGCTACAGGTACATATCTAAATCTCACAGTAAATACGTGTATATTAGTTCCAAAGCTAATGAATTTATGTTTTAACTTGAAACATTGTTGTATTATGAATGAATACATGGTAATTGCTGGACTATAATGTGTTTTATATCAATAGATTGTGCCTTGTTTTCTTTTTGTCGCGTTCCTGAGGTGTTCCTGAGGTATCACTATAAAACTTGAACCCATGTGTTTATTCTTTTTACAAAGTACTTCAACCAATAACATACAACAATAGTAGAGCGAAAGTCAAAAATAAAATTCTGCCTCGTGTGTTTAGATTCAGTTGCTGCAACAGGAGAAGGACCACCTGGCCGGTAACCTGGAGGCCGTCTACACCCGCCACAAGGAGGAGCTAGAGATACAGCAGCTACAGCACTTCCAGGTAAATATAGCCTCCACCTGGCCAATAACAATAGTTCTCTGTCAACCTTTGAGAAGAAACATTTTGGTTGATCCACGGTGATCAAGGAAATGAAGAAGTAAAAGAAAAAAAAGCTCAATGTTCAACAACAAAATGCGGCGAACAAAATCCATTAACAAATCTAATTTTCAAAATTGCATTTCTGAAAAATGAAGTCTGGCTTAATATGTGACACACCACACGAGTAGGCAATGCCTTCCTCATTTGGGGACCACCTGGCCCAGTTGCCTCAGGCTGCAATCTGCAATCTGCAAGTCTGGAACCTTACCTTTTCGTCAATATGATCATAAATAATCATGCGTGTAACAAACCACAAGCATGTCATTATCCTTACAATGAGGAAATAGTTTTTAAGAAACTTGCAGCCCACATCAAAGGATGCAGGAGATTGACCCTCTGTCCAGCATTAGTATTTTTCGTATTGGTAACTTGATGCAGTAGTGTCTAACCATATTGATCATCATTAAAACTTAGTTATAACAAACTTGGTTATACATGTATTAAACTGGAACTTGTTTATAAAGAATACTTATCCCAGGGGGTTTATACAACTAAGGTTTTCTGTACATGAATAGTGTGTTTAGATAGATGTTCCCTAATGTTTCCCTTGTGTGCCTTAGACGTTCCGGCAGTACCGGGAGATGTTTGAGCAGCAGAAGGCGGTGCTGGAGGGGCGGTACCGCGGCCTGCTGGAGGAGGCCGTGCAGGACGCCATCTTCCTCTCCACCCGCAACGAGGAACTCATGACCGAGAACCAGGCACAGAAACAAGGTCAGACACTAGCAGCATCTGTACCGTAAACTCTTGCTGATAAAACCCAACCCTTGTATAAGCCGCAGCCCTAACTTAAGAGAATCCTCTAAGCCGCACATGGGGGCTGAAAATTGATAAATATAGTTTAGTACTTTAGTCACTAACATTAAACAAATTCTATAATATTAAAACATATGCTAGTAAATTGTCAATTAGTCTATCAACAGTATAGTTACCCAAATGAGAATCTATTTACCCATGTTTTTGATTTTCGATAAGTGGACTTATTCTTTTTGATGGGAGATGGATTTTTGTTTGGATATATGCCATATAACTGCAGAAATTGATCTGTTATTATGCGTTATAATATTCAAAGTACCTTTCATAATTATATTTTCAGAAATCGCCGAACTCAAAGACCAACTGAGCATGAAGAAATAGATGCTAATGTACACACAATTGGAGAGGAAACAAGCCAAATACCGTACTAATTGTGTTACATCTGCAAATTAAAACATTCTCTCCGTCCACTCCATTTATATTATATTTAAGGGGGAAAATGCAGGCAAAGATAATAAAGCATGCAATTTCAGGTGATAAATTTGTGATATGCTGTTACCAAAATATAAATTTGTTAAAAATAGATTGTGATTCTAATGGTCTGTTGATTCTAATGGTCTGGATCGAACCTAATACTGCTGATCACATTTACATTTGTTGTAAAATACGGCGTTTGTTGATCTCTGTAATCCATGGGCTGGTCCCTTTACCAAGTTTACCAGGACAATGCATGTCAGGATGTCCCTCGTAGTATTTGTCTATGGTCTCTCTAGAATAACTCAATGTTCCAACTATTGGGAGGCAATTCCAGGTAGAATAAAGGATGCATTGAAAACGTACATAATACATGTATGTGTGTAAAATAGACTTAAAGTTGCTTGATACCTGTAATCAAATGATTAAGGGGCTGGTGATAATAACCATCTATTAATGTATCTTTTGTATGTTGTAATCAATTGTGAAGTATCTTAGCACAGCCTGCTTCAGCTGAGATGCTAGTGTGATGTAGTTATGCTTAATATAGGTACATGTAACATACATAAGTATTCTGTCTTTTTGTATTCATATGGTACAGGTGATCATGTGGGGCTATCAAATATAAAATATCAATAACAATGATTTAGTAACAAACATGTATTCAATTTGAATAGATTGTTGTAAGAAAACCATTTGGTTATGTTCTTATATATTAACTTTTCTACAATTAGATGTAGTGTAGTCATTGACCATGAGATTTTTAATTAAGTCTGCTCATGCAGGAACATGGCGGCATATTGACCATTAAAATGATATTCCATAATACGAACAGTTGTGTTGCCTTTTCTCATTGTCTAGTAGAGTTTATTACCCCCCTCCCCCACGTTTAGCAGCGTTAGACGCTGCTAAAAAAGATTTCAATCAAAGTGGGAGCAGGTCAAAAGATTACCACTCCCTTTAGGCTGTAGAAATACCACAAAATCCCGAAATATACTGTAGTCTAGAGTTTTATAACCCAACCCAAGCCCTGTTGTTTAAAAATGATCAAATATTATGGGTATAGACCCCTAAAATCGACATGGCGACATGGCCATTTATTAAAATCGACATGGTGACATGGCCATTTCTTAAAATCGACATGTGACATGGCCATTTAAGTGACATGTGACATGGCCATTTCTTAAAATCGACATGCGACATGGGGCTTAGTGACATGGAAAAATCCATCATTTGGAGTACAGTAGGTTACCCAACTTTTTCTTCACATTTTGGCCCTGTAGGTTGTAAATTTTCCTAAATTTCCTGGGGCATGCGGCTCCATGACCCCCATGTATGAGTCCCTTAGTGACATTAGTGACATGGCTTTTTCCTTAGTGACATATGACATGGTTATTTCTTAAAATCGACATGCGACATGGGGACCCCCCATCTACCCTCCCAATATTACGGCCTGTCCAGTGTCCTAGGAGAAGATATTGAATCTACTCCGTTCTGCCGCATATGTAGGCCTATTTATCAACTATATCCAGACCGCGCCCGTCGGTCAGATAGGGGGTCTTCCTCCACCTCATGTTGCAAAAATGGTATCACTCCCAGGACCCTAAAATTACAGACAGGGATAGAACAGGCACGCACGGGATAGCTCTCCCACGTGAGAGGACAGACGTTCAGAGCGTTATCTTAATAAGACTATTAAGACAGTCTTAATAGTCTTAATCTTAGTCTGAAGTAGCCACCTTACCTTCTACATAATCCGACAGATGGAGCCACCCTTACTTCAAGTGCCACTATTTGTTAATATCATGGGGGGCTCTGCCCCCCAACCCCCGTTTTTATTTTATTTTCTTCCTTCTTTATTGATGGTGAGTACTATTAAGCCTTTAAGACTAAGACTTATTAAGACTTGATTAAGACCCGAGCCTGAAACAGTCACAGGACGATCCTAGTACACAAGTATAACTACAGGTGGCGCCCTAGCCCTGACAAGCCCTAGCCCTGACAAGCCCTGCCCCAACTTAAGACACTGAATTAAGACTTTAAGATGTCTTATTAAGATAACGCTCTGAACGTCTGTCCTCTCACTTGGGAGAGCTATCCAGTTTTTGCATAGAACAGAGCCGAGTCGTGGATATCAGCGGCAGCGCGGGAAATGACATCACTCTCCAAGCACCTGCCCACTATATGCCAGAATCTGTGCTTGGAGGCCTCCCATCCGCGGGAAGCAGTCACCACAACAAGTCAAACGTGTGCGGAGAACGGTCGCCACTCGGCAAATTCATTCCACCGATTATTCTAGCTTCCAACTTGAAA
This sequence comes from Harmothoe impar, assembly GCA_947462335.1. NCBI lineage: Eukaryota > Metazoa > Annelida > Polychaeta > Phyllodocida > Polynoidae > Harmothoe > Harmothoe impar. Next base: position 26,715,735 of record OX381710.1, read on the forward strand.
GCTGAAAGGTAATAACGTGTATGTATTAATTTGTTACTTGTGCTTATACAGGCTCATTTGTGATGCATTTTATTCTCCAAGGGATGAATCTACAGGGTCAGAAATTTGCTCTGGGCGAAAATAGATGCATTCATCAATTCACACCCACAGCGCAGGGCACAACTCAGACAACTGCAACAAACTCTTCGAGTCTTGAGTTGATTTCACTCTAATATTGAAGGGCTGGGAGGTATATATACTAGTATGAGGTGACATGTAAATTAAAGTCACCATCGCCGACTCGACCTAGGCATTCCCCTCGTGTGTGCTCAGACGAGTCAGAGTCAGAGATAGCCCCCCCTCCCGAATTATCTACTTCCGAAGTAACCCACTGAGGCTAAGGGAGTGATAATTTTTTAACAACGGGGGGGGGGGGGGGGGGGGGGGGGCAAACAAATTTGGACCCCTTGACCGGGGGGGGGGCAAAAAAATTTGGACCCCTCTTGGGGGGGGGGGGTCAAAATAATTTAACCTGTTTTGAGCCAAAAAGCCCGCGCGTTACTATGCTTCAAAGGGCCCACGCCCCTCGACCAGGGCTGAAACCCACCACCCCCCCCCCCCCTGTTGTTAAAAAATGATCACTCCCTAAGGAGTAGTAGGTTGGGAAAGCTCAACTAGAATTATCGCGAATACACATCCAAATTCACACACTGATGGGACAGGCACTGGTGTAGCCGTAGGCCTACAAACAACCTCTTCTACTTCAATATACCGGTACTTAAACTTCAAGGCTCAGAGACCAAATGCCAAATCGTAGACTGGCACATGTCATAAGGTTATAAGTATAACTGCCAAAATGAGTTGCAGTTAAAATAATTGTAAAATTTTGCATGTGATATTTTAAGACCTTGGAAGAGCACATGTTCCGGGTATCGGAGGAGAGGGTCAGTTTTAGTAATGTATTGAAGAACATCTCCCTTCGCAAGGTGATGAATATATCAATAAAAAAAACTTCTGTGTGCTATATTATGAGCTGTTTTGTGTATGGACATAAGGGAGTGGTCATTTTTTAACAACAGGGGGGGGTCAGTGAATTTTCGCGCGAGCGGGTAGAAACATTTTTGGTCCCCCCACGGAAGGGGTCAAATTTTTTTTGGTTCCCCCCCCCCTCAGGCAAGTTGAAATTGAGCGGGGCCGACCCCTTTGAGCTATAGTAACGCGCAGGATTTTTCGTTAAAAAGGGGTGCATTTTTTTTGGTCCCCCCCTCAAGAGGGGTCCAAATTTTTTTGGTCCCCCCCCCTTCAAGGGATCCAAATTTTTTTGGTCCCCCCCCAAATCTACTTACCCCCCCCCCCCCCCTGTTGTTAAAAAATGACCACTCCCTAAGTGGCTGATCCGCCACTGGGCCTTTGCTTGTGTGAAAGAGATATCTAAGCAGACTACCGGTACCGTAGGCTACCTCATTTGTTGTGAGGCAAATACAAAACTGGTGGTGGATCACCCCTTGTACATCATTACATGTATATCCAATGCTAAGTTTCTAGTCAGACCATGAATGTGATTCTAATAATACACCAATACCGTCAATATTCTACACCTGGGTGGTGTTTCTCTGTCTTGGAGTTGGATGTAACCTAGTTTGCTAGCTGTGGTTCATCAATCCTGGAGACCCCAATAACCACACCTATTCATCTACACCTGTTCTACAGCAGAGGCTAAGTGAAACAATGTACGTATTCATTAAAGGAGCTGTAATAAAATGTAGATATAAAATATTAATTTTAAATATGAATATATGTCCGGCCAAAATGTTATATGTGGCAGATTTGTTATTTGATAAATAAAGACACTACACGTACTACAAAAATAAACGGATTTGAGCAAAAATATCTTCTGTAAACAAAAGTATACAGTAGTAAAGATTACGAAGAACAGACTGACCAATAAAAACTACATGTAAACTCAAACACATAAAGCATCTCAAATGACCATGTTTAATTCTGATATTAATTGGGAGGAATGGATGGTACAGTCATGTCAATGATAAGTATACATGGATTGCATTTACAGGTATTATTACCCTATAACTTTTAGTACTAAGTCCACAAATAGAAGAAAATAAAACAAATATTGTACTAACTTTTGATTTTTAACTATTTCTTGCAGTAACCCCTTGAGCCCGGCAACACTCCAGTTATCAAGATGGAAGCACCTGCCTCTACAGGACGTGTACTTGGACTGCAGGACCTTCCCTTAGACCTGCAGTGGGAGGGGCACCCCTCTGCACTCGTCGAGGTCCTCTTCTCTGCAGAGAAGCTGGCCTGGTCTTCGCACCTTCTCGTAAAATTCACTGAGCGCAAACTCCGCCGCAAGTATGCACGTGTCGACATGAACAAGATCGAGGAGAAGGCGTTTGATAGGATTGTGAAATCCAACGATCAACTTCGTCTTGAGAGGCAGGAGATGCAGCGAGTCGTTGCTTCTATTCGGGCCATCTTTGAGAATGGCTTTAATACAGACGGTACCTCTGACCTGCTGCGCTTACAGGGCTCCCTGGCCAACATGCAGGCTATGGTGACGCAGCTCAACACCACGGTCCGCAGCTCCACACGACACATCTCACAGGCCATGACACTGCTAGAGAAGGCAGTTAAACGCCAGCGACGACGCCAAGCCGCTCTAGGACAGCCTTAGTTAGCCCAGCATGGCGCCAAGCTGCTTTAGGACAGCCTTGATATGTCCATCATGACGCCAAGCTGATCTAGGGCAGCCCTAATATGTCCAACATAATGCCAAGCTGCCCTAGGACAGCCCTAGGACCTAGCCTAGGACAGCACTATTAAGTCCAGTATAACGGCTGTGTTACCGATGTGATCTGAGCACTAACACCTCAGTGCCCCAGACTTGGTGCTGTGGTAAGATATTATTGAACTTGAATACCAACCATTTGAAAACTGGAGTTTGATGTAATACCAGGTGTTTTGGTGCTCATAAGAAATAAGGCTGTTCACTCAGTTTTCTGTATCATGCTGGCTGATAAACGTAGAAAAGACTGCTATTGCTGAAACCAAAAACGTAATGCTGGGGTGCTCGACTCAGGACAAAGTGATCTCATTCTGGGCATAAAATGTCCACTATATAAACCTGTAGACCAATCTTATGTATTATGTACATGTAAGCCCCTACATGTGTTTGAAAAGGGACAGGCAGGAAAAATATCTGGTCACCATAGTTTGTGTAGATGAGGAAAGATAACCCATGTGATGTAACATGTGATCCGGGTTAAAATGTATAGTTTAAAAGACATAGTTATTTTTGTCACCATGTGCTTGTGTTCAAAAGACAAGTGATATGTCACAACTTACAGATATTAGCGTAATTGGAACGCGGAACCGATACTTGTGTTGACTTCGTGAAACTGTATTGTAGTGTCAAGTTGTCTTATTTTCATGGAAAAACTTAGATAAGGTCTGTTCGTTTGGAAATGTTACCAGAAAAGTAGAAACAAATGAGACTGAATCTGATGAAGTCATCTGAATTGTAGAATTCTGATGTTTTCAATGTAAGCGATATTATAAGTGTTCGTAGCATTGCCGATACAGGAAATCCCTGTCATTCTTTACAGCGGTTTGCTGTTCTGTATTTATTTGATACTTAGATTAATGATATATTTTTCTACCTCAACTACCGTTAATAGGTCTGAAATAAAATATTTGTGAAGTTGCAATACATAATTTAGTTGCTTATTTTTTCCCAATTAGTAAAACTACTCTAGTATTTTGTAAAATCGTCTTCGGAAAGGGACACAATAATTGACACTAAACGTATGCATTTGGGCTCTAGTTGTCGAATGATAGCTATCTCCAAATCGGACAATACCGTATGTAGCATTTCAAGGGAGGCTGTGTACTGGTTTGGGCCAAATATCTATTTCAGTTCAAATGGAGAAATTTAGCAAGGGTGTCCTTTGAATATGCTTGTCTGTACAGAGCAGGTTATACTCATCGGAGAATAACCCTGCAAGTATGTCATGATTTACTGTGCTATGTCCTTTTTTTTCATGATGCATGAACAGCTCTGTTTAGTTATGGCATGATGCATAAATGCAGTGCTGGTGACTTAGTCCCCAGCATTTTGTTGGTGCATCATGACGACGAATGTTGCTTAAAAGGGGGATTCTCACCACTCGCACTTAATGCATGGCAGAGTAGAACTGTGAGTGGGATACGCTCGGTGATTATGCCACTTTAAGGCATCACGCCGTCCTTTGAAATAGTTCTCTAAATTTAAATGCCTCAAATATTTGTTTTCCTTCCACAACATTAACTAACACATCACAATCATGTTGACATTCAGAATGAAGCATAAACCAAGTCGATGCTGCCTGGTTTGCGATGACCCGATCCCGAAGAAGAATCGTTACCGGTCGGTGTTTGAACACTCGTCAGACATGGACGACGTGGACCGGGGTCTCAGCGAGAGGTTGGAGATAATCTTTGATACCAAACTTAGTGAGGACCAGATCCACTCAACGGAGATCTGTCACCTCTGTGAGGCCAAAGCCGTTCAAATTGAGGATTATTTCAGGTGAAGAATTGATACAGAAATGTTAGGTATTATCATAATATCAATACACCTGATATGTAATGTGCTGAGACCATGTTTCAATGTGTTATCTGACCGGTAAGTTCCTGCATCAGTATATCATAGTCCACCGAGTCTCGTACGAGGATACATCAAATAACAATAGTGATGATATCGGTAGGATTTAGGTATATTTAAGAACATATATTTGACAATTGTATTGCAGACTCCTTTTGGTCTTCCGTGAAACTTTCAAGAAAACGTTAAAGAAGTATAGCCAAATGCAGTTATGCTCACGAAAGGCACACCATTCAAAAAAGAAAAATGCAGCATTAAAGGTACCGGTAAAACTTTTTCAACTTATGTAATAAAAGTATTTTATCACACAAAACCCAACACAAGGAATTACTTTTTTCAGTTTTTAATTGAAGTCTACTTTTTTGCAGACATTTTTGGGAGGTTTTTGTTGAATGATCTTATGCTGCTACGTTTCGGATCATTAATGATCCTTCATCAGGCTAAGATACTTTATTAACTTATTTAAAGAACGAGTAGCATTTCTTAGAAATAAGTATATTATTCAAACTGGTAACTTAATAAAGGCGTAAAATGTTACTCTATATATCTCATTTCTGAAATGATTATATTTGTACACATTGTAGCCTATTTCTCTTTTAGGGGACAGTCAGGACAGTGCGCCAAATAAAGCCTAAGAAAGAAATACCATGTAGCGTCAACAAGGATGTCCCTATAGTGACTATAGCCGTAACTACACCTGCTGGTGGACTTGATGATGGTCAAGATACCACACAAATCACGAGGCTTACACCAAGTGAATCCATCGCAGACATCAGTTATCCGGCACTGACTGAAACCTCTGCTAATGAAGTACAACCAGTGTCTGAAGATGCCGCGACAAAAAAAGATCCGGATCTAAGTGTCCGGAGTGAGATGGATGTCTTGAACAGTCCCAGTTGTGAGACACAGCAGGGCCCCAGTTGTATCAAGGTGCTGCAGAAGACTATAGAAGTAGCAGTATCCAACTCTGATACAGAGCAACGGGCAATTTCACCTGCACTGCAGAAAAGTGAGGGGTCCCACCAACCAGGGATGTCTACAAAAAGGTTTGGTGGTAAGCGGAAGTATAAATGTATCACTTGTTCTAAGGTGTTTGCTAACATGAGGAACCTTAAGCGGCATCAGGTGAAACACTCCGATGACCACGTGCCGAGCAAATATCAATGTCCTGCATGTGATACTACATTCACACGGATACAGTCACTGCTCAGTCATGTAAAGTTACATAAGGCGAACGGCATAGATATGCTCACATGTATGCAGTGCTCTGCACCATTTATTGCGGTAGAGGATTTGAAGAAGCACATGGACGGAGAATGTGCAAGGCCAAAGAAGCACCAGTGTTCTCAGTGTAACCTTGCCTTTCGGTGTAAATCAGAATTGGCCAACCATGAAATGATTCATGTAGGTAATAAGCCATTCAGATGTGCTATATGTGATAAGTCCTTCTCACGGAAACAAACTCTGCACGAACACTCCCGAATTCATTCGCGGGAAGAACCATTCAAATGTGATAAATGCACCGCCTCATTTCGATTTCGCTCTGGGTTGACCTTCCATCATAACAAAGAGCATGATGGGGAAAGGCCACATAAATGTACTGTTTGCGACAAGACTTTTGCAGTTCTTGGCAATTTACAAAGCCACCTTCGGCTGCATACAGGTGAGAAAACCTACCTTTGTCCAGAATGTGGCCGAGGGTTTTCCCAGTCAGGTACACTCCAAGTCCATCTCGCGACTCACTCGAGCGAGCGCCCATATAAGTGTGCCTCGTGCGAGAAGGCCTTCAAAAGGGTAGATATCCTTCAGCGACACACTCTTACCCATACCGGTGAACAACCGTATGAGTGTACCAAATGTAAAGTGAAGTACAGAGACCGGCGCTCACTCAATAAGCACCTTGTGAGTCATACAGGCGCTGGGCGGCATAGCTGTCTGATATGCGGCAAGACCTTCAGACTTAAAGGCACCCTCCAGGAACATGAGCGCCTCCATACAGGAGACAAGCTACACAAGTGTGAGCTGTGTGGGAAGACTTTCACTTCAGGCCGGTACCTGAGGAAACATCTCAAGGTTCATGCCAAAGAGGCTAAACCAAAACCTACACATAGCAGTGCCTTGGTGGAAAAGGAGGAAGATACCAATGTAGCTGAGACTTTGGAGACCCACAAAGACCCAGCTTGTATGAGAGTTGATGAGGGAGTAGAAGGGAACCACCATATGGAGGTGGTTGAAGACAGTGGTACTATTAGCAATGAGTGTACTACCTCCTCTGTCCTACCCCTGGATTTACACCAGTCAAATAGTAGCCTCCACTTTCAGGTCAATCCACATATGATGAACGAGGCCATTCTCAGTGAATTTAAATCTGAGCCTGAATCCTTTTCAGCTCAATCCCCACAGCAGCAACAGTGTCTGATATTACAGTCTCAAGCTACACCTTCTCAGGACTTCGCCTACACCAGTTCATCAGCAGGTACTATGGTGCCCTCTGACCATGTGGGTGACACACGGCCGTTCTCCCACCCATCCTCCACGCTGAGCACACAGTCACTCCCACACATGTCAGAGGCCTTCAATGAAACACTCAACTTGAAGATGGTCAAGTATAGTGACTATGGGACCCGTGACCTGAGTTCTGAATCGACACCTGAGAGTTTCGGCACCGGTCCCGAAGAGGAGCTGTACCATCCGATGACCGGTGTGCCGCAGGGTCACGAGCTGGGTACTGGGTTGGGGATGGGGGCGGTAGCCTCCTCCATGGAGTCGGTGTTAGACGCTGGGTTGGGGCCAGCAGCCGGCAGCTACTTGTGCCCAGGTCTAATGCTGCCGGCACACACACCCTTCCTGGGTCCACGACACACCATGGAGCAAGCCCTACCAAGCCTATATCCCCGGCACCATCTAGACCATGGGGAGGAACAGGAGTATCACTAAACGTGCTTGGCTGCTATTAGAAAGGGATGTGTATTCTAAAGGAATCAACAGTTTAACTGTTTGCTGCTGGCGGCCAGGTTCTATTCTCTTTGCTCTATAGAAATGAAAATTGAAATAAAGGTACCCCATGTCACCATCTAAGCAACAACAACATTCACACTTACCGTTTATACTGATGTTTATTGTAAGAATTAGATAGAAGCACTTAGTTTGGAGTATTAAAATAATATAGGCCATGGGCTACTGGCACCCCTCGTGCACTTCCCCCACAACATCCCATAGCATGGTTTTTTGTTCCTTAGGGTCCCTAGAACAAGATTCAAGATGTTAACATTGAATATCTTGGGATGCGCTACCGGTTTTGGCTTATTATCAACGTGTGGGGTCATGCCACTTTGGGTCTGTTTTTACATCACCAAATGTTGGAGGTATGTTCTGACTTAACTCTAATAGCACCTGACCATCCGAGGATATCTAAGCTAAGGGGCTCATTTTAAAGAAAACATAATTTCCTATTCGTTGATGGCTGTTTAGTGTTATTATGTGCATGAGAATTGGCTGTGCCAGAGGCTTGGGAACATCAGAGTTTGACTCGTAAATTGGAAGTTTTCACTGAGAAAATGTCAGTGGACACTACAAACATAGATATAACAACCCCTTATTCCACATTTGACCACCCAATCTCACATGATGTCAATATAAAAAAAACTCCTGATTATTGGCAACATGGATCGCTCTAGTGTTGTAGTGTTATGTAATGGCGCGTAGCCAATGTTTGTTATAGGGGTCTCAGATTTCACTATAGTGCTTCTAGATGCTATAATGCTTTGCACTATAGGGATGAGAGTCATGGATTAGTGTTCTTTGGAATCATATCCAACTTTACCCACAGTTTCAGAGATATAACTTCATATCTTCAGGTATTTCAAGCCATGTTAAGAAAAAAAGTGCATGAAATGGGCCTGAAATAGGCTGATTTCTCTCTTTGGGCCAACAGAATCTGGCTAGATCGCATGTTTTGTAATGTACTGAATCAATTTGTAGGTGTGCATCTTTCTTTTTTTCTTGTAGTGTATGATACAATTTCGTGCAAAAAATTGACGATTTCAGTTAGATAAAATTTTTGGTTTTAATGGTAGTTAGTGAGCATTTAAGTAGCCTGGTTAGGTGGTCAAGTAGGCTGTACCTCGTCACCCCTCCGACGCCCCCCCCCCCCCCCCCCCCCACACACACACTTGGTCTCTCTCCCTGTCTGGAGGGGCAGCGGAATTTAAGGTAAACAAGGTCAGAGGGGTGCAGCGGTGTGTGTCGGGGGGGGGGGGGTGAACTCGTAATTACAGGCTCATTGAGCCGTGTACCAAGCGCCCAGGCTAGCAGGAAAGTGTTGTGACGATCCTATACCTCTCAGACCGTTCAGGACAAGGAGTCTACTGGCAGAGTTTTAGCTCCGTAGGGCCATTATTTACCGAGTTACAGAAGAAAAGACATTTTTTGGTATAATTTCTTTGAAACTCAATATATATTTTTTATTTATTTTTTATCATAAAGGTAGAAGTTGGACTTTACTTATCAATTCGTTAAAATAATTCTAGGGCCATTTTTTTTATTTATATATATATATGTGCACTTTAAAACAGGGGCCCACCCGCCCAGGCTAGCAGGAGAGGGTTGTGACGATCCCATACCTCTCAGGCCGCTCAGGTTATAATTATAGGCCCAATGAGCCGTGTCCCACCCGCCCAAGTCAGCAGGAAAGTGTTGTGACGATCCTATATACCTCAGTCCGCTATGGTTATAATTATAGGCTCAATGAGCCGTGTCCCACCCGCCCAGGTCAGCAGGAAAGTGTTGTGACGATGCTATACACCTCAGTCCGCTATGGTTATAATTATAAGTTCAAGTTTCAAGTTCAAGTTCATAAGTTTTTTATTTTATCCTAGAGTACAGAGTGACATCAACTTTTCCCACTGATCTCCCTGCATATCTGCTCTAGGGAGGAGAGTGTAAAGATAAGACCTCGCTGTTTTTGTCTCAATGTGATAACCTTATATACAATAGTTCTTTACACTCATCTTTCTATTATTATTATTATTATTTATATAGACATCCATGTCACAACAAACACATTACAGAAATGTAATAACTTAGGGTTAACAACAATGTCGATAACGGTTGCCATCGCTGGCGTATGTGTATCATGAGGGAGAGCAAGGGGGGGGGGGGGAGGCAAACATTACCAACTCTCAATCCCCTGTGGGGCGGAGTTCCACAGGCATTTTCACTATACTTTGACCTTCAAAATACAGGTTCAGATTGTCAGAGCGCCAATGTGCATGGAAAAAGACGTTCAAAGCAGCCTTCACATTTATTTTAAATTCATCCTTGTTTACCATCCACCTAAGGGGGGTGGCAGGGAGTTCCATTGAGCCTGGGCCTGGTACACCCGGTTCTTTATCGAATACTCTAGCTAAGGTCTACTTTGGGCTATAACAGGGGCACCAGTGGCTCGCGTTCCAGTGGAGGGGAGGATTTCCTGTTGACCATTATAAACCAATCGGTGGCATGTAGTACATTGTAGGTAAATTCGCCTCAGATCCACCGGCATCAGTTTAGATCTAACATACAGATCCTTCACTCTGACCTCTCTTGGATCGAATATTCTGTACACACATCTTATACTAGTATTATACATCACTTGTATACAATATAACATATTTACCAGTCGTAAAAACACCAGTCGTAAAAACTAGGCCATAGTCAATGTACGGCATCACCATAGATCTTACTATACAAAGAGAGGTGTACTGGTCCACATAGTCTCTTATCTGAATTAACAGCCAAATTTTATGTCGGATGGACTTAATCATATTCAGACCTTGCTGCTCAAAACTAAACGCCGGGTCAAGAACAATACCCAGGTACTTGTATTTGTCTTCTTTTTCCAATACATTATCACCAATTTTCAGGTCCAGTTCAAGGTCTGGGTCCATAGCATATCCCACCAGCATTTGCTTGGATTTTGCCACATTAATTGTTAAACTATTTTGGCTACACCACCTGTGCACAGTATTTAAATCCTCTTGCATTTCTTCATTTAGCTCGACCATGTTGGCACCCTGATGAATCATAAGGGTGTCATCCGCATATAATTTTAATTTACAGTGCAATCTCAGGTCAGACATAGAATTAACGTAAATTATAAACAGTAACGGACCCAATATTGACCCCTGAGGAACTGCATTTAAGGCTGGACCACCTCAGCAATGGCCCCTATGATATAATCAGACCAAATTGCTAGGCAGGTTGGATTGGGGTCCATCCCGTTATCCAGGTGGTTGTACGAGTGCATTGGCACTCCTCTGTCACTCTGCTTTTATCCCGTACTGCTTTTATCCCGTTCTCCGTTTATCTGGTTCTCCGTTTATCTGGTTCTCCGTTTATCCCGTTCTCCGTTTATCCCGTTCTCCATTTATCCCGTTCTCCGTTTTTCCCTACTCCATTTATCCCTTCTCCATTTATCGGGTTCTCCATTTATCCGGTTCTCCGTTTATCCGGTTCTCCCTTTATCCGGTTCTCCCTTTATCCGGTTCTCCATTTATCCGGTTCTCCGTTTATCCCGGTTCTCCCTTTATCCCCATTCCCCCTTTATGCCCTTTTCCATTTATCCCCTTCTCCATTTATCCCAGTTCTCTGTTAATCCCGTTCTGCTTTTATCCCGTATTGCTTTTATCCCGTTCTGTGTTTATCCCGTTCTGCGTTTATCCCCGTTCTCCGTTTATCCCCGTTCTCCGTTTATCCCCGTTCTCCGTTTATCCCCGTTCTCCGTTTATCCCCGTTCTCCGTTTATCCCCGTTCTCTTTTTATCTCCGTTTATCCCCATTCTCCGTTTATCCTCGTTCTCTGTTTATCCCGTTCTCCGTTTATCCCCGTTCTCCGTTCATCCCCATTCTCCGTTTATCCGTTCTTAATGGCTAGATGTATCATAGTGATGGACACCACGTAGCCAATATTTACATATATTATATAGTTTGATGGACTGCTATAGCTAAAGACCGCTATATTACTCACCTAGATACAGGAGATTTCATTATGGTGGTATACTTCTAAAATATGGAGTGTTATGGCATTATCTTGCAATCAACAAGCAACATGGAGCCTTGTGACAAAGGACAGAAGAAATTAATAATGGACATGAGCATTGCTTAAATCGACAGGCGACATGAGTTATACAGCTGTCCTCCTTTCTTGAAGTATGGCATAGAGTGTCACTACGCTCTCCCCTTAGTCCTCACGATACATAAATGCAGCACTGACAAAATCTAGCTAGGGCTGCAATTGTGCATCATGAGGTCCTTTGGCATAGATCGACCCCCAAAGCTCTGATCCACCAATATGAGTTGCCTGCCAGTACTGCTTTAGTACTTTTGATGAAAATCAACATGCAACCTTGATATACAATATTATCCGGTCTTCAAAGGGTTAGCAAAAGTGCACTATTATAAATGACCTTAAACTAGAAAGGCGGTAGCCCGTTACATGAGATTGAGTGTGGAGACCCCCTTACACCTTGCATGCTCGACCTGTTCTAACTCATCCGGCACTATTTTGTGCCGGGTAACCTGGGAGAGAGACACGGGAAGTAGCCAGTTGCGCGCACACACTTGGATTGAGAACAGGACTGGAGCGTGTAGGTGAGTATTTAACCTTTTTTGGGGTAATTTACCCCATTTTACTCACCAGATTTAGGTGAAAAACCTTTCTAAAGGTGTGCTCCTTGTATATACAGAGCAAATTATGGTTCTAATGAGCTTTTTCAGGGCGATCAGGGCCCCCACTGCTACAAGGGGCCGGGGTGTAAAGAGAGGTAGAGTCATGACCAATACTGGTAGGGGAGCAGCACTCACACAGACCTCCTCCCTATTTGTCGAGAATATACCAACCAAGAGTGGCAGAGACGCTGGAGCTCTGACCAAGATAACAAGCTGAGAGCCATCGAACCCACGATAGGCAAAAGACACAGCCATACAGGCTTGACCAGGAGGGAATCGACAAGACTGGCCTGTCTTCGGATAGGTCACTCACTGCTGACACACGGACACCTCATGAGGGGTGAAAACCAACCGGTATGTCAGCGATGTCAAGTACCTCTGACCATCGAGCATCTGATGCTCTTTTGTCAAGCAACCAAGAAGAGTAGGGACGACCATCTTCGTGGCACGCGTCCATGAACAGTGTCTTCACTAACACTGTGAAGAAAGAACTTCTGACCTTCCTCTGGGAATCAAAGATGTTCGAAAAGATGTAAAAGGGGGAAAACAGGCCCCCCTTCAAGACTCGGCCCGGTAGGCTAGAGATAATGATCTCTGGCCAGATGGAAAGTAGTTTTCATACTCTCCAGTTCCTGATCTGCTGGCCCGATTGGTATGGAGCTGGGACTGGCCCACCGGTGTCAGGATAATGGACTGGTCAGGTGTTGTGTCAACAGTCTGCGGCACAGCATCTGTGTGAGGCAGCACAATAAAGAGGGGCCCGATGCCACGAGCATTGTTCCACCGCTACGAGCCGTGTCCCACTGCTACAACTAGACTCATAAACACATGCACGCGCACACGCACTCACACACTTAAACGCGCAACCTAGATGGGAAAAGAGCGGACCGAGAGTCCGATAAACTCATGAGTAAGTCCCAGGCGTCATAGCACACTTATACGTAAAACAATCCAATCAATCAATCAATCATCAGGATGTGCAGACAGATGAGCCGGGTGATTTGCTGACCATAGCTAGAAAACATGACGAGGGAGTCAGGTCGCCGCAGGTTTGCTCGACAGCAGTTCAGACGGTACACGGAGATGTGTCCGACCGCCAGAGTACTACTTATGCTGATTCATTGAACCAGGGCACAGTAGTGCCAGGTTCTTTAGAGACAGGTATTTTTGGACTTTTGTCAAAAAAGTCCCTTGCTTTCTGTCCCTTTTTTTCCGGTGAAACATTTGGAAATAAAATATTTTAATGCTGCCACATACAAGTTTTGATCACTGCCAATCCATGCCATCAAACATTGAAACCAAGAAAGCAATATTTCATAAAGAAAATTGATATAGAAAAAGAGTCACTGAAATGGCACAAAACCAACTTTTTCAGGTCAATGCTAAAGGGTGGGGTTTCAAGAAAAGCACAGACCTTTGTAAAGTGTCCCTTTTCACAGAATCCTCTTTGTTCTTATGTAAAAACGGGGTGAGATGCTTTTTGAGATGCTCCAAGGCCTGTACCTTTGGTAATCTTCATGAAAATGAAGGTAATTCTTTTTTCTTTTCTTTTTTTGAAATTCTTTTTTTGAATTTTTTTTTTGAATATTTTTGAATTTTATCATTATTATTATTATTATTACAAGCCAGAACCGAACACAAGTGTTCGGTTCTGGCTTGATCTCTCCATATAATCTTTAGGTTATGATGATCAACTGAAATTAAAGGCATACACGGTAGTGGGGGATGACAAATAAGTTAGGGCATTTGGTCATATATTGTGCCAGTTGCTAGGCATAGAATGTTTGGAATTGCTGTTGTAACAGAATGGTCCTAGCAACATGACTACTGGCAGCTATCTCTGCCTTGATGCCACGGTGTGACTTGGTGGTACATAGGGGCCCCCGTGATGCCACATTAGATAACATAGGTTATGATGTGGCCGAGACAATCAGGTTGGCTTTCTTTGCCAATGCTACTTTGGTGAGAAGGAGACAACATGCTCTGCGCCCAAACATGGATGGGGCAGTCGCGACACCGCTGGTGAATTCAGATGTCCGTGGTGAGTAGACAGCAACCCAGACTACAGCGCAAGGTTCCCAAAAGGAGTGAGCCTGAATGCTTTACTGTTCTGAGGGACAGGCTGGTTCACATTGAAGGCTGCAATAGGGCTACAGCTGACTTCCTGCTGAAGAGTTGGCAAGATGAAAAAAAGGGAGGAGGTATCGCTGTTTATGTTCGAAATGATTTGGAGGCGGATATCACTGTTCGAAATGACTTAAATGTTAGAAATTACCACATTGAATGTTTTGTCGTTGATGTTAAGATAAAGGGTGAACCTGTAATGCAGGTAGTAACGCTTTACCGGCCACCTTCAGGTAAAATGGAAATATTTTTTGAACATGTCAAAAAGTTGATGAAAATGTCTCAACGACTAAACACTGAACAGTGGCTGTTAGGCGATATCAACATCAACTGTCTAAGAGAAACTGGTGCCTCAAGTGTTGCCCTATCTGATCTTTGCAGGGACGAAGGGTATCATAAGCTGATACATCAGTGTACCAGGCCTTATTCTAAGACAGTTTCTTGTCTAGACAACATTTTAACAAACTTTAACAAAGACATGCATTCGGGGGTGTTGAATTTTCTAGTGAGCGACCACTTACCGGTATTTTGTGTCAAAACTAAAGTTTATGTGACCTACACAAAGAAAACAATCAGGGTCAGGAGTTATCGTGATTTTGAGGAAGAGCTCTTTAAGGATTGGTTAACATGTGGTGACTGGGATCTGTTTTATGACATGACCAGTGCTGACGATGCTTGGACTTTTATCCAAGAATTAATTACTAGCTTCCTTGATTGTTATTGCCCTTGGATTGACATAGAGGTTGTTGATAAGCGTAACAAGTGGATGACAAGTGACATTCTTGGAATGATAAAGGATCGGGAAGACAATGTTGATATCTTCTTGAAAACTAGAGATGAGCTATTTCTTAAAAGAGCTCGTGCACTTAGATGTAGGATAAGTAGGGCCATCGAGTTTTCCAAGTCGAATTTAGTGAGAGCCTCGTTGGAGGAAAATAAGAAGGATCCTAAGAAGTTTTGGAGGATAATTAACAGCGTTATAAAACCTGAAGTGGATGTGGTACCACCTGTTCTGATTGGAGAAGATGGATTCATCAAAAATAATCAAGAGTCAGTAGACTACCTCAATTGTTATTTTTCTAACATTGGCAGTAAGTTGTCAGCCAATATAACCCATGATGGTCATCCGGAGCGAAAATTCTTTGACGAGCCACAACCGGCTACAAGTGGAAGTATAAAAGTCAGTAGAGAATTGGTTGATATTCTACTGGGAGAGATAAATGTTAACAAAACATCTGGGATTGAAGGTGTGAGATGTGACATACTGAAATTGGCCCTGAGGCTCATGTTGGACCCTGTTACCCACTTGTATCAGTTGAGCTTTGACACGGGTGTCTTTCCAGATGCCTGGAAGGTTGCCCGTGTCAACCCCATCCCGAAGACTGGCAATCTCAAACTAATCACTAATTGGAGACCGATTTCCCTACTCCCTGTCCCTTCAAAAATTGCTGAGAAAATTATGCATATTCACTTGACCATGGTGTTGGAGGACAACAACGTGCTGTCTGATCAACAATTTGGTTACCGGCCAGGCCGGGGTACAGGTGATGCTATTTTCAGGTTTCTAAATTCTCTATATGAAAATAGGGACAGAGGCCATCTGACGGGGACATGTTATCTGGATCTGAGAAAAGCTTTTGATTGTGTCAGTCATTCGTACCTGGTAGAGATTTTGGGTCAGCTGGGACTGCATGACAAGGTGCTGAACTGGTTGATGTGCTACCTGACGGGTAGGTCACAGTACACCCGCATTGGTTCATTTGTCTCTTCTGTGTCAGATGTCAAGTATGGAGTCCCACAGGGTTCCGTGTTGGGGCCCCTCCTGTTTATATTGTATATTAACGATGTCACAAAAGTAATGGGAAGCTGTGATTATTTGATGTATGCGGACGACATTGTGATGTACACCTCTAATAATAAGGTTGATCTTATTCAAGAAAGGCTACAGGGCACTTTAACTGCTGTCTATAACTGGTGTCAGGGCAAGCGCCTGACAGTAAACACTGAAAAGACAAAGGTGGTATGGTATGGAACTACAAACAAATTAAAGAAAACTAAGAATAAAACTCTCTACATGAATGGTCAAGTTATAGAATCAGTTGATTGTTATTCTTACTTAGGTCTAAAATTAGACTCGACCCTGAGCTTAGAACCAGCTATGAGAGAGCTTTGCAGCAGGGTAAATCACAGGTTATTCAGGTTTGGCAGGTTCACGCACCTACTAAGTATAAACAACTGTTTATTGGTCTATTTTGCTACTGTCCTGAGTGTTTTTGATTACGCATGTTTTGCGCATGATGGGGCCAATCTTGGATCCTTAAAGAAATTGGACAGACTGCAGTTAAGAGGGTTGAGGCTTTGCTATAAGGGTACTTTACATGACGAGACTGCTATGTATGATGCATCAAAGATACCAACCCTTCAACGTCGAAGGCAAGAACTTTTATTGAGTTATATGTTTAAGCTTTCATCAAACGTAGATTTATTGGACCTCAGAGAAAGACAGCACGAGACCCGGTCAGCTGACCAAATTCGGTTCAGGGTGCCCAGGGCCAGGAATGGAGGTTACACCAAATCACCCCTGTATAGGGGATCGGCGCTGTGGGACCTGCTCGGGTCCTGGTACCAAAGAAGTAAAGACAAGGCTACCTTTAAACTGAGGCTGAAACGAGTGTCTGACTTGTCCAAAAAAAGTACTAATCCTGGGGATGGACTTGTAGAGGATGAATGAATGTACTGACGGATGCCCATTATGATAATCCATAGATGAAACAAATGTGACTGGTTGTAATGATAGGTCATGTTCTGTATGGGAAACGTCAGTGTCCAACTGTTGTCATGATAGTGGACACTTTCGTGAAAAATTACCTATGGCATTCGCTGCTGGTTGTGACGCACTGTTGGATAATTAAACCGTAATTAAAATCTGAAACTGTAAACCTTATCAGACAATTTGGCAAGCTGTTGTAATGATTGCTGGTCAGAGTGTTTGATGGACCGTATGGAATTAGTGCTCCTAAGAACTCAATTGAACATTGTAAAACACATATATGGTCAGTACGCCCACTACTTTGATACATCAAACTCCCATCAGATTGTGCTAACCTTTCTAACTTAATTATCCTGGTAATGATACCGGGACTAATTGATTCCTGTTGTCGTCCTTGTTTATTATGTATGTCCATGTTTTTTTGTTTGTTTGTTTGATCCCGATCTATGTGTTACCGACTTGGAAATAATCAAAAACCAAGAAAAGTTGTGCACCTTAGCATCAAAAGTGTCCATTATATTCCTGTATTCCATCTTTATATCACCATGTATATACTCATCTTTATCTCATCTGAATTATGTGCAAACAACCAAGAATTGTAAACAAATGAAGGTATCATCATTTATTGTCATAAATTCCACAAGTGTATCCTGTGTTCTTGACAATAAAAACATTTTCAAACCTAAAAAAAATGAGACTAAGAAGACTTACTCAACGTATTACAAGAAGTGGAAAACACATTGTTTGGTTGCAAAGGTTTCAAGGAGGGACCCCTCTGAGTTTCAGTTATGCACATTCATTAGACAAATATCAGAAGATGGTTACTCTTATGGGGCCATAAATGCAGTGCGGTGCGCTCTATCATTGACTCAGGGTTTAATTAACCCTGAGTATTATACACCTATCAATTTTGCATTTTAAGACAATTTTGTTACATAGGAGAATTGTTATATTTCGGTTATCATTTGAGACATGTGGAAAATTCTATGACATAGGCAAGATCGGGGGACAGTATTTTCCTCAAATTTTTTTCTAAAAAACTCAATTTGTCTTCAAAATATTGAACTGCGATCTTTGCGAATTTATTTCTCTCTTTCGCTATTATGGAAATGTACTAAACCAAATCTATCACCCGCTTCGGACACCCATAGACTTCAAGACATAAGCGTTTTCAACAGAAGATAGAAATGACATTTTCAGCTAATTTGCCCGTATTTCTCTCTTTCTACCCCCAAACTGGGCAAAAACTGGGCACATTCTACCACCACTCTAAAACACACAACAGAAAAAGTGAGACATGCAAAATGTGAGATACAGAGAATCAATATAACTAAGATAGCACAAACAAGGCCATCACAGATCACTTCCAAATTTTGCAATAACACAGTCCAAACACATTATAAGGGAAAATATCAACCCCCCACAGCCCCCTCCCCCCTCCCCCTATTTTTAGAGTATCCGTAAGCCTAACAGCAAGTGTAAGTGTCACTACAAGGGCTCTCTAATACATCTATGGTCCGACCGACAAATTTTTGATACAGGTAGCTTTGCTACCAGTGTCTTATACCACGCCTTGGTGAGAGGGTTGGGGTTGGGGGTTGGGACATAAGGGTATTACACATATTACACTCACACATATTACACTCACATATAGCTAATCATCTGTAGCACACGCTGCCCCGTGGCCGGCCGACACGGCGAAACAGAAACAGAGATGGTGTCGCTGCTGACGCTCCAATCGACTCGCTTTTCGGCTGAGACGTAAAAGGGGGGTTAGGCACTGCAGGGCGCTGATGCCTACAGCCACCTGCTTGCCCAGATGCACTTGCTCGCCCAAAACAGCGGTTACGTGCTGCAGGGCACTGACGCCCACAGCCACACCCACCTGCTCGCCTGGAATTTGATTAGATAGGGCATGTGACCTATCAAAGTGGGTCAGCATTTCCTGGACGTTATGATTCTGCTGTCAGAAATGAGAAATACTGTAAACGTATATATTTTCGCGCATTAATATTTTTACTAATTGAGTACAAAGTACAGCTTCACGTGTATTTGAATTCGCGGATTTTGGAATATTCTAGTAGTATGGCTATGCTGGATAAATAATCGCTCTGTACATATTTTCGCGGATTTTAAAATCCGCGAAAATCGCGAAAATAAGTACAGCGCGAAATAAAGTACGTTTACAGTAACGTATTGTACTAAAATTAGGTACCTGATCATTGGGAATTGACACTGTGTGTATGTGGGGGAGAGGGGGTTTGTAAGCACTCAATTTTGGTGGTTCAACATCAAAACTCACACATATTACACTCACACATATTACACTCACACATATTACACTACACACATATTACACTACACACCTATTACACTACACACCTATTACACTCGCACATATTACACTCACACATATTACACTACACACATATTACAATACACACATATTACACTCACACATATTACACTCACACATATTACACTCACACTTTGGGGAGGGCACTTCGGGTAGGTTTATCCAATGGAAAAACAAATACCTATGTCTTTCGTGATTAGCATCACACGCTAGATTTTTAACAAGGACAGAAGGCGTTACATGCCCGGAGCCGGCAACTGTCGCCTACACCCACCTGCACACCCACACCCACCAGCTCTCCCACACCCACCTGCTCTCCCACACCCACCTGCTCACCCACACCCACCTGCCGGTTTCCTGAAACAAATGCTCTTGCACTCTAACTTTGAAAGAATTTCCCTTTTCCCAATATACCATTCTCCTTTTTACTACACTAAATGATACATTTCCTTTCACACCTCTACCTGACCCTGAGTCATCTGTGAGTTCACTCACACGCTCAATCTTTGTTTCTACAGCGCCGACCAAATGGTGACACTTTTATCATAATTATGTTAATTAGATAAAGATGTCTTGGAAACTTTGAGACATAAAGGGATTTTGGATATAGCAATGATCGCCCATTTTTTGTGAAGCCATTTCTCAAAAACTAGAATTGATATCTTCTGATGTAATATATCACTGGAAAGCTTATGATATCAATTCAATAATTGCCTCTGTCGTTGGATGATCCTTGTCTACATCCTTCTCCTTCCTACACATGTTAAAGAAAATACTACACTAATAACACTGTGAAACGACGAAAAAAAAACGGGGGCAGACCTACAGGTAAGGCTAATTTGAGGTCACTGAATCCAAAAATGATGGTGAAAAATGCCCCATAAGTCTCAGTTTCAAAATATTCCAACCATGATTATTTGTCGGTCTACTACTTAATATATGATCGGACCAATATAAAGCAGGGACAGCCTTCATAAAAAATTGTCAATTTTGTTTGCCTGGCAGAGATAACATGACTTCGAAGCACATTTAGTGGTAAGAGACCTTAAATAACAGGATTCTACACTGTTATTAAAAAATATCATAAAACATGTAAATTTATCCTAAAGCAATATGACATTTTTTTAAGCTCGTCTTCCTCCTGCTTGGGTGTTAGGGGTATCCCTTTGGCTACCCTGCAGTCTTGGGCCGCTACCTCTTCCTCTGGTCCCTCATGGACCGAACCCACGGGCTCCACGGTAGCAAGGGCCATATTCTGGTATACCGTCGCATTCCCGCGCCCTGGGTTAAAGACGCGGACTATGGTTTTGGCGAAGCGAGTATCTACTAGGCTGCGCCCAACCAGGATACCCCGCTTCTCCTCCACATCTCTGAGACCCTCCAAGAGGCCCTCCGTCTCCTCGCCCCAATCCCCCACGAGACAGGCGTCTACCAGGGCCTCCTGCCCCGCTGGGATCACCCTCGTCTCCTTGCTGATAACGCGGCATACGAGAGGGTTCTCTACCTCCTCCCGCACCCCCGGCCGCAATATCCGTTCTCCCGCCAGGTCAACCATGAACTGGCTGTCCCAGGCTAGGATTGTGATCTGTTCTGACAAGAGGTACCTTCAGGGAAGCTATTATTACTGTTTTTAGCCTCCACTGGCACCAGAATCCCAAAAAGAGTAATAAATAGGCAGAAAATTGCTCATATAGCCCTCTATGCAGAATACAATGATAGATCATTGGTGTTACATCTTTAGTATTAAAGTTCTATATCTATAATGGGGTTTTTTAGACAAAAATGGTACTAAGGTCAGTTTCTGGTTACCATGGCAGCCATTCCCACAGTCAACTTATTGGATAATGGCTCTAGTATATTGGGAATGTCATCAATATTGCAAACCTCAAAACAGGCCTTGCAAATTCCTTTCAGAACCAATTTTTAACTAAAGGTTATCCTTGTATGAGGATATTTGACCATAAAACCCAATTTTACATGAAACATTAGCCAGGTACATCAGTACATTGCTGGAATATGGTCAGAAGTGGTCCTGATGGGGAATACAATAGGAACACAAAGCAACCTTTTTTGGACACTAGTTATATGTTTCAAAAGGTTATTTTCGACCTATTTATTCACCAAGAGTACTTATTTCTGTTAACTAGTTAAAAAAATAAATACTAATATGTGACTAATATAAAGACTAATATGTGACTAAGTTGTATCGTCGCCTGACTACGGGGGTCAAAATATGATGGTATAGTCAGTACTGATTATAGGTTTTATTATCAGTATACAACCTTGTTTACTTGTTGCAATGAACAATGCATTCAAACTTTCTTCAACAAACTCTGTCAGTGTGACACCTGGCTCTACTTGTTGACACCTAATCATCTTGCCCTGATATCTAGAATAATGGTAGACATAGATTCATCTCCATGACAGAAGAAATAGAAAATAGTAATCAGGGACATGAGTATTTCTTAAATCAACATGCAGCATGAGGGCCCAATCTAGACCAGAACCTTCTATAAAGGTTCATGAAGGAATTATACGACTGTCCTCCATTTTTTAAGGATGGCATAGTGCTTCAGTACGCTCTCCCCTTAGTCATCACAATACATGAATGCAGCACTGACAAGCATCTGGCTAGTTGCCTACCAGTACTGCTTTAGTACTTTATTATGACAATCGAATTGTGACCTCGATATACAATATTATCTGGTCTTTAAACGGTTTATAAGATCTACATGAACTCCCAAAGGGTCGGCTTGATCCACCAATATGAGTTGCTTCCCACTACTGCTTTAGTACTTCATGATGAAGATCAAATTGCCACCTCGATATACAATATTATCTGGTCTTTAACCCTTTAAGGACGGCAAAAAATTGCTATAGCTAGCTGTGGGGGCAAGATTTTCTGCAGGATTTTTCTCTAAAGATGAGGCTTTGTGCAATCCCATAGAGTTACAATGACTATAATCGATGCTCGCCCTGCCATGGCATCAACTATAGTTGATGCTCGCCCACAAGAGGTTAAAGGGTTTATATGATCTACATAAAGTCCCAAAGGGTTGGCTTGATCCACCAATACGAGTTGCTTTCCAGTACTGCTTTAGTACTTTATGATGAAAATCAAAATGCAACCTCGATATACAATATTATCCGATCTTTGAAGGGTTTATAAGAAGATGAAAGTGAAAGTGCATAATTATATCTTAAGTGGACATTAAACTAGAAAGGCAGTTGCCCATTATACATGAGCTGTAGGAAATAAGCCTGCTGTGCTACCTTCAGATGATTTACTGTACTAAATATGCCACCATCTTGTATATTATTACCAAAAACTATCGATAGAAGCCATCATGATAATAGAGTGGTGTTTTCTTTTAACTACCAGAATATGAAAATTGTTTATGTAAAGTCAGAATTTCAGGCCTCAATGTATTTTAGGCCTCAAGTAAAAGAAAACGCCCTTGTCATATTTCTCACTGCCTGATGATGAATATAATTATTTTTCACATGCATTTTGAGCGAGTCCTAAAAGTAGGTAAAAAATTGATGATTTATTTTGAAAAAATGGGTGATTAGTAAAGGAATAGTTAAGGCTAGTTTTTCTTCCTCCTCTCTTTTAATACACGTAAATATCCTAACAATTTCTACGGCTGTGACTTTCAGATTGGCCAGCAAGATGCTCTTTGAGATTTTTGTCACTGTGGCTATCGGCTTGGTTATCAGCATTACATGGCTACTCCGGAAACCTGCACCATTATGGAGAGAAAAAAGAAGTTATGGTTCAGGGTCAAGACCATTTGGAGCATTTGAGACTATAATGGCTGGTATGGGGAAGAAGGGAGAAGCCAATGTGTCCACCATCATCTTTATTCGATCAAAGTTCCCCCTCACTGAAGTCATTGTACGCAAGGCACTTGTTGCATTGTCTCAGCAGTTTCAATTACTACGAATGAGACTTGGAAAAGTAAATGGCAAGTACACCTACATGAAGGAGATTGAAGACTTCCGAGTGGATCTGGAGGTGTGCCACACAAAGGATTGGAAAGGACTAATGGAAGATGAAGCGCCAAAAATATTTGATGCGGAAAAGGGTCCTTTATGGAAGGTAAAGTTTATTCCAGAGACCTCCTATGAGGATGAAGAGGAAGCTTTGTATCCATACCAGGCTGCATGCATCTTTGGCTTTCACCATGCGATCATTGATGCAAAATCTTTCTTCAGATTCTTCGGTGAATTTGTGGATAGACTTAATGCGATCAAGGAGAATGTTGAACATCTTGTTAAATCAACACCTCTCCTTCCACCAGTGGACGCCTACATTGATGATGCCAAGATTTATTCCCCAAAGTACAATCTTAAAGCTAATCTCATTTCTGTGCTTGGTATGCTGATTTCTACTCTGCCAATAATGCCTTTCTTACTGAAGGCCCTTGCCAAGCCGGCTTTACTAATGAAGAACCTTGGTGTAGAAATTGACAGGAATCCAAAAGCTGCGAGGAAGACGTTCCTCATTCCAATTCAACTGACAAAACAGCAGACCACTGACTTTTTGTTATCCTGTAAAAGACACAAAACCACTGTGCACTGTGCAATTCAGACAGCTGGCTGTTTGGCTTATGCTGCAATGGCTGACAGGGGGAAAGTCATACACTCTCATGACATCACCTGCCGCCTTTCTGTCGATCTCCGTCGATTCGTTGCCGCCCAAGCTGATTGCTGTGGGATGTTTGTGTCAATTATATTGATGAATACAACCATTGGACCAGCACTGGCCTTCTGGGATATAGTCAGAGAGGTTACTGGAGATCTACAAGCTAAACTAAAGTCATATGTGCCATTTCTTCTTTACAATGTGTATCACATACTTGCCACGACGAATAAAGACTCAAATCCATTCATTGCTGCATCTGCTCACCTTCCGGGCCAAAGAGATATGGACCTAGATATCCACAACTATGGGGACTTTAGTGACCTGAGCAAAAATGCAACTCATTGCAAGCTGTCAGGATTCTTCATAACTGGCCATGCGGTAACTGCAGGTTGTGTGTTTAATAATCTCCTGGCTACTGTTAATGGCAGACTATCATGGTCAGTTCTCTACTGCTCACATATTTGCAGCAAGGAACAGGCCTGGGAATATTCAGACAAGACAAAAGCAACTCTGTTGGAAGCAATTAAAGAGTAACAGCATAGTATGATGTACTGTAGTTCCGATGAGGAGGTTTGAGGTTATCATGACCGGATTCGCTCCAGGAACCAGACACTATGTTATAATACATATGTGTCGCCTCAGTGGAGAAAGGTCGTAACTGAAAATCTCTTTTTTTGAGACACTTATTTCCATTTCATAGTTATACTTAGAATGCTGTCATACAGGAAACATTAAAGGGATGGAATTTTGTCTTTATGCAATGTAGTTTTATACCCCTAGATCATATCTAGCTAGAGCTATATCACAGTAATAGTATTAAATGGTATCCATGGTTACATAATCAAGACAAAGCAGTTACAACCTTTCTCCACTGAGTTTGAAACATTTTCAGTGACAAACCTTTCTTTACTGAGGTGACGAATACATATATATATATATATATATATTTTTTTTTTTTTTTTTTTTTTATATATTTTTTTTAATATATATATTCTAAAATCTAGAATAATTCCCTAGACCTGGCTACGAATACCGGGCTGGCGTTAAAATCTTAACACCATCAAAAATGGAATAATTCTCGGAAGACTACTGTATTCTCCATCAAAAATTACTCTAAAAGATTTTTGAGTCTATTTTCCAATATTTTGTCATTCTGATCCCCCTGTAGGCCAAAACCTGAACTAACCCCCGTCTGATTTTCTCAGGAGCGGTCATATATATATATATATATATATATATATATATATATATATATATATATATATATATATATATATATATATATATATATATATATATATAATGTTATATATATATATATATATATATAAATTTTAATTAAAGGATCTGATAGTATAAGGGAACCTTGGACCATACCTAGAATTTGCTATGATTATTTGCAGCACACACTAATGGCTCAGTCTCACGACTTTGTAACAATTGGAACGTCTTTGACCGGCTAACGTCTTTGACCGGGTGACGTCTTTGACCGGGAAGCATTATTATAGCATAAATTGGGCCTATATAGTAAGAAATGGTTGGAAAAAGTCAAAGGATATTTTAACACTATATGAAAGGGAATTTATCTAAGTTTGTTATATTTATATGTAGGCCCTATTACGTGCATTATAGCATTATGTTATATCATTTCCTCTGCCCGGTCAAATATGTCACTTTCTATATCACATGGATTTGGAAAGCTGCATTGTCCAAATATAATGCAATAACCATCAGCATAAATCTTTTCCAACAGTAGAGGTATGGAAAAAATTAAAAGATAAAGAAATTGCCTTTTCTAGCCACCCGGTCAAAGACGTCACCCGGTCAAAGACGTCACCCGGTCAAAGACGTCACCCGGTCAAAGACGATCCAATTGTTACAAAGTCGTGAGACTGAGCCTAGTGTGTGCGGTATATCTGGACCTATGACTTGTGCACGTCCACTACTGTACTCACCAGGTGGGAGGAGGTTGATCACCCCCCCCCCCCCGCCCCACCTGTGTGGTGGCTGGCTGCCCACCAGTCACATTCACAGAAGACTTCGCAGGACACACACAGACTGTTGCTGTCTTTTGCAATATGTTAAACAATATGTTTTGCAAAATGTTAAACCATAAATAACATTCATATCACAGCCTTTAGTAACTCTTCACAATATGTCTAACTGTTAGAAACATATTTAATTCTTGTAGCTTAATACTTAATCACTAAGGAGGGGTGCTGGAGTATACATGTTATTATAATATGGCCATGGTTGCTTTTTGGGGTTTTGTTAACTCGTAACAGTTCATATAACTAATTGTTTTCAATACAAGTGTTTTGGTCTGTCCCAGTTGTTTTGTATCAACAAGGTGATAGAGAGAGGTATTGCTACCCGAGATGTGAACAGTACTTTGCTACAACATTTGGTATATTATAACAACCGTAACAGTGATGTATGTACAGTTATGAGTGCTTACAGCAAGTAATTAAATGATATTAATAACAAATTGGTGCCCACAGAGTCCTTCTATGCTGACGAGGTCTGACATGTAGGCCTATTCCAAGTATTGTACCAGCCCAAGTTTATAAAATGCTCTCATAGAATGTGTCAAGCTCGCACCACCTCGACCTCGTTTCCCGAGCGTCATCGCTGGCACCAAAGCTTGCTGGTTAAAATAGTTCCTGTGCGCTTGGTGCTGTTGCATTAAAAGTGCAGATGGGTACCGCGTACGAATCCCCCCCAATATACGGGGGAAGTGATGCGGTCATGGCCTCCTAAATACCAGCGATGTCGCTCGGACGCGTCCAAGCGCGAGTTGGGGCCAGCTTGAGAATGTGTTAGCAACTGACAGGAAGTGTAATCAGACAATGTAATGGTATACGGGTGGACTAACAGTTAGTGTATACACATTTACTGCGCTTATATATCTGCGGTCGGTGGTTGGGTGCCGCTCTGGGAGTTTTCACTGCTTGGCTAGCGGCTAAATGAAGGGCGTTGGGCTTGGGGGGAGTAAGGCGTGGCTAGGAAAGGATCATATATAAGGGAACCCTGGGCCACACCTGAGATTTGCTGTGATTATTCAGTGAATCAACACCGTCGATGGACGGGAGTTAATGTTAAAGATTTAGAATTTACCAATCATATGGATGTCATACAGCATGGCTTCTATATCAAATTGATAACGGCAGAATTCTTCTGTGGATAAGGAGCTATTTGAGGATGCAGATGCATGTGAAGAGTTTGGTTCCAAAACGCAATAAGCGCCATTTTGAAAAATGACACCAATATTTGACTAAGGTGTAAGGCAGGAATAGGAAATCATACTCATAACATATATCATAACTCACAAAAAACGTCAAGAGGTTTTCAAGTCATAGCTTAGGGAATGTGGCCATTACATGCACCAAGGGAGATGCACATAGACTATACAGTAACGGGGGTGCTGTGTAAATCTGCCCATGAGCGCCTACGCACACAGAAAAGTGAGAGTCATTGTCGCTAAAACTACCCTCACCTGAGTGAGAGTCATTGTCGCTAAAACTGCACTGCCTGACTCTCAGGTGAGGGTAGTTTTAGCCTGACCCTCAGGTGAGGGTAGTTTTAGCGACAATAACTCTCAATTTTCTGAGGGTGTAGGTGTGCGCTAACCGTCCGTCCACCCGTATAGCTATGCTAATACTGAAAGTAATTATCCTAAACAGACTCATTCATCCAGCAGCATACTGCTTTGATATGAAATTGTTATGTCATCGCGATTCATAGATTCATGCATGATGACATTGACAAGGACTGTTAATTAAGGCAACGTGGTGACCATAGAGGATGAATGGGGTTGAAACTATGATTGATTTAAACCAAAATGCACATGAGAACAGATTAGCACCTATAACCGAGCTGTAGAAATAATCAGTCCAATTTTGTATTGACAGTGTCTTGTATTGTGGGATAATTTCTTACATGTAATTAGTATCACCTATGACAGCTTGAATAAAATAATTTTAACTAAAGATATCTCTGACTTTATCTTTTGTTCAGAAGCTTCTAAAGAATGAGTGACATTTAAAGTGTATGTCCCCTTGTACCTTCCTTCCATATGACGGGGAGTTGATGAATTGGTGGTATTCCTAGTTGCATTTTAGAGTCCCTGCACAGAAGGAGAGGGGCTAACAACAATGCAGGTTAATAGGCTGAGCCAAAAGTAGGAGAAACTGAAAAGCTATTTACAAGAGATTCTCCAGGAGCCAACAAGGAGATATGGTCAATGAGGTGTAGGCCATTTGCTGTATGATGAAGGGCACCAAAATGTGTGAAGGTCTTACATAACCCAAAGCAAAAGGGCTCATCATGATTCCAAATGCTAAGTATACATTTCTGGGGTCAATGACTACAATGATGTTACTTCTAGGGAAAGGGATAGCAGTCATCTTATACTTTAATGAGATTGTCAATAGAGAACCTCTTAATTCTGTGATTTTCTTTATCAATTCTTCTCTATTTTAAAACTGCCATCCATCTTCCTTCATGATTCTCAGTTGATTAGAAGTAAGCGATAAATGATTTAGAAATGTTCAGTGGCGGCCATCTTGAAATATGGCTGCAATAATGGATACAGTCTATATCTGCTATGGCCCTATATCTTTAATCATTTCTCATGGCCTAGATGATGTTTTGCCATATTCAGGATTTGTTTCTGCATGGAATCATGTGTTTTTATAACCTAGCATTTTGTAAATGAAATTGATGCATTTATCCCCAGTTTCACATAAATTATGCTATATAGGCATAAATTATGAAGGGATGCAATGTCACCATTGGCCATAAATGGCCATGAATCAGATTTGGTCCAATTTGACAGTACTTTTGCCTAGCCAACCTGATAATTGGCCTACCTAATTAGAATTTGATAATCAGGGACCTCAATGTGCAAAATTCGCGATATCCTGTATGAGTGTCAACTCTCAAATGATAGTCTGACTTGGGTGAGCCACTTAAATAAACTGGACCAATTCTACTTCACCGTGTGTCTCATTCAGATCAAAATGTATTTGAAAGGCAAGAAAATAAGGCATGGATGTGTATAGCATTTTCCTGTGACATGTTTGACTGGAATCACTGTTGATAACATAACATAATACTCCTGATACTATACAGGACAGATACCTGCCTTCACACCCATAAATATTTTCAACCCCTTGATCCCAGGGGGAGGGCAAAATATGTTGTGTGGACTAAATCATGGTTCCTCACACATGTCCAATCTCACTCCGACTAATTAATGGTTCAGGACTCATGCTTGTCCGATATCTCGCAGCGGCTACTCTTGCATGTCGCCTATCTAGTCGTCGCCTACCTCGCCAGTTCCTTGTGTGAATAACAGTCCCTCTATTTGCATGAGCTCCCCGTGCAAATAGCGCAACCGCTATTCGCACGAGCTCCTCGTGTGGATATCATTACCCCCCCCCCCCCAGCATTCCTACACCTCTAAATAATAGGCACTGGGCATTGAATAGGTGCCTCTCTTGATTAGGGGCCGGCGCTATATGCAAATACGTGCTAGCTCTCCTAGGTGCGCGTACAAACGTTAAGAGCGCAATCTTAATTAATTTTAAAATGTCTTAATGTGTAGAGCACAGTATACACAAGTATTACATCTTAAAATGTCTTAATCTACCCAGAAAGAAAAAAAAAAGAAAAAAACGGGGGTTGGGGGGCAGAGCCCCCCTTTACATACTAGGCGACTAGCCTATCCTACAATGGACTGTGTAGTTAGGGCATACCAGGAATGAAGAATTATGATAGGTTAACATAAGGTTAACATAAATCTAATTTTAAGATAATTGAGATGGGTGGCGCACTCTATTGAGGAGTGACAGTATTAATTTTAAGACAATTAGGAGCATCTTAATTCTTAGGTTAAGATTGCGCTCTTAACGTTTGTACGCGCACCTAGGAGAGCTAGCACTGGCATGCGCAATATATAGGAGATAGCAATAGACATCGGGCTCCAATACAGGACGATACGGTATTTGAAATCACTTGTCGGGGCTTCCATAAAGTATGTACGCACGAAGGTATAACTGCTAAGTGTTATCTGTATTAATTCTAAATGTTTACAATCATAGCAATCTTGTTCATAAATTAGTCTCATTTTCTGCTTGTTACAGTAATATACCTTAATCTTCTCTGATGCTGAAGTTGTAAAAGAATAAGCCAATGAACTCTACTCCCCCTCATGAAAATATGGGTACACACGCCCCCCCCCCCCCCCCCGTTTTCACTATTTGTATAATGATACTATATTATTTCCCCGGGCACTCCCCCTGACTAAATAAAGCAAGTCTAAACCCTGTTCATATACAAATCCTACGCAACGTAGATCACTTTTATAAGAAGCCTACATTCCCTAGGATCTCAAGTTGGTTTCAGAACAAACATATGGGTGAGTCCACATCAGATCAACTAGATTTAGAGGATTTTCCCGGGTGACTGGCTTGGATTTTTCTCTCCTTTGGTCATATGGTAGTCCAATGTATCTTGATTATCATCTGTAAATATGGCTTCCATAACCCAAGCGGTTTTCCCGTAGTGACCCATTTTGTGCAGGGGTGGTGCGCTCATCAAACGAAGGTGTTACAGCTGGTCAATTTTCAGAGGTCTACTGTGTAGAAACCATGGTAGCTAGAAATGTAAAACTCAAGATATTTGTTCACCTATGTACTAGCATGAGATACAAACACATATACAACAATTATCACTGAACCGTTAAGATCAAGGGGGCACCAAACATGAGAGGAAATTAGATACTGACCAGAAAAGTCTAATGTTGTAAAAGCCAACACAGTTAGATGCTCTACTCCAGCACACCCATTTCTCTACAACTGATGAAGGGATATACAGAGTTTGTGTACAAATAATAATATACTTCATATCAATGCCACAGGGGGCGCTGTGGATGCTGAAAGCTGACCTTTCTACCAAAATGAGCCAACTTTGGCAGCCATTTTGGGCATGTGGACACACTAGAACAAACATGAAAAAAAATTGTCCCTAGAGATCCTATCTGAAACATTCAAATAAATCTAGCAGCTAACTTGTCCCGTGTTCTCTTCTGTATGAGAAAAATGATCAAAACTATGTAAACATTGCTTTTTATTAAAATGACACAACTTGGATGACTATTTAGGGTATGTGGACACACTTGAACAAACATGAAATATTTTTTCTCTTTAAGATCCTATCTATATCATTCAAAGATGTCTCAAAGTTAACTTGTTACGTTACATTTTTTAGGTAAAATTAATTATCAAAACTATGTAAACATCACTTCATATTGAAATGACACAACTTGGCAGCCATTTGGGGCATGTGGACACACTTGAACAAACATGAAATTTTTTATTCCTTAAAGATCCCATCTGAAATATTTAAATTAGTCTAACAGCCAACTTTTTCCGTGTTTCATTCTGTGTAAGAAAAATTATCAAAACTATGTAATCTTTGCTTTGTATTAAAATGACACGACTTGGCTGACCATTTAGGGTATGGGGACACATTTGAAGGAACATGAAACATTTTTTCCCTTTAACATCCCATCAGTATCATTTAGATGTGTGTAAAAGCTAACTTGTGTGGTGATGCACAAATACACCAATACACCGTTAGACTATTTCCACCCAACCCGGACTCATGTTTGGTCCACATGGTCTCCTATGAGGTATAAGAAGTCCTTCCCGGACTGATCTTATGATCGGCCAAGAGAACTTCTTCCCGGGAGCTATGTATCCGGCCAGGACTAACCCAGCCCAGATATATAGGTGGCGCCACCACTGAGTGACCCGCTATATAAGCTAGGCACCCAGCACTCACAATATTTCATGTTCTTTCAAGTCTACCCACATGCCCTAAATGTCAATATGAAGTGATGGTTTAAATAGCTTTGCTAATTTATAGTATACACAAAAAGAACATGAAACGAGTTAGTTTTTGGACACATTTGAATGATACAGATGGGATCTTAATGTGAAAAAATATTTTGTATTTGTTCAAGTGTTAACATACCTCAATTGTCAGCCAAGTTGTGGCATTTAAAACAGAGCACTGTTTACATAGTTTTGATAATTTTTCTATCACAGAAGAAAACATGGAGCAAGTTAGCTTGATACAGATGGGATCTTGAAGAGATAAATTATTTCAAGTTTGTTCAAGTGTGTCCACATACCTTAAATGGTCAGCCAAGCTGTGTCATTTTAATACGAAGCAATGTTTACATAGACTTGATCATTTTTCTGACATAGAAGAAAACATGGAACAAGTTAGCTGTTCGACTAATTTGAATGTTTTAGATGGAATCTTTAAGGAAAAAAATATGTCATGTTTGTTCAAGTGTATCCACATGCCCAAAATGGCTGCCAAGTTGTGTCATTTCAATATGGAATGATGTTCACATAGTTTTGATAATTAATTTTACATAAAAATTCTAACGTAACAAGTTAGATTTTAGACACCTTTAAATGATATTGATGGGATCTTAAAGAGAAAAAATATTTCATGTTTGTTCAAGTGTGTCCACATACCCTAAATGGTCAGCCAAGTTGTGTCATTTTACTACAAAGCAATGTTTACATAGTTTTGATCATTTGTCTGACACAGAAGAAAACACGGAACAAGTTAGCTGTTAGACTAATTTGAATGTTTTAGATGGGATCTCTAAGGATGGGATCTCTAAGGTGTCCACATGCCCAAAATGGCTGCCAAAGTTGGCTCATTTTGGTAGAAAGGTCAGCTTTCAGCATCCACAGCGCCCCCTGTGGCATTGATATGAAGTATATTATTATTTGTACACAAACTCTGTATATCCCTTCATCAGTTGTAGAGAAATGGGTGTGCTGGAGTAGAGCATCTAACTGTGTTGGCTTTTACAACATTAGACCTTCTGGTCAGTATCTAATTTCCTCTCATGTTTGGTGCCCCCCTGATCTTAACAGTTCAGTGACAATCGTTGTATAGGTGTTTGTATCTCATGCTAGTACATAGGTGAACAAATATCTTGAGTTTTACATTTCTAGTTACCATGGTTTCTACACAGTAGACCTCTGAAAATTGGCCAGCTGTAACACCTTCGTTTGATGAGCGCACAACCCCTGCACAAAATGGGTCACTACGAGAAAACCGCTTGGGTTATGGCAGCCATATTTACAGATGGTAATGAATACACATTGGTATACCATATGACCAGCTGAGAACAAATTCTGAGGTGGTCAGCCTGGAGCTAGTGGTTGATCTGATGTGGACTCACCCATAACTGTGCCAACTGGTTAGAATTTAAGTAGTTAATGAATTGATTAATTAATTAATTGGTTCCTGAACTTGAATATCATTGAGAATTGAAGTTGTTTTACTCGGACCCTTGTATAGAGATACATTCCTACTTCTCTTGAATAAGTACAAAGTAAAGAGTCCATTGTTTGTGAAACATTTTTATTAAAAAGTTAAAATTCATTCCTCCTCTTGTGATTTTTCAACATACATTGTGATACATTTTATTGACTGACATCTCAGGTACTGATACCACATATATATATATATATTATTAAATTGACTACTTAAAACTCACTACATAAACATGTCTACTCTACAACTTGCCCCAGTGTCACATGCAAGGGGAATAAACTTTGTACATTTAAATTGTCGTAGTATGCACCCTAAGTTTAAAGAACTCAAACACACATTCAATGAATTTGTAATCATAACCTTCTCTGAGTCATGGCTGATGGATATGTATGACGCAGCGCTCCTGTCCTGGCCTCATAAAAACTTTCATCGTATAGACTGGCCAGACAGGGCTGGAGGGGGATTGATAACATATTTATCAAATCGTTTATTCTCACACTCCTCACGCATAGATGAATTTTGTATAATCTCACCGGATATCGAGTGTTTAGCAATTAATGTAACAGTGCCTAACAACAAGGCTATGAACATACTCACGGTGTACAAGCCACCAAAAGGGGATGTCTCCAATTTTATAGACCATTTGAAGAAGGCGATACGTAAATGTAAAGGAGAGATATGGATCCTTGGTGATTTTAATGTTAACTTTTTAGATGTTGATCACACTGACACAGTGGCGCTGAAAGATTTTTGTAGAGATTTTCAATTGATGTGGCTCTTCCAGGAGGTAACTCGTCCAAACCCCAAAGGTGGACCAGGAACTTGTATAGATAACATTTTTACAAACTCTAATTATGTAGCCTCCTCTAAAGTTGAGAATGCGTTCATCAGCGACCACCTTCCTCTGACAGCTGTTAGAAAAAAAGGAAGGGAAGGTTTCAAAAAAGTGGAAATAAATGGTCGCTCTTATACAAATTATGTGAAAGAAGATCTGGATGAGAAGCTAAAAAGTAAAAATTGGGAAAAAAATTTCCAGTCTAAAGATGTGGATGAAATGTGGTCAGAAATTGAAACGGTTATAAATGAATATTTGGACTCTACTTGCCCGCTCAAAACCTTTGTAGTGAAAGATTATGGAAAGGTGTGGATGGACTCAGAAATATTACTCTTGTTAAAGCATTCACTTACTCAGGAGCCACAATTGATAGAGGTCTAACATTTGAGGAACACGCAAAGTCCATCCGAGATGCCACTAATTTTCTCTGTTTTAAACTTGGCAAGGTCAGATGCAGTATCTCTGTATCTACTGCAATAATTATATTTAAGCAAACCATCCTGCCAATGTTCGACTACTGTTCTTTCTTGTTGGACTCGGGTTTACAAAAATGGCAAGAGAAAATTGGAAGAATCCAAAATAGGTGTCTCAGAACCTGTTTGAAGCGCAAAATCAGAGGCAACTCCATAGTTAAACTGCATGAAGATTGTACAACTCCCCTCCCTCCTCTCCGTAGAAAAGAAATGTTGACCTCCCTTTTCTACAACAGATCGAAGAAATTGAAACTAAATCCAAATCCGAGAACCAGAAATGATTATCTTCCAGTTTTTGCTCTCAGAAGACCCAAGGGGAATTTCTATAAACGTAGCCCCTTCTATATGGGAGCCCAAGAGTGGAACAAACTACCGCCTCATGTACAAGTCTGTGATAAAAGAACTACCTTTAAGTTACAATTGAAGAAATTCCTGGGCACATACATCAAAAAACCAAAGAGAAAGAAAAAGAAAGTTTAAGGGCCAGGGTCTTGACCCAAAAACCTTTCACACAAACTTCATGTCTCCTAACTTTGGCTAACCTTCGATATCTGTGATATATGTCTGTGATAATTCGGTCTCGCCCATGACCTAATTGTGTACAATGTATATTATTTATCTTAGAAATAATACTGTGTCAGATAATCATATGTCTATACCCATGAAAACATACTGTAAATATCCAAAGTTGTTATAGACTGCTTGCAGCGAAAACTGGACCTAATGTACTATATTGGATATCATACCCATGTATACCATGAACGTCTGGACCAAAAATGTATTACTGAAAATCATATCAATAAACCGTTATGAGGTACATAACAAAAAAAAAGAAGTGCGAACCAGAGCATAGACAGACGTACAGACCTGGCATGGTATTGAGGTATCCAGCAAAGATATATTTTATCATACAACTGACCGCAAAAACTGGATAGCTCTCCC
The DNA here is from genome assembly GCA_947462335.1 of Harmothoe impar. Lineage (NCBI taxonomy): Eukaryota > Metazoa > Annelida > Polychaeta > Phyllodocida > Polynoidae > Harmothoe > Harmothoe impar. The sequence goes on from OX381710.1 coordinate 26,751,603, forward strand.
AAGTGAGAGGACAGACGTTCAGAGCGTTATCTTAATAAGACATCTTAAAGTCTTAATTCAGTGTCTTACCCAGGGCCGCTCTTATCATTAAAAATAAATCATTTCAAGCCAGCAACCAGCTCAGAGGAACTCAGGATGTCTCTAATAGAAGAAAAAGAAGAAAAAGAAACGGGGGTTGGGGGGCAGAGCCCCCCATTACATACTAGTCGTAATAGTAATACTTTCAAAATATTATTTATTTTTAATGACATAAGCGGCCTCTACTAAAGTTAAGACTATTCAGACTGTCTTAAAAGTCTTATTAAGATAACGCTCTGAACGTCTGTCCTCTCACTTGGGAGAGCTAACCCGTGCGTGCCAACTGACCTCAATAGCTATGTGCGTAATCTGGATGTCACGCTTGTAGCTGGGGCCGGGGGCGGGGACAAGATGGCATCAAGAAAGAATGATAGATGTAGTATACGGAGTGGAAGGAGATATATAGCACTATGATACTATCGTAAGATCTTTATGTCAGTGAGTATGATACATTTATACTCACTGCCATAAAGATAATACGCATGGCTATAGGCAGTAGGGTGTGGAAAAAGCCTACCAATCACTGTATTTTGTTGTTGTTTTGGGGGGGGGGGGTCGGGGGTCGGGGACTAGCTGCGACACCTGTAGCATTCACCTGTCGGCTTTCTAGATTATGATAGCCATGACCTATAAAGTCCCGACCCCAGTGTTAATTTGATGTTGGTGTCTTAGAAGGTTCACCCGGCCCCTATTCAGGACCGACAATTATCCATTTCAAACCCCCTTTACCCCCGGTGCCTATTTAAGGGGGTGGCTATTCAAAACCCGGCGCGAAAACGCGACACTATGGGTACACTACCTGACCTACCTCTCATCATTTTTGAAAGCCCCTCTATGATAGTGAATCACTGCTTTTGGGCACCCTAAAGGAACCTTTAAAAAACGCTGACATTTCCCCCAACGTTTCAGTAAATTATGCTAGGGGAAGCTGGTAATACGACTGACACTTTGTACCTGAGGGTACCACCAGGTAACATTTATACTCAAAGTATGGATCAGATATCGATCGAAAGAGTCCTCAGGCAAATGCAATTTCCCAATTCGTCGCTCACATACAGGAAAGTATAAGAAAAGTCCGTCATACAGACGCTTTGGGACAAGCTCAACTCCGAGGGACGCCAATATGAAAGAAAGCGTCTAATAAATGATCCATATGTTACTTCTTTTCTGTACGATATAGAAGCTTAGTATTACATAGCATATTCTATTTCTGCTGACAATTTGCATAATTTTATCTGGAATCTAAAAAGAACGTCTTAGATCCTTAATGGGTGTCCTTGTTGATATTTGTTGCATGAATCTTTTTTAAATTTTATACTGAGTTGAAGAAATAAAGAAGCCCATTGATAGCATGATTCACTGGGATTACTATGATCAAAACAGAATAAAATTACCATTTTTAGATCAAAATCTAAGGCCTTAGGGAGGAAAATGTATGATTATTTTACTAATTGTCATAATTATGCTAATAGGATAGAGATATCTTGGAAACAATGAGACTTTGAGCTTGTTGGGATTTTGGATAAAGCAATGCTCGCCTATTCTCCTGAAACCATTTCTCAAAAACTAGAATTGATATTTTCTGATGTAATATATCACTGGAAACCTTATGATATCAATTTAAGAATTGCCTCTGTCGTTAGATGACCCTTCCCCTTAGATGTACACATTTTCAACAAACTCAATGATTGCATATGAATTGTAACCTTTTAGTACTGACACTAACTTTAGATTTACAACCCTCTGGAACATACTCTGTCAGTGTGACCCCGGCTCTACTTGTAAACATCTAGAACCATCTTGCCCTGATACCTAGTCTTATGGTAGATTCATCACATATATCTTAGTACAAATGTAACTGGTTAACAATCACCTAGATATAGTACATTTCATTATGGGGATTTAATCTCTCTTACTCATTGGACATGTATAAACCAGTTCATGTTTTCTGCACTGTGACCATAATGATATGTACCACCTAGCCTAAAAACTCTATGTCCTAAAGCCTCTACGCTTAACTCTACTTGGTATGTAATACCAGCAGTTTAAACGCAAAACTATTTTTCTTATTTTGTACCACCTCATTCATTTGTATATATTCATCTGTTGTATGTAAATAGTTTATTACCAGACTGTAATCTCTGCAGCAAAAAGTGGGTGGAACCTGAAGGTCAACTAAAGATCTGTTCAACCTAATGATAAAATGTCTTAAATGTATTCACTGGATGGATTACCCCCGCGGAAATTAACCGGGAAGATCATAATGTCGCATTGCATGTTATGAACGGTTAAATAAAATAAAATAAATTTAAAAAATCCTAGACTTGAGTGACATGGCATTTTCTTAAAATCCATAGGTGAAATGGGGCCTTGTGACAAATGGCGGAAGAAATAGAAAATAGTAGTAAGGGACATAGGCATTTTTTAAATCAACAGGTGACATGAGGGCCCCATCTTAACCAGAACCTTCTATTCACGGTTCATGAAGGAATTTATACAACTGTCCTCCTTTCTTTAAAGGCCCAGCGGCCCTATATATAGGGCTGAGTACCTGTCCCGACTGCATTCTGACTGTTACTGGACGTGCAGTAAGATCTGCGGGTTTAAGGATGGCACAGAGCTTCACTATGCTCTCCCTTTACTCAACCTGATATACAAATGCAGCACTTACAAGCATCTGGCTAGGGGTGCATCTGGCTAGGGATGCATCTGGCTAGGGGTGCATCTGGCTAGGGGTGCATCTGGCTAGGGGTGCATCTGGCTAGGGGTGCATCTGGCTAGGGGTGCATCTGGCTAGTGGTGCATCTGGCTAGGGGTGCCTTGATCCACCAATACGAGTTCCCTGCCAGCACTGCTTTGGTACTTTATGATAATAATCAACATGCAAACTTGATATATGATGTCATCCAGTATTTAAAATCAAAAGCGCACCATTACTGCCAAGAAGGACATTAAATCAAAAAAGCAGTGACCCATTACAGGAGCTGCAGGTTGAGTACTAATAAGGAGAATCGCTTACACCCTCGACCTGTTTGATAACTAGTCCGTAACATGTGTTCTCCAATAGGACTGAGGCAAATGCTTTGCATATATTGTCATTTTTAACTTGATGGGGTAGGGGGCTTGATCCAATTTCCCCTCACAACTCCAATATTTCCCCAAGATGCACCAATAATTCTAAATTCACCCCCACCCCCATAATTTTGAGGAATAACCCTTCCCCCCCAATAATAAAAGAGAGAAAAGGGGGGAGGATAATGATTATGTAAATGCCTTTAACTGTTGCTTATAGTTTCTATACTTTACTTGTAAGTGAATCATCGTGACCCTTGTCTGATCAATCCTATATGTTACAGGTCCATCGGAATATCCCAATATGATCCACCATTTGACCAGTAATTACTTTTGTGTTTGAATTTGTTTTCATTAACATGTGTGGGGGTTGTGAAAGCATGAAACAGACACAGGTTCGAAATTCGGTTTGAATGCAACAGGCTTTTTTATTCAAGTTTCAATCCTTGGTTCACATACAAACACGGCTCCTTATTATCACCATGTAATGCATAATTGATCACAGACAAGGTTCAAAGTGTACAAACTGGTCTTGGCCCCCAGTAAGGGCTGGTGCAAGAGCCAGGAGCAGGAGGGGTGTAGGGGCCCCGGTCACGAAAGTCACGAAGGGTGTGGGTCAGAGCTTGTCCTGGGACGAATTCTCTGATGTGGCCACCTGCGGCCTCTTTTATACCCAGGTTGCAGACCAGGCAGTGTTGATGTGACACTCCACCGGCGCGCCATCTGGAGTGCCCTATCCGAACCCGCAACCACCGGGTAACGTTAGGGGACATGGCACAGGACGCCAGGTGTTGCCACCTAGCGTAGAACTGTGCTAGTAAATATCCCTATATTTACTATTGTGCAGTTAATTAAGTACAAATATAACTCTAAATGGCCCAGTATCCTCGTATGGGGACACAACTCTTTGATTATAGAGTTTGCTGACATATGTGACAAAACGTGGGAAAACGTGACATTAGGGGAAAACAGCTTTATTTAAGTTCATGTCTTCAGCTACAATTTGATGCTTCAAGCAAGCATCAAAATATTTTAAATAGAAATGACATCTCAATTATTAGAAATTAAACAAATAAATGCATATTATTGTACATAGATTTGGATCTGGTAGGAATGTTGGCATTCTGTTTTCAGTTCTGAAATCCCTATGGATGGGGCAATTGGATAGGGATACTTTTTATTCCAAAAGAATGAATTGATGGTTGCCATGGCAACCAAATGTTAACAAACAGGCTAAAAATGGCTAAAAACGTTCTTTATACATTCCAAATGAGACCAATTTAGAATGAAAATAGAATTTTGATAATAGCTTCAAAAGATTCCTTGGAAAAAAGTTAGTCTAAGGTCATTTTCTCTTAAGTATTTATATTTTTAGCTATATCTCCCGAAATATCATGTTTAGAGCATTTTCTGGAAGATGGCAATGGCACACCAACGAGAGTAGACCACCTTGCGCGCCGTCCATCATTTCCCGCATACCGGAGGTGATTAAAAGCTTGGAAACACTGCAGATTCGTACAGGAGCTGCATAAAGGTACCAAGACACGATATATGTGGGAATAACACGACCAGCTCTAATTTACGTTATATATTAGGCAAAATTGGTCTGGACGGTCTGCACAGATAGACACGTATGAACAACATGGCGGAGCCGCTTGACCGTGACGCTGTCAATGGATTGGTATGTGACCTTGATAACTCTAAAGTATTACGTTCAGGCCCTACTGAAAATATAGCAGGTAAAGTGAGCCAGGCGCTACAATACTTATTGATCAAACATGATGCGACAACAAAATCTCTAAAATTTGCACATGAAGAGATCCGGGATGTTAAGGCTGAACGGGTGAGACTTGACAGTGAAGTGACTCAGTTAAGATCCAAGCTGGAAAAAACTCAGCGACAGGTGCGCGTAAACACTAGAGATTGAAGAACTGGGCCTCTCTATAGCGGTACAGGACCATGCATCTAGAAGAAAAAACCTTATTATAGAAGGACTGCCATTTGTCACTAGAGAGAAGACAGATGAGGTAGCCTACACTGTAAAACGCTGTTGTTCGTGAACAGCAATATGTGCTGTAACTATACAGTACTTTAGCTGTAAAAGATAATACAGCAACTTTTGCTGTACACATACAATTCTGTTACTGTAGATGCAGGTTCGAATCCCATACCCAGCAACCAGAGGGAGAGAGAGCAGAGAGGTTGAAGGGAGTACCATACTCCACAGCTCAAATATGACCTGATCTTTTCAAAAGCCCAATGATGCAGGCTACATAGTGACTGCCCCTCTAGCTCAGTCGGTAGAGCCGTGGGAGATGTAGTCTGAGGGTCAGCGGTTCCAGTCCCGGCAGAAACTCTCATACTAACTACATTTCTCCTGATGCAATTCTAAAGTATAATATATTTTGGTACACTGAAATGTTACTATTGAAAATATGCAGAGGATAAAACCAATGTATCTCAACAATCTGCATGAAAGATAGTAAAATTTACTTTGAAAAACATCTATAGGCCATCAAGATAACACTTCAACTAATGGTAGTTCAGTTCTTATTAGTAGCCTACATTACTGCAATAGGTTAATTTTCATATTATCCCTTAAGACATGAACAGTCTAGTTCTAAAATTGTCCCCAGGGATCCTGTGTTGACCTCATTACCATTCACACATAAGTAGGAGGTGTTTCAATGCACCTGACATGCAGGATTCACTGGCGTAGTGGTCATGGTTCAGGACTATGGATTGGAACCTGGGGGTTCAAATCTCCAAGATGTTGAATATGTGAGCCTTTTTAGAGCTCAGGTCTGCGTCTACAGCAGATTCTACTGTAGGTCTACAGCAGAATTTACTGGAACCAAAGTTGTCCCCAATAGTTGCTGTACAGGAACACTACTTACTTCTAACAGTGTATGCCCTATTAAAAAAGGTTGATGATGAACTTGACATATATGAGTTGGATTACGCGTACAGGCAGGGCCCTCCGAGTGCAGCAAAACGCCCTATAGTGGTAGTGTTTTTAAAGACTTCTACAAGAGATAGACTGATGTCAAAGAAAAGTACCCTTAACACGAGCCCTGAGCACCGCCATGTATATGTGAGCGAAGATTCCAACCCACTGATCCGGAAGCAGAAGGCTGAGGTCTCCACCATAGCACGTCTAGCTCATGATGCTAACCTGGACGCAAAACCGAGAGGCAGCGGTATTCTCTATAAGGGAAAATACTATGCACATGGCAACTTATCATCACTCCCAGAAGAGCTACAGCTGGCTAACGCTAGGACTATGATGACTGATACATACATGGCATATAATTCCCACCTGGCGCCCTTAAGCAATTTTTTTCCTTGTGAAATTAAATATAATGGCCATGTTTACAGCTCTGTCAAACAGGGATTATCCCATCAGAAGGCGTTGTTTGCAGGTGCTGGAGCAGAAGGGAAAGCCCAAGATATAAGTAGTTAGTAGGAAGGGTCAATGTCATACTTTGGTTAAATGAAGGATTTTTAGATAGAACCACAATGAATATGGCTTTGATTCTTAGATGTATGAATTGCAAATATGTTAAGGTGTCTGAATATGCAATAAAAGTCAAAGTAATGGAAATATAAATGGAGTAGTTGGAAGGTGGAAATTGGAAGATTTTCCATGATGTTCACCTAGTGTCAGTGGATGGTGAAATGTTAAAAGAAGAGATATGGTTGGATTGGTTGAAAGGAATTACTTGATTCTTTGTGATAACATGCCTTATGCGAAGATACATGTGTATGTGAGATTTAAGGAGGATTGGAGATCAATTAAGGGAGTAATTAAAGACTCAATATTGTAGAGTGTGGAGAATCCAAGATGGCCGCCCTCAGTGCTGGGTGCCAGCACCCAACCGGTTGACCTACATCTGGTCTGGAGCGGTTGACCTACATTTCACTTGAATGGTGTGGCTGGGTGACTTGAATTCAGTTGGGTTATCGTGGCTAATCTGTTGGCATACATGTGACTTGCAAAACAATGTTGAATGGAGTTTAACTGGGGGAGTAATTAATTAAAGATTGAGTGTATACATGATACTTTTGTGTATGGAGGAGAATGCAACATGGCTGCCACCAGTGCTAGGTGCCGGCACCCCAACCAGTTGACCTACATCTGTTTTAAAACAGTTGACCTATATTCCATTTGAAAGATGTGGCTAAGTGAGTTTTGATTTGGGGTGATTTTCAGCTGTACTCTGTGGATGGTGAAATGATAAAACAAGAGCTAGCATTGGTTAGTTAAAGGGAATTACTGATTGTTTTGAGATACGTTTTCTGCTTTATGTCTAGATGCATAAGTATGTGAGATTAAAGCTGATTGGAATCCAATTATGGGAGTCTTTCAAGATTCAATGTATGCATCTCAATGTATGCTGTATAAGCATGTGTAGGGGTTGTGGAAGTATCACACAAACACAGGTTCCAAATTCGGTTTGAATGCAACAGGTTTTATACAGTCACAATCACAGCCTCAAAGTAACACGAAGGTTTGCTCGGTTCAGTTAGATGACCAACTCGAAGATGTACAGCATTCTACCTTTAGCTAGAAGTCAGCAAAGCTGGATGATCTGGTCCAGCATGGATGGTGCAGGAGCCAGAGAGTGGGAGGGGTGTAGGTCCCCCGTAATCGCAAAGGTAACGAAGGTATCAAAGGGTGTGGGCCTGAGCTCGTCCTGGGACGAACTCCCTGAGGTAGCCAACGCCGGCCTCTTATATACCCTGAGCGCGGACCAAGCAGTGTCAACGTGGCACTCCACCGGAGCGCCGTCTGGAGTGCCCTGCCTGGCTCCGCTACCGGATAATCGAAAGGACATGGCGTAGGTGTTGCCACCTAGTGTCCGAAGGAGGCACTTCCCTGGTTGACTCCACGAACCCATATATACACGTATTATTCGTGCCCCTACATCACCCCCACCAGATTATAACAAGGGTTGACACATCTGATATAATATACGATTCAAACATAGGAGAATAATATCAGTGTACATAATGACATCAATTATATTGATTCGAAGGGTTCGAATATGTTCCATCTGAACATGTGGAAAACTGGATGTCGAGTTTGACCTGCTATATTAAACAATGTTTATACATTTTATGTATATAACAGGGATCTAATAGATCCAACATCAATAACGACAAGATAGATATGTTAGTATCCACCTTTAATAAAGATATGAATATATGTTTTTCTACTCTACTGTACTTAACTACCGAGATCACAGCTTTTTGGTTTTGATGAGATTGATAATAACATGGAGTTATTTATTATTACACTTTTGGGTAGGTAAAAAATGCACATTACATGACTTTAAGGACGGATTGACACAGAAGTATTGGTTCGAAAACGTTAAATGGGCGAACCGTCCCTGGAGAGGTAATTATATATGTCCTATTGTATGACTCGAAACACATGAAACCAACATAAGTGTGAAAGTTATTCTTACTCAACCAAGGAATGACCTAAATAATATAATAGGTATCGGAACGGGACTATACACAGTACTAGGTTTTACTCACTGGACATGCAGCCAATCAGAGGCCTCCATTTGGTCACGTGACCCGTTGCCATGGTAATGTGACCTACTTAGGGGCTCTCAGCCAATCAGAGGCCAGCATTTTAGGTGACCAACTGACCTACTTAGGGGCTCTCAGTCAATCAGAGGCCAGCATTCTGGTAACTATGGTAACGTGACATAATTTACGACCATGTGACTCTTTTGTTTGTAAACAACACCAAGTGCCACGTGACATGTCACGTGACGTGTTTGTTTGTAAACAAAAGTGACCTAATTAGGGGATTAGTGAGAACATGTGACTCTTTTTTTTGTTTTGTAAACAAAAGCATCATGTCGACGATGAGCTGATTAGTTTTAAATAACTTATGTTTGAAAATAAAAACACAACAAAAATTCATTTTCATTTTCTTTTATTCTCATTTCAATCAAGTTCAGCAGCAGCAGCAGTAGCTGTAGTAGCAGCAACAGCAGGAGGCGCCGGTTCTGCAGTCGTCGCGTTCAACTAGAGGCTTAAGTGTGACAAATGACGGTTCTTTGTCGACACCAGCAGCACCAGCAGCAGCAGCAGCAGCAGCAGCAGCAGTAGTAATATCAGCATCAGCAGCAGTAGCGGCAGCAGCGGCCACAGAAGCATGAGCAGCAGCAACAGCAGCAGCAGCAGCAGCAGCAGCAGCAGCAGCATCGGCAACAGCGGCAGTAGTAGCGGCATCAGCAGCAGCAGCAGCAGCAGCAGTCACAGCAGCAGCAGCAACAACAACAACATCCCCATCAGAACGAGCATCACTAACACCTGTAGTAAATGCAGAAGTAGCACGACCAGCAGCACTAGCAGCAGTAGCAGCAGCAGCAACAGCAGTAGTTTGACATATGCATGCCACATCATAAAACCCCATGTCGCTGTTACCTGTGAACTGATCTGCAAATTGAGGCAAGGTTGTAGTAGCTCTTCCACGGCTGTAAGAGTTGACAGTCTGTAGTAGAGCGATCGGTGTGGTCGATGATGAAGCTGGTGGAGGAGTGTGAGGGAGCCTTGGTTTCACTCTCCCTTATGTACCCCTACTCCGCGAGATAAATCCTCTTAAACCGGTAGGAGGTCTGGTAGGTCGATCCTCATCCGATTTTCAGCTGCCAACCCCTCACAGCAGGAGGAGGAGATTAACTCGGTGATTTTGTTTAGACTTAAGTCGCTTACCACACGCACACGTCTTGGGGAGGGGAGGGGGTTACACTCTTCACCCCTTGTTCATCACCCCCTGTAGTTTTTGTATACACACTCACTCCCCATGATCCATAATCCTTTATACAGCTGATGCGCATTAAACCAATTACACCAGTTATCACCGTCGGTACACTGTTTGAACCACCCTCTCATGTCGATCGATCAGAGGTGGAGGGATCCAGGTGAAAGTGGGATCTTACCACACACATGTGCACACGTCTTGGGGGAGGGGAGGGGTAAGTTACACTCTTCAACCTTTGTTCATCACCCCCTGTAGTTTATTGTATACACACTCACACCCCATGATCCCATAATCCTTTATACAGGTGATGTGCATTACACCAATTATCACAGTTGGTACACTCCTCTCATGTCGATCAATCAGAGGTGGAAGTGGGATTAGGGTTTTGTTTCTCTTTGATCACCATGCAGCAGGTGAAAACGGGCTCTCATCACTCATATAAAAGGCCTGGATTTACTTTCTTACGACAGACACTACTACTACTACCACTTTCACCACTACTACTACACCACCACCATCACCACCGCCGCCGCCGCCGCCACCACCGCCGTCGTCACCACCACCCCCGCCACCGCCGCTACCACCACCCCCTACCGTCAATACTACTACTACTGCTACACTTACACTCCAGGAGGAAATTCGAGCTGAGTCCACCTATTTCTTATTTTTCTTTTGAGCTTTTTTATTTCATTTTCACTCTTTTTTTTTTTGAGAAAACAATATGGCACTCGAGAGGAGGCGAGTTCTTAAAAGACGGACAGGCGAAGAAGTCTCCTCCTCCTCCTCAACCACCTCTTCCTCTCCTCCCTCCCTCCGCTCCCTAGCTATCTGAAAGTAGTGAACATCACGTACTTCAGAATCACGCTTGTCTTGAAGCGTATGAGATTCTCATGAAAAGCAAACGTGGGAACGTGTTTAGCACAGGCACAAAAAGTCGCGATGATAGAAGAGCAGAAAAGGAAAACATAACGAAATGGCCGAGAGCCGTCTTCAAAGAAGAGTCTTTATTCCGTCGATGCTTGATAGCCACCCTCAGCGCGCCCACTCGTTGGGCGTTTCATGATTTACTCGTTGGGCGTTTCATGAAAACAAAGAGTGCTCCTCCTCCTCCTCCTCCGCCTATAATATGGTGAGAATAAGCGCTATGAAACAATTCGACGACCACATCGGTTATTTGGGGGTGACCGCGGCTCCCACTCGGTGGGTGCGCGTGGTGGTTGATGTGAACACGATCTCGAAACGTTTCGACGTTGTCACTTGTTATCCTCCGTATTACAGTGTAACCGAATTGAAGAAGAAAGGAACGCATCCATTTAAAGCATATGCTCCAATTTGTGATTGTCACCACAGCATTCGCACCGCTTATTGCTTCTTAGATGCGATCGCGTCAGAAGAAAACGAAAAAGAAAGCGGCAAAGCGACAAGCTTTGCCTAAATGACCAAAAAAATAGAAAAAGATTGATCTGCGCCCTCTCCTCCTCTTCCCCCTCTTCTTTTTTTAAAATAAATAATTGTATCAGACTTCTCCGGAGTCTGATACAATCTATTATGGACATTGAGTGAAAATAGAATATATCGCAAAAATAAGAAAAAAGAAAAAGAAAAAAGACTACTGCTGTTGCTGGTGGTGTTGGTGTGAATAAAACGCACCACCAGCGCTCCCCGACAACCACTCGTCACCGAACGTTCGACAGACAGACAGGTAGACTCTATAACGCATGCTGCAAAAAAAAAAAAAAAAAAAAGTCGTACGGTAAAAGCATACCCTTCACGGAAATACGTTTCGACCCTCGACTACAAGGACCCTTTAGTTGTATCATCAGCGGTCCCTTCTGTTGTGGGAAATCGCGCTTGGTGGATCGATTTCTGAGTGACGTGAAGAATTTGGTCACGCCACCAGTGGAAAAGATCTTTTACCATTACGGCGAGTGGCAACCCCTGTTTGAAAAAATGCAAAATCAGCACGGCGTGGAATTCAGAGAAGGTCTTCCTAGCAAAGAGTCTATAGCGGGAGACGTGGGAGGAGGAGGAGCAGCAGCAGCAGCAGCAGCAGAAGGTGATCTATGAACGCACAATGTACTGATATTGGATGATCTGATGAGTAGTTCCAATCAGCAAGTGGTAGCTGACATCTTCACCAAATACTCCCATCACTGGAACGTGATCGTCATATATATCACTCAGAACCTGTTCCAGAAATCGCCCGGCTTTCGAACTATGAGTCTGAACGCTCACTACATGATCGTTTTCAAGAACCCGCGCGACATGGGGCAAATAGCGAGTCTGTCTCGACAGGTGTTTCCCTCCAACGCGGCGGCTCTCTCTAGTATATTTACGCACGAACTCAAGAGTCCTCACTCATACCTCCTTCTGGACTTCAAGCAGACAACACCCGACGATCTGAGAATACGCTCCTCTTTGACATCTATTTACGATCAGCTCATATTCGTACCGCTAGACAAAAAAAAGAGAAAGAGAAAGCAGTAGCAATGGCTTCTCATCGACTCGGAAGACACTATGGCACTCTTAAGCACTTAGCTAAGTGCTCGCCAGAGGATTGCGAGCATTTAATAGGCTCGGGAAGCGATGATTTGATCACGGGGTTGAGCGAGATCTGTCAGAATTTACTGGAAGGAAACATTCCGCTCAGCAACAAACAACTGGACAGTCTTCGAGAATCCGCCGACGTGCTGAGGGAGGTTAGTAAAAAATCTACTTCCATCAAAAGAAAGAGAAGCATCTTGGTACAACAGAGAGGTTTCCTCATTCCGGCTCTCATAGGGATGGCCTTACCACTTATAAAAAGCATTCTCCGTATATGAGACACCTCATTCCTGCACCACCACCGCTACCCCCATGACGGACTCAGAGCAGCAACAACACTACAAACGCTTGGCGCTCGTGGATCCTGACACGCTCTCGAAAGCGAAAGCTGCAGCTGGCCTACCTTCCAATATGCCCTATTACTACAGACAGGCAGAACAATCCCTTCATCCCAACGCGGCATTACACCAGGTGCTACAGTTTATCTACAGGGACTTGGACTTAGTGTTGAAAGATCCCACATTGGAATCGCGCGAGAAAATGTTCAAATACTGAAAGTTGTTGAATAGGTTGCAATCCCAACAACCACACCATCCCGACATCCTACTCCTCCTCGCCACCACCCCATCAGACTTGTGAACACCACGTCCCCCTGCTCGAGGCGTTGCTCGAAAAAGTTCCGCAGAGGAAACGCATCGCCACCACCAAGCTGTATAAGAGATTGCAAAAGCCACCTCGGTCAAGTGGAACGAGGACGGTTCGGTGCGCGAAATGTTGGGTAAAAGAACAGATCCTGTCCATCGAATTAACATAGTGGATTTACTGAACGACGCCAGCAGGTTCATGAAGACGGCGTCGAGACCGGCGGGCTACACCCCGTTCAAACAGGTGCTGCGCGCGGAAGATCCCACCGGCTCCTTGATTGGCAACCCGTTGTACAAAGCGAGCAGTGCTAAGAGACCTTTGGACATAAGAGCTGTAGACAGAGGAGAGAAACGAGCGGGTTCCGACGCGGAAGAAGAAACAGCAGAGTACGGTGCGGTGGCCACCCCCTTCCACTTCGGCGCTTCCGACGACAACGACGACATTTTCCAAACTCCGACTACCAACAGATCAGCATCAAATACGCCGCGCTACTTCGAGGAGGAGTATACCCCCCCCCTCCACCGTCAGGACGAGTGACCAAAGAAAGAAAAGGAAAGCGCGCAGTCGCATAGCAGACCGTAACGCTACCCCACACCCATGGGTAAGTCAGTGAAGAGACTGACCAAGAAGGAAAAAGAAAAAAGGCGCGTAATAGCTAAATATACCGACGTCAAAGCGCCCTCTAGTTTCACTAGCGTCACCAAACTCCAGAAACATCATTTTCGGGACCAAAATTCGCAAGGAACAAGACGATAACCGGCGCAATTGATCAGCAGTGGCAGTAAGATCTGATGGACATGCAAGCTTTGGCATCTCACAACGGCGGCTTCCAGTAGGTGGTGACGGCAATCGACGTTTTGTCCAGGTATGCGTGGGCCGCTCCCACCAAATCCAAAAGTGGCGCGGCTGTCACCGAGGCGTTCCAAACAATGTCTGCGGAGAGACAACCGTGCTCCGTTCAGACCGACAAAGGGAAAGAGTTTCTCAACAAGATCTTCCAAGATCATCTGAGGAGCGAGGACATAGAGTTTTTCACCAGCGAGAACGACAACATCAAAGCTAGTCTAGTGGAGTGCTTGAACCAAAGTCTGAAGGAGAAGCTGTGGCGCTATTTCACACACAAGCGCACGTATCACTACCTAGACGTACTGGACGATGTAGTGTCTTCTTACAATCGCACTCACCACAAAACATTGAAAATGGCGCCCACTGACGTCAGCTCGGAAAATAGTGAAAAGGTTTTCTACAGACATGATCTCCCCACTAATGAACAAATCGATGAAATATGGAAAAGGAAAAAAAAAAAAAGACGTCAACCGCCGACGTCATAGCTCCGGGTGACAGAGTGAGGATGTTGAGAGCTAAAGGCGCCTTTGACAAAGGGTACGAGGGCAACTGGCGTGAGGAAGTGTTGAACGTTGCTAAAACATTGGGAAGCAGAGGGTTCGAGCTAAAAGACAACAGCGGCGAGGAGATAAAGGCCGTGTTCTACCCAGAGGAGGTTCAGATGGTCTACAAGAGTCGTTACGACAACAGTTACCTGATAGACGAGGTGTTGCGTCGCAAGACCGTGGACGGTAAAGAGCTAGCTTTCGTACGTTGGTTGGGTTACCATAACAAGTTCAACGAGTGGATTCCTGTCAAAAAAATCACGTAGAAAAAAAAAAAGAACATCACCCTACCTAGCAACAGCTCTATGGAGTATTACCCCGACAACAGCTTGACGTCTTTCTGAACTCACTTCGACTCACCGCTCCTTCTGACCGAGGCGTACGAAGCGGCTCTGAGTGAGATCATCCTCCCTACAGAATGGAGCAACGTGCAAGACGACGATTTGCTCATGGTTGTTCCTCTACGCACGAAGGGTTCGCTGGCTGAGGCGAAAAAAGTTTTGGAAAAGAGGAAACATCTCAAAAGAAAAACTCCCGAGGTGGACTGGGATAAAGTGAACGACGCGATCGGTCTGAGGAAGCTGATCTTGAGCGCTAACCCGTTAAGTAAGACAGAGGCGAGTTATATCCTGGAAAAGGCGCCAGAGCATCTGGCGCATATTCTAGGCTTCGGGGAGAAGTCTCATTTCGCGGCGCCTACCACCGGCGTCTACATGATGGACCCCTTCTGGGACGTGTACTCTGTGTACGTATACACAGACATAATTGAGGAGAGATGTGTGGGTGACATGCAAGTGCCTCTGTTACGCTGCGTCGCGGTGGACAGAAGTGGAAAGGGTCGAGGTGGGATGGAAGCAATCAGTTTTAGGCATTTGGATTATTTCCCCTTGAAATCCAAGAGGTTGGACGAGGCTAGCGTCTACTTAAGAGACAGATCCGGTCGTCCCATACCATTCATTAGAGGTAAGGTGACCGTGACACTTCATCTGAGACCCGTTGAGCGTTAAAAAAATGAAATGTTGAGCATTAAAAAAATGATACGTCAACGCGTTCTGTACTTTCCACCAAAGTGCACCACCATACAAGGGTACAGTCATTACTACAACACGCAGCTGGGCAACGGCATCAACATGTACAGTGGGCGCTCTTTCCAGAGCGGTCACGGTTTCGGTGGCGCTCTATTAGGTCTGATGCGCTCGGCTACCCCCCTATTGAAGACGGTAGGAAAAACGCTCTTCCGCGCCGGTGTGGGTGTGGCTAAAGATGTGATGGAGGGGCGGACTTTCAAGAACAGCGTGAAAGACCGAGGAGCAGGTGCTCTCAAGAGTACAGCCTTCTCTGGAGGAAAAAAAACCACCACCCAAGAAGAAAGCACAGCGAGCGGGGACCAAGCGACGCGGGCGCTCTCCTCGGACGGGTGGTGGCTCTTGCAAGAGGCGCAGAGGGGACGTCTTTCGACCGGTAGGCAGGCAGGCAGGCAGGCGACCTATAAATAAAAAGACCTAGAGGACGTCGGCGTCAGTTTATCATCGGCGTGAAGAGAGAACACAATGGCTTACGTACACAAAAGCAGTAACGAGTGCGCGCTCTCTGAGCTCGACCTGCACACCGTAGCGCCGACTCAGACAACTATCCTAAAGTCATCTTTTGTCGGGCTAGAAACAAAAAACTCTTTAGAGGATGGGGGTAACATCAATTTCACCACCAACGGTCGCTTTTCACTGATGGCACGACTCCACTTTGACCTAGCTCATCAACCGAAGCTGATCGTTGGAGAGATGGAAATCAATCTCACTCTCAAACAGGCGGCCCCCTCTTTCTATCTCATGTGCGCCGCTGACGCAGGCTTCAAATTCAAGATCTACAAAGCGAAGCTCTTTGTGCCGCGAGTGCTGGTAGCGGATTCTGTGGCGGAAACACACGAAAGAGCTGTCATAGAACACGGACCCTTCGACTACCCGGTCAACAGAGTGGAGGTGACGACGTACGCCATCCCTGGAGGCAACAGAGATCACACCTACACGCACTCCAACACAGGTCAGCTACCCAAGTCGATGATGATTTGCTTCCTGGACCACAACGCCTTCAACGGTAATTACCTGAAGAACCCGTTTGAGATGAAGCATTACGACATCAGCTCGCTTCAAACGATAGTGAACGCCTACGTCCCCGACTTTAACAAAAAGGCGGCCGTGAGAGAGTACCTGGCACTACCGCACGGAAACAGGGATGTACGAGGGCGCGCGCTCCTGTGGTATTTCATACGACGATATCCTGAACGGTTACACCATGTTCCTCCTCGATTTAACCCCAGACAGGTTGCACGACGGGTGTCGCGTCAACCTTATAAGGGCGGGTCAGCTGAGGGTGGAGGTCAGTTTCCGTGCGTCGCTAGAGAAGACAACAACGGTGCTACTCTACTTGGTGTACGACAACGTCGTCGAGCTGACCAGAGATCTACATCCCATCACCGACTACCACATGAACTGGCGGTGGCAGCGTATGAATACGCTTGAAATAAGTAGAGTGTTGAAGGAAAACGTTCACACAAAACATTATTTCCTAGGTGTTTTCTCTTGTGACACTATTCCGAAGTACCCTATCAAGGACACTTCCCAGCTAACAAAAAAACGTTTTCCTAACGGTCGGAAAACGTTTGCTGGAGGTTTGCAAACGTTTTGGAAAAACGTTTATAAAACGTTAAAACGTTGACAGAAAAAAACGTTTGCAAGAAAACGTTTTATAAACGTTTGCAAAAGGTTTGAAAAAAACGTTTGCAAAAGGTTTGCAAAAAGTTTGTTTGCAAACTTTTGCAGACCAGTTTGGTGAACAATCTAAAAGCCAGGCTGGGAGTCGAACCCATAACCTATAGATTGGGAGTCCCAGGCTCTCCTTGGTGAGCTAACGAGGCTGGTGTAGAGGGAGCATAATTATAAGCCTAAATCGATCCCTATTATGACAATAAGAGCATGGCCCATTAAAGCACTAGGCCTATTTATCCTTTAGGGCCTGGTAATAAGGGCTTCAAAGTATAGGGACAAACTTGATCCCAGCCTCACTCGGATAAGGACTCCCTTCCATGACACTATACAGACATGTCGGCTTCATGGCCACATAGGTTAGGTGCCTGCCTTCAGGTCCCTTGTTACAACTTGTGTAGGTTCGAATCCAGGAGGTAGTTTTGTAAATAAGTGCTTTATTATGTTTTTCAAAAAGAGTGGTCTTAATCAATTGGAAATGTACGTTTTGATATGTAAATAATTATCAATGTATTTAGGCTTAGAGGTAAGAGAGATAAAATATAGCCCTACAAAAACATTAGACAAGGTTTGTACAAAAATGTTTCTTTCCAAACGTTTCATAAACGTTTTAAAATGTTTGGAAACAAACGTTTTCTTACAAACCATATACAAACGTTTTAAAACGTTCTGAAAACGTTTTTTGTTAGCTGGGTTGTTTCGTGAGCAACACAGATCCTCAACATTTACCAGGTCAGCATTGGGTGGCGTTTTACGTGTCGAGGACTGGTGAAGTGTATTACTTTGATTCCTTCGGCTTACCACCGCTGAGTGGGGAGTTCTTGTCTTTCCTGAACCGCTCTGCTCCGTTCAAGTGGCAAAGAAACCATGTTCAACTCCAAGACACTTCTGCTGATACCTGTGGACCTCATTGCGTTCATTTCCTAATTCGAATTAATGTCGAACAAGAGACCCGAAGAAATGCATCATGCAAATGAGCAAAAGTCCAAAGCTGAGCGATCGGTCAGTGAGTCAGAGGCTCGCGATGATGATGCTGTGACAGAAACGGGGTGTTGCGATGGTGGTCGTTTCATGCAGGCAAAGGTTCTCTGCCTTGCCGAAATGGTGTTGGATTTATCCAAAGTGGTGCAATGTATGTTGGAGAACAAGGGTGGTGGGTGTGAGACTGGCTAGGTGAAGCTTTGCGGTCTGTTGGGTTGCAAATCGAAGAACAACAAGAAAAAGACATAAACTTGCGTGTGAAAAAAAAAGTTTTTGATTGAAATGAGAATAAAAGAAATGAAAATGAATTATTTTGTTGTGTTTTTATTTTCATACACAAGTTATTTAAAACTAATCAGCTCATCGTCGACATGTCCCTTTTGTACACAAAACAAAAAATAGAGTCACATGCTCTCACTAATCCCCTAATTAGGTCACTTTTGTTTACAAACAAACACGTCACGTGACATGTCACGTGGCACATGGTGTTGTTTACAAACAAAAGAGTCACGTGTTCGCTAATTAGGTCACGTTACCATAGTTACCAGAATGCTGGCCTCTGATTGGCTGAGAGTCCCTAAGTAGGTCAGTAGGTCACCAGTCACGTGGTCGCTAATTAAGTCACGTTACCATAGTTACCAGAATGCTGGCCTCTGATTGGCTGAGAGCCCCTTAGTAGGTCAGTAGGTCACCTAGAATGCTGGCCTCTGATTGGCTGAGAGCCCCTAAGTAGGTCACATTACCATGGCAACGGGTCAGGTGACCAAATGGAGGCCTCTGATTGGCTGCATGTCCAGTGAGTAAAACCCAGTACTGTGTATAGTCCCGTTCCGATACCTATTATACTATTATCATGTCATTCTAAACCAAATAAATGCATCTCAATCAAACAACAGATGTTACACATGTCATAATGTCCCTTCTCGGGCGTGTAACGAAAAAAAAAAAGGGTATACGGCAGGTATATGCCTAGATGGGATGGGGGAGGGGGGGGGAGGTCGCCATGTGGCATGTCGATTTTAAGAGATGGCCATGTCACATCTTTATGTTTAATGCTCATGTCCCATGTCGGTTTAAAGAAATGTCCATACAGTATCCCCTGTCACTATCTTTTTAAGCACCATGTCGGATGTCACTATTATGTTGCATGCCGATTGTAAGAAAAGGCCATGTCGCCATGTCGAATGTAGGGGTCTACCCCCATCTTTATGCCTCTTGTACTAGGGTAAAGGCACCCGTTACGGACGCTCCTGGCCCATTAATAGGTGACCATATTTAGATGATCGATTTGACCTATTAAAAAGATGCCATGTTTTATATAGTTACACCATTGGACACATAAGATATGTCAGGCTATATTTCCGAAGGGATTTCATTAAATTTCCTTTCTTAAGGACAAATAATACTGCCTCTAATGTGCTGATTTCAAAAGGTTGAATTGAACCTAAAGTCGGACACCTAGTACCAGAAATGATCCTAGAGTCGGACACCATGTGCTGTCATTGGTAATTGGGTCAGGTTGGTTATAATATGAAGCATAATGTGAGAGGACATCCTAGGATATAAAGGCAAACTCAACATACTATTATTTCCTGCAAACAGTTAGTCAATAGAACAACTATCATTTGATTCGGAGTGATTCTGCTTGTTCACTGCCTGGTTCAGAAATTCCATTCTAATATACCTATTAGTATTGATATTTTGCAATATTTTCAGCTTTAGATCATTTGGCCAACACCCATGCATATTATAATGACTATAACTGATGAAAGTATTATGTATACCTCCATACTCTTGCTGTCAGATTGTGGATATATTTAGTGTCCGACTCTAGGAGCAATTTGATGCTTAGTATGGGTCTGCTCTCACAAAGTATTATGGGTAATTAAAAAAATATCTGTTGACCTGAACTTTCACAAAAAATGCATATCTTGCTTGTATTTCCCCTAGGGATGTGGTACCTATAAAGGGAAAGCCAATATAGATTGAACAAGGAAACCAATTTACCCTTTTACCCTTGACTTTTATTTTTTAAATATGACAAAAACACCCCAAGTTCAGGCAGTTGTTGCACCATGAATAAAGTGGCCAATACTTTGTATATTGTATCTGTAAGAAGGAATAACACCTCGGTTTTCATCTTTAGTTGACACAAAAGGTGGCTTATTTTTTTTGGTTGTGTAATTCCATATCAATGGTGTCCGACTCAAGGTGTCTGTCCGACTCAGGGTTCATCTACCCTACTCGGGGACCGTGTCCCTTAGTAGTCCCTCAGTGTGGTATCGCATCCCACTGCTAGGGTGCCCCCGCCCATCCCCCATGCATTTACCCCGTGAGGTACCATGCGTTCTCCATGGTGTTACATGGTGTTATATACATAATTATATTACATATAGGATGCCTCATCCTGTACTGCCACCCATCCCTTCACAATGTTCCCCACCAATTCTCATACGCAACCTGCTGATCTGTAATCCGTCTTCCATATAATACATATGCAACATAGATAAGTCCACAGCTTGTGGGACAGCTAACGTCTACAGATAGATGACCGTATCAGTGTGTTTGATAGGCAGCAATACATTTTAGATATAATATAGCAATGTCCTTATAAGTTCGTGGAGACAAATGGCAGCACACACGAGATAGACATTAACAATAGCTTAAACCCGCAGATCTTACTGCACGTCCAGTAACAGTCAGAGTGCAGTCAGGACAGGTACTCAGCCCTATATATAGGGGCGCTGGGCCTTTAAGTGTTAATTAGGAGGATATGAAAATTAAAAGCAATTCATGTTTCATATGCATTCACTGGCATCATGCCTGAATATTGACTTTCTATATATTTCTCAGATGTATATGCCTACCCGTTAGTAATAAAGGTAAAAGAAATGTGAAAGTGAAAGAAAGAACGACTGAGAAACATCAAACACATGGCAGACAGGAGGCTGTTTCACCGCAAATGTATGGGTGGTCCATATCCTGCTGATATGCCATATGCATGTGTTTTCCGTTTTTGTTCAAATGTCCGTCTAAATAATAGAAATTAAGATATGCAGAGATCCATGCATGCATATTTTTAGCATTAATTCCAGTTATGTTAATTTTGTGAGAAAATTATCATACACAATGTTCTATTGGCAGAAGGGTCAAAGGCAGCATGTCAATGCTTTTTATAGCAGAAAGATACATGTCTTATGCCTATACATCCGGTTATCAGTTGGCGTTAATTGTCAAATTTACCTTGATAAAATGTGGACATCGTGACCTATTATAGTGCAGTAGATATAGCAAAAAGATTGGCACTTTCGGCGGCAAGCATGCAAATTTACATGTAGGGGGTTTGGAACATGCTGAATCCATTGCTAAGTGGAGACATGGATTTTGAATAATGTTTCTACTTAAAAAAAATCGCTTTGAAAATAAAAAGAAAAAATCAATTTTTTTATATCATTAAAAAGAACAATGCATTTTAACAGAAGATGAAACACATTTAAAACCATTTAAATGACTGATAGGGTTTTAAAGTTATTATCATTGAAACCAGATCAGCAATATCCATATTGGTTGTTTGCATAATAATGACCTTATTTGCATATTATAATTAGGTAGGCCAATATCACACTTACAAGCTCAGATTGTAATGCGGCAATCTATCTCTTACATGTGGGTCCTGACCGGGGAGGACTACTTGCCATGTGCGCGGATCTGTCAAATTTTCTAATTTCCATTAGAATCATTGACACTACCATATTACTGTCTGATCTTCCTTGAATTATGTAACAATGGTCATATCTAGTGCAAAATAGGCTGGATCTTCAATAGTTTGGCCATTGGAGAAGATGACAGCTAGCCTTGTTTGTAAACAACATTTCGAAATCTCAACTGCCATGGCTGAAAATGAACACCGAATTCTGCTTACTATTTGTCTTTTATAGCCTACATTATG
Source organism: Harmothoe impar (assembly GCA_947462335.1). Lineage (NCBI taxonomy): Eukaryota > Metazoa > Annelida > Polychaeta > Phyllodocida > Polynoidae > Harmothoe > Harmothoe impar. The sequence goes on from OX381710.1 coordinate 26,773,806, forward strand.
GCATATTCATTTAGAATGATGCCTCCTGATGCGAATTCAATGGAACAGTATCCATATTTAATGAGGCATTTTAGATTTCTAGCCATAAAATGGCCGGACTACATTATGTAGTGTATGTGCACACGGACTTAGCTGCAAAAGGGCGCGTGAGGATACACCCACCATGTGAAGCGGTCCAAAATGACCGAGTCAAGTCCCGTATTTGAGTTGACGAGGTTACCCGGATGGGCCAATATAACAAACCATATGGTAGTCTTAGGCAGTCCGAGGGTCTGTAGCTTGAGAATAATTCTTTAACTGTCTCTCAATATGAATTTGGATATGTATCTTCACTGTCAGGGAGCTGCAGTCCTATACTATTATATATTGATACTTCAAATTAGCATAATTTATGCAAAATCAGGAACATTACGGACCAGAGTGAGCAAGGCATATGCATCATTATTGATACAATCTCAAGCCTAATCTAGATATACATCCTATGGTAATAAATTTCCGTGCAATATCTATACCTGGCTATCTGATTAGCATAATTTATGCATCAACAGCACACCAGGAATTATTATATTCCTGGAATATGGAGGATCCTTACTTGACAAATATAAAAGTGTGACTGCAGAGGTTTCTCCCTATGATGCAGAGTGACCAATCTCTATTATTACGTCTACATCTTTAGCAGAGGGGTAGGTCCAAGGAAGCAAATCTTCATTGGGGGGGGGGGGGCAGGGGGGCCCCACTCCAACTAACTTTAAGTATTGGCTTTTATGAATGATGCATCATATACACGCTTATATTGGATTGTATAGAAAGTAGTGTTTGAGCCCCCTTTAGTTCTGGTTGGGGGGGGGGGGCATGCCCCTGAGCCCCCACCTTTCCCTATGTAGGAGAGGTAAGAATTGGATATTGTGTGTATTACCGTATTTCCTCGTGTATTAGCCCGGGCTTATATAAGTACTAAGTTGTAAACTGACCAGGCTTATACACGGGGCAGGCTTATACTCGGGGCAGGCTTATTTTCCTTTAGCTGTAGAAACGCTCTGATAACTTCTTACAATTTTCAGAATTACCAAGTTTCCGGCACATTTACTGCAATATTTCCAATAATTTTCTTACCAATTTAAGCTTTATTTCTCTTTAAAATGGCTAGGGACATAAATGGAGTAGATAGGGGTCATATAGCCGAAAGAATTATGTAGATACTCCAAGTAGAAATGGAGTTATGGCCTGAAATATGATTTTTTATTGAGTATATATTGCACCCCCGGGCTTATACTCGGGGCCCGGCTTATACAACACTAAGTCACCTTTTGCCCAGGCTTATACACGGGGCAGGCTTATACACGGGCTCCGGCTTATACACGGGGAAATACGGTATATTACAGGTCTTGACAAATTTGGGGGGGGGCAAACATATTCAGGCCCCCCCTCCTCAGTGATTGGGGGGGGGGGAGCCTGGGCCCCCTTGGCCCCCCCTTTTCCTACGCCACTGTTTAGGTGTGACAAAATGAGGCTTTGGAGCAGGTGGTATTCGGAAAAGGGCATTGAAGTTGTCATATGGACATAGGGTAGATTCACCACTTTCGGACGCTCGTTGTCACTGCTAATGCAACCCTTTTTCCAGTGAGTATAGACAAGGCCCTATTCCACTTACAATGGGTTATGTTATACCTATGGATAGGGGAGTGTTCACACTCCATGACTTATGTATGATATAAAGGTTCTAAAGTATTTTTCACCTAAATATTATCACTCAAAAACTGAGAATTAGAAAGGCTGATTTCACCTGAAGTCGGACAGTTTAGTTTTCTTTTGTTTTTGCAAGGAAATAAAGGGCAGAGCACCTGATTAATTAGACAGGCATGATCTAATAGCCCTAGGGTACGATTTTCATTAAAGATATATAAGATGTGTCCATAGGAAATATGTGCTTAACTACCTTGAACCTAACTTATACCAGAAAAGTATATTTTCTCACTTTATAAAATGATGGATCACCATATTTTCATATTTTTATGGTAGAATGCCAGATAAGATAAGTAATATGTAATATATAAAGTATTATAGTCATAAACCTGAATGCTACATTACCCATAGGATGAAGAAAACCAATTGGGGATTGGTGTCCGACTTTAGGTGAAATTGGGGCACCTCTTTTAAAGGGCTTCATATAGTTATTTCTGGTAGTTATTCCTATGTATCTTATAATATAGAATCCTGAATATATATGCCTAATTGCCTATGTCTTTTACAGACAGCCTATACATCCATACCCCTCATAATATACCATGATAACAATGGTGTCCGACATGTGGTATCAGAGAAATCTAGAGATTGGCCACTAGCCCTTCAATGCAAAACAGGGCCAGTTCAGGGTATCATTACATATGCATATTATATGTGTGGATGCTTGGTTCTACTTTCATCTTCAAGCAAAACACTTGAATTTTACTTCCCTATTCATACAAATACATAAATACATGCTTTGTTATGATAATACAAGCCTAAAGTGTCCGACTTAGGGTATGTGTCCGTCTTTGGGTGAATCTACCCTATTTTATATTAGATGATAATTATGTCCATATCTAAAATAAAGTCTAAAGGGAAGGGTACATATTCTTCTGCTACTACGTTACAGGATCGTGCCTCAGAGGGGGTGGGGAGGCCCCCACATGATTAGGTAGCTGTATCATCCCAGGAACACGTTACCCACCCTAAAATAATTTGCAATGTGTTTAAATAACTAAAGGAGTGAGATATAGTTAATATACTGTAGCGGGCAGGTATCCCTCTGGACAACCCAAGCTGCCTGCAGAGCGCACAGCCTGCTAGGGTAACTCAAGTATCACAGGCTGTGTCTCACGAACTTAGGCCAATCTTCAGCAGCAGTAGCAGTGCTCTGAGCAACTCTATTAGCATCAACAGCAACATCAGCAAAAGCAACAGCCCGTAACTTAGCATCATGTGCATCAGCAATAGCAGCAACAGCGACATTGCGACTAGTATCAGCGAAACAGGCTATGTTTTTAGCAGCTGTACAAGCATTAATAGCACTAGCCCTAGCAGCAGCCGCAACAGCGACACTGTTAGCAGTCGCTGCAGCATCAGCAGCAGCAGCATCGGCAGCAAGAGCGGTAACAGTAGCAAGAACATTAGCAGCACGAGCAGCAGTGGCGAGAGTAACAGCATCGTTGTTAGCAGCATTAGCGACTTCGTATGCAGTATGTGTAGCACGAACGGCGGTAAGAGCTTCACGTCTTGCACGAGCAGCAGTAACAGCTGCAGAAGTAGCCCTCACACTATCCAGCCACCCGTACGAATCTTGATAAAAACGAACCTCGACGTTGCTACTTGTTAACTCATCAGTAACCATGGTCGTCTCCTCCGTGTGGTGTTGTCGCTGCTCTGTAGTAGTGTTGGGATGCTCACATTTGGTAGAACGTAGAGTGATTCCTGATGACGCCATGCTGAAGGTGGTAGAAGAAGTGTGTGGGATCGATGTTTCACTCTCGCTTATGTACTAGGCTCCGAGATAAGCCTCTTAACTCATGAAAAAAACTCTCACTAGGAAGGCGACCGGCTGTCTACCTGTGTAGGTGCGGGTTCGTTACATCTTTAATCCTGTTCGACTCCCCGAGGAAATAGATGAAAAAACAAAAGACCATCTTTCAAGGACTCGAATCCGCAGTCAGTAGGAAGCTATAAGGAGCTTAACTTGTTTGATTTAAGCTGTCTACCACACGCACGCGCTTGTAGTCACAGCTAGAGTGGCAGACATCCGTCCGCCCGCTGGTGCATGACACCCGGCCTTAAACACCCCCTGTAGGCTTTTTTTTTTGTATACACAGTTGAACGTCTTAATCTCTTACCCAGCTATAATCCTATATACATGTAACGCGCATTACTCCCTTTATGACAATTATCAGATTGATTTAAGGGTGGAAAGGGCCTAGGTGATTAGGTCCCTCTCTAGCTGAAAACAGGCTTAGAACATAACATGCAGTCATCCGGCCGCGTTAAACACCCCCTGTAGGCTTTGTATACACTCTTGACCCCCTCTCTAGGTGAAAACAAAGCTTAGAAGATGCAGTCATCCGTCCACGGGCTGGCGCGTCACACCTGTCGTTAATCACCCCCTGTAGTCTTTGTATACACAGTCTCTTCACCGGTGCATGACACCCGGCCTTAAACACCCCCTGTAGGCTTTTTTTTTTTGTATACACAGTTTGAACGTCTTAATCTCTTACCCAGCTATAATCCTATATACATGTGTAATGCGCATTACCCCCTTTATGACAATTATCAGATTGATTTAAGGGTGGAAAGGATCTAGAAGAGGGTGGGGGATCGAGCTGAAAACAAAACAGGCTTAGAACAAAACATGCAGTCATCCGGCCGCGTTAATCACCCCCTGTAGGCTTTGTATACACTCTTGATCCCCTCTCTAGGTGAAAACAAAAGCTCCATCCACGGGCTGGCGCGTCACACCTGTCGTTAAAACACCCCCTGTAGTCTTTGTATACACAGTTGTCCCACCTTATCTATTCACCAGCTATAAGCCCATATACATGTACATGTGATTTTGATTTCCTCTCTGGAAGAGGGTGGGGCTCAAGGTGAAAACAAGATTAGGACATTCGCTCTCTCAGCTATATAAAGAGCCTCAATTATTCTTGCAACAGCACTTCACCACCGCCCACCTTTTCTTCTGGTACACTATCAGTCACGAGGCAGATGTTTGCGGTATGGTTTATACAGGTTACCTATTAATAGCGGTTTGTCTAAAAAAAAAAAAGGGTGAGTAGATCACTTTTTTTTCTAAAAAAAAACACACTTAGAACTCGGGTATGTATATGTAGCACTGTTAGTGTAAGTACACAGTAGAATCTACTGTACTATAGACTTAACCCTCTGAAGACGGTGGAGCGCGTTAATGTGCAGGTCTGTGTCGGCGTCACTGTTTTTTTGTTGTTGTTTTTTTATTCTAACTAAGAAAAAGAAAAAAAAGTCAGAAGTCAATCTACGACCTATCAAAGACAATTTTGTGATAAGTTCAAAGTAAATAAGAGACAGTTTGAGCGTCTCTTAGTCGCTGTCAAAGATGCGAATAACGAACGCGCTAGTATAGTTCCCCGCTCTTTCGTCAGAGGGCGCCACAATAGGAATTTTGTACATTCCTACGATGCTCACGAACATTTTAATGCATAATGAGCTATATAGGCAACAAAGCGCGCTTCTAATATATTAAATATAAAAAAACAATTCAATATTGTGTATTTCTGATAGAATGAAACAGTTTCTTTTAAATATCAACTAAACTATAGCGAGATGAAAAATACCACACCATATCTAAGGCGTTATAAAAGATATACATAGTCAGAACCTCTCACCGAGTCGGTAATCGGACAAACGGATCAACTCGTTGACAGTGCCACAGGCCCCCCGTCCAACGGGGCTTTTGAGGCCAGTCTGTTAGAGTGATCCATGCTGCTTAACATGAGGCGTAATTAATTACGCCGATGTTGCGCAGCATATAACCAACTCAATCAGAGTTGGTTGGCCCCTCTTTAGGGGCCACACAATAAATAAAGAATAGAAGACTAAGGGAACGTTCACAAACGTCACCCCTTCCTACGGGGTGGGCGGGTCTTTGGGTTTAGTGACAAAACAGCGACATGGGAGTAGGAGGGGGGAGAGTCGGAGTTTGTGTGTCAGCTCTCTTTTTTTTTTCTTTTTTTTCCAAGTCTATTTATGAATAAAAATTAAAAAAACACGATAATATAGAGCGCTGATCAAAAACTGAATAGAAAAATAACCAAATAGGTTGGGGAAATCTCTGCTATCTAGCTGATCGGTCGTTGTCACACGGTGCAGAAAATTTACTTTAAAAAATCTATATTAGGACCACAGACGGGGTACATGTGTCACTTGTCGAATATAAGAGATGCCAATGGTCCTTGTCGAATTTAAGAACTAGGTCTTGGCCATTGTCTATTTTGAGAAGTAGTCTTGCCCGTCTTGCCCCTTGTCGCCAACTCCCAGCACCCCCGTGTCTCTTTGTCCATATTGGCTAAAACAGGACATTGTTGACTTGTCTATTTTACCCGTCTGGGGCCTTATTATTAATCCCTGTGTATAACTTGCAGCTTATATGTTGTACCAAACCTCCTTCAAATGTCGCATGTGTGGATCTAGGAATTTGGGAGGTAGATTGAGATGGGGTAATACGCAATGTGTTTGGAGTATTTTAAACAAGATACGTAATTTTAATAATCTACAGAAAAGAACGAGTCACACTAGGCGGCAAATTTTGGTATCAAATTAAAAGCTTATGCTGTCAGAAATGCAGTCAGCTAGGAATAACTTGCATTATAACAACTTTTTCCGAATTACTGAAACGTGAAAATTGATCGCGAAAATTCCAAATTTCCCCATGTATTTTAGCCCCAAGTAAAAAAAAAAACAAAAAAAAAAAACGCTCTCGTCATATTTTTTCACGGCTTAGTGATGAGAAACAATTGTTTCTTAGTCTTAAGATAATAGGCTACATCAACTGTTATGACTGACACATGGAACAGTCCTGAACAGGAGAAGTTTCTAGCTGCAAACATAGGGGCGGTAACCCTTCTCCGAGCATAGACACCCACGTGCGCTGCTGAGAGAGATCAACCGGAACTATGAGCGGGCCAAGTCTGTGCTTGGAGAATAGGCAGTAACTCAAAAATAGAGGGCGATAACTGTGTGTTATTCTGGGAGGGTTTATTGAGTACAACTTTATAGTATTATAGAATTGAGCCCGAACCAGTTCTATAGACAGAGGAAAAATATATCTCTATAATGTTTCTCTCTCCTTTATTGACTCAGGGTTACCACCCTGAGTCTTAGGAGACGCCTAAAACAGGCGTCGTTTCAAGATAGTAAAACTTCAAAAAATTGGATGCTAAATATCAATACTAAGGAATATTTCAAAACAGTCTAGAAATGAAATAGAATGGAACATACAATACATAGCTACATGTCAGATCCATCTAGGTCGCCAGATTCCATCTCTTTCTATGCCAAATATGTCAGAATCTCATTTTTTACTGAGTGGTTATTTTTGATAGTGTAGAACCAATATCTGTCTAATTAAAAACCCTTATCAGTTCTGTTTTTACATACAAAGAATTTTCCCACCCTTCTAGGCTTTTTCAAAGGATAAGAATTGAGATAGCTGAAGGTCATTATGTATGTTTTAAGCCCTTTTGGTGATACCCTACATAGGCCCCTAGACGGGGGGATGCTGTGTCACTTGGCGATTTTAAGAAATGGCTATGTCCCTTGTCGATTTTTAAGAAAAGCGGTTTGTCCCTTGTCACTGACACTATAAAAATGTCACTACCCCTCATGTCACTTGTCGATTCTAAGGAATACCCATGTCACTTGTCGATTCTAAGGAATAGGTCTTGTCCCTTGTCACTAGGGTCATGTCGATTTGTCGATTTTACCCGTCTGGGGGCCCCTCTACATAAGGGAGAATCTAAAAAAAAAAATTTTAAAAAGATTAGGGTCGGGCCAAAATGATAGGGTCGGTTGGGTTACCGGAACACAACTTTTTTTTTTTTTTTTTTTTCGGCCTAACCCCTTCCCCTCATGATTAGACCCGATACGACGTCACATTCATCATGATACCATTATACAACATGATACACACACGCCGCGCACTGCACACACACACACACACACGCTCACACACACGCTCACACACACACGCCCACCACACACACACACACACACACACACACACACACACACACACACACACACCCAACCACAGACAGACAGACAGACAGACAGACAGACAGACAGACAGACACAGTACACCTGATGACCTCCACATGATGACCTGATACCCTTCCTAAAAAAAAACCCAACCCAACCTACCTACTCAAGAGGGTTTCAGTGTAGAGACTATTAGGGGTTTTTCTGATGCGTATATTATATTGAGATTGATTTTCAACTTTTGTGATAAGCGGGTGGTCCTGAAAAGGACCGTTTGTGATGATAGCAGGGAACTTGCTGCTGAGGCGGAGGGTGTGGTGGTAGTCATATCACGTCGTAGTCCTTCAGCATCTCCAGGATGGCGGGCGGTAGGCCTTCCTCCCTGCAGACCTGCTGCTTGGCCTGTTCGACGGACTGCCGGATGAGTTGATCCGCGATCTCCGTCATCAACTCATCCGCCACACCCTCCTCCGCAGCAGCACGCTGTCTCTCTACCTCTTCTCTCTGTAGTGCGGCTGCGAATTCTTTCTCCACGGCCGCCTCGATCACAGATCGAGAAACGACCACGAAGTTCACTCGGTGAGCCATTTTGTCAAACTGACTTCCTAACCGCCTGAGATCAGCTGACGTCACACTATTTTCGACGACGCTATGACGCTCATGAGGCAGGCAGGCGACGTCGTTTTACTTCCTTATTTGGAGTTTGGGAACTTGTGACACCGCAGTCATACCGTACGGTCGCGATAAAGCAACTAGTGTTGAAAGTGCGCCGGTCTTGAATAAGCGCTGGAGTATAAGAGCCTCCAAATGTTTTTTCTTAAGCACTAAAATCGCGACCTTGAATAAGCGCCAGCGCCTGGTTTGTATAAGCTCCTGAGTAAGAACTTCACCGAATTGAAAAGCGCTTCCTCAGAGCACTTAATCGCGACAGTACGGTACAATCTGTCAACCCGCGCCAAAACAAAAAGAAAAAAAAGTGTGTTCTGGTCACACGTACCTACGACGAGTAACCTTCAGCTATCACCACGTGAAGAGTGGGAATAAATTTGTACGGCAAGAAAACTGAAACTGATAACGATTCCATTAGATAAGTATTTGGTTCCAATCTATGGCGAGATATTTTCCGACAGTTGTCTCCACCAGAGCGATTGATTTATATCTCTGTAGGCTTCAGCTCTCCAACACTCTCCAATATCCGCCGGTGGATAATGGTCGCCACCCATAGTTAGTGACAACTAAACCTCTGCTGGAGAGTGAAAGCTACGTTGAGTCTTGAGGTGCGCAGAGATACTATCTGCCGCAGCCTGATTTAGTTCCACGCTATTTAGATTACCGCCCCATTTAAAATCTCTCGATCCTAGAAAAGAAAAAAAAATCCTAGAGTTTATCATGGATGCGTCTCAGTTTTAGTCAAGTCGTAAAGTGAAGAACCTGAAGTTGTACATATACCCACATGAGGGGTGAACGGAGTTTACTTACCGGGCGTTCAGTTAGTACTGAGTCTATAGTCAAGTTCCACTCTCTAGACAGAGCTTTAGCTCCTCCGTCATCTAGACCGCGCGATTTGCTGAAGCAGCTAATCAATGGAAAGTAGAGAACACGTACTGGGACGGGTAAAAAATCGGGCTGCTTGTTGTAAGCTATGTATGTCACATTACCCAGCTCCAGACTGCCCACGACATGCTGTGAGCTACTCAGCCAATAAGGGTAGCTCTCATGGTCTTGTGACAATCGTCCCACTGTCCACTGTCCTACTTACTATAGGGATAGAATTTTTTTTAAACTAGGATTTTCACTAAAGACTTTAGCAGACAGGTCTGGATGATGAGCCGTGTATCATGTCCAGCAGACAAGACGAGACCAAGACAAAACGTCACCGGATATTTGTCTGCTCATGTTTTGTCTTGTCTAGTCTACTGAAGACGTGCCGTGTATACCGACCTTAAGTATACTAGGGATACGGACCCTATGACCTTGCGATGACTATCCGTCTGTGTCTTGGAACACATATTTGTAATGCAATACAACGGAGAATCGATCAAACTGCCTCAGAGGCTTGTTATCAGGTATTATCAGTTAAATCAAAATATTTCAAAACATCCAGCAAAGCAGGATGTCATGTCCTACAGCTGGGCGCTGACGAGCAGACGCCGCTGACGTCATTTTAATCAGGTCACAGCGCTTTTTAGACACCTTTTCTGTGGGGACTGTCTCATACCTTAGTATATAATACCGTAAACACCAGGTGATTAGTATATGACACATTGTCAGTCGCGGATCCACAAAGAGGCTGGATAAGCCACGAGTGGACCCGCGACTACAATGTGACATAATCTAACCATGCGCTTGTTTTGTTTTGTTTCCATTTACAACAGCAAACATTTCAACATCCTATTGTTTTTTAAAAATGATGAAAAATCAGCCCAAAAAATAAACATTTTAGAGCTAAATTTGTGGAGGATAGCCGGACATGCTGATGTCCCTAGACCCCTAAATTTGATATGGTGACATGGTCATTTTCTTAAATTCGATACGACGACACGGTCATATCTTAAAAAATCGACATGGGGCATGGTCATCTAAGTGACATGGGACATGGGACATTTCTTAAGTCCGACATGTGACATGGACCATAGTGACATGAGAAAAAATGTTCGAAGAGTGCATCAGAAAAGTACCATTTCAAGCCTAAACATTTCGCAAAAAAAAAAAAAAAATTCTTGGATGGTACCCGGCTTTGCAGTGTCTGGGTCCTTAAAATGTACCAGAATGCTCAATTTGGGTTCTAAATATTTCAAAAATGTTTCCCCCTTAGTGCCATGTGACATGGACATTTCTTAAATTCGACATACGGCTGCATGGGGAGGACCCACCCGTCAAGGGTCCCATGATGACTGATACCCGCGCTCAAACCAGCGCGGTGGTTCTAGGTAGACCTTCTTTCAGTATCCTCGTGACCAGATCCATCACCGTCTCTTGAGCGACCGCAACGTAACCTGCTCCGGTCATTTTGACAAAAAAAAAACGTCTGGCTAGCCGACCGCTGACGTCAGCTTAATTTTGACGACGTTGCTCATTACGCATCATCAACAGTAACCAAGGTAACTATGGTTATTGTTATCCGGTCCGTAAGACAGTCTAAGACGGCGTGTAGTCGCGTTTTGTTGTTTACGCGCGCTCTCCCTAATACTCTAATTTAAGTCGAGTTACCACTAACCCCCTACAAAAGAGGGAAGTCTCATTTTGTGTAATTCAAAGTCGTTCCTTTGTTAGCAATAAGGGGGTCGTTCTATTCATTGATTTTTTTTTGTTTACAACAACAAGTCAAAGTACAGTCAATCAACCGAGATCCTTCCTCCTCCGTGGGGGTGTAGAAGGATCTCCCCCCTGAGGTTACAAAGTCACCTCTTTTAAGGGCTACAGGTCACAAAGTCGCTTTCGCTTTCGCTTACAGGTCGCAAAGTCGCAAGAATATTCAAGTCAAAAGTCAAATTTATTAACTATCAGTATGAGTAGTATAGTATGTATCGGAACGGGACTATAGTTAAGTACTGTTTATTACTCAATCGACATGCAGCCAATCAGAGGCCTCCATTTGGTCACGTGACCGGAAGTGACCTACTTAGGGGATTAGTGGTGACGTCACGTGACCTAGTTAGCCAATCAGAGGCCTCCATTTGGTCACGTGACCGGAAGTGACCTACTTAGGGGATTAGCGGTGCATTCTGGGTAACCCTGAAGCCAATCAGAGGCCTCCATTGGGTGACCGGAAGTGACCTACTTAGGGGATGGTGCATTCTGGGTAACCTACTGACCTACTTAGGGGACCGGAAGTGACGTCACATGACCTAATGGCCAACCGGAAGTGACCTCATTGAGGATCACGTGACCGGAAGTGACCTGATTGATCACGTGACCGGAAGAAGAAGAAGAAGAAGAAGAAGAAGAAGAAGAAGAAGAAGAAGAAGAAGTGACGTCACGCGACTTAATGAAGAGATGAGCGTCTTTAAGGGGTCACGGGCTTTAAAATGTGATATCTTTTTTTTTTGGAGGAGGAGGCGAGTCTCTTATTTTTTTTCGGTAAACTAATAAAAAACACTACGATATAAGTTTTTTTTTCATTTTTTTTCATTTTTTATTGTTTTACGAGCGACTGGAAGTGACTTATTGAACTAGGTAGAAGCGTTCTTTAGAGTGTATAAGGGGGGGAGGGGAGGGGAGGGGGGGAGGGGGGCTTCTTTAAGATGCATGGGGAGGGGGGCGCTTTTAGGATGCATGGGGCGGGTGGTGGGGGGGAGGGGGGGAGGGGGGAGGGGGGCACTCTAGGGGGGTGGGGGAGCACTCTAAGGGGCGTTTGTCTCTTTTAAGAAAAAAAGAAAAGAAAAAGATTTCAATCGAGAGACACGCTTCTTCCTCTCGAGAGGAAGAAGCGTGTCTCTTCGTTTTTTTTTTGTTTATCACGTGCTGCGATGAGGCGATCAGCTGCGACTGGAGGAAGTGACACTTTAAGAGATCGCGCGTCTTAATTGTTATGATATTTTTTTTTTTACTTACTAATAAAGAAGACGTATGAAAATAAAACACAACAATTCACATGTCCGTCGTTCTCGTTGTTTCTTGCTTGATAAAGTCAAGTAATATCGCGATGCCGAGGCCAAACTTTCCCATGTCCTCAGTCAACACTCGAAGGAGTTCAAAAGGCGTACCGCCGGCGCCGTCAGCTTCATCTTGCCACATTTTCAACACTCGGAAGGCCCACTCAGCGGGACTTCCTCCGTATTCGCATTCTTCAGCGATCTTATCTAACCTCTCAGGCGACAATTTTAAATGGTCCCCCACCTCTTTCCACCTGCTACCCAGACGTCTGCCGAGGGTGCCCAAGTGCTTATGCATCGCGCGCGAGTCGGGGTTTTCGAAATCCAACCCCTGTCTGTGGAGAAGGGCCATCCACTGAGCCAACAGTTCCATGCGTCTTATGCGGGTGAAGACGCGACCGAGCTCGCCCCATCTATGACGATGCGGGGTTTCACCCCACCACACTCGGAACATCGCCGTACACAGCTCCTCCGGTGTCTTGACACTGCGCTCTACTAGAGCATCCATACGGGCGGCGCTGACTTTTAAGCTACTGCCCAACTCTCTCCAACAGCCGCTCAACTCTTTACCTAGTTGACGAAGCAAGGCGTCGCTATAGGCTAACCGCCGCTGTCCTACCTGTCGGGTCTCCCCATCATCGGTCTGCTGCCTCGCGCCGCGTCTCACGTCGTCAAGCCGCATTAACTTTTTTTCAGGCGCACCGGGCGGTGAAGGCGAGCTTGAAAGTGGAATAGCTTGAGCCATCTCGTCTCGTCTTGGCGGCGGCGGCAGCGGCGGCGGCGGCGGCGGCGGCGGTGGCGGCGGTGGTGGTGGTGGCGGTGGTGGTGGTAGTAGCCGTTACTGGGGTCAGAGGCGATATGTTTTTTTTCCAACAGAAATGAGAGCTTTTTATACAGAGGGAGTTTAATCCCATTTCCAACAGCGCTCCAGCTGTCTAGCACCCTGTCCGCATGACGCTTTTTCAGCCGCTCCGCTCCTTAAGAGCTTAGATGACGAGGGGGTGTGGCATCGCTATCCATGGAGACCAGCTGAAAACGGTGTTTTTTCCTCACTCATAGCCTTAATACCTCCTACCCCCTACCCGAGGACGTCTCCCTCCCTCTGACATTCATTGTAACAAACGTCAGAGGTCAGGTGAAAATCGGATTTTTTTTCATGCACAGCCTTAGGCAGCTGTCACCCCTCCCTATTGAACTAGCCGGCCGCCCGCCCGCCTGGCCGGCCCGGTCTACTCACCACGGCAGGAGGTGGCGATTTTTGTCTTACACTTAAGTCGCTCACCACATGCACACGCCTCTACTCACAGACAGACACGTTCGTCTTAGGGGGGTCCTGCTTCACGCCACACGCCTCCTGTAGTTTTTTTTTGTATACACACTGTAAGCTCATCACCGTTACCGTTAATCCTTTATACAGCTAACGCGCGCTGAATGGCTGAACAGGGTGGTAAGCGGCTTAGCTCACCACAGTGGATCCCTCAAAAAGGGATCCAGCTGAAAACGTCATACCTTATGTCTTTGTGAATGGCCGCCGCCGGTCAGTCGACGGCAGGCAGCAACCGCTTAACCCTTTATACAGCTAATGCGCGTTGAATTGCTGAACAGGGTGGTAAGCGGCTTAGCTCATCATCACAGTCGATCTCTCAAAAGAGGGGGGGGGAAAGGGATCCAGCTGAAAACGTCATGCCTTATGTCTTTTTGTTTCTCTTTGTGAATGGCCGCCGGCCAGCCGGCGGCAGCTGAACAGGGTCGGTAAGTAGCTTAGCTCTAGAAGCGAGAAGGCGTATATAAGGGGCTTGGAAACCTCCATTCACTCACTCATTCTTTTTTGCTGCTCTCTACAGTCACCACCATGAGCAAAAGACAACAGCTAGCGGCGTTCAAGAACAAGAAGACTACGCGGAACAGCGTTCGTTTAGCGTCAGTGCCTGCTCTTGCTACTGAACATGAGACTACCGCCGCAGCCGGTTGGTCTTATCACCCTCCTGCTGTAGCGAGCGCTCGCGGCAGTAGTAGTAGTAGTAGTAGTAGCAGTAGCACTAGTAGTAGCAGTAGTAGTAGTAGTGGTAGTAGTACTAGTAGTACTACTGGTAGCAGTCGTCGTGCTAGCGACGTTGTTACACTCGCGACGGTACACGTTGCTGCTAAGCGCGCTGCCGCTGCTACCGCCGTCCCGCCTGCCGCTGCTGCTGCTGCTGCTGCTGCTGCTGCGCCTGCTACTGCTGCGCTTGCTACGGCTGCGCCTGCTGAGGCTGCTGCTGCGCCTGCTACTGTTGCGTCTGCTGCGGCTGCGCCTGCTGCGGCTGCTTCTGCTGCACTTGCTGCTACTGCTACTACTACTGACGACAACGCTCCTGGCACAGCGCAGTACTGGCAACCGGGTTTTTACCTCCCCACTACTGTTGATGACTTTGATGACCTGCCGCACGTTGCACAGCCCCTCTCCTCCACCACTACATCGACGGACGCCCTCGACGCCGCTCGCGCTGAGAGTTACAGCTATTCGGACACTCAGCCCCTGAACCGAGAAGAAGAGGAGGAGGAGGAGCAGCAACAGGGTGAGACAGAGAACGACGCTGACGACGAGGCGTACGAAGAACCCGAAGGGCAAGGGGTGAGCGGTACGTTTTTCGGCTTCCCTCTTCGACCTTTCGACCTCACTTCCTCCACTGCTAGCGCCCCCCCGTCCGGTCCGTGGCGACTGCCCTCACCGCCACCTTACGAGGGCGGCGGCGGCGCTTCATCTTCTACCGCTACACACAGCACGGACGGCGTGTGGCTGCGCTGTTCCAACAACGAGACCTCCGATACCACCAGCGCTGACGCTGCTCCTGCTATCGGTTCTGCTGCTGATTCAGCTCACGCTGATGGTGTTACTCATCCTGCGGGTGTGAAACGTTCTAAGGTGAGTTCCAGAACAACAAGGCCCACTAAGAAGAGAAAAATACAAGAAAAAGAAGGAGATGGACGAGAAGAAGCAGAGAAAACACTCGGGTTAGAGTTCTGCTTAGACGGAGCTTTGACGCTGGAGATCTGGGAGGACGTGGCTAGACTGTCTAGGAGGCCGCGCTACACAAAAGACGGCCAGGTGAAAGAGGCGTCTCTGACCAGAAGCAAGCGAGTGCACTTCACGGCCGACGCGCTGCGCGAGCTCATAGCACGCATCGCCGATATCCGCGCAGTGGTGCGCATACGCGACACAGCGGCCGCGCAAGGAAAACCTAATCACACCCCCTGGTTCGCAGTGCTGGATGAGGCGGGCGAAGTGTACGCAGCTGTGAGCTACTACAGCGGTAAGAACCTCGTCCACGTGCGCAAGTACGAAGGTCCTGACAAAAAACCCACACAGCAGGGGGTGACGCTGTCCGCCAGAGCGCTCAAAGAGTTGGATGACAAAACAGAGATCATTCTGAAATATCTCGGCATAGATTCGGAATGAGAGACGCTCAACGCTCACGCGCGCACACACACACACACACAGCGTTTGACGTACGCTGTATGAGACAGACAGACAGACAGACAGACAGACGGATACACAGACAGCAGACAGAAAGATAGTTACATAGACGACAGATTGATAGATGGCTAGATAGATAGATAGATAGTTAGACGGCTAAGTAGTTGGTAACCGAGTGAAAAAAAACATGACACAGTACGTATGCGAAAAGTGTTTCAAAATGTTTAAAAGAGCGTACAACCACGAGAGACACGTAGAAAATTGTAGAGTAGTAGCTAAGTTTTGCCCTCTATGCGGCGAAGGGGATTGCCGAAAGAGCGCTTGTCGACGCGAATCTCTGGACGGGGTGACCGTCCCTCCGCGCATATGTGCTGTACCGAACGGGGAGGAAACGTTCACGGCGAATTGGCCTGCGATACAAACGGGCGTCAGGATGCACGGGACTCGCGTGAGTGTAACAAACTTCAGGCTACCAACCGGCGAGTTGAGTGACGCTGTAGATACTATGCGTCGCATTCACTTGACACAAAGATTCAGATACAAAGTGGGTTTCTCGGTAGGCTTACTGTTACAACACAGAGAAGACAAGAGCAAACTGCGCTACTTCCACGCCTCCCAGAACAACGCAACTCTCATACAACCGCTCCCTACTGTAACTAATTCAGAAACTTTGGAAGAGCTCCTCTCAAAGATGCAAAACACCGTCGCTTGCGAGGAGGTACGGAAACTTTGCGACGCTGACACCAAGTGGCACGTTCTTTTTCCTACCAATTTGAACATCTGCGTTTACATGGGACCGGGGGAATTCCCCATAGGCGGTAGGATCACTCAGGCCGGTCGAGTTGGAAAGAGAAGCGGCGTGTTAGATTTTCCCAACAAGGACAACCTCTGCATCTTCCGCTGCATTTCCTTTCACTTATACAACACCAGCAAGCGCGCTTCAGATTTGTTACGTCAGTTCTGTCCCGCTGCCACACCTGAATCCTTTCCGGGTCTGAACATCCGCGACTTACCCGCGTTAGAGAACTTGTTTGACGTACAAATAGCGGTTTACACCGCGTCGCGTCAAGTGCCGGGGCGGAAGTTGAGAAGACGCGTTACTCTGATCAGACCGCCTTCCAGAACTGTGGCCGCCCGAGGTAAAGTCAACCTACACCTGACGGCGAAAGGCGGTTTGCACGTCTCTCTCGTCACGGACTTCAACGCGTACGCGGGCATATACGAATGTTGCAAGTGTAAGGCGGCGTTCACCACCGAGTTCTTGCTGAAGAGACACAGGAACCAGCTTTCCTCTTGCCGACAAGTCAAGTTGCGCTACGTAGGTGGCATCTACCAAAATTCGAGAACGATTTTCGAAGCGCTAGCAGACTTCTCCATTTTTCCCCCCGACGGACATTCCGGAATCTACCCTTACAAGATCGCCTTCGATTTCGAGGCTTTCTTCAGACCGTGCAAAGAACCGTCGACGGAGCACGTGTCCCTGCTGTGGGATCACGTCCCTTTGTCGGCTAGCGTCGCATCCGACTTTCCGGGGTGGGAGGGGCCCGTCTGCTTCGTCAGAGCGTCCGACGCAGATTCCGACCCCTTGTTGGACCGAGTTTTAAATCACATAAACGAGAACGCCAAAGCGATCGGGGAAGCTGTGCTAGAACTTTACCGACCGACGTTAGCGAAGTTAGATGCGGCGATAGGTGAAGCTCTCCTGCTGGAGGAGGCGACGTTCACCACCCCTTCTCCAGGCGGCTTCGCTGCGGCTCAGACCAGACACCCGTTAGTTCAACTGAAGAAGCGTCTTCTGAGATACATCCGTCAAGCTCCAGTGGTGGGCTTCAACTCGGGGCGTTACGACTTGAACCTGATCAAAATACGCCTTCACTCGTTCTTCGCCTCCGGAGACCGAAGAAACCAAGAATTCAGCGTCATAAAGAGAAGCAATCAATACTTGGCGGTTTACACACAGCACACGGTTTTCTTGGACGTAGTCAACTATTTGGCACCCGGTTACAACTCCGCGACCTATTTGCGAGCTTTCACCAGGAACGAAGAGAAAGGTCACTTTCCTTACGAATGGATGACGTCTACCAGGAAACTGGCAAAAAGAACGCTGCCGCCGAGATCGGCTTTCGACAGCGAGCTGACGGGCGTCAAAATGTCCGAATCCGACTACGCCGCATGTCAGAAAGTTTGGTCCGACGAGAAGATGCAAACTATGGAAGACTACTTGATCCACTACAACAACAAAGACGTGAAACCTTTCATAGAAGCTCTGAAAAATCACGCTAAATTTTTCCAAGATCGCGGCATCGACATGTTGAAAGACGGAGTTTCTCTCGCCGGTTTGACTTTACGCTTCCTCTTCCAAAACCTAGAAGACGCGTTCACAACGTTTCCCCAGTTCGACGCCGTCCTCCACGCTCTGATCAAAGAGAATCTAGTCGGCGGTCCTTCCATCATCTTCCATAGATTTCACGAGAAGGGCACCACGCGGATAAGGGAGCACAAGTACGGCGAAGAAGCGAGACCGTGCCAACACATCCTAGGACTAGACGCTAACTCTCTGTACTTGCGCTGCATGAGCGAAGCGCACTGCACGGGCTATTACGCGGTGAGACGGCCCGAGACCGAGTTCAAGCCCGAAATCAGGCAAAGAAACTCTCACAGCGCTTTGGAGTGGTTACGCTTCGTAGAGCACGACCGCGACGTGAAACTGCGCCACGCTCTGAACGGCGGCGAGATGGCGGTAGGCTGTCGGAGAATTCGCGTGGACGGATTTCACGCGGCCTCTAATACGGTTTTCCAGTTTCACGGGTGTTGGTTCCACGCTCACGAGTGCATACCGTCGCACCGATATCAGTGCGCTTCACTGAGAGAGGAGAGACGCGACAGAACGACCAGAGTAAGCGCTTACTTGAAAGCGTTAGGTTACAAGCTGGTCGTCGTGTGGGAGTGCGAATGGCGAGAGATGAAGCGTCGAGATGAGCGGGTCAAGGCCTCCCAACAACGCTGGAAGGTTGACGCTTTGAAAGTGTCTCGAAACGCGATGAGCGAGAGCGACATCCTTTCCGCTGTGAAAGAGGAGAAAATGTTCGGTTTAGTTCAAGTGGACATCACTACGCCGCCTCACCTACGAGAGTACTTCGAAGAAATGACCCCCGTTTTCAAGAACGCGACCGTTTCAAAATCGGACATAGGCCCTCACATGTCAGACTTTGCGCAGGAAGAAAAGCTGTTGAGCACGCCTCAGAGATGTCTGATAGGGAGTTACCACGGAAAAAATATTCTCTTAGGAACGCCGCTTCTCAAGTGGTATTTAGAGCACGGTTTGATAGTCACCAAAGTGCAGCTGGTGGTAGAATACCTACCTAAACGCTCCTTTGCCGGTTTCGCGGACGAAGTGACGGCGGCGCGAAGACGTGGCGACGTGAACGAGAACGAGAAAATTCTGTCAGACTGTTACAAGTTAATGGGAAACGCTACGTACGGTAAAACAATCTGCAACAAAGAAAAACACACGGCGGTGAGATACACTGACAGTCGGAAGTTCGAACTATTGGCCAATTCGTGGCGCTTCAAAAAGGCGTCCGAGTTGACTTCCGATCTGTTTGAAGTCGAACTACAACCGAAAACGGTCAAGAACAACCTCCCTATTCAGATAGGGTTCATGGTATACCAGTACGCGAAGTTGAAAATGTTAGAGTTCACATACGACTTCTTGGATAGATTCGTCGATCGGCGCGATTATGCCCTTTGTCAAATGGACACCGACAGTCTTTACATGGCTCTCAGCGGTGCCACGTTGGATGACCTAGTGAAACCTCGCCTGAGAGAGACGTACTTCAGAGAGAAACGAAAGTGGCTTCCGACAGCGGTGTGCGACGAGCACTTAGAGCTTTTCGTGAAGACAAAAACGGAAAGAGTGCGAGAATGGTGTGCGCCGCCCGGCGGATGTTGTGAGAGACGGTACCTTCACGATCTGAGAACTTCGGGGCTCATGAAAGCGGAGTGGGAAGGTGACGGGATCCTAAGTCTCAACCCTAAGACTTACATTTGCTACGATCGAGTCAGCGACACTGGTGAAAGAAAATCCAAAAAATGGAGTGCAAAAGGCGTACAGAAGAAACAAAACCCCCAGGAACCAGACGCCTTCTTGGATGTTCTTCGCCAACGAAAAACTCTCATTGCTGTAAATAGAAATTTCAAAGTGGTGCGAAACAAAATGGTCACCTACACCATAGAGAAAGACGGCGTGCGCTACTTGTATTATAAGCGTCGCGTGCATTCTGACGGTGTGACAACGAGTCCTTTAGAGATATGAAAAAAAAAAAAAATAAAAAATAAGCGTGTGCATCTTTTCAAAAATAGAGTGTTTATCAAGATTGAAAAAAAAATAAATAAAAAAAAATTAAAAGAAAATATTGTTGTGTTTTTATTATCATACGGCTTCTTTTACTAGTAAGTCGCGCAGTCTCTTAAAGCGTCACTCATGTGACGACGTCGCTTCCAGTCACGGGATCCTAAACAAAAAAAAACTTCTTCTTCTTCCGGTCACGTGATCAATCAGGTCGCTTCCGGTTGGCCATTAAGTCGTGTGACGTCACTTCCGGTCACGTGACTCATCAGGTCACTTCCGATCACGTGATCCTAAATTAGGTCATATGACGTCACTTCCGGTCCCCTAAGTAGGTCAGTAGGTTACCCAGAATGCACCATCCCCTAAGTAGGTCACTTCCGGTCACCCAATGGAGGCCTCTGATTGGCTGCAGGGTTACCCAGAATGCACCGCTAATCCCCTAAGTAGGTCACTTCCGGTCACGTGACCAAATGGAGGCCTCTGATTGGCTAACTAGGTCACGTGACGTCACCACTAATCCCCTAAGTAGGTCACTTCCGGTCACGTGACCAAATGGAGGCCTCTGATTGGCTGCATGTCGATTGAGTAATAAACAGTACTTAACTATAGTCCCGTTCCGATACATACTATACTACTAGTATGGTCGTTTGAAGGTCATCAAGTCACCGAAAAACTCCTCTACAGTCACCTCCGACTCGCCTCCTCCCTACCCCCTAAAGGGGGGTAGGGAGGAGATTCCCTAGAGATCAGATAAAATTATTTTTTTCTCCCCAGCAGACCCCAAAGGCCCCCCCAAGTGCCCGCCCACCCCAAAATAGTGCCCCCCTCCCCCCCTCCCCTCCCCATGCATCTTAAAGTGCCCCCCTCCCCCCCTCCCCCTCCCCCCCATAGAAGCCTCCCATTGGCTGTTTAGATATATTAGTCTACAATGCAGATAGTATGGGAAAGGGGAGAGAAAGAGGTAAACAGGGAGGAATGAAAGAGGGCATGTAGCAACACAATACACACTACTTCTGTGAGAACAGTGGTTTGGGTTATATTGGGTTTGATACACAACGTATTTCTTATTCGCCTCCCTGCATCCTCTCCCCTGACCCCTATTTTCCCTTATACATGACTGGCATGGAGTAATTGACATTTTCCATATATTCTGGGAAATCCCATCTAATTATAGCGTCATCAATTTATGGATCGTGCACGGGGACCATTTGTGTGGTAGAGGGAGCAATTTTGGACAATTTCTCTGAGAACTGTCCCATAAGGGTTCCGAAATGTATTATATACCTCTGCAAATCAATTATTCTTTTCATTTGCGGTGAAACATGACCCAGGGCATGCAGGGAAGTGATCTGAAGCTATACTACCTCTTGGCCATGTACTTCTTGGTAAACATGTACTGATATGGGCGAGCACCCAACGCCCAAGGTCTTCATTTGGAGCCAGGCTTCCATACCTGTCAGGTATATCGGTCAATACACACAAGGCTTTCTTTTTCAGGGGCAGCACTGGCACCTACAGATTGAGAAAAGAAGCAGCTTGCAGCTTAATCCCATCCATTGATTGTACCATCTTGTACATCAGACATTACGCAGCTTTAGTTACACAAGATTTAGTCTAGACCTCCCAGTAAACAAAGAGGTTATATAACGTTTTATAAGTGAACGCTTCTATGGGTCCTTTGATATTATGGCCAAACGTTGTATGTTGTTCTTGTTAGCTAGGCTTCTTTAAGAATTATTGCTTGTAAAGCTATAACCCATGGAAATGCAAATTAAATGTTTTCATTGATAACTCCATATTAGTTGATATAAGATCTGATTTCGTGCCAATACCCCCGTCCCCCAACCACAAATCACGCTGCCCAAATACCTCATGTGTAATCTGATTTAGTAGGGTTATCAGCTACTCACAATAATTAAGTCTACAGAACGTGATTTATGATCTAGGCCCAATCTCAATAGGCCTGTGTCGTGATTGGTGTTGCATTTAAGGGGAATGTTGTATTCGAGATACATTTATATATCCATATCTATTAATTCACAACCACTACAATCCTATAAGTTACAATTACATAGATGGTACCTCAGCTTGTAACACTATTGGATATAGCCTACAGATAACGTCGTTTTGGCGAACACTCTGGGCTAATATGTTGCCAGAGAGCCTTCTGTGTCAACAGCTGGACGTCCTGTAAATATTGTATCCATAGAAACTGGAGCTGGGTGGAGGAGGGTGGGCGCGACACCTGGAGGAGGCATGGGGCGGTGCTGTGCTGGCCGACTCAGTGGTGTAAGGTGGCGGCTATTATAATATGCCGAGGCCGCCGTCCCCTTAGCCACACGGCCTCACAGGTAGTGTACAACTGGCAGCCAGCCCAGCTGTACATTTCACAGTCGTGCAGTGCAGCACCAGGTAAGTCTGCTCAGTATATACACCTGTATATGATATCATAAGTCTTGTCATGAGAGTTCTGTGTATGTCGGCTACATAATAGGGAGCCTACATGAGACAGCACTCCATGTGCACACCATAGAGGCCAGGTACAACGTCCTATTGTGGTATTAGTGTGTCACCTTCTTTAGTATATACACGTGCTGATGGGTTTATGAAAGGGCCAGATACAGAGAGATAGCGGGGGGGGGGGGTATGGGCCATTATAATACCATTTGATTGTGTGTACTGAGTAACAAATTATCTCCCACTTAGACTTAAACATGTGCATGCACATACAGAAAGTATCCCTTTTCTGCATTTCTATACTGCTAGGCATAGTGGATAATGGATTTAACCTACATAGGTGACTGTAATGTAATCAATTATAGGGAGACAGTCCCTATTATACTCCCTGATAATAGTATTACTGACTATTTTTTTCATTTTGTAATTCAATTTCGCAGTGTATTTCAGGTGTTTAACAACAAATTAAAATCTATACATATAACGTAGACAGCATATCCATGATATACATGTAGAGGGATTGAAAAGTTAGCTTATACATGTATAGGCTTTAGTCAAGTTATCATAGTCAATGCCATCTCACACCTACTAGGTCAAATGTGATATATTAATTGTACACAATGTACTTGTAAAATGAGTGGCCTCCTAAACACGTTCAATTCCGTATACTACTCACGTGTGCAAAATGGTCAGTATAATAAACCTCCGATCTGGTGGCAAGCCCACACGCTGTGTGGTGATAATGTCCCATAATATGTGCCTCTAATTAAAATAAGATACCATCACCTAATACATGCACCAGTTTCACAACCATCTCAGAAGCTCAGAGTGTATCACATTTTGTGTATGGACCTTATAATTATGTTATCTCCCTCTTTGTCAGCCCCGCCAAATTCGGGGAGATTCACTTTAGTTGAGGGGGCGGGGGCGCTATACTCGATTTCCCAGCACATAGATCTATTCCTAATGTGCATTACTGCCTACAACCGGAAAGGTATGTTACTATTGAAAGACATCTGTGCACAAGAGTTATGCCTACAAATGCGATGAGTCTGTTGAAGACGACCACTTCCATATATGCTACTGACTTAGCAATCGGTGACTTTAGTACACAGACGTAATATACATGCACATGATATTCTTATTATTGTAGGTCTAGAGTAGGAATGATTAACATGGGTATGTTATGCATAGTAATAAGTATACCCAACATTCCTGGATGTGCGCCATTTGTGCTGGTAATTACACAAGTACATGAGGCATAGTATGGCATGTATGTTAAACTTAATGCACATGTGCCTGTACACACTACTTATCTATGAAATATGATATATTAGGACACATCAGAAAGGCGTGCCAAATACCCCACTCAGTCCAACATAGAACTGTACCCCTCTTCTGTTTGGTATGCAGTGAGCCCTGTTGGGACCAAGACAGTAGTTACCACAGTGGATGGAGCGGGATGCTGCGGAAGCCTCTCCCCGTTGGACGGCGCCCTGGTCGCGTAACCCTCGGCAGGGACAATGACCAGTCGGAAAGTTACCAAGGAGAATTCAATTCATCAGCCAAGGTAAGATATAAAGTGAGCGCAATGAAAGTGTTGAAAATTGCTATATGCAATGGTTGTTTTTTTAGGTCTGACGGTATGCTAATTTATTCAGATAGGCATCCCTGCAAACAAGAAATTATTTTTTAACGTTTTGATTTTAACGGTTTTTTATCAGAAGGTTTCTGGCAAAACGTTATTATGACTTTTTTTTAAATAAGTGTTTAGGCAAACCTGGCTGTCATTACAGAAGGGTTATCATTAGAAGCGTTAAGAATAGATTATTATAATAGGATTCTGATGGAGAAAAAACCCTCATAAAACACCCTCATCTGACAAAGTTAATTATAATGTATGCTCCGGATGGGTAACTGTAAAAAATAAACGACGATTTAAATGTAATTCTCAAACAATCTTTAGCGATCTATTTACAATCAATATGCATGTCTAACCATGCTGCTGCCCTGACTGACCACGTTGTTCTTACAGACAGATAGAGCTGCCTCCCAGTATGTGACTGGTTCAGAACGGGAGACCAGTCTCCGTCAGATGGCCATAGAGAAGAGTGTTCTCATGTCGGCTAAACGCCGCCGTCAGTATCGTATGGAGTACCACCGCCAAGACACTTCACTCTACAGGGTAAGCAAACCTACCATTCACACATACCTAGCCTATATAAAGGAAATAATTTAATATTGTTGTCAATTCATCACTCCTCACCGTGCTACCAACCTGAGAGAGGTCAAAACCCGGAGATTTTTGCCTTTTTTGTCTAATTCAAATACAATTTAAACCATTTTGGTGTGTTCTGACAGCAATTCCTCATTGTATTTAAAACTATCTACCACTTCTTTTTTTTCATCGATTTTTTTCTTCAATTTTTTAAAATAGGGTGAGGAGGGGCAAGATGGCCACACGGGGCTATCAAGAAACACATAATATTTCACAAGAGATGTAATAGTTCTGGAAATATTGATGCCAAAATGGTAAATTTTGGGAAAATTTCATACTTTTTGTCCTACTTCTATTTGAAATATTTGAAAAATTCTTCCAGCCTGGTCGTGATGCAAGAAACATTGAGGGCTGTGTCTCATGAGTATTGGGCCAATGTGAACGTCTATGACTGGTTGCAATCTATGACCGGGTGTAATCTATGACCGGGTGCAATCTATGACCGGCATGACAGAAAAAGGCTTATTTAGGGCAGATTTACATAGACATTTTAAACAACATTTTCTGCAATATGTGATGCATAAATTAACGTGGATGGCTGTCATTATATCCTCTTCCTTTCAACAATATAGGTGTTTGAAATGAATGCTACTTACAAAGTCTATGACCTTATAAGATGGACTTTTCTATTTTATATGTGTTAAAATAGAGAAATAGAGAAACTGTGAAAATAAAATTAGTATCATAACGTCTCAATACATCCATTAACTTTTTTCAGCCATTTCTTTGTACATCTGCCCTAAAATAAACTGTTTTCTTCCATGCCGGTCATACATTGCACCTGGTCATAGATTGCACCCGGTCATAGATTGCACCCGGTCATAGATGTTCACATTGGCCCAAACTCATGAGACACAGCCTGATAGTACACAGTTGCGTAAACTACTGAGGATAATACCTAGAATATGGATTTCTTAGTGCGCCTAATTAAGGTTTCTCTAGTGACTTCACTGATGGTCATAGTTTGGATGCACCAGTAATAGTTTCTTATGGTTAATTACAATTAATGCTATCTTTAGTGATTTATAGAGATTGATATGCCTCTTAAATGCTCATGCACTATACTCTAGCTCATTAACAAAACGTTTCATTTTAGATGCTTACAATTAAAGGCATGAGCAATATAAGTAAGTGTGTATAAAATTATTCAGCAGTTTGTAGGAATAAATTCCAAGAGGATGATAATTCAGTTAAGTAAAAATATGTTGTCGTGTGACTCAATGCAGATCACCCACAGATATGCCCATGTACACCATCTTTTGGGATTGTTACAATTGTTATCCAGGGGAAGTTTGGAGAATACTTGTACACCTAAGGGTTCTTTTCCGATATCAGCTTCACTGGTGACGATAAGCAAAATATAATTTTACCTAAATTTTATCCAGTGAACAAATAACGTTATATAGGCTAACGTTTCTCTATTGCTCCTTATCAGAGCAAAACGTTATTTTGACGTAAAATAACGTGTTTTATGTTAGCTGGGTAGGCATTCCTCTTTTATATTTTATTGTGTGGAATAAATGGTTATGGTTAATAATTTCAAAGATTTTATTACCCTTATTACCCCACCATGGGGTAATACAGGATGCCATTGCAAGTAAAACGAAGCGGAGCAGAGATGGAATCTTTAGTTATCATGGGGTCAAATTTTTTTTTCAAATATGAACTTTATTTTTCAAATGAGAAGTCCTTATGGTAACCTAACAATATAAATGATAATTTAAACTGCCCCAAAAATATTGTATGGATATTTCATCACGGGTGGTGGGGTACTATAGCACTTGGTGATAGATACTGGGACTAACCAATAATTGACTCAGGGTAAATTATCCCTGAGTAATATACGTCTACCAATCTTGCATTTTAAGACAATTTTGAGACATGGGAGAATGCTTATCTTTCAGTTGTTATTCGACATAGACAAACGGGGAAAAAAGGAAGACATAGGCAAGATCGGGGGACACAATTTTCCTTCAAATTTTTTTTTTAAATCTCATTTTTCTTTGTGATATTGAACTGCGATCTTTAAATTTTTTTTTCTCTCTTTCGCTATTATGTAAATGTACTAAAACCAATCTGCCCTCGGTAACGGGCGACCATAGGCTCCAAGGCATTACATTTTTTGGTGGAAGATAGAAATCATATTTTGAGCCAAAGTTGTGCTATTTCTCTCATCTTGTACCTCTATCTTACTTCAAATACCATCTAAGGCCACTCAAAAAAATAAAATGGTTTCTCATCACCGCGCGCATCATAAAAATCAGGTTTTGGGGAAAACCTTTTTTTTTTTTTTTGCCAAATTTTGATGAAAAACCTCATCAAAATGTAAAAAATTGGTCATATTTGGTATCAAATCAAAGCTAATAATGCCAGCAATGTAGTGGTATAGAGATAACTTACATTTTCCCCACTTTTAAAGATCAATTAATTCTTAACCCTTTGGGGCCGAGCATCGACTATAGTCAATGCCATGGCTGGCCGAGCATCGACTATAGTCAATGCCATAGCTGGCCGAGCATTGACTATAGTCGACATAACTCTATGGGAATCAGCAAAGGCTCGGCCCAGGGAAAGTTCCTGTGAGAATGTCTCGCACCCATCACCAGAAAAAACTTTTTTTTTTGGTCGGCCATAAAGGGTTAACTAAAAAAGGGTTGGCCAAAGAAGCCCTTAAATTATCCTATACATTTTGGCCTGCGAGTAAAAAAAAAGAAAGGAAAAAAAAATCCTCCCTCGTCAGATTTCTCAGACCTTGGTGATGAGAAACCACTTTTTTTTTTTGAGTGGCCTAACTTCAAAGATCTACTGCCAAGCCTGGCAAAAACTGGGCATGTCCTGTGGTAACACCGTTGGTAACACATTTCAAGAAGTAAAATATTAGCCAAAAGTCATATTGTTCT
The DNA here is from genome assembly GCA_947462335.1 of Harmothoe impar. NCBI lineage: Eukaryota > Metazoa > Annelida > Polychaeta > Phyllodocida > Polynoidae > Harmothoe > Harmothoe impar. The sequence continues at coordinate 26,801,602 of OX381710.1, forward strand.
GCGCCATCTTACTGCACACACTTCCACAAGCCTCCACTTCAACATGCCCCCCCCCCCAACCTCTGACCTGCAGGAGACTTTGCACTTGACAACCCCCCCCCCCCCCCCACACACACACACACACACACATGAAAAATATAAAAGTCATAATTTTGGGTTTTGGTGAACAGATTTGGTGAACAAGATTTTAGTTTTTTTTTAAGTCTCTAGTACAACCCACACTCAACAGGTCCATCTTGGACCATCTGTGATCATCCAATAGGGTCCATAAAGCATAAGTAATTTTCGTACTGCGTGAGATCTCAACCGTCAACGTGTGCAGAGCAAAATTGTACCACCCATATCTCCATCCGATTGACTCACTTTTTGGTAGGGACAGAAGGCGGTACATGCCCGCAGTCTGCAACTGTCGCCCACACCCACCTGTACACCCACACCCACCTGCTGTCCCACACCCACCTGCTCACTCACACCCACCTGCTGGCCTGAATGGGAATAACATGCATGTATGACACATGACTTGAGGGTACTTTTTAACAAGGAATTCATTTCTGATGCCAGAATTGACCAATAAAAGATTATAAGGGAGTACTATATCTAAGTACATAAGTTACATATCCAGCTAACCCTGAGTCATCTGTGAGGCCACTCACACGCTCAATCTTTATTAGTCCCAACTATCAATTGAGATGTCAACCGTCAAAATTCCAGGTATACAATTCTATTTGCCCACATTATTCAAATAAAGATCCTTCAGCGAACCTAATAAATGCTGCAATATATTCAATCTGATGCCTATCCATTATGTTGATCGAGTTCTTAGTGTTATTTCTTAGTAGGAAATATTGAGATGAATTGAAAGTGATCCGTATTACCCCATGACCCTTATTACCCCATCTCCCCCCTATTTATTTTATTGATCATTCAGAAAATATAGAATATTGATGCATGATCTACCTGGTCTTTTCCTACAAGATAAAGCGATTACAACTGATTTAGTCAATACAATGCAAAAAAAAACAATACAACAAAAGTGGGACGCTTCAGTTTTGAAGTGGCATTACAGCTGCTATTACTAAAGAATTGGCTATTACTACCACAGAATTCAGCAAGGTAATTTAAGATATTTTTCATGTCTTTGTTTGAAGGAATAAATACTGAACCCAGTTTATTTGTTTGACAGTTATATATTCATACCAAATGTGTGAGATGTACAGAAAGTCTATAGGCCTAAATCAAATGGCTTAGGTGTCCCACATTAGATAAAGGGCTGTTTTTGGCCCTAGACTATACACAATCTGAATTGTTAACCTAATTAAACATAGGGGGCTATAAGATACATGTTTCCACGCACTATCAAGACATATAGAACTCTGTAAAAGGCCAAACTGCATGTGTCGTTAGCGAGCAGTCAGAGGACGACAGGTGGCGGGAAAATTGTGGAACGTACTACTGCCGAATATTTCGTGCGACACTAAATCGAGAAAGCAGTGCGCATGCCTCAGCATTCTTGTTGCTGTGATGCGATAAGCCGTGTTGTGATCACGTTTCTTATCAATTTTTCATGGAATTTTAAAGATCAGACAAAATGAAGGTAAGCACCAAGTAATCTACAGTTGTATAAAGGTACCGAGTACCTTTGTAAGCATCTGTTATGTCAAGTGACGGCTGACTTTTAACAGAAATGACCCGATTTTGTTCTTGCCGGGGGCACCTGCTTACACAGTGAGTGACTGAGTGACAGGCTGTCACTCATTCAGTGATTCACTAGCCTAGGGCTAGGTAGTATAGGGTGTGTAACATGGTATACTTGGTGTGTTTAGGTCAGGGTGGAAGTCCATTAAAGGTCTACTCAGTACTTAACATGGTATACTGTGTTTAGGTCAGGGTGGAAGTCCATTAAAGGTCTACTCAGTACTTAACATGGTATACTGTGTTTAGGTCAGGGTGGAAGTCCATTTTATTTCATGGTGAATACGGACTGTCAAGGTTAATCCTATGGGAGTGCCGTATGCCAGTGAAGCATGCAATAACACTCAGCCGTATTGCACGCTCTTGCCGTATTGCACGCTGCTAGGGGTCGCAATGGGGTTGCCATGGGGTTGCCACGCTACCGAGGGTCACGTGACCTGCGCGGAATTCAAAATGGCGGCACTACGGACGTAAACAAACACCGCGGAAGTAAGAAAACATCGCGGAAGTTAACAAACATGGATTGTGTATCTATTTTAGACTGAAATACCCTGAAATAAATACAGAGCGTCACTTAAAAGTGCCCTCTTCACTAGTTACTGCACTTGCCGTAGTTGGGCCGTATTGCACTAGGCCTACGGCCAGCGTGCAATACGGCCCAACTACGGCTCGTGCAGTAACTAGTGACTCAGTCACTTTAGCGTGCAGCTCTGTCTATAAAGGTAACCCGCTACGACGGAAAAAACGGGTGATTTTAATAATAACCTCGAATCAGGACAGGAAGCGATGTCACGCTACGGGGATTTTCAGAAAAAATATTATTTCTCAGCAAAGAAAGATTTCTACTGTGAATGTCTTTGGATTAGTGTGTGTCAGTCATGTATCCTCCCTGGCCATGTGTTATTTTAGATAAGAGATTCACCTGGAATGAGATATATTCAAGTTTCTAAAAGCGCCCATACTTAAAGCATACCGCGCCGTGACTTCCTGTCCTGATTCGAGGGTTTTCGTCACCTGCACAACTGATTGTAAACGGGTAGGCTTTCGCCCCCTATTGAGTAGTACCGGTAAGCACTAGGTCTAGGAGAGCTATAGTCTATAGACGTCTATGCCGGATTCATTTTCATTCTCAGTTCCACACTCACAGTCACAGACACAATCTTTCGCGAGGTCCAAGCCTTCCAAGCGACCCCCCCCCCCCGTGTTGTATCACTCCCTAAAAAAGAGATGTGATTTTTTTTTTAACAACAGCCTGTTGTCACATCTCGTTTTCTTCAACAGTGTTCAACAGGGCCAGGGGGTGGTGACATTTTCGAGGACCAGGGGAGGTATTAAACCCATACTGCCATAGGTTGGCATGCCATAGGCATAGCTATAGGCTAGTATACTATGGCCTATAGGCTATAGTCTATAGTAGCTATACAATGTATAGATCTATCAAACCCTCTTGCAGTCTTGGGCCATTTCTTGCGGGGGGGGGGGGGGGTTGAATTAGATCTACACTCGTTTTCAGCTAAAATACCAGTGCATAGCCTAGTTCTCTGTACATAATCTAGGTCCCCCCGTTCCAGGTGTATAAAATTCTAGGTGTGGCGGAATGTCTGAAGACTACGTCTACGCCTACGGTATTTCCAGGTGTGCCTAACTTGCTCCTGAATACACAGGTGACTAATCTACATGTACATATATTACAAGTCAAGCTATTGTTGTGTTAGACAGCAAAATATAAATAAAGCTGACATGGTCTCGCAAGAAACGGATGGGACAGAGCATGCAGTCACCTGAATGAGTGAAGAGGACATAGCACCATGCCACCCATATTAGCACCTCAGTTCAGATTTGAACTGTTGTTTATTTTGTAGGTTTCTGTTGTCTCTTTTCCATCCTTTTCTTCACCAACCAATCGAACAGTCTGTGAGATTGGGTAATTCTGTTGAACAGGTAATCTCAACCTGTCAAATTTGTTGAATAGCCCACCGCCCCCTACCACACTCACACACCCTCATTCCAAAACTCTTTGCAAAAGATCATGCAGGGTTCCCACAAGTCATGGAAATCATGGAATGTCATGGAATTTGAAAGCTGTTATGGAAAGTCATGGAATGTCATGGAATTTTGTTGAAATTAGCTGTGTGTCATGGAATGTCATGGAAAATGAAAATAATAGAACTAATATTACAAAATCTCTGAGAATGTACCATTTGCTTTCTAGATTTTAGAAATTTTCTCAGGGTCAAGCCTCCTAACCCCCCACAAGAATGTAATAAATGTCATGGAAAATTGAGATTTTTGTCATGGAAATGTCATCGAATTTCAAACTGAAATTTTTGTGGGAACCTTGACTGATGGTCTTGATGGTGATCCTGGATTATATGTGCTATTGCTTTTAGCAAAGTATACAACGAGGTATACCGGTACCGTACATCACACTACATGTAACAAGTTCAAGTTCAAGTTCATCAGATTTTTATTTTTTCCTAGAGAAACGGACATCATCTTTACAGTTGCTCTCCCTGGCTCCTCTAGGAAGGTACAGGTACAAAGAGAGGACCTTTCATTAGTTATTACTCCTTCATATGACTTAGCACTACCGTAAATTCTCGCGTAGAAGCCGCGGCTAGTACGCGAGTCAGACTCAGCTTTCTTTTGATACCAAACATGCCTATATAGGGTGCGGCTTATACGAGAGTTTTTGTTAGTATACTACAGTACCAAAATCGCAATATTCAGACCCCCTCTGCGGCTTATATAATTTGTCAAAGTTAGGGGTGCGGCTTATACGCGAGTTAGGCTTATACGCGAGAATTTACGGTAACAATAATAATTCTTTGTACCTACAATAAGTATGTCCTTATCTACTGTTAGTGTATCATTCTTAATTTCACTTTTTGTTTTGCAGCGTGTGTTTTCAGTATCAGAAAAGATCCATGGACCGGGTGGAATCTTCTACAGCTGGCAGAGATGTCATGGCAATTACTTGGCAACAACCGGGTTAGTCTTTCCACATACATTTATTTGACTCATTCCATCCTGGCAAATTGCCATTGCTTTAACCTGTTATCCGGTAATTCATCTACATCGCTAGAATCTCACCGTTCCATTGATTGATAGAAAAGCGAGGTCCTTTGGATTATACATGTACATCCATTAAATTAATTTTTTAAAAATGTGTTGAGTGATGATCTCTTAAAGATACTGGTACATGTATTGTAAATACATCGGATTTTCTATAGATGTATAAAAAAAAGAGAGTATATAGAGAGGGTTATCACATGTCTGTGTTCTGTTGTAGTTACGACCACATTGTGCGGATCTATGACCGCCATGGAGAACTCAAGGAAGAAGTCAGTCTGCCAGGGTAAGTAAATTGAAGCTGGATTAATTCTAGATTTATGGTATTATATTGTGTACGTTTATCGAATAGATTCAGTATAGAATGTAATGGCTCCCTCTGGAGGGCGGGAGGGGGGTGTAAGAAAAATGTCGCCCCTTTTCTGTAAAAAGAAATTGCACATCCAAGATTGCCATATCTTTGCTCCTCTCTTGGATCTTGTAACCGTTCCCACTTCCTGATGTATTTTAATGATTAAAGGATTCAATGATTTTGTGTCATTGATAGGATGTGTAACGGTCTTGGATGGGACAAGGATGGGGACACGCTCGCTATCATTAACGACAAAACCGGTGTGGTATTCCTGTGGGACGCCAACACTCAGCGTCTCGCCCAGCTAGACAGTGGCCTCAGGTAACCATGGCTTAATGTAATCAAAAGATTTTGGAAACGAAAACCAAGAGATTCTTTCCTGTCCGCGATATGTTAAAAAAAAAGAGTTTAATTAGTCAATGCTCTTAATAATCAATAGATAACGTTTGCTGCTTCGATATATTTCTGTTTGTAATATATTGTACATGTATTATAATTGTATACAAATCATGTTTATTGTTCGCACATGTAATATTGCATTATGTGCTTATTGGCATGATTGTATGGCTGACAATTTATAGTTGGATACAATTGATATATATATATATATATTTGTATATCATTTATTGAACTATTTTGTTTCGTTCTATGGCTGTATATACTTGCAAACAAATCATACGATGATATATTTTATGTCAACATTACACGGGTATTTTGTCCAAACATATATCTATTTCTTATTACATTTGTAGCAAGTAAGTATTTTTGTATATCAAATGCTGGCTATGTTAAGCTTATTTTTTCGTTTCATTTTTTTCAACAATTACACTATCTTTACATTTGAAGTGAACTTTGAAAAAGTTTTACTTGCAAATTTCCATTTTTATAGACAAATAATAAGACCGATATTACCTAATTTCTATAGTTGCAAGTTGCACACAAATCTCCTCCTAAATGATACATCGACCAAGCTAGACGATGAAACAAAATTAGCTTTGCTTCTGGGAAATAACTTTGCTTTTGCCAACTCTAGAAGTTAAGTTGATGCGAATAATGCTTTAATCCTCCCCACCTGGACATCACTCTTCTACACACTTATTCACGGATCCTAACTTCTGAGAATCAAGCATATGCTTACAAATATAACTTGCATTGTAATGAATGGAGGTAATGGGGTAGTTCATAGCCGCTTAAAAGGAGTGAATGGTGAATGATACATTTTGGTTGGCGATACCCAGCTATGCAAAGACACTAAAAAAAATGCTTAGAAATGATTTACCTAGTATAAGGTGTGTGATGGACGCTTCAGTTTGTTAAGCATTTAATGTAGACTACCTGTAATCAAATCAAGTAAGTTAAATATTTCATTTGAAGCTTAAACACTGTATTGAGTATCGACCAGAGCGCTTTGTAGACCAAAACATCCTTATAATTTACAACAATGTACATGTCTCCATATATACACATCACTACGCTACACATCACTACTTCAACTTAGAATATCTTAAATGTGCATACTTATGTGCAATTATACACAGTATGTATGTAATAATTCATGTTTAATTTGTACAAGTCATTCTCTGACAACAAGGCCACACACCCCGCATTTATATACGTGTACCTAATAAGGCTCTATGTTGACTTCACAGGGACACTCTAACTTTCCTGCTTTGGTCAAAGACGGGACCACAGCTGGCGATCGGAACCTCAAAGGGAAACCTGCTGGTGTACAATCACCAAACCTCACGGTAGGTACCCTAGCACATGGTAATAGGTGTTACAAATATGTACACTTTTACAACCCTAGATCATGATATACATGTACTATACATTCTGGTACAACATTGGGAATCTGGTCAAAGGAATTGATTCATGTGGCATTCGCAAAATGAGTAGATGTTGCTAGTCCATGAGAGATTATGGTAAATATTATAGAATACATTGGAACCCTATCGATTCATCGTCAGAATTTGTGTCATATGAAGGCATCAGAAGTCATGGAGCTAACTAGTGATGGAAACCCAGCAACACTACATCATAACCTCTTTTGTCTGTCTAAAGTTGTATTGTCGATAAAAGAAGCAGACAGTGTGTATTCACCATTTAGCCTCCGTTCTAGTTTCTTTTCATGAGTTTAGTTGAAGGCTTCTATTAGTTACTAGTTCATGATAGCGACGTTGCTTCAATAAGTTTCACTATGTTTATAGGAAAAGGATTTGCCCAGATTCATGTTACCAGTGCTTGCATTTTGTTAAATCAAACAAAATCACAGTGTACATGATGTAAATAATGATGATTTGATTGTGTTAAAAAGGAGAGATCCTATAATCAATTAAACGAAAAAAAGAAGAAGTATAAAACATGTGTATATTCGGTGTATAGTGAGATACTGAACGTCCAGGTTAATTTTTTTTCCAGAACAAAATCATTAGACTTGGCAGAGTAAGTTAGTGATTAGTCAACAAGTAGTAATGTCCTTGTAGAAGCCAGTTAGCTTTTTTACAACGTTGGTATAATTCGGTTTTGTATTTGTTTAGATTCAATATTACTGATGAATTGGTAGAGTTCCATTGTATTAATAGATTCCAAGTTGTCTAGAAATGTTTAGTGTTAAGTTTAAGTGAAGAGGGGAAATAAACACGCGGCGCTTTTTCACTACTCAACACACACTGCCTTAACTTTATGGATTTTCTTTTCTAAAGATAGGAATGATAACGAGACTTTTCAGTATCGTGGATTCTCATTGAATAATTACTTAAGATATACAGTTTCCACAGGGATTTCAAAGTCAGGTCTTTAAGGATACATGGATTCTGTCAACACCCAACTTGCATCTCTGAATTATGTTAAGGTAGTATTTCCCTTTCTTGGTCTACAGCAAAGTGCCCATCCTGGGTAAGCACACACGTAAGATCACCTGTGGTGCCTGGAGTGAGCAGAACCTTCTTGCGCTCGGCAGTGAAGACAAATCTATCTCCATCAGTAACGCTGAGGGCGACACCATCCGACAAACCTCAGTGCGAGCAGAGCCTACCGACATCCAGTTCTCTGAAATGAAAGGAGACGAGCGAAGTAGTATGGGCGAGAACACGGTTAGTTGATGCTGCATATGATACTGTTTCTTTTCTATGGTTACTGAGGTTATAAACCCGGAATTATAGATGGAAAGCAAGGAATGTATTTGGAATCAAGTTTAAGATTGTTCATTTTTTGTTACGGTAGTTTGGACACTGGTATTAACCCTGACATTTTTTTAGTGAATTGTAATATGGAAATCAATCATATTTTATTGACAACAAAGGAGATGATTACTGGCTCATATGTCAAAAATATCTGTATGAATATAGCATCTGTCACATATAAACCCCCATGAGAATACAACATGGATTTGTTCTGTTGAGAAAGGCTTGTTATTCTCATGCAACTTGATTCTAGGTGAGCGTTGTGATTGGGCGGAAAACCTTGTTCCTGTACAACATGAACGACCCCGAGAACCCGATAGAGCTCGCCTTCCAGCAGCGATACGGCAACATCATCGCGTACAAGTGGTAAGTTGAAATTTATTTATTTAGTAAGAAAAAGTCTATAGAGGAACAAACAGGGGGGGGGGGGGTATACATGACACAAGAAAATATTACTTTTCCATCTTTTAAATTTCCATTATAGCATTTGTATTCATCATGTAACAGTGTATGACATGTGAAATGAATGCCACCTGTAAATATATTTCCAGTATTTTAAATCTTTTCTTTTGTATGAGATGTATTTGGATCAACCCATTCATTAAACATAACAGGCCTTTCAATATGAATGTGTGCAAGTAATGTATTACACATAGGACATTCTATAATCATTGGCTGGTGATGGTTTCAGGTACGGTGACGGATACATCATGATTGGATTTTCAAATGGCTACTTCGTTGTCATCTCTACCCACATGAAGGAGATTGGACAGGTAGGTCAAGCACTATCTACCCAATGCTACTGCTGCAGTACAACTAGCAAAATAGGCACCTAGATATGCTAACATTTGAATTCTGTGCCTTCTCAGGCGCTCTTTCCACATATATCTTGTATATGGTACTTACATATCTAGACAGAAATCTACTTATATTATATGAAATAATGCGGTCATCTAAATAAGGGTGAACTGTCCCCTCAACCTATCATTTAGATACAATGTATTACCGGTAAAAGGCTACTTTATAGTCTGGATATGCATCCAGCTTACTATATTGACTGTTGATCCATCTGGTTTGTAGTATTTATTACCAACAAAAGGCAAACCTCCATTTACTGTCATGCCACAAGGGGTTGGTAACTTACGTAAATATAACGTTATATCGATGGTTTAAAAAGAGTTGTATCACGTTCAGTTGATGTGTTCAACTTATCTTCTTTAACTGTTGAGAGAATCCATTCAAATTGTTGAATTATGTTCCATTACTATTAAAAGTTCAGTTATAATTACCGGGGTAGTTAGATTAAGGATATGAGGTTTGAGGATAGTTTTCAATTATCTAACTGCTGCTTTTGTATTTTAACAGGAACTATTCCAAGCGCGTAACCACAAAGACAGCCTGAAGAGTATTGCCATATCGCACGCACTGAACAAGGCCGCGTCCTGTGGGGATAACTGGTAAGTAGCCATAAAACCATATCACACAAAGACAAAACCTGTAAGGACGGTATGATGCTTTAAAGCGTGATCTTCATGATGCAGCAATGCAGTGCCAGCAAGTAACTCTCCCGTTCTACATCGGTGTATCATGCCGACCTTACATGAGTGTATCAGCCTTGTAGGAGCGGAATACGGCATGTATGTAGTACTGTCAGGGCTGCGTTACTATCAGATCATGAACACAAAAGGACATACGATAGTGCATTAAAGCACTATGCTATCCCTAAAGGGTTATTCGTATTGTAGCATACCAATGGGAATTTATTATACTATGTGATCTAAGAAATGCAAATACGAAAGACATGATGTCATATTTGACACAAGAAAAGAGTAATAACGTAATACACGTGTTGTGTTTTCAGTATCAAGATCCACGACCTATCGGACCTTAAGGAGATGTACGCCATCATTACGCTGGAGGAGGAGCGCGGCCTGGACCGTATCGAGTGGACGGACGACGGGCAGCTGCTAGCGGTGACCACCCAGAAGGGGGCGCTGCACGTGTACCTGACCAAGCTGCCCATCCTGGGTGCTGCCCACCACACCCGCATCGTGTACCTGACCTCCCTACTGGAGGTCACCCTGCAGGACAACATACAGCAGGTGGGTGCTAGACAGGTGTATCATGCAGCAAGTAGCAGCCCAGTAGGCACAGAACATTAAATCAACATTGAAAACTGGTTGTCAATGTTGATTAAATGTCCATTTAACGTTGATTCAACGTTAAACTGAATTTTGTGCCCACTGGGAGAGTTGTTGTAGTTTGTAGACTAATGATCTCACTTGATGGATTGTTGGAAAATATGCACCATAGGATTAAGATACTTGTAGATCGATTTCTGTGAACTGCCCTGGATTGACTTATTTTATCTTGTTCGTCCGTTGTTTTGGAAATTTACTTTTCGGGTTGTTTGTGTAGTTGTTAGAGACTGAATGTATGATTTTTAACCTACACAACCCTCTTTGTAGTTAAGCATTGATGTACTTATTGGATTTAGACTTAAATAACTTTGACATCATTTCTCTTTTTAATCACGTAGAAAGATAAGCACGCCATGCCACGTCAAAAACTATATGCAAGTTCCTTAACTCACCTTTCTGTTTAAAACCTTTGTCATAAGATGTTATGGGAGTTCTTTTCATTTCCCAGATATGTTTACAATAGATATGTACCATTTCCCCCTATTCCTATATAGTTGGTGTTTCATTTTGGATAATAAGGCTTATTTAGATTAAGATCGCTTCAGTACTGTGATGCCGCTTCATCCTATTGCTTGGTATACGTGCCGCCCAGTATAAACCAGCAACGTTGGCAGCTTATGAAAATATATCTCCACATTTATAGAAGTTGTCTTAAATTTACTTTAATAGTACGACTGTTTTTCCCTTTTAATATGGAAACTGAAATCAATGTTGAATTGTGCAATGGATTTTATGATTATGTTAAGTATCAAAGTACTTTTCATTTCAAGACAAGTGTTATATGTATTAAATTTAAAAAATTAGAACACAAAATCACGTCTTCCTAGCAAAATCTGTTTTACCTCCAATGCCACTGAGTGTTATATGAAGGGAAGACTCCGTAGGAATAATATATAACAGAGTTTTTGATTAGGGGTATATACATGTACTCGATTGGTACTGAAGAAAGTTGTGTACATAATAAGTTTCTAAGTAACTTATACCGTGAATACATGTACTGTACACAGGAGCAGGCTGTAACCATCAACATAGACGTGGAGCCGTCCTTCATCGGCATCGGACCGTATCACCTGGCAGTGGGCATGAACAACCGTGCCTGGTTCTACCTGCTCGGTGACCACGGTCAGTACCCAATATTGATATAATCACCCATATGTATAACCCTGTGTGAGATCTGCATAGTACTTTGATGCACTATGCCCTTTGTCGCCATGATGCATGAGTTTTCAAGCAACATGCCGACCCTGCGGGGCTGATATACTCCGGAGGGTTGGCACGATACCTGAATGCAGCACTGCGAGGGCTGCATTCAGGTACCATGATGACAAAGGGTATAGCACAGTGAAGCACTTTTCGGCTGTTATTTCCAAATGTAGGGAAAGTCTAGTGCGTCATATCTATACTAATCATCAGTTCTTTAATGTAAATCTTTATAATGTAAATCTATTTATATTTTGGTACCCTGATTCTGAATTTATCAAGTACCATTTTTAGGTTAATAAAGTCTGGGTCTTTGTTCCCAGTCAAACCAATATGACTACCAGTACTAATCATAAAGATCTGACAGGGCATGTATTAACGGCATGTATATATCTTGTAACATAATATACAAGTAATATTATTGTAAGGAACACTAATCATAAAGATCTGACAGGGCATGTATTAACGGCATGTAGATATATTGTTACATAATATACAAGTAATATTATTGTAAGGAACACTAATCATAAAGATCTGACAGGGCATGTATTAACGGCATGTAGATATATTGTTACATAATATATAAGTAATATTATTGTAAGGAACACATGTATTGATATTTCATCCCCATGTTCTTCACTTTCAATTTTCTTCACAACTCACTTTCCCTGACTTAAATGGAACGGCTGCTGATATTTTTTCACGTTGATACCGGCACTTGTATTTGTCAATCATAGATTGGGTTTCATTCTATTAAACAAAGTAGCCTAATTTAGTGAAGTGGTTAGCTGGTTTATCCTTGCACTATGCAGGTTCACCCCCCCCCCTCCCACATGGTTACCTGAAGAGTTATTTCTAACAGAGTAAACAACGTGTATGTCTCTCCAATATTAAGGCTATGTGGATTGCTACAACGCTGACGCGGCCTACTCACACCCAAGTGGTATGATAACACATGATAACCTTGCTGTAGCCGTTGCTGTAAACGTAATTGGTACAACATGCATTATTGGACCCGCTCTATGCTCTAGTATAGGCTTATTTGTCCTCAATCATGCTTAAATAAATTGCGCTAAAATTGTAAGGGCCCCTGCTTTTGAATCGGAACCAATGACAACATGGAAGCATTTTTTCTGCGAAATTCATGGGCCATTCTTGCTTTAGAACCTCAGATATAAGACGTGTATTCATCTAGATCTAGTCTAAATATGATTGTTTACAATCTATGAAAATCCCTTACTGGTTTTGATAGGGAATTATACGTATTTTGAGGGAATATCCTTTCATTCCAACAATCCAAATGTTGCACATATCACAGTCTAGAGGACCATGACTATAAAATCATTTACTTCACTCAATAACTTGTTGATTATAATATAAAGGCACGTCATATTTCTGTGGTTCTAACCCAATGTAAATCATTCTTATGGCCTGTGATTGGTATTAATTGTGACAATCATGGAGATAATGAAAATGATGTAGTTTAATTTGTTGTCGTAAGATGTATCTATTTTTATAACCAATTTAGTATATTGATGTCGGTTTTATGTGGGTATCCCTGTGAGCAAAGGAGGAGTCAAAAATAGGAATCACCTTCATTGTCAATACAGTCATGCAGCTCAGCATATACCCTGTTGATGACAATTCAATTATGTCATGTCTTTGAATGTTAAATTGGTTTCATACAGAATATGCACTTTCTGAAACAGATGTGATAATGAAGGTAGTGCGAGATGAAATTAAAATACATATGCTGGTAGTAATATTAAGATATCGCGAGTCTACGGTAGTAGATATACAACTACCTTGCAGAGAACAGTCACTGTGTGGCCAAGAAAATTACAAGAAAATTATCCTGGGTACAAACCCACAGAACAAAGGTGCACTTTGCTTCATCAGATTTAGTTAAATGTGTCCTCTCCAGTAAGTTTAACACCTCTGCACCTAGTGTCCCGTCAAGCACACCTTTTAAGTTTAATGGTATAGATATGTATACGAAACCCAATGTCTGCATGCCTTATACCTGTCTTGTTCATCTTTTTACTTTATGTTGTTTTAAAAAGGCAGCCTTGATCTATTACTTATATACTCAAAATATACTCATCTCAAAATAACTCATAACATATTCCACTCTTTAATCTTTCACAAAACTCACGTATCTAGAATACAGTTATAACCCTTATCACGTCTATCTAATGGAGTTTAAATCTCCTTTTATCCTTACAATTCCTTTGTTTTTCCCATCTAATTTCATACACAACACTTTAGATACTCTAGGGAATTTACTGCCTAAGGCATGTTTATCAATGATATAATTGATATTCCATTAGGTCCTGAGAAGCTCCGCGACCGGGAGTATCTTGGAACGATTCAGAGTTGCCGTATTAATGCTGACTATGCCGCGGTCAGCTTCGAGGGAAAAGTTAACCTCCACTTGGTAAGTAAGAAAGTGGCAAAAAATAAAGGGTGAAAGTACATGTATATGCAAACGCTTTCAAAAGTGTTTAAGCCCAGTGCTCAAATGTCCATGGTTAAAGTAGGAAGATAAAGGGTGATATATTACCATATATGTACATATATTACGTATTTAATTTTCATCTGATGATCATTGATTTCCCTTCCATTTGGGATGTCTAGAATCCACCTTTTACAGCTAGAGACGTAGATTAAGTTAACCCTTCACCCATGGATTTTTTGTAACTCAATGCAATTTTGTGCAATATATTGGCTTAACGGGTGGAAGGGGTTAAGGATTGCACAAACAGTGAGAATGCCCTTTATTGTATGTTCGGAGTAAGCTCATTGGCCGCTCGACTGTTTGTAGCTCGAAGCTTCGAAGAGAGCCATAGCCATGCTAAAGGCAAGGGTAAGCTGCGGAGCATTGTAAAACCATACTGTTGTCGATATATGTTCTGTTCATAGATTAATTGTTCATCTTCAAGTATCGTTCCAATTGTTTGTTACAAAAAAAATAGTCCTGTCGTCCTTGACAAATGATATAGGTAAAATCATGATATCTGGCTGCTGAATTTCTCCTACCGGTAGATCATTTTAATATCCTATGAATTCATAACTTTAAAGACAAAATTAAGATACATGTACGGAACCGGTATGTATCAATTTATTAATACTAAGTAAAGGGTTTGATGCCACCGTTTTTATCAATTCTGTTTGTGAAGAAAATGTTTCAACAATGAACTTTGTTTCAAATATAAGTAGCCTAACTTTCTTTAGCAAAGAAAAAAAGTTTTAAAGTTGTCATTGTCTTGTTACAGATTGAGGGTGATGGCGCCGGTATGGGCGATGATCGCGAGACGCGGCTCTTCCCCGACCAGGACCAACAGGACCAGAAGATAACGTGTCACGAGATGACACCGGAATTCCTCATCTACGGCACTGATGTGAGTTTTTGTGATGTTTTTTTATTTTATTTTATTTCTAAAAGCAACCTTCATGCGGTTTAAGATAATGTAAGGTAGAAATGTAAGGTTTGCAGATATGGGGAGTTAATATGTACCAAGTTTCAGTTCATTGTTCTCTTTGCCCAACATCATCGTCGTCACCAATTAATAACAATTGAACACCTGACGTTTTCAGAATGGAGGCATCTATTACTTCTTCATTGAGGACTGGCAGTACGTGAATGAGTTCCGGCACGTTGTAGGAGTGCGGAAAATCTATCCCGACCCGAGCGGCACACGTCTCATCTTCATTGATGACAAAAGTGATGGCTTTGTGTACAACCCAGTGAGTTTTACCTTTGTATTAAATGTGGATGGATGATCTAGAAATAAATTAAGAAATAAATCTTTTAGACGTTTTGTCACATATTCCCGGTACACATGTGCACATCAGAAGCAATTCATTCTAAATTTTCCAGAAAAATGGATAAATAAATCAAAACATCATGAGCTTTTAATTAGGCTATTAGTGAGAGCACAAACACAGATTTGTACTACCGTTACTTTTATAGTACGTTCCCAACTTTAGGTGCTTTGCTAAAATACATAACTGAACTAATGACATTGACTTTCTCTAGGTGAATGACAATACTGTTGAGATACCTGACTTCTCCCCGACTACCAAAGGTGTCCTCTGGGAGAACTGGACACTTGATAAGGTAAGCAGAGTAACTGACACATATTAATACCTCTTTCATTTGCTAAATACCTTGAATGTATAAATTGAATAAGCCGGCTAACACTCGCTTCATCTCTTTGAAAGAGGTTCCCCTCAATCGATGTAAACAATTCAGTAACAATGCTGTGGCAATGTAGTAATGTATTTTCTGGATACCTTTTCCGTTTTATAAGACATGGGTAAGCTGCGGAGCGCCGAAATACCATAGGGGGCTTCCATAAAGTATGTACGCAGGGAGGGGGGTCTATTTTCTGAAAATCTTTACGTACATATAAACCCCTTTATTTTAATGTGTACAAGAACTTTAGAGGGGAGGGGGTCAATTTCTGGAGAAAATGTGCGCACATACTTTATGGAAGCCCCCATATTACGGTTGTTGACTATGTTTTGTTCATAGAATTAATTGTTTGTCTTCCAATCGTTTGTTACAAATCAGCTAGTCTTGTCGTCCTCGACAAATGATATCGGGAAGAACATGGTATCTGGCTGTAATTTGTCTCCTAAATCATTTTGATAGTACCCGGTATCTAATGAATCCATAGAGGTAGAGACAAAATCAACATACATGTAAGGTGCCGGTACATCTGTATTTATCTTTGTATGTATCTGTGGAAATGAAATAAATTTTAACTAAACATTTTCTCTCTTTTCTTCGTTCTTCTATGCTGTAGGGTGTCTTTGTCGCTTTTGATGACGACCAGATCTACACCTACGTGTACACCCGTGAGACGGTCACCGGTAAGACTATGATCTTTTGTACAAAACACACAAATATCTTAATGTATCATGCTGCATTTATTCATTACCTAAGGTTGCTGTTTTGGTAGTTGAAACAAGATAATGGTAGATAAAGTGTTCCTGAACAGTGTATGTCTAATATACAGTAAATATAATAGTGAAAGTGAGAAAATAACAAACAATGTAATTATCCAGGTGCAATGGTGCACAAGGTAGGAGAGACGAAGCTGCCGTTCGGCCAGCTGCCCATCATGCTGCATAACGGGGAGGTGACGCTGCAGACCTCAAGCGGAAAGGTGTCAACGCTGATGCTCGAGTCGCACAACTTCGACGAGAAGCCCCAGGACCTGACCGCTGAGCAGGTAAGGGCACAGGATGCTCTATTTATATTTTTAACTTACAATTAAAAGTGGAGCGTAGAAGATGCAGAGATTTATTTCTTGCCATTTCCTTGTTTCTCAGTACTATTGCACTGATATATTTTGCTGTATCTACTAGATATCAAGATAGCGTGATCATCTTGATCATCTTGATCATCGATCACACATTTTCATGGAAAAGGCATTTCAGCAGCCCGGGAAGTCTTTGCAAAGGACAATCATATGCTCGGAATGTTAAAATCGTTTCATAACATACCGCTACATTATACATTGATAGCGTTGAGAAATGAATGTGACCTCAATGTTTACTTTATAGTTAAAAGAAACTCTTCAGAAGTGTCTGGCCCTGAGGAGGCTGGCCGATGCCTGGATGTACTGTACCTATATCAACGAGCCGGCTCAGTGGGACGAGCTCGGGAAAGCAGCACTGCATTGTATGGAGCTCGAGTTTGGTGAGTTTTATCATATATAATGTACATGTGAGTACTCCGACAAGGCTGGTTTCTATTTAGAATCCTATTTCTAAAGGGAGTTGTACTACATTGTACATTTGTTCTGATGAATATGGCCCCACTCAGGAGTGGGCAGATAGTGAGGGTTCAGTATTATTGACTGCCGGATTATCAAGGTCTATATTTGTGTGTAATCATCCCCTAAAATTTTCCATCATCCAATATGCTCTTCCTGCGGTGGAATTCAAGAGTATATCATACTTTTATGCCTAGATCTTTTTCGAGTAATATGTATTTCGTCATCTTTAAAATGTTTAATGTATCGTTATTTTATCAACTCTGCAGCTATTCGTGTGTACCGCTACATCGGGAATGTTGGTATGGTGATGTCCCTCCAGGATATAAAGGTAGGAATCATTTGGGACTGCATCATTCTGCATCTCAAAGCTTATGCAACTTTACCTGTCGAAGTGATAGTACGTGTACAATCATTTACTTGTGATACCCTATGACATATAGTGTATATAAATGTTAAGAATAACTTTCTACAGATATCACCCATGATTAAGATAGAAGCCCCTTCTGGTTAAATCATACATGTTAACCAAAATTGAGTCAGCCAGTTAATTACCGGTGATTGGTCTATTTAACAGGGCGTAGAAGACCGCAACCTTCTGGCTGGCTTCTTAGCAATGTTCATTGAGGAATTCAACCAGGCCCAAGACCTGTTCCTTGCTTCAGGGCGACCTGTAGCTGCATTGGAGGTGAGTTCTCATAGGGAGAATAAGACCATAAACAAAACACAATCAAAAATAGGTTTTACCATTTTAGCAATGCTATGTTCTACAGTTGTGAAAGAATTTTATATCCCAAAAACCTATCTCGTGTACATTTTATATGTGAGGCAGTCTGTCAAGAACACAATGTTATCCTTTTATCTTGATTGTTTATATTTCTTCCCTGGTAATGGCAAAATTGTCTGTGTAACAGATGCGGCGTGACCTGCTACACTGGGACTCAGCGCTGCAGCTGGCTAAGGCGCTGGCGCCCGACCAGATCCCCTTCATCTCCAAGGAGTATGCACAGCAGCTGGAGTTCACGGGTGACTACGGTAATGCCTTGATGCACTTTGAGAAGGGCATCACCAAAAATGAAGCGCAGCGAGAGCATGATGAGTCTTGTGCTGCAGGCGTGGCTCGCATGTCTATACGTCTCGGGGATATACGCAGGTACGTTATGATAACATGTCAAGCACACCCCTCATATAACTTGCACCTGGGACCTCAAATATGATACTGTACTATACTTTCAATAACCCGCATCCCAAATCTTGCAATTGTGTATAACCCACAGCTGAAAGGACCTTCTGGTAGTATGTGTATTTAATGCGTGCCATTTAAATTCCCAACAGAGGCGTAAGTATGGCTATCAAGATGCCAAGTCGGTCTGTGAAAAAGGACTGTGCAGCCATCCTGGAAAGTATGAAGGTAAGTTCATCCCCCACAGTTTTCAGGGTACTCTATTCATTCAGAGTCAAACTTATATCTAGAAATATGTATAACATGTATAATAGTTTGATTCACATATCGCTCATTCCAACCAGTGGTTGATAACTTCAATAACTGATTTTTCAAATCAGTTGACTTCTTACATTTTCCGTAATGTCACCCACTTACATTTTAATGTGCAGCAATGGACCGAGTCTGCGATGTTGTACGAGAAGGGTGGCTACTTCGACAAGGCAGCAGCAGTGTACATACGATCTAAGAACTGGTAAGTAGAATGTATTCTGGTATACAAGAGGCCATGCGTAGAGACAGAACAGCCGCGGCCCTGTATGCATTATATTGGTCACAGTCAACGCTGATCATAAGTCAGAGACGAGTGTACTCGTAACTGTGACCAACACACCAATGCAAACCAGTACAATGGCGATGGCTGTGCTATATTTAATCTTTACCACTAGTGATTGGTTTGTACGGGATACAAACAGATGGTTTCTTTTGTGCTCCCAGCCAATCGTGGTATCACTTTCTTGGAAAATCTGATGTTCAGTCTAGGAATGCTTTACATCAGTAAAAGATATGTCCGTCTTGACATTTTTCACCTTGTTCCACCAACTGATACCTTTAGTATATCAGTAGGATAATGTCATACACGGGGTGTATTTCAGGACCAAGGTGGGTGAGTTGCTACCCCAGGTGTCGTCACCCAAGATCCACGGTCAGTATGCGCGTGCAAAGGAAGCCGAGGGTCGCTACAAGGACGCGGCCGGCGCCTACCAGAACGCCAAGGACTGGGACAATGTCATCAGGTAGGGCATGAGTTTAGTCAAGGTTCTCATGAAGAGCTATGTGTGGCAACTCTGTTCTAAGTCACCTGTATTAGTGAATTTAGTTTAATACACACATTGGATACCTTGTCCAAGGCATTCAGTGGTTACAGGTAGTACTGTACCTATAGTTGGACACAGAAGTCTCTTCCCTTTCCTATCCTGTATTAGCTTTAAATCTCACCTATCTATTTATTTGTACGTGTTTTTTATTTGTTTTTATAGTAAGGGCTGAAAGCAGAATGACATATTGGTGTGAGTTCTATACATGGGATTATTGCATTTCAGAATAAACCTCGACCACCTCCAGAATCCGGAGGAGGCTGTGAGAATTGTCCGAGAAACACAATCAGTCGATGGTGCCAAGATGGTGGCCAAGTAAGTGAATTCGCCTTATGGACATCCGTGTGGTCTTGGAACTGCCGTTATCATTATTTCAAACGCATGCGTTAAGACTTTTATTGGCTCCACCTGCTTCTAACAATATAAAACCATTGTTCTGCATGTAGCAACAAACAACACATCTATAAATGTCCATATTAATATACACCTTTAACAGTATAGCTGAAGGTGGACTACAAGGGTTGTACCATATTACTTTTGAATATTTTGCAACGATGTCTTGTGTGATTTGCAGATTCTTCCAGCGACTTAACGACTACTCCTCAGCCATCCAATTCCTTGTCATGTCTCATTGTAACGATGAGGCATTCCAACTAGCCCAGACCCATGGCCAAATGGAAACCTATGCCGAGATCATAGGTAAGTTTGTGTCACGTATCTTTTATCACTTACCATAAATTCTCGCGTAGAAACCGCAGCCCGTAAGAACCGTAAATTCTCGCGTAGAAACCGCAGACACTCAGGACCCCAGTGCGACTTATAGCATATGGCATAATTCCGGGGGGGGGGGGGCGCTTATAAGATGCATTTCAAATTAGCATGTACATGTATATGGATATCTTTGCATGGATATTAACATTTGAGGCGAAGAATAAAAAGTGGAAAATAAGGGAATATTCTGATTCCTGAAGTAAAATAATACATGTACTTTTAAAAGAAGGTTTATATATATAAAGCTTCCTTTTTACCCTTTATTGTCACTAACGTGTATATAAGACCTTTTACGTAGCGTCATGTAAAGTATGTTGGAGAGTACTCAGTTGTATTATTTGTGTGACTGTAGGACCTGATGCCACCCCAGAGGATTACCAGAGTATAGCCCTCTACTTTGAGAACAACAAGAACCACTTCTTTGCCGGCAAATTCTTCCTACTGTGTAACCAGTATTTGAGGGTATGTTACCGCTTTTCTTTATTCTATCCAAGAATTGAGGATTTGATATATAGAAATATAATAAGATGGCATTTGCTTTAATGGTAGAAACCACAATGTCATGTATCTCAGTAGTTCAATAATGAATGCATGCGTATAATCAAAGGAAAAAAAATTATACCAGTTACATGAAAGTTCATAACCAGTTTTCTACATTGAAAAGAAATACATATGACTAATTTTCTACTTGTAACTATGCAAAGCATATTTGTCTAGTTTATTTAAAACGGTGTGTTAAGTAATGTATTTAAATGTTTCCCTTTATATAATATTGTCAATCCCATACCATATGACTAACGTGGTTATCTTCTTGTCATTTGAATCGAGATTCTTCAACATAGCTGATGTTAAAACTACTGAAAATATATTGCCTCGTAATTATCTGTATATTCTCTCAGAATGATTCAGCGATAATATGTAGTGCTTTGATGTATTGTGTGTGATCTCTACAAGCTTCTCCACAGTGTCCAATACACTGAGCATGCGCACGACTTTGTGTGAAAACTGTGTACACCTCACCATAAAAAAATCCACTTTATATACGTGTATCCAAAATAAATCATACTCACCAGTGTCCACAATTCAAGCACTGTGTTCTACAGGTAATGTCCACTGTCCATTGACTGAGGTTGACTGACTATCATAGCACAACCCAATAAACTGCAAACTTAAGTCTGTATGCCCCAGTCTCTGTAGACGGAAATCACCAGCACTGTTATTTCTGCACACTCTAGGCTTTGAAGCACTTCCTACGTAGCTCCGACCGGGAAGATGGGTCGGCGATCACCATGGCCATCGAGACGGTCGGGCAGGCCAACGACGAGCAGCTCACACGGATGCTTGTCGAGTACCTCATGGGTGAGACCGATGGTGTGCCCAAGGTGAGGTATAGATAAGGCGGGCTGTGTTAGGGCAGCATTAGGAATAGGTTAAGGATAGGATGATCATTAGATGTGGGCTGTGATGTGATGGGATGATCTCCAAAATAAATCCAGCTCATATGACACATCACTGGTGTACTATTAACATTTCCCGACAACACTCACACATCAGATGGTCATTCTTGTTTTGCTTAATCCACTGTACACTGTTTACTGCGTTCTAGTAACAACACAATGCATAACTTCCATAGCGCCCAGCCAAGCCAGTCCCCATGCTTTAATAGAGAATGTCTTTTGGTAAAATCCTATATTTTGGCTATGATACGTCAGCGTTATGGGTCCACCATAACGCGTACTCAAACACTATTTTTAAAAAAACACTTATTAAGGGATGGCATGAGGCCCCTTTGGAAGTTGTGATCAGCCAATTAATGATCAGTTTCCTTCCAGAGTTTGAAGGAAGTCTCCTCAGCATAGAAGCTCACCACTGCGCGACCAGTTTTTTTTTTTTTTAAACCAAGGCACAACTAACATAGCTTCTTTACGCGTTAACTAACCCTGGTGTGACTGGACCTTGCAGGCCATGAATCACTTGCTGCAGTGTGAGACTAATGACGGCCGGGCCCTAGACCTGGCTATAGAGGTGGTGGGTAAGGCGGATGACGACCAGCTCACACACATGCTGGTGGAGTATCTGATGGGCGAACAGGACGGAATGCCCAAGGTCGGACACCGCATCTATCACCCACTCACCGTTCATGCACCACAACAGACATGTCACTATTCCTGCTTTTTTCCAGACATGGCTGCTTGTTTGCTTGAATTTTGCTTTATTATATTATGTTAATTTCTGCTGCAGAAATTTGACTACCGTAAAACCTCGCGTAGAAGCCGCGGCTTGTACGCGAATCAGAGCCAGCTTTCTTTTGATACCAAACATGCCTATATGGGGTGCGGCTTATACGAGAGTTTTTAAAAGTATAATACAGTACTAAATTAACAATTTTCATATACCCTATTAGGCTTATAGGATTTCCCAAAGTTAGGGGTGCGGCTAATACGCGAGTTAGGCTTATACGCGAGGTTTTACGGTACCGTAAATTCCCGCATATAACCCGCATCTCGCGTATAACCCGCACCCCGACTTTGAGAGAACCCTATAACCCGCACCAGAGGTCTGAAAATTGCGATTTTAGTACTATACTATACTGGCAAAAACCCTCGTATTACCCGCACCTAGACTTTGGGAATTTTGTAGAACCCGCACTGAGGGTTTGGTTCGCGTATAACCCGCGGGTTATACGCGGGAATTTACGGTAGTATCAAAAGGTTTGCTGTGTTTCGTTGAACATGAAGTGGCATCTCTGCACTTCCCTACTGTCCTAGTTGTGCATTTCATGTAAAATGTCTGTAAGGGATTGAACAAATTCCCTTATCCGAATGTGATACTGATAGTCTTCGTCTCTAAGCGAATAAGCATTTCTGCTTGCGGTCTGCAAATATTAGCCTAGATCTTACCTTGTTCACATTCTTTTCGTTTGAACTGCACTCTTTGGATACCCTTTTGAACCAGAGATCAGTAGCAAATACTCTTATATGTGATGTCAAGCTTGCACATTGTAAAATGGTAATAGAGTAAACAAGTTTATCCATTTCTATTCAGCTTGAAGATAATCTTTGTATGAGAGTAGGTCACAAGGAATCATCTAAATTACATTTCATTTTCACTGGTTCCTAAAGTATTCCCCGTTCTATCGCATTCATGGCACTTCTTTTGGAGAGCAATTCAAATAGATGTAGAATCTTTAATTTTGATGATACACCTCTTATGTTCATGACATTGGATTCAGAGTAAAAGCTATTTGCTTCTGATGGTTTAGATAAGAGCATGTCGATGTTGCCATCGTTATCTTTTATACATCTGCACAGATTGATATAAATATTTCATGCCAAATGTCTTTTCCATAGTATGCTACTTGCGCTACACATGTGAATAAAAGTACACTGTACAATGTACTAGAAATAATGCCCTGGGAAATATTAAGCCACACGATGCCAGGTGGCGCTGTCGCGTCATTACACACATACATGTATATAGGAATCTTAATAAGTTTAGTGAGTACATTAAATGGCTTAATATGAGAAAGAAATTCTGAACTACTCCTTCAATTATGCCTGTATGAGCTGAAATGTAAAGTGCATTTCTCTATTCAGGAACCCAAGTACCTGTTCCGTCTGTACATGGCACTAAAACAGTACCGCGAGGCGGCACGTACTGCCATCATCATAGCACGCGAGGAGCAGAACTCTGGTTAGTTGGTGCTAAATAACTCTACATAATCAGATATCTATATAACAGCTTTAATTGACCCAGGGTACCCTGGGTCTCTGTGAGACGGTTTTCCAGCAAAAAATGCAGATTGGTCAGCTGACTTTGAAGAGTTCCCCTGCATTTCTTCTTTCATTTATCTGATTGAAATAAGCACATGCATATAGATTGAAACAAACTGTACCTTCCTCTTTTTTTCATTTTGAAAAAAAAAAAAAAAAATTGTAGCAGAAAAACGCTCTTGAAAAAAAGTAAAAAATACCCCTGAAATCAAGTCTGTGTGAACTAATGCTGAAGATAGGCCAGTGACCTTGAATCCTGACTTTAAAAGATGCACGTTCACACAGACTTCCTATACCTACAATGGTTAAGAGGAGGTGAGACCAAAAAGTGAGACGCTTTGTGGTAGAACAGATCGTCTTCCATTAGTGCCCACAGACATTTAAAGGCCTCACCTTGTAGGGTTGGGTGTTGGTCGTCGGTCATCGGTGGTAGGGGGTTGGGATTGTTGGGACCTGAGTGTTGGGACCTGAGTGTTGGGACCTGAGTGTTGGGACATGAGTGTTGGGACATGAGTGTTGGGACATGAGTGTTGGGACATGAGTGTTGGAACATGAGTTGGGATTCTTAATCTTGGAAAAGCCCTGGGTCACTTGTGATGTATATCACACAATCCATCTTTTGATACCGAATGTGCCTACACAGGGTGCCACTTATACATGTATGAGGTTTTGCTTACTACATTACAGTACGAGATTAGCAACTGTGCGGCTTATAGAATAAGTCAAAGCTTGGGGAGCGGTTCATGCACAGGTTTTTATACGCGTGAATCTTAAGATATGACTTTTGTCATTATCGGATAACTTTTTAGAACATTTTGTATGCTAAAGTGTTTGTGCGGGTTGCTGTGTTGAGCTCTTCCACAGAAGCATCCCTTGATGTATGACGTCCTATTGCAGGTAACTACCGTATGGCCCACGACGTACTCTTCAGTATGTACCAGGAACTAAAGAAAAACAAGATCAAGATTCCCTCCGAAATGGCCAACAACCTCATGATTCTCCACAGCTACATCCTCGTAAAGGTAAGGCCAGCGAAACTAAGACATACATTGTAGATATATTCCCTCATGTGGTTAGATAACTTGGTAATTTATTTGTGTATTGCATTTGTACATGTTGATACTACTCTGGGTGATTTGTCTAGAGAAACGTAGGGAATACATGTATTGGGAAACTGTCACAGCACAGGTTTCAATTTCTAACATAGGCAATAGTTTAAATAGATCTTGACGAACAAAACGCTTAAACATATCTCTGCGAGCCTTGATCTTACTTATATTGTATGTGTGATGACATGTTTTAACCAAAAGACCTATGGCACAGTAGGGATGTGACATGTTCCCTGTGATATTATCTTCTAATGTCACTTTCAGATCCACGTGAAGCGAGGAGACCATCTTAGAGGTGCCCGAATGCTCATCCGGGTGGCAAATAACATCAGCAAATTCCCGTCCCGTAAGTTCCTCTTGGGCGTATTAATATACGTGTATACACGTAGGATTGTACAGAATAAATGCAGATTTTCATATGTGAAATAACACGCATGATTGTTTCCTATAAGATTCATTAACCAAAGATACAATTCCATGTATCCTTTTGTCCATTCAGATATCGTCCCGATCCTTACATCAACTGTGATCGAGTGTCACCGGTCTGGGCTGCGGAACTCGTCCTTCAGCTATGCCGCCATGTTGATGAGGCCGGAGTACAGAGACAAGATAGACCTCAAGTACAAAAAGAAAATTGAGGGCATTGTACGGTAAGTATCGAGAGAATGATGTTACACACATTGGATATGAGCCATATGACTACACTGAATTGCAGTAGAAACTCAGTTAAATAGTTTAAGATTCGTGGATGTATAAGTCTCATCTATGTACTTGACACTTCGTGTATCTATGGACAATGAAGCTTTTAGAAGATATATGTCGCTGTATTTATTTCTAAAAATTAATCATATTTCCTCAAATTAAATTTCTTACAGGAAACCTGACAAGTCCGAGTTAGAAGAGGGTAACTCGCCCTGCCCGTACTGTGGTACAGAAATCGCCGAAACAGAGCTCATGTGTCACGGCTGTAAAAACAACCTACCCTATTGTATAGTTACGGTGAGTGTGTGTGAATTGTTACATTAAGAATATTGAATTTTTCACAAAAAAAATTAAGAAAAAAATGGGGAGAATGTGTGGTTATTTTGCGGGTATTTACATGTTTTTGTTATAAAATTTCAGGGGCGGCACGTTGTGAAAGAAGACTTCACAGCCTGTCCCAACTGTGACTTCCCGTCAATCCTCTCCGAGTTCGTCAAGTAAGTAGCCAAAACTGGTGACGAAATTCAGAGTAATTTCATTCAATATACCGGTATTTAAAGTTCCTAAAATAGGCTAAATCCACTGTACCATAGCGGTCCTATAAGCAAATTTCACGTTAAAACTACACTGATCCCCCCCTCCTCCGCCATGTTGCAAAAAAAAGGCTTGGCTGTAATTTGCTAGCTTTAATCTCTATTACCTTAGTATAACCAGGATTTGTAGAAACATAATTGTCATTTTCTTTGTTGTCTGACAGCTTGCTGGAGACTGAGGAGACGTGCCCGATGTGTTCTGAGCGCGTCATCTCACAGAACCTCCAGAAGGTGGGCGACGTCAACAAGTACCTGAATCCTGAGGTCGGCGAGGACTGAGCCATCTCAGCTGTTTAACACATGAACGTTACATCATGTTATTACAAGTGATAATTTCCCCATGGTGACGCATAACAACCCAAGTAAAGTACCCTGTTACATTGGATGGTGAGGTCGCTGCCTATGATAGCGCTCAACCCCGTTACTAAACATTCCACATGAAAACCTTAATAATCAGAATGAAATATTCTACCCCCCAAAAAAACCCACAAAGCTCTCTCTATAGTTCCAGCTTTTCAAACACCATAGCAATAATGGGTGTCACGATTGTTGGGCAGGCGGAAGTTGATGATCTGATGGGAGTTATGTATCTATTTGTGATAAACAGTGGATTCTGAATTCTGTACAATGAGCAAACTATAGAGAAGCTAAATGTTTTAGGTACAAAACACATGCGATGATAAAACGATATATGATACTAGGATGAATAAAGCAAGTTTATACTTCTCTGGCTTTGATGGCCATTAATGTTTTACACATCTGGTACATATACCAAGGTCACCATGCGGGCTCCACACTAGAATCATGTTAGTAGTCGCTGCTTCTATTATACCGTCCATGTTATGATGCTCTCTGAAGCTATACAATATTACACTAACATTCCATGCGGATGTTGACTATTTATTATTATAGAGGTTTACGAATAAAGCAAGTTTAAACTCTCATTTGATTTTTACTCGTCTGTTCTCAGGATGGGGACAAAGGATATTTCAGACAAGTTTGCCGACGTCATGCATTCAAAATACATGTAAGGCTCCCTGTTAATAGTGTTATTTATCTCCAGAAATGACCCTGGTGCTTCCCTGAACACAACAAAAGGGGATGGAGAGTACTAATTGTATTTAGCAGTCAGAAAAATGTGGCTTTGACCACGGTTGGGGTTGCCAGCAATATATTCTATTCTATGTAAACTTCATGTTCCCTGCACTAGACTGGTTCTATGGAAGTAAAAATACTTCAGGCCTATTAATGAGCCTCCCCTATTCGTCATCATAGGTAGTCTATTAATGAATATCGTATTCGTCGTAATAAGCACCCTCCTCCCTTTTGGGGGCATTTTTAGACTAGAACAAAGTCTCAAATTGGAGACAATTATTTACTCTAAAATGCCTTAAAAATAATCTTATAATCGCCCAGGGCGCTTATTACACCGAATACGGTAATTCCGATACCGCAGTGATGATAGATCTTGACACCCTCTATCAAAATATACTTGTGGGAAAAACGATAAAATGGAAACAGGTTCTTTCTGTAATATTTTTATTCCTTTTTTTCATGATGACAAGTTTTACGTGAACACCACATTGGATATAATGTTATACTCATGTACCTATAATCCCATTCACACACCAAACACTGCCATTACCGGTAATATGATTTCAAGATACAAAATGTATATTATATATACAAAATTCAATATACCAAATGGCTTTAGCTGCAACTTTCAATTCATTCTTAATCTTTGTGAAAATATCTGTGATGATTATTTTTACAAATGTTTATGGTGAGGCGAATACATTCGTACTTCAATATAGATACTGATTTCCGGAAAATAAATATTCATGAATGAAGAATTCTATTATTTTACATATGTACAGCCGGCTATGGATATCATGTCATTATCACTATGATCGATGATTATTTTGACTTGAAAGTCATGAACATAGTTGCTCAAACAAAATTATAAAACAGAAAATAACAATAGTTCAAGCTTGCCATTATATGGCCATAGCATACGTCTAGTTATTCCTATGGGATCTGTGAACAAACTGTTCACATCCCGACTCGGTTAATATCGAGTAGAAATACCATACATATTATACTGAGAACACAAAGCGTACATCATAGTCCTTAAGAACTGTGAATGAAGATAGTCTATTTTATACTAAGTACCAGGTGTTGAACTGGTCTATGTCTGTTGGAGAAACTCGTCCAAGTTAAAGTCCTGGTTGTCCTGACTCTCCTCCACCTCCTCAAAGTCAGCCCCTGTGTCCATCTCCTCCTCCACCTCCTCCTCTTCCTCCTCCTCACTGTCCGACACCTGCAGGTCGTTGTTGATGTCGTGTGAGGGTGTGGCCGGTACCTGGGGGTAGTGGGTCTGCTGCGGCTGCTGCTGGTTCTTACCGAAGGACGAGAAGAACTCGGTTGGATCGAAGCTGTCCTCGCCGTTATCGTCGCCATAATCTATCTGTGACATGTCGACCATCTGCGGCTGTTCGACCCCGCCGTAGTCCTGTGCGTTCTCGTCCATGGGCGTAAACTGGGAGCTGCCGGCCGCCGAGGTATCCATGTCAGGTTCTGAGTCACTGCCACTCGAACTCAGCTTGGCTGTAAGCAAGTTGGATATAGCACGTTTTATGATTTTGAATGTGTTAAAAAAATCCCTGCCTTTTTTTCTACATCAATAATAAAAGACATTCATTTTTGTTCACATACCCAACTTTGAACATGTTTAAAAAAATCCCTCTTTTTTTTTTCAATCTATGATAAAAGACAGAAATTTTTCTTCACATACCTATCTTGATAAACCTCTTAAAATCTCAAAGCAAAACCGTGACCCTCCACATCCTTAATACTGTTTACCATGAATTTCTCATGCATTATCATTATCTCCATATCACATCTTATGAATTGTTTTGATGTATTTCCTTTCAAATTGCCAAATATATTAGTATTCAATTATCAAAAAGAAGAGTATTTCACTTACATGAAAACTTGGTGTCTTCCATATCGTCATCGCTATTTTCAGGTGTTACTTGAAGGTCGTCTACCAGGCTTGACTCATTAGCATTCTGTAGTAGGTTTAATAAATAATTTGATTAATATAAAATACGCATTTCCAATCTTTAATTATTTAAAAAACATAAGTTGACCTTTAAAAATAGCCCTTCAGTATCCATTGTTTAAATAACCAATCTACAGACAAATAGTATACCCCGGAAGTGTTACTTGCATGTTGTGGCTTCTCTAAATCTCTATTCCTTTCTCCTGGAAATGTTATTTCCTCTTTGGTTAGCTGCATCAATCTCTTTGCTTTGCAAAATGAAATAACGATGTTTCTAAAGTTCACCCAATGTGAAGTTAATTGAGCTGCTTAAGTTCAAATAGATACAAAACTAACCTGAGAACGGTTCGCACTGCGGTCATGTTCCCCATCTTCGTCTCCTTCCACATCAACAAAGTCGTCGTCCCGCGACAAATTCTGCGAAGAAAAACACAGATCTGTTATGGTTGTACACACCTGGTGGGCCCAATTATGGCGGTACACATTTGGTGGGCCTAATTGATTTCACATTTCTTCTCGGTCAATTCGGGCTGTAGTCTCAAAGTACATGAGATGTACTACCGGTAGGAAAAGTTTATCAATAAACAATATTATGTGCTTAATGTACCTTTATGTTACAAATTATCACCACTATCCGATACCCAATATGTTAATCTGTACATGTAGTGAAACAATCTAAGCAATTATAATATAAAATTAATCGAGCACTTACCTTAGGTTAGTGTGAAGATTAATTGTTGTTCCTGGAGCAGGCAAACGGAGTTGCCTGCAGCATACACAGGAGAGAGTCGCAGCGACCAGCGGTCACTTCCGGAGCAAGCGAGCAGTGGATTTTCTGTAAATTGAAAAGTACACAGGAAAAACCCCCCTTCTTTGTCTATGTCTTCAGGTTTGTTGTAGATTGGTATTGGCCCAGTTAAAAACCCCCAATTCCATCTAGGGTAGGTAGGGTGGGCCTGTGTATGCTGCAGGCAACTCCGTTTGCCTGCTCCAGGAACAACAATTAATCTTCACACTAACCTAAGGTAAGTGCTCGATTAATTTTATATTCCTGGTCGCTGTGCAAACGGAAGTTGCCACAGCTACCCAGGAGACTTTAAAGAGCAGTCAATCCACTGCGTTCACCCCTAGCGACTCGGGGCAACTATAAGAAATTTCCAATTTCATTCATCAATTATCCCTGTCCCACAGAACACTGTGACTCGGTACATAGGTGATAATTAGACAGTATTTATTAACCTGACAAAAGTCAGATCATAACAGGTAACGGAGTGGCTCTGGCAGTGGCCAACAAAATAAACTAGTAATTTTTCTCTAGCACCATACTCGGTGGAGGCATGAGCATAATATTGCTCCCAGTATGTAACTTATATGAGATATAGTAGCAGTTATAATGCTAATAGGAGGGTCAGCCCCAAAAGAGAAACAGGGGAGGTCTAAACACCCCTTGCAGATGCAGTTCCTCAGTAATCATCATCAGTTTAAACCCAGTCACTCTATGGTGTCCTCCAAGAGCATCCTGGCCAGAGTCTTTGGAGGCTTGGGGTCTGAAATCGGTTTGTTGTAATGCTTCGCCATGGTCTTGGCACCTTTCCAAGATCCATGGCGAAGCAGTACAGCAGTAGATACACCGAGTCTCCCTCCAGCAGAGGTGCTAGCACCCCTGGTGGAGTGAGCTCGGTATACCCTTGTGTCGATCCCTGCTGCGGTAAGCACCGCCAAGACCCATCTTTTAGATGTGTCTTGCGAGATCTCCCCAAAAGGCGAGCGGAAAGACAAGAGGAGCGAGTGTTTCCTTCGCCCTTCCTTGTCCTTCCTGTGTGGTCTCGTGACTTTCAGGTAGCACTTCAGGGTACAGACAACACAGAGGCGTTCCTCCTCATGGAATGGTTCCAGGACCAGTTCCTCCAGAGGCTCACCTGTGCGTGCTGTTTTCATTAAGCCCTACAGTATAGCCCTAGAGATCCAGAGCAGGGATGACCTGGCCCTCCTGGCCAGAAACTAGTAGTATGAGCACTACTAGTTTAAACCCCAAGTACTGGAGAGACAGTAGCTCGTTTGGACCCCAACGCAGTTACATATCCAACACTACCTGCACGTCCCAGAAGGTGTTATATCTCTTCTGTCACCTAAACAAGTGAAGGTATATGTAGTAAACTGCCTGAATTTCATAAGAAAACATAGCAGAAACCTTAGTGTGAAAGACCTTCCTGTACCCACTCTCATCCTTAGTAATTTTTTCTTCATGCCACTGGGTTAAGCTTTTGTCTAAGAGGGCAGCCCAACAGATACTCTACTTGGTGCTCCTTGTTGAAATTCCCTTCAACAAATTCCCCAGTGCTTATTGCAATAAATTGCAATTCTGCTTGAGAGCATTGAGTTTAACCTTCACCCATACGTCTAACATATAATGTCTATGACACGAGTGCCTACTATTATGTCTATCATCATGAGTGCCTGCTGCTAAGCATACCCCATGAATGGCAGCTCCAAGTAAACAAAGTGAGAAGTGAAAGTCATCTGCTTTGTTCATAGCCGGAGCGCCAGCTTGCCGTATCTTCTAAACGAACGACAACTTGTTGTGTCCATAACACAATGCCTAGCTGTTAACGTTAATAATGTCCGCAAATAGGTGTATTGGCCATAATGAAGTTTATAACGTTAAAACACTCATTGTCCCTTCGTCAACTAGTTATAGTCATTTGTTGATACATCACGCAGATACAGTCATAGGGCCATTGTAAGATCACCCAATACACCCTGTTGCGGACAAGACCCCTATCCTGCTTATGTCTATTAGCAGCTAGCAGCTGCAGCTAATAAGACAGTGCCAACAACAAAAGCACTAGCATCTCCTAGGACTGGAGCATCAAGCATCTACGAGAGTCCCAGCACCTACATCTACTCCGAGAGCACCAGTATCTATCTCAAGAGCTTAGAGTAAACTTCAAAACCCCAAAAGAGTACTTGTTTACTCCAGTCACCCTTACTCGGTAAGTATTGGAGGCAGATAGGTGTATTGCTTTATTTCGAAGTAGAAATCATCCAGTTTTGCAAAGTCAATGGCGACAGCAGCATTAACAGTGATGACATCAAATAAGTATCATCTTTTTGGACGACAATTCCACCAAAATTCAAAAAAGGATGTCGAAATCCTCTGACTGACCAATACACCCTGTTGCCTCCAATAAAGTTGTCTGCGTCTATGACAAGAGCGCCAGCTTCTGTGTCTACGACAAGAGTGCCAGTATTTGCGACAAGAACTCTCAGGACAAGAGCGGCAACGCCTGACACTCAGGGCAAGAGCGGCAGCGCCTGCGTCCCCCGACGAGAGCGGCAGCGCCTGCGTCTCAGGACGTGAGCGGCAACGCCTGCGTCTCCCGACGACAGCGGCAACGCCTGCGTCTCCCGACGACAGCGGCAACGCCTGCGTCTCACGACGAGAGCGGTAACGCCTGCGTCTCCCGACTAGAGCGGCAACGCCTGCGTCTCACGACGACAGCGGCAACGCCTGCGTCTCAGGACGACAGCGGCAACGCCTGCGTCTCAGGATGAGAGCGGCAACGCCTGCGTCTCA
Organism: Harmothoe impar; assembly: GCA_947462335.1. Taxonomy (NCBI): domain Eukaryota; kingdom Metazoa; phylum Annelida; class Polychaeta; order Phyllodocida; family Polynoidae; genus Harmothoe; species Harmothoe impar. The sequence goes on from OX381710.1 coordinate 26,834,995, forward strand.
GGACGAGAGCGGCAACGCCTGGGTCTCACGACGAGAGCGGCAACGCCTTCGTCTCAAGACGCGTCTGTACGCCGGCATCAGCATCTGCAACAAGAGCCCCTGCGCCTACGGCAAGAACCCCTGTGCCTACGACCAGAACCCCTACGACGAAAGCTCCAGCGTCTATGACGAGAGCGCCAGCGTCGGCAACAAGAGCGCCAACGTCTTCGACAAGAGCGCCAGCATCTGTGACAAGAGTGCCAGCTGCAAAAAGAGCTCAGGCGTCTGCAACAAGAGCGCCAGCATCTATGACGAGAGCGCCAGCGTCTGCGTATATATCTACGATGAGAGCGCCAGCATCAGTGTCTAAGAAGCGAGCCCTAGCGTCTTCCTCTGTCGAGAGCGCCTGCATAAGCGTCTACGACAAGGGTCTACGAAGAGACACCTGTGTCTGCATCTACGACACCAGCGCCTGCCTCTCGACAAGAGCGCCTGCGTCTACGACGAGAGCGCTTGCGCCTACGACAGGGGCGTCTACAGGGCATCTACGGGGGCGTCAGCATCTACAACGGGAGCGGCAACGCCTGCGTCTCACAGCAAGAGCGGCAACGCCTTGCGTCTCACAGCGAAATCGGCAGCCCCTCCGTCTCACAGCAATGTCTGCGTCTCACAGCGAGAGCGGCAACGCCTGAGTCTCACAGCGAGAGCGGCAACGTCTGCGACTCACCGCGAGGGCGTGTCACACACGGAGAGCGGCCACACCTGAGTCTCACAGCGAGAGCAGCAACGTCTGCATCTCACAGCGAGAGCGGCAACGCCTGAGTCTCACAGCGAGAGCGGCAACGTCTGCGACTCACCGCGAGGGCGTGTCACACACGGAGAGCGGCCACACCTGAGTCTCACAGCGAGAGCAGCAACGTCTGCATCTCACAGCGAGAGCGGCAACGCCTGAGTCTCACAGCGAGAGCGGCAACGTCTGCGACTCACAGCGAGAGCAGCAACATCTGCCTCTCAGAGAGAGAGAGCGGCAACGCCTGTCTCACACTCACAGCGAGAGCATGTCACACATGGAGAGCAGCAAGCCCTGTGTCTCACAGCGAGAGTGGCAACACCTGCTTCACACACGGAGACAGCAAGGCCTGCGTCTCACACGGAGAGTTGCGACGCCTGCGTCTCACAGCGAGAGCGACCCCCAACGCTTGTGTCTCACAGCGAGAGCAGCAATCAACGCTTATGTCTCACAGCGACAGGCGGCGACGCCTGCGTCTCGCCACGAGTGGGGTTGACACACTCTCTATGACCTAGAAGTGGCCAATCAGTACAATTACTCGACCTGCTTTGCCCGAGTAAGACTACGAGAGTGCCAGCGGCTGTCTCTAGGACTGCGTCTCCCGACGAGAGCGGCAGCGCCTGCGTCTCCAGACGAGAGCGGCAGCGCCTGCGTCTCCAGACGAGAGCGGCAGCGCCTGCGTCTCCAGACGAGAGCGGCAGCGCCTGCGTCTCCAGACGAGAGCGGCAGCGCCTGCGTCTCCCGACGAGAGCGGCAGCGCCTGCGTCTCCCGACGAGAGCGGCAGCGCCTGCGTCTCCCGACGAGAGCGTCAGCGCCTGCGTCTCCCGACGAGAGCGTCAGCGCCTGCGTCTCCCGACGAGAGCGTCAGCGCCTGCATCTCACGACTACAGCGGCAACGCCTGCGTCTCACGACGAGAGCGGCAACGCCTGCGTCTCACGACGAGAGCGGCAGCGCCTGCGTCTCCCGGCGAGAGCGGCAGCGCCTGCGTCTCCCGGCGAGAGCGGCAGCGCCTGCGTCTCCCGACGACAGCGTCAGCGCCTGCGTCTCAGGACGAGAGCGGCAGCGCCTGCGTCTCCCGACGAGAGCGGCAACGCCTGCGTCTCAGGACCAGAGATGTAGGTAGGGTATCAACAAAATCCATGAAATGGTACTCAATTACCCTTAAACCCCTATTTTCAGTGTATATTTTAACAGCAAAATGATCTTTGAAATCCCTATTTTCAGGGAAATCCCTGACCACTTACATCTCTGCAGGACGAGCGCGGCAACGCCTGCGTCTCACGACGACAGCGGCAACGCCTGCGTCTCACGACGACAGCGGCAACGCCTGCGTCTCACGACGACAGCGGCAACGCCTGCGTCTCACGACGACAGCGGCAACGCCTGCGTCTCACGACGACAGCGGCAACGCCTGCGTCTCACGACGACAGCGGCAACGCCTGCGTCTCACGACGACAGCGGCATCGCCTGCGTCTCACGACGACAGCGGCGACGCCTGCGTCTCACGACGACGCCTGCGTCTCACGACGGCGCCTGCGTCTCACGACGACGCCTGCGTCTCACGACGACAGCGGCAACGCCTGCTTCACAGGACGTCAGCATCAACGCCTGGGTCTCAGGACACGAGAGGCAACGCCTGGGTCTCAGGACAAGAGCGGCAACGCCTGCGTCTCGCACCGGGAGTGGCAGCGCCTGCGTCTCAGGGCGAGAGCGGCAGCGCCTGCGTCTCAGGGCGAGAGCGGCAGCGCCTGCGTCTCAGGGCCAGAGCGGCAGCGCCTGCGTCTCAGGGCCAGAGCGGCAGCGCCTGCGTCTCAGGGCCAGAGCGGCAGCGCCTGCGTCTCAGGGCCAGAGCGGCAGCGCCTGCGTCTCAGGGCCAGAGCGGAAACTGATTAAAACACAAATAATCAGTGAAGCATCTCACCTGTATACCCTACAGTGGTGGTGCTTTCTTAGTGTCACTGTTATCATACACTTCCTCTACAGACCTCTGCGGATCAACAAGTTTAGTCATCTACCAGCTTGGCTAGACAACACTCGGAGGAACAACTGCTCATAGCAGTAGCACCCTTCCTGGTAAGAAGGTGTTAGTGTAAATAACTTCCCTGTACACACTCAACATTTCTTCTGTCACCTAAACAGGTGAAGGCATATGGAGTAAAACTGCCTAAATTTCATCAGAAATCATAGCAGAAGCCTTAGTAACCTTGCCCCATGGCACTGGGTTAAGCTTTTTGTGTAAACAGGGCAACCCAACACATACCTAAAAATGGTGTTCATTGAAAAAAAATCTAAGAGCTATTTCTCCAAATTTGTGAAAAATTTGGGCATAAGGTATCTGTCTTGGTGAATTTCCAGTCCACATACAGATTAAAGCTAATTCTGCTTGAAAGTAATGAGTTGTCACCTTGTCTGGTTGCCAGAATATCCATCAGGATGCATAGCAGAGCCATTAAGGTTCACCCCTTACAGACAGAAGCATGAAAAAGCCCAAGTGTAACTTCTAAATAAATAGAAAGTGCTGGTTAACACCAGGCACCCTTACACAGTAAGTATTGGAGGCAAATAGGTGTATTGGTCTTATTTAGAAGTTGGAGTCATCCAGAATTGCCACTGTCAAAATTGACAGCAGTGTGACAGTGATGACATTGAAAATATTTTCATATTTTTGGACGACAATTTCCTAAATTTCAAAATTATGGATGACTATTTCCTATGCCACCAATACACCCTGTTGCCTCCAATAAAACCACAAATAAACGCAATTAGTGGCAAGTGAGAAGTATTTGGGAAACCTGCGAGCCAGCACTAACCCACGGCAAAGCAACCACGCTACGTGGGCGATAATAGGTGCTTTTGCCGTTTTTGGGTTGTTTTTAGCGCTAAAACTCGCAGAAAAGATCCTCCTGTGCGACAAATAACTTCCACATCCACTAAGAGCGACAATATAACAAATATATGCGACAAATAAGGTTGAATTCTGTCAAAACACATGTTAAACTCACCATCTTTGTCGCAGCTTGCCCAGAAGCTTCCTACATGGAGGCTTGCACGAACGGAAGTGGCCGCTGGTCGCTGCGACTCTCTCCTGGGTAGCTGTGGCAACTTCCGTTTGCACAGCGACCAGGAATCAACCCGTATAAAAAATATCAAAAACATATCAAAACAATAACATACCATAGATGAAGTGTTTTGTGTTTGGTGATCTGATTTGCGCATATAATTTGAGTCGCTTGTATCCTCAACGATTGTCACATTCTCACGATTTGTGCTGCCAACGCTTTCCAAGTCATTTCCTGTGTGTAGTCAAGTTATACTCTTACAAGTTTGTGACGTAGAAGACATGTCATCTATTGCATATACCCTGGTGCCTTAAGACCAAACAAGGAATGCAAAATGGCTATAATTCATAGTTTCAGGATTATTTTGTAGCCATGAATCAGGTTACTTTGATATGAACAATCATTACTGTTGACATGCAGCATACCACAAGGCTCTGTTGTGTTTAGATAGATAGTCGATATCGTTGATAATATTAAACTTCCAATACTTTGTAAAAGATCTGAGTCCTACCTAATGAGGTGCCTGTGATGACGCTGTCCGTCTCGGCTGCCTCGAGCGCGGCTTCCGTCGCTTGTCGGATGTTGTCCTCCAGCATAGTAATCTGCTCATCTTGCTACAAGCGAGTATCGGCACCATTACATTACTACACCATGGAAAACACTCTACAATTATCACAACTACTTTCATAAAACAATAAATATGTTTTGTGGTTAATTCATGGGCTTGTCTTCAAAATGGGTCAATTTCTTTTCATGAAATGTAATTTTTCTTTTCCCAAATGTAAGGACAGCTACTCACAAGACAGGATTTAAATCTGGAGTCTTAAATACATGTACTAATTCAGTATGGAGATATGAGTAGTATAGCTAAGGCGTGATGCTACCTCGTTGATGGCGTCCTGTGCCACCTGCAGGATGCGGCGTGCGGTGCCGGTGAAGGCACTGTCCATCCCGTTGTACTTCTCACTGTTCACCACCAGCAGCTCCACGTCCTCGATGAACTGCTCCCGGTTGTGGTACTGGTGCGTGTTCACGTTCTGGGAAGTGTGCAAAGCAGGCATTTTATTATAGTTGTTTTTAGTGTTTCAGTTTTTTTGGCATATCATTATAGGACATGCAAAGTGTGTAAAGACATATCTAATCAAAACCAGGACACTAATACGGTCACAGGAGTCACAGCAACCAATCACCAGAAAATGTCAACGTTCATAACATTTTAACAATATCCTATCTCTACGTGTATATATGACAAGGACGTAAAGACCTATACGCGTATATATATGCGACGATTTTTAAGAAGGCAGTATCATGTTAATCACCTTCAGTAGAGTCCCCAAGTCCATGGGTTTCTTGATGATCTCGTAGTAATCTTTCACAAACTTCTTCTTGACTGGATTGTGGAACGGCCATGACTGAAAATGACAATTCAAAGGGTAATGCGGAACGCTGTTAAAAAACGGAGAACATTTATCAATCACTCGTAAAGTAAGACTATTTTCTTTGTGAAAATATTTCTTTTTCTATTAAATCTTATCTTACATCTTATCTCTCTTATAAAGTGTAAGCAGCAGTGATTTATCAGTAGTCCAATATTCTATGCTATTTCCTTCATTCTAATTCAATGGCTTTATACAAGAAAGTGACCTCTAGTAGATCTAGAATTTATCAATTGACTTACATTTTCAACCGTCTTGAGTCGGTCGGTGACGATGGAGGCCAGGATGAAGGAGAAGGCGACACTGTCGTTGTCGTCTAGCAGCGGATTGATCGCTTTTTCCAATCTCATCAACTTATCCTCTTTCTGTAGAAATATCATAGAAGTGTTAACCTGGATGTTCTACTTTTTTCTAGTTACTCATAGAATATTGCGAGGAGGTAATCAGAATGGATGCTCACAAGCCGCCAGTGGAGTATCCTTTCTGCTTGCCTATTCACCACCAGAGCAGTTAACCGCAGCTGGTATTTAGTTACGAAAACACAGAAATACTAATTTAATATAAAATTAATCGAGCACTTACCTTAGGTTAGTGTGAAGATTAATTGTTGTTCCCTGAGCAGACAACGAAAGTTGTCTGCAGCGTACACAGGAGAGTCGCACGGTACCAGCGGTCACTTCCGGAGCAAGCGAGCAGTGGATTGTCTGTAAATTGAAAAGTACACAGGAAAACCCCCTTCTATGTCTATGTCTTCAGATTTGTTGTAGATTGGTATTGGCCCAGTTAAAACCCCCAATTCCATCTAGGGTAGGTAGGGTGGGCCTGTGTACGCTGCAGACAACTTTCGTTGTCTGCTCAGGGAACAACAATTAATCTTCACACTAACCTAAGGTAAGTGCTCGATTAATTTTATATTCCCTGTCGCTAACAACGAAAGTTGCTTTGCGACACAGGAGATTTTAAAGTGCAGTCAATCCACTGCGTTCACCCCTAGCGACTCGGGGCAAGTATTAGAAATTTTCAATTTCATTATCAATTATCCCTGTCCCACAGAACACTGTGACTCGGTACATAGGTGATAATTAGACAGTATTTATTAACCTGACAAAAGTCAGATCATAACAGGTAACAAAGTGGCTCTGGCAGTGGCCAACAAAATAAACTAGTAGTTTTATCTAGCACCATACTCGGTGGAGGCATGAGCATAAAATTGCTCCCAGTATGTAACTTATATGAGATATAGTAGCAGTTATAATGCTAATAGGAGGGTCAGCCCCAAAGAAAAGCAGGGGAGGCCTAAACACCCCTTGCAGATGCAGTTCCTCAGTAATCATCATCAGTTTAAACCCAGTCACTCTATGGTGTCCTCCAAGAGCATCCTGGCCAGAGTCTTTGGAGGCTTGGGGTCTGAAATCGGTTTGTTGTAATGCTTCGCCATGGTCTTGGCACCTTTCCAAGATCCATGGCGAAGCAGTACAGCAGTAGATACACCGAGTCTCCCTCCAGCAGAGGTGCTAGCACCCCTGGTGGAGTGAGCTCGGTATACCCTCGTGTCGATCCCTGCTGCGGTAAGCACCGCCAAGACCCATCTTTTAGATGTGTCTTGCGAGATCTCCCCAAATGGCGAGCGGAAAGACAAGAAGAGCGAGTGTTTCCTTCGCCCTTCCTTGTCCTTCCTGTGTGGCCTCGTGACTTTCAGGTAGCACTTCAGGGTACAGGCAACGCAGAGGCGTTCCTCCTCATGGAACGGTTCCAGGACCAGTTCCTTCAGAGGCTCACCAGTGCGAGCTGTCTTCATTAGGCCCTTCAGTACAAACCTTACTGATCCCGAGGACAACCACGCCAAATTGCGGAGATCCAGAGCAGGGATGACCTGGCCCCGCTGGCCAGAAACTAGTAGTATGAGCACTACTAGTTTAAACCCCAAGTACTGGAGAGACAGCTGCTCGTTGGGACCCCAACGCAAGAACATGTCAAACACCACCCGCACGTCCCAGAAGGTGTTATACCTGGGAGAAGGAGGATTTCTCCTGTAGGTGGTGCGGAGGGCCCTACACACCCAGTAATGGGTGCCTATGGTCCTCCCGTTGTCCAGCCTCTTAACAAGGACAGACAACGCGCAACGAGCTGCGTTGACAGTCCCAAAGGCTTTGCCTCTGTCCGAAAGCAGTCTGAAGAACTTACAGACTGCGAAGGGGGAAGGGGAGCGCAGGGAAACTTTGTTCAAAAAACAGAAAGTGGTCCACTGGCCTATGTATGTCTCGTATACCTTCTTGGTTCCAGTGGACCAGCTATCTAGCAGGAATTTAGCTGTTTCCCTGTCGCAGCCCTCATTTTGTACCAGGTCCCACTCTAGAAGAGCAAAACCTTTAGGGGCTGCCCTCCTATGTAGCCCCCTTCCCCTTTTGCTGGCACGAGGTTCCCGGCTCTTGCCCGGACTGGGATCTCCGCGCGTGCCCCTTGGATTGCCCTTGGGTACCACGCGCGGCGAGGCCAGTCCGGCACCACCAAGACTATCTGGCTAGGTCTTTCTTCTCGGATCTTGCGCAGGACTGCTGGAACGAGGCTGAAAGGGGGAAAAGCGTAGGCGTTAATATCCCCCCAAGGCATCGCCAGGGAATCAACCCAAGCTGCTCCCGGATCAGGCTTCCAGGAGCAGTACTTGGGACATTTTTTGTTGGCGCGTGAGGCAAACAAGTCCCAGTCCGGCTTCCCCCACTTCCTGACTATCCGACGAAAGACTCGATCACTGAGTCGCCATTCCAGGTTGTCCTTAAACACCCTGGAGGCCTTGTCGGCTTTGATGTTCAGCAGGCCAGGAAGGAAGGAAGCCGTGACCCAGGACTCCCTTGCCTCAGCCCAATCCCAGATTAACCTAGCTACAGCATCACAACTGCGGGACTTAACTGTTGTCTGTTCTGACATGGATATGCTTCTTATGGACATTACCAAGGCTGTGAAGGGCTAGATTTATAGCCTGGAGTTCGAGGACATTAATATGCGCTAAGTCTTCCGGCAACCAACGGCCCCCAACCGTGTGGTCCCCTAAGCAGGCTCCCCAGCCCTGCATGCTAGCGTCAGTAGCTATTATCTTGTTTGGTGGGCCTTTCCGAATGAGGCAACTAGGGTGCCCCACTGTGTCCAGCCACCAGTCTATGTCCTCCAACCCTTCTTCAGAGATGGTCATACAAGCTTCATAGTCCCCAGCCTTAGCTTTTAAGGCTGAGTTCTTGTCTCTTTCAAGAGCTTTGATATGAGCGCCCCCATATTCTACTCCTTTGGTATAGGCTGTCATCAACCCTACCAACCCCGCTACCTTCCTGATTTTTGGCTTTTTGGCATACAGTAATTCAGTCCCAGCATCTAGGATTTTACCCTCTTTAGCCTCAGTAAGGGACACAGTCATTTCCTGACTGTCGATTAGGAAGCCCAAGAATTCTAGCGAGGTAGACGGTTTGAGGACAGACTTTACCGGATGAACGACCAGACCTAAAGCGTCAAAGAGCTCAGCCAGCTTCTTTGTGGACCTCTCACATTCATCATAGGTGTCCCCTATAATGAACGTGTCATCTATGTACGGAAAGGCTATGCAGCCTTCTAGCCTTAATGCAGCGAAAATAGGGGCCAACAGTTTGGTGAACACTCGTGGGGCGCAAGCCAAACCGTTAGGGATAACTCTATACTGGTAGAGATTTCCCCCCCACTGAAACTTCAGGTATTTCCGATCTGCTTCCCTGATAGGGAACGTATAGTAAGCATCCTTGAGGTCCACTGAACTCATGTATGAGCCTTGTTGCACTAGGTCTAGGGCCGTTTGCAAACTATCCATCTTGAAGTGCTCGTAAGGCACCAATTTGTTAAGCTCAGTCAAATCAAGTATAATTCTTAATTCCCCATTAGGCTTAGGTTTTGGAAATATACAAGAGATCCACTCATCAGGTTCACTCTCTACACTCTCGATAACCCCTTTGTTCAGCATACGTTCGATTTCATTATCTATTTGAACAGGGTCCGTGTCTTTTAGGACATAGGGTTTTGGGGGACGTTTCTGAACAGGTTTTTCGATGAAAGGTATTGTCACTCCCTGTACATTGTTCAACACCCAACGACTGGTCGTGACCTCCTCCCACGGTCCTAAATAATTTTCCGTTTGTCCAGCCCAAAAGTTATCAGGGGTGTTCGTTAGTGTAGGGGCACCATCTGTTGTGGCACCTACCGAGCTGTTAGAGCTTATCGTCGTTCCTTGTTCTTGTATCCGCCTTTTGCGCGGCCGCGAGTGCTCCCGCGATTCCCGTTTCCGTTTCCCCGACCTCGACCTCGACCTCCGTCGTGTCGGTCGTCTCGACGTTCTTCTCGTCGATTGTCTCGTCGCTCGTTCCCTTCTCGGTATCGGGATTTCTTCTTCCTGGAGTAACTCCTGTGGCCTCCGCCAAAATCCTTTCGGTTGGTCTTCCTGTTTCTACGGCCATCTTTCCTCTTCAATATAGCCTTTCTAGTGATCTCGAGTTGCTCCCTGGTTTCCACAGCTACCTTTATGGCCGGTCCAAAGAGGTACTCCCCTCCCATGGGTGACTCCATAATAGCCTGCGATACATCATTCGCCAGGCCTCGTCGAAGCATCTCTCGTCTCCTCCTCGTCAGAGTGTTGTTCGCATAGGCAAACAATTCCAGGCCATCCAAAGCCCCCTTTGCCGTTGCATTAAGGGCTTCATCTTCCGCCCCTTTCTCTATGATCAGTTCGAAGATGGGCATGATAGCGGTCACGCCAGCTTGTATGGCAGCTTGGGCTCGGACCATGTAGTCATCGGCAGTGACCTGATACTTCTCCAAGTTAGGCCGCACAGCCTCATCTATCTTGGGTATGTTCATACAATCGAGATTCTTCGGCGCCGGATAATTGGCAGTGAGTTCGTCTCCGGCCTTTACGTTTACCGTACATTGGATCAGCTTTTGTACGATGGCAGCCAGTGCCGGGTCAACTGGTTTCGTTCTGGGAGGTCCGTCTTCTTTCTCTAGAAGCTCTTGAGCCTTGGTAGCAAAGTCTCCGGCCTTTTTCCCTCCGAAAGCTCTGTCGTCTTTCTCTGGTTCAGGTTCCTCAGACGGATTTTTCCTGGAACTCTTGTCCTTTCCCTTTTTTGGGGTTTCGTGGTCACTTTCAGACTCAGACGAGGAGTAGTTGTGAGGGTTTTGCCCTCCAGTCTCATCTTCAGAAGTGACAGGATCTTTGCTGGGGGACCTTCCCTCGGGGGGCTCACTAGGGTCCCTGGTAGGCTCTCGCGACTTCTTTTGTCGTTCGGGTCTGGGAGCTCGTGGCGTCCTAGATCGGGACCTGGCCGTTCTTCTGGCCCGCGTTCTGTCATGGCTCCGGTGGTGTCTTCTCGACCCCCCATGCCTAGACCGGCTCCTGGTCCTGCTTCTCGACCGGCTCCTGGTCCTTCTGGAGCTACGACCATGTCTGGAGCTTCCGTGACCATGTCTTGATCGCCTACTTCTTGACCTGCTCCTGGTCCTTCTGTGAGACCTGCTCCTGGTCCTCCTGCGGGACCTGCTCCTGGTCCTCCTGCGGGACCTGCTCCTGGTCCTTCTGTGAGACCTGCTCCTGGTCCTGCTGCGGGACCGGCTTCTGGTCCTGGTACGGGACCGGCTTCTGCTCCTAGTATCCCGACTAGCAGACCTGCTCGTGGAGCGACTAGCGGAGCGACTAGCGGAGCGACTAGCGGAGCGACTTGCAGAGCGACTTCTTGACACCCTGACTGTAGGTGTTCTAGTCACTTCTGGAACCTCGGATCGAGCTTTTGAGGGAGCTTTGGCCTTTTTCTTAGCCTCCTGAGCTAACTTCTCGCGCTCCTTTTCAGCTTCCTCATCCCTCTCTCTCCTAGTCACACGTTTTTTCTTAGACTTTTTGGGGTCCTCCATCGTCACTGACCCGAGAGTTTCAATCTCTTCCGATGCATGCACCTGTGCTGCAATCACTTGGGTCTGTTGTTGCAGAGTGTGGACCTTTTTGTTGGTAGGGTCCCATAGCTTTACTCCACTCTGCAAGAAAATCAAAATTTTCTATTAGACAAGCTTAGGCAGAGTTTGCTTTCACCAAGCTTTTGTGACTTCCTCTTCTGACCTGTATCGGTCAACCAGTCTTCAACTCAACCTACGCGGCTTGAGGAGTCTGGGAGGGACTGATGTAACTTATCAGCGAAGCTTCCACTGAGCCAGCGGCTTCTTTGTCACTAGTAGTTTATACTTCCCTGGCAGAACTGCTCACACAGTTTCCAAAGTGTATAAACCTTCCCCTGTACACACTCAACTTTCCTTCTGCCACCTAAACAGGTGCAGGTATAAGGAGTAAAACTGCTGAATTTCAACCGAAAGCAAGCAGAAGCTAGGTCACCCTGCCCCTTGGCTGTGGGTTTAAGCTTTTTAGTGTAAGCAGGTTCTTATAACACATACCTTATTAGGATCCTAGTGGCAATTCTAACAGTCAATCCTCCAAATTTGTAAAAAATTTGGGCATAAGGTATCTGTCTTGGTGAATTTCCAGTCCACATACAGATTAAAGCTAAATCTGCTTGAAAGTAATGAGTTATCCCTTGTCTGGTTGCCAGAATATCCATCAGGATGCATAGCAGAGCCATTAAGGTTCACCCCTTACAGACAGAAGCTCAACAGTCAATCTCCAAATTTGTAAAAAAATTGGGCATAAGGTATGTGTCTTGGTAACTTTCCAGTCCACATACAGGTTAAAGCTAATTTCAGCTTGAAAGTAATGAGTTGTCACCTTGTCTGGTTGCCTGAATATCCATCAGGATGCAATAGCAGAGCCATTAAGGTTCACCCCTTACAGACAGAAGCATGAAAAAGCCAAGTGTAACTTCTAAATAAATAGAAAGTGCTGGTTAACACCAGGCACCCTTACACAGTAAGCATTGGAGGCAAATAGGTGTATTGGTCTTTTTTAGAAGTTGGTGTCATCCTGAATTGCCACTGTCAAAATTGACAGCAGTGTGACAGTGATGACATTGAAAATATTTTCATATTTTTGGACGACAATTTCCTAAATTTCTAAATTATGGATGACAATTTCCTTGCCACCAATACACCCTGTTGCCTCCAATTTTGTCACAAATAAACGCAATTAGAGGCAAGTAGAGAAGACGATTTGGGAAACCAACGAGTCTAGCGCTAAAATTGAGCCTCGGCCACGCCGGTGAGCGATAATATGTGTATTTGTCGCATTGGCTTCAAGTTTAGCGCTAAAAGTCGATGAAAAGATCCTCCTGTGCGACAAATCGTCCCCAATGCCTCTAGAAGCGTCAAATATAACAAATTTATGCGACAAATAAGGTATAATCCGGTAAAAACATCGAAAACTTACCATGGTTGTCGCAGCTTAGCTCCGGTCGCGTCCGATGTTGACGCATGCGCGAACGGAAGTGGCCGCTGGTACCGTGCGACTCTCCTGTGTCGCAAAGCAACTTTCGTTGTTAGCGACAGGGAATCTTATTTAGACTAGAATTTTATTTCATCAGCTCGGAGACAAAATATGTTATAAAGACAAATGTATTGCTTCCGCTCACCAAACATAAAGAAGAAAAGGGAGAAAAGGAGAGTATTATTAAGTATTATATTTACCTCGGCTATTCTCTGTAGGCACAGGTCCATCATACGCTGTGCCGTCTGTGTCAGGAAACTCTTGTGTCCTGAATTAAGGAAAACAACATATTTCGATGAGAAGAAAGATTTAAATTGAGTAAATAAAAGGGTATTACAGGGGACTAAAACTTTAAATGTTGTTATCAATTTAAGAAATAGCCTGCTCCTTTTGAAGTGTAAAGACAAAGGAATATAGTAATGCAGGTAAAGCTGAACAAGTGAACACCTCTCACCATTATACGTCTCACTGTTCTTGACAAGCTGATTGACGTCCACGATAAACGACTCGCGCGACAAGTATTTCCTACTCCGGATGCTCTGCAGATAGAGGAATACATGTTCTACAATACCATGCCTTAAGATTGATGGTTGTTTATCGTGCTGATGCATTATTGCATAAAGCCGTCCCTTCGAGAGTGCATCAACTCCATAGGGTCAGCATGATACATGAATTATACAGCTGTGGCAAGTTACTCGCTAGGGGTATTTTGTGCATCTTGAGGACAGACGCCCATAGTGCATTTGAGCACGATGCTACCTGTAACGATTTAAGGCAAAGGGCCAAGGATTTCAATTGAAAGCAACATGAATTCACGTACCTCTCTGATCTGCTGCAGATCCATCGGCTTTTTGATGATTCGGTAATAGTCAGGTACAGTCTTAGCGTTCACCGGGAACAGGAAAGGTTGGGTCTGCAACCACAAAACAGTAGTTAGACTCACCATAAAGTCTCATATAAAAACCATTGGACACTGTGATGTAAATAATGCAAAAGTAATACCGGTTCCCTTCTAACTGTGTGCAGATTATCCTTTCTGCGTGGCTGGTTACACATGGTCACAAATCTTACACTAGCTAGAGCAAAAATCCCAACCCATGTTCCCTACTCACGTTCATGTTGGGCAGGTCTCGCATCTCGTTGAGGATGTTCTCAAATATGGAGGACAAGGTGACGACCGGGTCAGTGCGCCTCCTGTTGGACGACTTGTTTGGTTTCTGTGAGAAGATAAAGGCGATGGTTTATCTGATTAATGTTCCTATTGAGTAGAAAATTACCCGAACAACTTTTATTAAAAAGTTGTGACGGGGAATTAATGTTCTAACGAAGCCCAGAGGCACTACTTGAGTGCATAGGGGATCATGGGAGAGGACGCCACCGGATGCAGTCAGTTCTAGAGCAAGCATGTAACCCCAAGGAAACTCTTAACCCGAGATACCTTTAGGCTAGAAAATTACTTAACACCTCATATCTAGGCTTTTGCCACATTTTATATAATACTTTCCATCCTTGTGGAGGTTAGCCCGGGGAAGGCAGGTGGGCCCATGATCCCCTATGCACTCAAGTAGTGCCTCTGGGCTTCGTTAGAACATTAATTCCCCGTCACAACTTTTTAATAAAAGTTGTTCGGGTAATTTTCTATTCTAACTCTTCCCGGCACTACTCGTTCGTGCCGGGAATCCTGGGAGAGCTTTAAAGATTCTCGTGAGGCTAAGAATTTCCGTGATCGTGAACAAAAAGAGCAAGTCATTATTTAACTCAATAAATCACCCGAGGTGTTTTATTCAAAACTCCTATCAGTCGGGGATGCTTAATCACAGTTTCTCAAACACAACAGTCTTTGGCAACAATAAATTACCACCGGGCAACTAACATCAACACTGCCCTTTACTCCACCTGGTCAAACCTTTGACTCTTACCGGTAATAACATGTAACAACAGCTTAAATATTTAAGGGGTTCTAACCACAACCCCGAACAACACTTGTATTCATCCATAGTTATCCAACAGCACCTTTCCCAGATTCACTTCTGGCTCACTCTCCACCGGCTTTCTATAATGAGCGGCCATGGTTTTCTCACTCTTCCAACTCCCATACCTGAGTAGGACATCTACTCCCACACCCAACTTGGCTCCTGCTGATACTCCAGCGCCTCTAGTCGAATGTGCTCCATACTTCCCAACAACACCACTCTCCCTCAAAACACACAACACCCATCGAGAAATGGTGTCCCTTGACACAGGCTCATACGGAGATTTGAATGACAAAAACAATTCCTTATACTCTACATCTTCATCGTCATCAGATTGTCTCAACAGCTCAGTCCTACTCAGATACTCACGAAGAGCTCTCACAACACACAACTTAGGAATTCGATGATACGGTCTCAAGATCAACCTCTCCAGCCTGTCACCTGACCTAGCTGTCTTCATGAACTCTGTCAACACAATCGACACCGTTCCATCATCTGCCTGTTCTACATGATCAATATCCAGAGCCAGGGCCACCTGACCTCTTTGGCCCGTTACCAACAATAACAAAACAAGCAACTTCTTTCCCAACCTCTCAAGTGTCATCTGTGCATTCTTTCCCCAGGTCTTTAAATATTGGAATACTTTCCCAATATCCCAGAATTTACTGTATTTAGGACCCCCTGGATTCTGTAGCCATGCAGCCTTAACTGCTCTACCAACCCAATACCGGGCACCCATAGTTTGACCTGAATCTGACCTCGGGAGAAGAACAGACAGAGCACACCTGGCACAGTTTATCGCTCCTGACGAGTAACCTTCCTCTGACATTTCTCTTAGAAAAGAACACACTTGAAACTCAGTAGGGTTTCTCCTACTCACTTTCTGTCTTAAACAAAATGTATTCCACTTTGTAGCATAGGTACCATACGACTTCTGTGAATTTGGTTTCCAACTTGAAATCAAAAATCTAGCCGTTGCTCTAGAGCAACCTAACTCATGTACAAGTCTCTGTTCGAGAACAACAAAACAAGGAACCCTATTCCTCTTGGGAATTTTTGATCGTAATCCACATTTGGGAGCACGTTTCTGCGTTTTCGTCCTATCCTCATGAACCGTTGAGCTTTCCCCTTCAACCGTGCATACCATGGGCTCGACGGCCAATCCGGCGCCACCACAATCATCCTGTCTGGCCCTTCCAATTCTATTTTCCTCAACACCCTTGGTAGCAAACTGAAAGGAGGGAATGAGTATGCGTCAACATTTTTCCATGACATGGAAAAAGCATCACAGTGTATTGAGCAAGGATCAGGACCCCATGACACATACAACTCACACTTTGTGTTCCTATAGGAGGCAAACAAGTCCACCAATGGTAACCCAAACCTGAGGCAGATCTTTTCAAATACTTTTGGATTCAAATTCCATTCTATGTTGTCCTTGAAGTTCCTGGATGCCCAATCTGCCTCAACATTCTGCACCCCTGGTAGATAAGAAGCGGACACCCATGACCCCGTCATTTCAGCCCAACTCCAAATCTTCTGTGCCACCTGATTACATGTAGCAGATCTTACACCCCCTAATTTCCTGACATACGCCAGCGCTGTCGTATTATCAGTTTCTACATGTACATGTACGCCTCCATCTGCACAGAAAGATAAAATGCCTAAGTAAATGGCCTCTAGTTCCAAGACATTGATGTGGCGAAAGTCATCATCATCCCACCTGTCTCCAACTGAGTACCCTTCACAATAAGCACCCCAACCTTCTTCACTAGCATCTGTGGACATAAGTACATCAGGGGTATCTGACCTAATCAATCTCACTGCACTATCAACATTTTCCAACCACCAAAACAAATCCTCTCTAGCCTTGGCAGATAAGTACATGACCTGATCAAAGTCACCCTGTGACCAACCCAGTGCTTTGTTCCTAGACAACTCCACTTGTTTTTCATGAGCAAGCCCATAATCTACACCTGGAGTATACGCTATCAGCAACCCCACTACTTCAGACACTCGCCGAATAGTGGGTCCCTCATCCCTTAACAAGTCCCTCACTTCTTCCTGAATCTTCTTCACCTTGTCGTCCGGTAGTTTGACCAACAACTTTTCAGAGTCTATAATAAACCCCAAGAATTTCAATGTTAGGGAAGGAACCAGGGATGATTTCTCAGGATGAATAACTAATCCTGCCCCATCCAAAATAGAGCACAGAATTCGCACTGAGTTTTTACAAGTCATGTAGCTATCCCCCATCACAAAGACGTCATCTATATACGGGAAACACTGAACTCCCGCCATTCTTGCCTTAACAAAAATGGGCGTCAACATCTTTGTGAAGTACCGTGGTGCACAAGCCAAACCATTGGGCAAAGACGTATACTGATATAACTGACCATTCCAGATGAATTTCAAGAACTTACGATCTTGTTCCCTTATACTTACTGAATAATAAGCGTCTTTCAAGTCTACTGAACTCATGAATGACCCTTCTCTTACCATTTCTAACGCTGTATTCAAACAAGTCATCTTGAAATGCTCATATTCGACAAACTTATTTAATTCAGTCAGATCTAGAATTACCCTTACCGAACCATCAGGCTTCGGTCTAGTAAAGATGTTAGAAATCCATTCTCCATCCTCATGATCAGTTACTTCAATAATGCCTTTGCGTTCCATCTTTTCAATTTGTACCGTCGCCAACCTAGCATCTTGTGCAGACAAACAATACAACTTTGGTACTGTATATTGAACTGGACAGTCTACAAAAGGTATCTGTACCCCTTCCACATTTTCAAGAATCCATTGATCCCCTGTCAACTGTTCCCAATACTCTATACAATTCTGAATCTGTCCCCCTACAAAAGTTTCAGGCGTATGTACGGTATAAATTGGCAAAAAAGACTCATGCTTACCAACCTGTGAAGCCCTACTCAGGTCCTTCACCTTCTCTTGTTGAAGTTTGGCTTGTTCTGAGGGTATATGTTCTGCAGAGGACTCTGCTGATACCCATCCTGACGTCCTTGGTTGGAGGGGTGGTTGTTGGGGAAGCCCCGGGCCCTGCCACGCCCCTGACCCCGTCCCCTGGGAGCAGGAGGCTGCTGAAAACCCGAATTGTTCTGGTTTCTGTACTGCTGTTGACCTCCACGGCCTCTACCACGAGCTCGGCCACGGCCTCTGGTGTACTGCTGAAAGTTCTCTTTCTCTGGAGCTAAGTCCCTGTACAACTTTCGTGACTTCTTGACCTCATCTACAGTTTCCTGTACATCATCCCCCAACAAGTAAGCACCCCCTACATCCGCCTGACAGACAGGGTATGCAATATCCTTGTCCATGTTGGGTGTGATAGCAGACCTTCGTCGACGTACCAATGAAGTATTAGCATAGAACGCCAGTCTCATACCTTCTACAGCATCTGCTCCTGCCATATCCAATTCAGGATCACTTTGACCTTTCTCCAGAATAAGCTCACACACTGGCAGAAATGCTGTAATGGCAGCCAGCAGCAAACTCTGAGTGAACTGTAGCTCTACATCTGCCTTCTTCACCTCCGGGTGTACTTTATTACTCTTGTAGTAAGGGCGGTTCATCTTCGGCACCAGAATCTGGGTTAAATTTCTCGGGGAAGGATATTTCTCTGCCAGTTCCTTAGCAACCGCTAAATCCCCCGTCTTCTTAAACATAGTTACAATGTATTCGGCCAACCCTTCATCTACTGCCGGCGCACAAACATCATGATTTATCTCCGCCACCGCCTTCTGGGCACCTCTAGCAAACGCACCCTCTTTCCATTTTAACATGGCACTCTCTTTTTTCTCTTCTTTCTTCTCCTCATCTACTTTATCAGTCGACTTATCCTTCTCTTTTCTCGGTGGGGTACTTGCCCGAGGAACCGGCTGTACTACTGGTGTCACAACACGAGTCGGTGACACCTCCCTTGACAGCCCACTGTCAGACCTGTCACTTTGCCGTTTAGGATCCACTGACTCCACTTCCCAGTCATTCTCCCCTCCATAGAGGAAGGATTCAGCATAAACACTACCCTGCATCTCTGCTTCCATTTCATCCTCAGGGTAACTACTACGTCTGGCCATACTAGCCCGAGACTGAGCTTGACGTGACAGGCGTGGAGCCTGTGACTCACCAGCTACTTGATCCGCATAGCGCCGAGTGACAAACTCCAATTCAAACTCCTGGTCTTCAATAGACCTAGTCTCTTGAGATAAAGCCCTCTCCTGGGCCAGTAATCTTCTCAGTCTGTTTGACTTCCTTGCTTTTTCAAGTAACTTCTCTCGACGAAGAAATTCAGCGTCAGTCATTGACTCGACTTCTTCTTCTGACAGTGACAGCACGTGTTCCGTAGCCTGTGCAGCTGTCAATCCAAAGTCTAACTGTGTTAAATCCTCGGTAACTTGCATATTAATACTGTCAGTATTTACTCCTGTAGCTGCAGTTCCAGTATGAACTCTCTTCCTCCTCTTAGAATGGGAGTTATCAGGATTTGACAAAGGAGCGTTGTCGGGACCACCGTCACCGTTGCTCTCAGCACCTGCACCAGACATGGCGAACAGGCTGTCGTGTGTGCCCGATGGTTAAGTCTGAAAATACACAAAAGTGAACACTTTAGCGTACCCAAACTAACACCGAGTTTCAAACACACCTTTACTGACAAAATAAACTCAAAATAAATGAGGTAAGTTTGTAAAAAACTTGTTTTTAACGAAAACTTACCTCCTCGCTCTGACTTGTTGACTGGTCCGATCTGGCATGCGCGCGCAACTGTCTGCATCCGGTGGCGTCCTCTCCCAGGATTCCCGGCACGAACGAGTAGTGCCGGGAAGAGTTAGAATATATATAATGAATATCATATAAAATACAGCATAGACTACATGATAGATAAGAATATCCCAAAGGGTCCATGTGAAATGAAGACATATATAATAGACAAACCTTGAGGTAATCGCAGTGAATCGTGGTGCCAGCCCGACGACGCTTCTTACTCTCGTTAACCATCTTGGGGAATTTGAGAACCAAGGATTTCCGTTTCACTTGTTCAACCCTGTCGGGAAAAAAACAACAAGATTTGGACTTCCAAGAGAGAGCCAATACGAATTACTCTGTTGATAATACATGATCTCCACATGTACTTCAAGATGCACCATATGAATATAAGGGAGTGATCTGCTTGAATGTGTGTAATACAGTACCACTGTACTCACCTCTCTATGACCTGCTTGCTGATTTTGAGTTTGGTGCCTTCCACATTGATGAGGTCCTGGTCCACCAGGTTCAGTTCTTCCTCCAGCTCCTCCTCCTGCTCCTCCGTCACGGCCACGGCCACCGGGGCCGCATTAGCCGACTTGTTGTAGAGCGGACACTCCTTGTTGGTCCGCATGTGGCCTACCTGGCCGCACGCCCCACACTTCAACTGTAGGACATAACAAGGTGTTTTAACAGCATGTTGCTAAACTTGCAGGGTTCCCATAAAAAAAATTGGATTAACTTTCCATGTCTTTAACTGACTTTACCATTTTCCCTAATAATAATATTAACCAACAATCACAACTTCAATTTGACGAAGAAATCTCAAAAGCAAATTATGTGTGCCAGTTGCTTTCGTCTTAACGATTTAAAGATGAGAACCCTCAGAGTGAGATACCTAAGTGCTTTCTGTTTATGTATGTACACATTTGTATAATACTGTTTGATAAAATCTTTGTGTATGGGTTAAAATACAAGAGCTGAATATGCTACATAATGGTTTAAATACTGACCTTATTCTTAAGCGGAGCTGGTTCCTTCTTCTTCTTGCTACTTTTCTTGATGGGTGTCGGTTGATCAATACCACCACTTGGAGTATTCTTTTCTTTCTCTTGGTTTCTCTTTATTCTCCTCAGTTGTTCTTGAATTCTAGTAAATGAGATCAGAGATATATTTATGTGTTTTGTAGCAACCAAACATTTCAGTTCATATCTTATGTCGTACCCCATTATTAGATTATCAGATATGTCTGGAATTTAAAGGCAAAGGAAATTCAGATGTATAAATACATTTTGTAAACATGTATGCACTCACCGTCTGCGTTCTTTCTTCATTTCTTCCTTTTGAGCATCATCCAATGTTGCAAATTGTTTTCTGAATGAAATAGAACAATTTGTATTAATAGATGAGAGAGACATACTGGAATATATAATGTGCCAATATTAAAAGCAAAAAAGAGTCTATACAAAACAGAGACCAGAAATAGTTTGAATGCTTAAACTAACCATATGAAATTATTATAAAGATTGCACGCTTAATCCATACACATGTAATTGTTAGCTATTGAGTGGAATGCTGCTCATTTATTTATCTAACATTCTTTTATTAGTGGTGGTGGTGGGGGGGGGGGGCTCCATATGTTTTCGCAGTTAATTCTGGTATAATAGTACATACATGAAGGCCTCATCCTTAGCCTGACGGATCCTGACATAAGTGTCAATGACAACTGGTTTCCTAACGATCTCTGTCCGCGTGTACTCCTTCCCTGCATCATTACGGAAAGTCCTTGTGATCTTGAGCATTTTCTGCTGCAGAAAAAAGGATTTAGTAAATTGCCATCCCTGTTTAAAACAAATGTGAGCAGTTATCTTCTCTGGTACAAGAGACGTTCGATTTTTCCTTTTTATATTCATACTGGCTAGTGGCAAGAATGAGTTTATCAGTTTAATTTGATAAATATACACTGGCTACAAACGCACCTATACTCTGGAATCAACTACAGATAAAGCCTGTACTCACTCCTTGTTGGGCCTGGGCACTTTCTTCGTCTTTATTCTTCTTTTCGCTCCCTCCTTCCATCATCATCTTATGTAGGGCTCGCCGTTCAGATTCTTCCCGTTCCATCATCATCTAACACAAGTAGAATGTTATGTTAAGTTTTCAACTTTTAGAGGTACATCAAAGAGTGGGCAGACACAGGTCCTGTGAATTATATATGTACTAGATATACGCCACGTTTATACAAAATACAAGCGGGAAATGCTTTAGTCACCAAATCCATGTACCTTCAATTCGGAGGCATTACAGGTAGTTGGTACAGAACAATGCTTGTGCTTTCCTTTAACGTACCTGGGAGGAGGTCTTCTTATTGGCCAGCATATTCTCCAAGTTCTTTCCCAAGTCGTCCAGGTCTGAGTCCTCTCCAGAACTCGACCCTCCTTCGTCAGTGGACAGAACCTCGTTGGACTGGAGAACCCTGTTGGAAGAACGGAATAATTCAGGATTAGATATGCCTTTCCTATTAAAACGATAAACCTCGCGGTCGGGTAGATCTTATTATACTCTATTTACACAACTGATTAGAATCGATTTTCACTGGATATCATTATTAGTAGAACTTATATCCCTTTATCTTGGACTTACTTTGCTTGCAGGTCGTGCACTCGCTGACATTCTTCCTTATATCTTTCTTGGTGCTCAGCGACAGAGAACCTGTTTCCACGAGCGAACTTACTCATACCTATAAGACAGTATCAACAGTTATAAACTAAAGGTGGCTGATTGACAAATTTTACCAGGGACAATTTACAAGAATCACAAAAAGACGAAAATCACAAAAAGACGAATTTGTCCGATAAAGCATAGGTGTAAGCACAATGTAATACATACAAGTTTAAAGCAGGTATGTGTGTCTAATATAATGTCACTATAGAATGATTAGAATGTGACTAGAATTACCAAAATGGGGTTCACATGCTAACTACCAGTATTCCGACAATACTTACCGACTCCCTCCTGTCCGGCTTTGGCTTGCTCTGTAGACATTGTCCGTACCACATCAATAACTTCCCATCTTGACAACTTTTTGATCTAAAATGGGAAACAAAGGTAGTTTTATCTGTTATGTACTGTGCTCTGTGTTTATGCAAACTACAGATGTCAATTTCATATAACAGCACGTTTTAGAGCTTTGTTCAAGGAATTTTTAAGCCTATCCCGAGGCAAGGAATAGTGACTTGAAAAATATCAACAATTCAGTGACACATACCTCTCCTTCGGGCACCCCAAACTTCCGGAGTAGTGACTTTGCGTCTTTGAGAGACAGTCGTCTGAGATCAGCGTCTGTGCCGGTCACTGTCCGCTTCTGGGGCGTCTTGTTGGTCTCTTCATCCTGATTACACCAACAACATATATTGTACATACACGGCGTGGAATGAGATACGTTTGTAGACACTCTACTATACAACTTTGCTTCAGAATGAAAACTTGAGACTCCCATCTGATTTATATGGACTGCATATGAAAGAGAATACAGACTGTCTGTTACTTTAAAGATATCAGAGATAGGGAAAAGCAACCATTAATTGTGTGTCGAGACCTTTAAAATTACTTTTCATGGTTTAGGCTATCCATTTCACTTATAACTATCTCACAAACCCATGTCAAAGGCATTATTAGTTTATTTTATTGGATACTCATTAATACCACAAGTGACTTGTGAGCATCAAAGGCTATTGTAAATTGGCTTAAGTAGGCATGCAAACCCAACCAATCTGGGAACAACTTGAAAGATAGGACTCAACTTTGGTCAAGCTTAACTATAAACACAACACAATTTCTTAAGGAATGGTAAAGAAACATGTCAGAGGAGTTTGACTCCTCTTAGAATTAATTATTAGCTTACCGGTATCAACCAAAACCTTCGTTCCTGTATAAAGGACCATGTACAATCAGGGCATAACCAGAGCCAAAATTGGACATTCCTTTTCAAAGTAAGGATATCCCGACCGTGACCAAATCATGAAGGTGCTAGAACCGGCCCTACGCCCGTCAACATAATAATAATCATTTCTCGCCAAACTATATTTGAAGATTAGTGAATAAAACTAAATGCTGGCCTTTTTTGATTTCCGCTCTTCCGGCTACATAAACAGCAATGGAAACAAACACAAAGCAACAGTGAGAAAACAAGGGGGAAACAAACTAAGACTGCAGTATTTTGGAGATTTGCCAGTTATAGCTAGATATTTAATACACCTCGAACTGACAGTTGGAAAGACTTCAAGCTGTGAAATTGTGAAGATAAGAATATTCAGAAAAGTATAAACTGGGATTGAAAGTCTTTCTACTAAACTCATACTTTCCAAGAGACTTGCACCAATATGAGGTCACTTTACCTTGGGTTGCACTGGTTTGTTGGGCACTTTGACGTAGGAGAATCCTTCACCGCAGCCCGTCGGGTCGGCCACCCCGTTGAGGGCCAGTAGACAGCGGCCCTTCATGGCCGAGATATAGGCCCGTGTTGTGTTCCAAGGGGCAACTCGCACCTAAAAGCCAAATAAAATGTGTGAAAAAAATTGCATTTCAAGATATGATACCACTGCAAAGGCAAGAAATCAGATGCACCTGCATGTAAGATAATATACATCACGTTGCCATTTGAAGGACATGTAAATTCGTTTGTGTTGGTAATTTAATCTCTGGCATCCAGAATCCAGACTACCACAAGCTTATACTTTTTTTATGTATTAATAGGCCGTTAGACATAAGTACTTAGGGATTATTGATCTGAGATGAGCCGAAGACCCACATCCCTCTCTAACACGTTTCATGATGCAAGGGCTATTTCACCTCCTACACTACATATTAATGGTGTGAGAAGGAAAATAAAAGCTTACCTCTTCATCTATTTTGATGGCTGCCTCCTCCTCGTTTTCCTCATCAGGTGCAAACAGTGACTTCTCCCCGTATCCGGCGTCCTTCAGTCGCTGTTCTGCGGCCAGCATACTGTAGTAGCCGCAGCACTGCTCGGCCGACACCATCGCGCGCATCTCCTCCTCGGTCGGTAACCGGAAGTCAGGCTTTAACACCCACCAGTTGGAATCCATGCCTGGCAGAAGAAATATGGTTGGGGTAATCTTTAACTATTCATGAGACGTATTTATCTGTATTCACCCAAAATGAGAATTAAAACTGAAAGAATTCAATATTTGAGAAGTTGGTGATTGAGTTTTGGAAAGGAAAGCGCGCATGTAGATATAGGTTACCTGTTCTCTTGAAGTCTGCGCACAACTTGAGTCGTTTACGGATACTAGACTCGGAGTGCGAAGGGAAGGCTTTCTTGATTTCCTCCATCTTGATACGTCTAGGGTTGTCTTTGGATTTCCAGAATAAACGATGGATGAACACCTGGAAATAAAGTTAGCCACTTATTAGATCTTTGGTGAATTCTACATTACCAAACCAGTTCTAACGAACTCTAATTATAATATACTCCAATCATATGAATTGAACTGTTATGCTACACATTTAACATATTGATATAGTTGGGTGATATTATGTAATGTTCAGCTTAATAAGCGAGGGTCACACCCTAATAGAAAGATAACAAACAGAAGCTTAGCCTTTACCTGGAGGAAGTCGCGGATGAAGTTGTTAGCCCTCTTAGAGTTGGGGCCGGGCACCTCGTACAGCGGACACTGCTGCCCTATGGTGTAGATGTCCTCAACCGTACGGATGTAGAAACTAGAAACACAACAGTCACATATATAGTTAATGAGTTTTCACATGGAAAGACTTGATTAATTTATAATTTGAAAAAAGTGGCGTTGAATTAATAAGACTTAAAACTTACTATAAATACGAAAGTAATATTCCCACGACATCTCAATATTTACCTTCACTGTGGTTCACACATGCTTCACGTATTATAATCAAGTACATTTTGTATACCTTAATGTATAAAAGTAATACTACTGACACTAACTTTTGACGGTTACGTATGACAAGAAAGTCGGTCTCCGGAACATTGTGGGAGAAGATGGGTGCACGGAACATATTATTCTCAAAGGCCGGTTGACATTGTCCAGGTGTAATGGAGCCCAGGAAGGGTGACGAATGTGCGTAGGCCAGTTCTCCATACTTGAATTCTGGTGGGTTACTATCCTTGCCTGGTTTCTATTGGGCCAAGTGGTGAAGAAAAACATGAATATGTAATCCTAAACTAATACATCGCTTCTCTATCTGCATCTTCAAACAGTTCAGATAAGAATTCTTAAAAATATAGATCCAGAAATATGTTGTCTGATTGCTTGAATAGTTTATGGGTGGGGGAGATAACTCTGAGTATAAAATGGTTTAAAACAGATTAATTTATTAAAGTAGAGGCAAATAAGGAATTTGTCACGTACCCGTTTGTAGTAGTTTTTAATTTTGGTTGCCATGCCAACTTGCATCATAAGTGGGGGGAATTCTTCAGAATACTCGGCAAAAATGAGTTCCCCGTCCCGTCCAGTGAGGTCCTCGGCTGTACGCATGAAGAACATCTCTCCACCGCCCGATGCCAGCCGCTCCTGTTCTCGAATCTACAAACAAAACACAAAACTCACTTTGAGATATATGTTACATTTATTGGATTTAAAGTGGACAAAAGATATTCACCGGTTTATATATTATAAAACTGTACGCATAACCTCATCAACTACTATTCATGTTTAATGACTAACCTTTTCCTTGCGCTTGATCTGTTTGAGTAAGGGCAGCACAGGGTGGGGCCCGGACTGGGCCATCGCTCCGTGCGAGTACCTTTTCAGCGGAGGTCGGTGGAAGTTGCGCATTTTTATCGGACCCATATGTGTTGGGAAGAAGGGCTGGCGCAGCTCGACTGCTGGTGTTGAATGCTGCAATCAACAACAGGAAATAGGTTCATACAGGCTACTTAATTGTTCTTTTTAGACTATCACAGATGTAAGAAATAGTGATAAAAGGGGTATAGAATATGTCTTTACCTGTATCATAGAACCACCCAGGTTAGTTCTCAGCGCCGTGTCGGCCGCCAACCTGGGGTTGTAGTACTCGTCGTTGGACATGTTGAAGGGATCCTTGTTCTGGATAACATTGTCCTCCTCCTAAAAACAAATATCAGTAAATATTAGACATTTCTATTAATCTGGTATGGATATATCTTTACAAACTATGTCACACATCAGCGCTGACAATAGCCGCTACATAACCTATATTCGTTCAGCTCTAAGTTAAGAGTAAGAGTTTTTACAGGCACCATTTTACAGTTATACCCAGTTAGGTTTAACAGGTTAAAGTACCTAGTAGGTACGAAAGTAGAAGTGCACCTACCTGGTCGTCCTCTTCCTCCTTGATGATACCCGCCTTGTTAAGGAGCACCCTGGATTTTCGTACCTCCTGATGAGCAAAATGTACAAAAATCAGTACCTTTTTAACAAATGTGTTTTCAAATTATATCAAATTCATTATATAGTAACAAACGTGTTTTCAAATTATATCAAATTCACTACCGGGTACATCAAAGTAGAAATCCGATAGGATACTGCACTGACCTTTTCCTTCTTAGTCTGGGTACTGTCCTTCTGCGCATTCGGGTCGCGGTCCTCTGGGATTTCCAAAATGATGTTCTCGTCATTCGGGTCGAGTGTCAAGATCGGTGGCTCTGGTACATGAATCATTTTCTGAATAACCAAAATGGAGAATGTTATCCGATGTGGCCATAAATCTTTCTATTGATTTTACATGCCTGATCATTTTAAACAAGAAGAAACGAACTTGATGACAATTCTAGAATTCTAGGACACGAGTTATCACAGTAGTTTGATTGTTATTCACATGAATGATATATGGAGGAAATGAGATTAGCAATGGTGTATAGATTACAATGAATTCACAATGATTCTGAGAGAACTGACCGTAGCGTCCCAGATGATCTCATTCTCCCATTGACCGTACACCAAGTCCTCGTTCTCTATGGGGAAGATGCTGTACCACATCTGCCTGCCATCGCCATCCTCTGTAAACGTAGATAACCAAACAAAGTCAGTACAAATAATCAGCATATTTCAACAAATCTCACTGAAATCTTAATATAACAGCAGACGCCAGATGGGCATACCATGGGTGATAAACCAGTATTGTTCTTACATCGAATTAAATAATATCCTGTTTTTATACTTTTTCAATAGTGTGGAATTGATAACAGTTTCATTCGATAAACCTAGTACTTCTCAGATATCAAGTACTAACCAGGTATAGGCTTCATGCCACTCATCAGCGGCATATTGGCACCCAGCTTCAGCCCTCCCGGCATGGGCGGCATCAGCGGTTGGGTTTTTCCTAGAAACAGAAGTAGGTGATGTTTAATTATGAAAAGAAACGATGTATACCACTTCTATATAATATTGATACAAAATTAACTAAATCATCAATTTAGTTAAGAAAGACAATGCAATTGAACTATGCATGAAAACACCATTTATATGCGATACACATGAGAAGATCTCGTTAGTATTTTAAAAGCTATGGCAACGTGTAGTTTCACGAAAGATTACGAGCGTAATCTCTAAATACTGAGTTCAATATGGTCGAGAGCGAGTAACTCACCGAGCTGAATAAACTGCTCAGCAGTGCGGCTGGAGGAGCTGGGCACCCAGCCGGCGGCCATGCCGCGCTGTCGTTGACCGGCTGAAATCTTCTGCCGGACCTCCTCTCCGTTCCATATGACGTCCTCCTCCCAGGGTACCTGTGTCACCATGTGGAAGGCCTCATCTGGGTAAGGCACGTCCTTCTCTGTGGTCTCCTCTACTGGCTTCTCCTCCTCGTCCGTATCTACAGCATCATCGGTCTGTCGCTTATTGTTGATAATTAAAAAGACCGAATATTATTATTAGCTATGTGATACTGGAAGAAATATATTCAATCCTAAGAACAAATATTAGAAATAGAAATTTAAAAAAAAAAAAATTAAGTGCAGTTCGAGTGTAGCCCTTGTTTCATATTTGATTAAATAGACAATGTTTCTTACCTTGAATCCATAGTCAAAATGATCGTCCTCTTCTGAAATGCCCAGCATGTCGTACCAGAGCTGCGCGGGTCCATAGCGCCATGCAGCCAGGTTGGGTTTGTTATCCTTGACACCGTCCCCTTCCCGCTTCTCGCCTTCACCCTCTGTCTTCATTGGTTTTGCATGTGACACCTACATGGTAGAACGAGAGAACAAGGAATAGACATTTATAAGATATGGCATGCAAAGCTCCACACAAATTAAGTCTCAGATAAACCTTTATTAATATTCCTTGCATATATCAACAAAGAAATAGCACGTTCTGGACAGCAGATCTCATCTGTACTCACCGCCTGGTCAATCCCCAATTCCTCCGGTAATGGTTTCCGATCCATGTTCAGTTTGATCACATATTCCTCCTCCTCTTCTTCCTCATCCTCCTCCACTACCTCTTCCTTTATTTCTTCTTTTATCTCTACAGGTTCCTCCTTTACGTCCATTTTCTCTTCAATCTCTACATCCTTCATCTCTGTGTCGTCATCCACGTGTATCTTAACTTTATCATCTTTGTCTGTTTCTGGGACCGGTTCTTCTTTTACCTTAGGCCCAGATGCATTTCTGGATTTTGGTTTGGCTTTCTCTGCGGGTTCGTCTGGCTTCTTCTTTTTCTTCTTGCGCCAGATATTTGGTGTGTAAGTTGGCTTGAAGAGTCTTGAAAACCTTAGGACCTTTGATATAAAGTAAAAGTTTCAAGGATGAATAAGCTAGATATGAAGTGGCAGACATCTGTTTCTAAATCTACAAATTTCAATGATCTTTTATTTTAGTTAAAGAGTTAATTTTCACAAAACCTGGGAAAGAAATGTTTACCTGACCCGGACGGAATTCCGGAAAGAGATCTTTGACATCGCGATCAGCTAGCTCGGGTGGCAGCATAGCGGCAAGCGGAGCGGTAAACTTTACGGCACCTTCGGCGTTCTCTTCTCCCGGGACACATGAGGGGGACACAGTAGTCTGAATGGGGCGAGGCTGGCCAGGGATCCACTTTGGTGGCGGCATCAATTTGGATCCATCATCATTGTGTTGTGGCTCTTCATCATAGTCCTCTTCGTCCTCTGTTAATTTGAAGTAACCTCATTTATTAGAGGGGTAATGACAATGAATGTGAGTGAGACTTGACTACCTCATGTATAGTAATAAAATGGGTATCATCCTGAAGTAATATATGGGGTTACCAATTCATTTAATCATGACCACTTTTGTTCACATTTAATACATGTACTGTAAGATACATTTACATTACATTGATGGAAATTTAAACTTTTAAGGGCGGCATGATGCAACATGGCAACAAATGTTGTCATGATGCACCAGCGCAGTGCCTCAGTTCTGCCCATCTGGTGTATATCGACCCCGTAGGGTCGTCCTGATGCATAAATGCAGCCATGGCGAGTAGACTTCCCAGGGCTGCATTCATGCATCATGACGACAAATTGAATAGCGCAATAAACGACTATGCCGTCCTTAAATGGTTGCAGAGTACCAGCACCGACCTGTGGATGGTGGCTGCATGCTATCCATAGCGTCCCGTGCCTTCCTCCCGTCTTCCTCATCAGCGACTTCCGTTATGTCGGAGTAGTCGATAGCCGAATCAGACTTCTGATCGGGGTCTAACAGAACAAAAAACATTTTACTTAGAGTTACACAGCACAGGTATGCTAGGGTTTATCTGTAAGGTAAGAAGGAATGAGGATGGTATTGTATGTCTTCAAATACATGAGCAGGGTCCAAAAATGATCATTTCACTTCAGAAACATTACAGTAAATTCCCAGCGCAAACTACACCAGTAAGCGGGGTATAAACTTCTCTCAAAGTGGGGTGCGGGTTATACAAGGGTTTTATAAGTAAACTACAGTACTCAAGAAGCAAAGTTTGCTTCGAATTTAGGTGCTGGTTGAGTGCTGGAATTTACAGTTCCATGTAATTCTACTTAATTTATCAATGGCATGTGGTATACCTGTGGAGTTGGAGGACATGGAGTTCTCACTGTCGTCGTCAGGGGACTCCTGCTCCGTGTCGGCCGTTATCTCCTGCACCATCGAGTTCATGCCCAAGGCACTCAGTCCACTAAGGTGCCTTTTGGATTCCTGAATTTATTACAAGCACAGCCACACCCATTTTCAGCTTATTTCATATTTACTTCAATAGATTATTACAATTGTCATTTGATGTCCTGTTTAATATGTGGAGCACTACATTGGTTTATTATAAAATAGCGGGTAGTATACGTTGGACGGGATAATGACAACACCTA
Organism: Harmothoe impar; assembly: GCA_947462335.1. Classification (NCBI taxonomy): domain Eukaryota; kingdom Metazoa; phylum Annelida; class Polychaeta; order Phyllodocida; family Polynoidae; genus Harmothoe; species Harmothoe impar. The sequence goes on from OX381710.1 coordinate 26,865,767, forward strand.
GCACCTATTAATGCCCCATGGGATTGCCATGAAAATCATGCTACAAAATGCTTTGAACAGTTTTACCATCCCTTTAGTGTTATTTGAACGGTATAGATGAAACTGGTAATGGATCAACTTCCAATTTAAAAGAACGGCATAATGAGTAAAAATAACAGAAACACATCAACTAAACATCCAGGCCTATCAATTACCCTGACTAGAGACTGATAGTGAATCTGAAATCAATGAAGTTGAATGAAATGCTTTTGCTGATGTTTTTCTTAAGGGAATGTTAAATTTCTTTCATACATCAGTCTTTCAAGGGGCCCTTTCCAACGACCATTAGCTTTGTCTTGAGAGAGTATGCTGGTTTGTTTCTAAGTGCATGATGATTAAATTCTACAAGATAATAAATGTTCATTAGTGAGATGTTTCTCAAACAATTTAAACTGACACAAGGTAGTTTACCTCATCAAGAACATCATCTATGAGTTGTCCCTTTTTGTCGATGTTGCCGAACAGGAACCCGGTGAGGTTGACACCCTCCCCTGACGGTCGGTCCTGGTCGTCCTCATGTTCTTCATCACTATCGTTGTCATGGTCACCGTGGTCATGGTCACCATGGTCATGGTCGCCGTGGTCATGGTCACCGTGATCCATCTTGCTCACCTGTCAGAACATTAATTTGGAAATTTTAAAAATATTGAAGTCAAAACAATGTATTTTAGTGCAAATAAAAAATGTATTATAACTTTGGTTCTAGTTGGGCAATTTACAAAATTCTTTCAGTTTTGGAAAGGTTGAGTTCAGGAGGGTATTGTCGCTAATTCCAAGGCCAGTGTCGCCACTTTTTGGCGACGTGGCGACAGCTTCCCACCCCTGACTATTGATCGTGATTATTCCAACCAATCATGTAGATTTCTACACACAAGAGAGGCCATGAGTGGTTGTTTATTGTACTGAGTGCTTTAATTGGGTGAGGTGAAATGTAAAAGTAGGTAATTATAGCAATGTCTACACCAATCAATAGTGAGTTTCAAGGGCTGAAGGTAGCTTACTTCTTTACAGACTACCCCCATCAAAGTGCCCCAGTCACCAGTGTAAGGTAATGGAACATCATTCATAATTAAATTTATGAATCAATTACCGTATAGTAAATATTTAGAAGATGTTACTCATTCATTTTTGAGACGGTAGGCCCCCTATGTTGCATATTAAAACCAGGGGAATGCGAAGCAAAGTCACCTCGTAAATGGTGCCATATTTCCAAAGCTTCTTGACACTTGGATCCTTAGTACCCACAACGCGTCCGTGGGTATTTCCGGCTATACTATGGGTGTGGACCACTATTAAATTCGACATGGCGACATGGGCCTTTTTGAGCTTAGTGACATGCAACATGTCATGAGGAATTTAGGAGTTAGTGACATGGGACATCATTGGCCTTTTCTAAAAATCAACAAGGTGACATGGCCATTTCTTAAAATCAACAGGGCGACATGGCCATTTCTCAAAATCGACAGGGGAAATTGGGACCCCCCCCCCCCCCATCAAGACCCCCTATAGGCCTCTAGGTGTTAATTATACAGTAGCCCCAATCTACTTTAATTCCCCTTCGACCAAGATACTAATCTGTGATTCTGTCTGTAGTTGGTCCTGTTGGATCTGCATTGACCAATTATGAATATAGCAATGCACATCCATTTGCAATTCAATTCAATTCAATTTTATTCACACACAACCCCTTTCGGGGCAAAGGAGAAAGGGTAAGATAATAGATGCCGGGTATAGCCGAAAGTTACATTGGCATCACCGGATATATATATGCCCATGAACATGTGTTTACGGGTATAGCACACAAAAATAAATTAAATACATAAATGGACTAGATACATAGGGTAGCACCATTCCTAGTCAGATCTATGATAATGAGGTTGAACACAACTGTGTTCACTGTACAAACATAGCTGTCATGCGTAGTTTCAATGGACGACTAACCTTAATACATAAGTGACTAACCTATATGTACATATATTACAAGTCAAGCTATTTTTGTGTTAACAGCGAAATATAAATAAAGCTGACATGGTCTCGCAAGAAAAGGATGGGACAGAGCATGCAGTCACCTGTATGAGTGAAGAAGACATAGCACCATGCCACCCATATTAGCACCTCAGTTCAGATTTGAACTGTTGTTTATTTCGTAGGTTTCTGTTGTCTCTTTTCCATCCTTTTCTACACCAACTTATCCTTGAGTTGCGAAGCCTTTGAGGTACTAAGAGATTGTTTTATAGAGTTTTTCTTTTTTGGCAGGGGTTTCTTATTGGTGTTATTGCAGGCTTTATCGGCCCTGTTATGCACCATGCTTTTAAAACTCGCCATGATAATCCTACAAAATTTGGATAAGTTTGATAAAACCTTTGAGTCTTGGCTATTAAAGAGCCTTTCCATCATCCCAATGTTAGGGTGTGATGTGAACTCCTTGCTAATTAGTAAAAGTCTTTCGTTATTGAAGGCTTCGCACACAAATAGATAGTGAAACTCATCACCAATTTCATCTTGGTCACATAATGTGCATTTTCGCTTCTCTCTTTCGATACCATTGTACCTACCAGCCACTACTGGCAGGTGGTGGTTACTACATCTGAACCTGCACAGATCAGTTGCCTGCTTTTTGTTCAGGATTGTAAGGTAGCTTTCAAGTTCTAGGGTCTTCTTATATATTGAGTAGCTTGTACAACGGCTAGAATCCGAAATTTTACTGCTCCAATTTTGCTTTTCTATACATAGTATTCTATCTTTAAATACATGTTTCTTGTGGGCTGGGTTAATATACCTAGGGTCTTCATCGAGAATGCAACCAAGACCGCTGCTATTTAGCATACTTGTTATGCAGTTCAACCAGTCAGATTTGTAGCCTTCATTGGTTTGATTGGATCTAAGTATGCTGTATATATTATAAGCGATTTTGTCTTTTTTCCCAGTTACTAATCCGGTCCAAAAGTTGAGCATTCTTTGTTTTATGGTACATTCTAAACTGGGGCGTCCTAGTTCTCCCCGGGCCATGCAATTGTCTGTGCTCATATTTAGGTTGAGAATATATTTACAAAAGTAAGTATGTACCTGCTCAACTTCTTTGATATTGGAAAAGCCCCATACTTCACAGCCATATAAGAGTATAGGTACCACACAGGCATCAAAGAGATGGCACTGAATGTCAACTGGTAACTGGAGCTTTCTAGATTTTGCTAAGAGACTAAATAAAGCTCTCTTAGCCAGAGTTATTTGTTTCTTTACGGCCACCGTAAATCTTCCATTGTAGTTAAACAATGTCCCAAGATAGTTATAACTGTGTTCTACTACCAGGTCTGTGCTCCCAAATTGGAGGCATGGTAAATTTCGAACTTTCCCTCTGGAGAATACAACTACCTTGGTTTTTGTCACATTTACTGTTAACTGCCATTTAGAGCAGTAGTCCTGCAGGACATTTAGCATGTTCTGGAGGTCCTGGGGGGATTCGCTAAAGAGGATAGTATCGTCTGCATACAGTAGTGTATATAATCTTAGTAGTACTTCAGATTCCTGCTCAGTACCTACTGTTACACCTTGGCATGTACCCCTAAAGTGCTCTTCTAGGTCATTTAGATATAATGCAAATAATATTGGTGACAGGTTTTCTCCCTGTCTAACACCTATGTTGCAGCTAAAAAAATCTGATAGGGATCCTTTAACTCTTACACAAGACTTTGCCGCATCATACATATTCTTTATGACATTAAGAACCTTTCCATTGATGTTGTGTTTAAGAAGTTTGGACCAGAGTGATGATCTATTTACTGTGTCAAAGGCCTTTTGATAGTCGACAAAGGCACAGTAGAGCCTCTCCCTCTGGTTGAGGGCAAGGTTTATTATGTTATTCAGAGAGAAGATGTGGTCTAGTGTAGAGTAACCATGTCGAAACCCTGCCTGCTCCTCCCCTAACATATCATTTTCTTCAAGATAGGTGTTTAGTCTGTTGTTAAGTATCATAGTAAATAGTTTACCCATGCAGCTTAACAATGTGATACCTCTGTAATTGTCTGGGTTGTCAGGATCACCCTTACTTTTATAAATAGGGACAATTACACCTATGGACCAGTGCTCAGGAATAAGCCCAGTGTCAAGTATAAGATTGAAGTATTTACAGAGTATGGCTATTAAACTTGACGGACTGTTCTTAAGGAATTCATTTATGATTTGGTCAGTGCCACAGGCTTTGTTGTTCTTCAACCTTTTAATTGCCTCAGTTATCTCTTCCGTAAGGATAGCTTGGTTAAGGGGCAAGTTAGGTACATCACTGCTCATTGGAACATCTACATCTGGAGCTACATGGTCATTCAGGTCCTGAAAGTGTTTATAAAAGGATTCTAAGGGGACATTACTTGTACTGGCAGTAGACTCTGTTGCCTTATTTATAATATCCCAATAATCTTTAGGTTTTGAGCTCTTAAGGTTTCTCAATTTGACATGAAGCAGATGGTGGTACCTCTTGTATGCATCCCTAAGAGTTTGCTTGTATGATCTGTTTATAGTATACCAAGTTTTCTTATTGTTCTCATTAGGGTTTGCTTTGTACTGATTCTTAGCCCTAAACAATTCTTTCCGTTTTATAGTACAAGCATCATCAAACCAGGGTTTTGTAGGAGATTTTCGCTTCCTGGCCTTACCTTCTGGTCCCCTTGTTTTATGGACTGGTATAGATTTTATAACACCTGCTGCTAGGCCAGACTCTTTGTACACTTTTTCAATACAATTAGTTATACATTGAATATCTTTAGGTGTTACAACGGTTCTGCATGCTTCATCCAGTAGTACATTGACATTTTCAATTTCAGTCATATTGAAAGCTGCGATGAACGCCTGTCTTTTGTCCGCATCCCATTTTGTGACTGCTGCTGGTTCAGTTGATATTGTGTTTTCTGGGGCATTAATACAATTTGGGACATTATGAGAATGTGACTGGTGACTGGTTGTAGCAAGTTCCAATACTATGGGTGAGTGTACATCGGACAGGCATCCATCAAATAAATCGACATAAAAATTGTCTATGTGGGTGAAAAGTGCTGGACTTGCTAGTGCATAGTCTACTGTGCTGACTCCCTTGCAAGTTGGGTTGCTAGACATATTTATGTTCCCAACTCGACCATTAACAATAAGGATTCCAGCACTTGTGCAGAAGTCCAGCAGCTTTTTGCCATTGCTATCAACTAGATGGTCCTTGTTAGATCTGTCTAGAGGTATTTCAAACCCATCAAGCGTTTCTGAGTCTATAAAGATCTGGGACTCTCTGTTGTCAATGCCAGTAGATTGTTCCCAGTATTTAACACTGTCAACAAAGTCTGGCACTGTGCCTGTTCGAGAGTTGAAGTCTCCGACCATACAGACTTCACATGTACTGTACCTGCTTCTGATGTCAATGAGATCTGCAAGTATCTGTTCATATTCATGGCCAGTACTGTAAGGAGAGTCTGGTGGCGGTATATATACCGAGCCCAGTATCATTTCCGTGGCAAGTGTGCTTTGGGCGACTTTAATCCATTGTACATACTCGTTGTCACTAATTTTTATTACTTCCACAAAATCTAACAGATGTTGGCTGACAAATGTGGCAATACCACCCGACTTCCTAACAAATTTCTTTCTATGGTGGTAGAAGGGTTTAAAACCGTCGAGCTGTATGATGTTTTCATCAAGTTTGTCCAACTTTGTTTCTGAAAAGCAGATAATGTCAAAGTTGTCATAGATGTAATCCTCTAGCACCCTCAAGTTTAACTTGGAGCTCAATCCACAAACGTTGAGACCCAAGATCCTGAGGTTTGTAGTGGTTGGGCAATCACCACTTGTGTTTTTACTGTCAGCAGAGTCCCACCTATTACTAAGGTAGGGGGTGGGAGTGGCTGGTTCCAGTATTGGGTTATTGTTAGCTTGCTTGCTCACACATTTCGGCAGGCAAGCGCCGTTACGTCCATGGGGTGATGTTACTGTACGTACACCATTTGACCCTGCCCCCACTAGGCCCTACCAATCTGCAACCACTACCACAGTACCAGTGCCAGCACTGGCAGGAGTGAGTAGCGACAGCTAGTAGACTAAATCATTTAGTAAATGGCCACTTTTGTAACCGTTTCTCTCATGTCAGAGAAGAGGCAGTGCTCATTTATATATTAGTTTGGTCTCTAATAGAGACAGTAGGCCTACACACAGTCACAGTCGTGGTACTTGTAGTAGATCTATCATCTAGTAACTCAGTCTCAGTAAAAGGCGAGTTGTTTATGGACACACTTTTGGTCAAGTTCCTTCCAATTTACAGCAGTTTGGTTCCACTATCATGGAACATCGTATGCTAGAACTGTTCGTGTATAACATGCGAGCCATCCCTTTATACTAGAGTACGATATAATTGCATAAAACTTACTTTTTGTGGCGCAATCCAAGCGTCGCCGCTTGAAATTTCGCGGAAAACTTATATTATCGCTCACGGCATACAAGGGCGCCACCTAGCGGCATGATTGGAACTAGGTCAAATTAACCCATCACTGTTAAAAGGCATATATTTACTGTGTAGTGTTATTCAAATATAGTTTTAGACCCCTACTACTTTATAGGAGTCTTATTATTTTTTTGAGTATGATAACTATCGAATAAAGCTCCTGAATTATTGTAAATCATGCAAATCCTGTCATTCAATTTTGCAGGTTAAATTCGCCAGATGGCGCCAGTAGTAGTTGGTTTCAACCAATCACGATCGTTTCAGTATTTGGCCCTGCATTACTTACGAGAAGGCATTCCTACTTGCGATGGATTTGTGGTAAACCTACTGAAAATTTTGTGAAAATGCCGGTAAGAACTTGTTATATCCGACTTTATAGCCGTAGAATATGACCGGCAGTAATTATGTGTCGATAGCTTCTAAAATCCTGCCTGACTAGCATTTCTGAAGAGTGTAAAATGATCTAGATCTAGACGTGTCTCGGTTTGTTGACAGTCAAATTTTGAGTTTGACAGTTCTCATGCAAGCACCTAGCCTATCCTAGGTCTACCAGTACCACACAATCCACAGTACCACTGGTCCTACTGACGTTCAAGACCTGTCAGGATTCGATGATGTATGGTTGTAGTGCACAAGCAGCATTATACTAATGTATAGATCCCTGTCCTCATTTCACAGAATGCGACAGATTTAATTACCAAACAAGAGAAAACTTTTACTTTTAATAGCCTAAATAGGGCTTTAGTTCTAAGGATAAGCCTAAAGTTTAGGATTATCCTTAGCCTAGGCATTCCTTGTCATACTCATAGACTATAGTCATACTAAAATGAAATCAAGCAAATGCCAAATCAAGGCTATGAGTCATAGCCTTGATTTGTTTGATTTCATTTTCCCCTTGTTTCTCACTGTTGCTTTGTGTTAATAGAATAATCAATGGCCCACTAGACATTAATTTGGTTAAACAGTCAATCAAACACACATCTCCATTCTTTGAATGTTTATGTTCATGCTGAGATATCAGTGTTAACAATAATGTAAAGTTATTCACCACATTTGGCATACATTTGATTGGCTATACTACCTGCAGTGTGGAGGTACAAATTCAACTCTTTAGAGCCTAGGCTACTGTAGACTGTGTACACCTTACATCCTCGTATACAGCAAATATAACAGGAATTCAGTGCAGATATTTAATAACAGTGGCATACATGATACAGTAATGCCCTATCAATATTGCTCGCCTGGTTGCTCGGGTTGAAATAATGAAATATGCTGGTGCTGGAGAAACCTTCGTTGTTGTGGTCTTCTTACATGTGGTACTACTATTAGAAGATGGACTCTTAATACAGCTCACACCCATCAAATCAGCTTTTGTGGACAATCTAAGAGGGTCGGAAATAAGTTCATTAAAACATGGTGGATCCCTGATACCATTATAACTTATGTTCTTGGGAGAGCCAATTAAGTCTTGAAGAGCCGGTTCTGGGACAGCCTGTTATCTACATGCAGCTTTCCAGCCTAAATAACTAAATACCGATATCGTTGCAATAGGGGTCTACCAGGAGATATGTGTTAGATGTACATCGATTTTGTTTTTTTAATTAAAAGAAAATATGTTTATCATTTTTCCACTATCATTCAGGAACCAAAGAGTATGAAGGAAATGGACAACGTCCGGGTCGTTGTCCGATGTCGTCCTATGAACGGCAAGGAAAAGGAGACAGGATGCAAGCTGGTGGTCAATGTGAGTGCTTAACCCTTAACAGGAATTGTATATGCATGTATATAGGGTCAAATTTGTATATGTATTCCTCAAAGTACATCACTTTTAATTATTACAAAAAAATCGGGTATTAGGGGTGTTAAACTGTTGGGGGGGAAGGGGGAAATTTCGCACGCATGCGCAAACTCACCCCATCCCCCCCCCCTTCCTGGTCAAGCTCAAGATATTAATCCCTCACCCCCCCCCCCCCCTCCTACCACCCCAAAAAAGAATCCACCAGCCACCCACCGTTGTTAAGAAATGATTATTCCTTAATGTCAAATGTCGATCAAATCGGAAATACATAATATTGCATTAACGTTCACTTTTCACATATACTGCCATAAGTAAAATCACATATATATTGTACACATTTAATAACGTTAGTTGGTATATTTGATATCCACATCAAGTCAGCTCCATATACATACATGCCAGAAGGGTGCTGACAGTACATTATTTATTATTGGTTTCCAGGTAGATGAGGTTCGGGGCTGTATTAGTGTGACGGATCCTAATGCCGGCAATGGAGTACCGCCAAAGACCTTCACTTTTGATACTGTGTTTGGACCAAACTGCAAACAGGTGGACGTTTACAATCAGGTGGCCAGGCCGATTGTAGATTGTTGTCTTGAAGGTTACAATGGTATGTTTCTGCGATACACTGCATTCCATTTTAGTAAAAACGTAAGATGATAAATTCATTACGATATTGGCTTTGTGAAAAAAAATGAATACCGGTAGGTAGTAATCATAAATATGTAAAAATCAGATCGTGCATAATAATAATTTATTGAGTAACTTTCTTTACAATTTTGATAAATATATGTGCCTCTGTTTTATAGGTACCATATTTGCGTACGGACAAACGGGCACAGGGAAGACCTTTACCATGGAAGGTGTCCGAACAGTGCCCGAACTGCGTGGTATCATTCCTAACTCCTTTGCTCACATCTTTGGAGCTATTGCCAAAGCAGAAGGAGCCACCAGGTTTGTTTCCTTGTTGCATATTTCCATGTCACCCAATGGATCTTGTTTATTAAGAAAATATGAGTTAGATAGACTACACCTGGACACGGTTCTTCCATATACCCACTGCCCCACAGGGTCAAGACGAGGTGTTATACACCGAGTCGCTGACCAGTGGGCAGTGGGTTTGTGGGAGAAGCCTGGCCAGGTGAAGTCTATCTGATTTAACCCTCGGGTATGCAATATACCCAATGTGTGAAGCCTTTGTTTCAGCCGTCCACCGTGGGTTAACTACTGGTGAAACACTGGTTTGAAATCAAGTCCTTATCGGTAGTTGTGAAGAAAAAAGATCCGTTTAATATATATAATATAAAGGAAGAAAATTCCCCAAAAATGCGTCATAGGTTTAAACTTTACGGTAATGATAAAAGCGGCTAAAGCCAATTAAAGATTAACTGTTTTTCTGGTAAATCTTCGCTCACACACTTGGCCATACTCCAAGAGGCGACGCCAAAGATTCAATGTTGATTTTAAACGACTTACTCCCTCAACATTTCTTAAGCCAGAACCTATTAAAGTAAACACGACCACTATTGTTTTCTGGTTCTTGACAGGTTCTTAGTCCGTGTTGCATATTTGGAGATCTACAACGAGGAAGTCCGAGATTTACTTGGAAAGGATCAAACAGCTCGCCTCGAGGTTAGTTATTGAACTAAATAAACATCTTCTAAGGTGTACAAACAGGACTGCCTTGAACAACAAGATAACTATTTTGTGGCGGAGGATAGGGGGCATCTCGATCGCCACGCTTTTAGACATGTCAATACGTGAGGAGAGATTCTAAAGAAAGAAAAAGTGATCTAGACATTCGGGTAATTTATTGGCCTACCATTTTTAGGGATGATCAAAAGATAACACAACTAAAACTAAAAAGTTATGCCTTTTGGTGGAAAGTTAGAGTTGTAACTGCTAAAACGGGTTTATGGTTATTCTCTGATATAATTGATATTGTTTTGAGGTTTGTTTTGGTGTTATTGCATTCCCAAATGATGTATCATGCAAAGAGATTATCTTCATCTAAAAAATGAACACATAACATTTGCAGGTCAAGGAACGACCAGATGTGGGGGTCTATGTCAAAGATCTATCAGCTTTTGTGGTAAATAATGCTGATGACATGGACCGAATTATGACACTCGGAAACAAAAACAGTGAGTATTGAATCAAATACATTAGTAATCTTGATATACACATGTATGTCTTAACATATGATACAGACGGGCCCGGGGGATTTAATTTATACATCGACGCTATTCTTTTTCTCTTAAAAAGCTTATACCCATTGACTGAGCGCTAGTAGTTCACAGATAGTGTACATAACACTTTCAGTTTTAAACCACCCAGATTCACGTATATATGATCTACCAGTCATTTAGTAATCAGATTGAATACGGGCCAGCGCAGACGGCAGCGCGCTCGCACGGCGATCGGAAGGTCCCATGTTCGAGCCCCACCCTGGGTTGACTCAGCCTCAAATGAGTAGCACTAGAGATTTATCTCAAGGGTGCGAGTTAAGCAGGAGGCAGTGACAAAAAGGTGTAATAACCTTAGCGACCATCAAGTGACTCCCGTGGGCACTGCATGTATCCTGAGATCAGATGATGATACATTTTAAAACCCAACTAAGAGTTAGGCAGGCATATAACGCCGTTCATAGGCTATGCCAAAGGGATTTAAAATTATATATTTAAAAAAAAAAAATTTTAAAGTTGGGAGAACTCCAGAGGAATTGGAGTGATGTCAGGGACTAAAGAAGGGAGATGATGGACGAGAAGTAGGAGTATTGATGTTGAAGAATTTGGAACTTGTGCCATTAAGGCAACATTGAATGTGTAGGCCTCCCTTGAGGAAGGGACCCTTTGGTATATGAAGGTCCCGTTTTAGGGTGGGACAATGGTTGGTGTAACACATAACAAGAACAAAAAACATGACAGGACAAAGAATGGACAACATGAATCCCACTAAGTGTGGGGGTGAGGGAAAAGGTATGTTAAAAAAGGGGAGAAACTATGCCCAAGTTGGGCAAGAAATAGAGATAGGATGAAAAGTTAATGAGGGAAAAGAAGTCGGGAAAAAATGTCTAACCCTTTTGTGGTATAAAACTAGTTAATAGTAATTGGTAACTGGTTAAAAGCTAATTAACCTATAAAGCCCCATATGGTGACCCCAATGTAGGGAGTCGGCTACTAGACCTATGGCCTTTTATTGTCTGGCAGACCATATTAAGAGGGGGAAAGAATAAGAAAAATTAAAAAGAAGGATTGAGGCTCCCAGGTGCTTCTCACCAGAAAAGCTGCTGGTTGTCTCTGCAGAAGATGGCAAGAGGTTTGTATTGTTCCTCTGCCGCCCTCCTTATAACCTCAATGGCTCTTAGGCGTTCTGAGAGGTGGGGGAAAACATTAACTGGGTCACCCAGATGGGTTATGGACCTTCTGTTAACCTGAGTACAAGAAGTACATGAGCCACAGAGAATGAGATCAGATAGTAATAGTCTGATATTCTGTGAGGTATACCTCCTGAAAGCTAGTGGTCAAAGGGAGATTAGCACCCAGCGCCATGTAGCAGAGCCGCAAGCCCAAAAAAAAGACTTATCAAGCTGACTGATGTCTAACATGATAAAAGGCAGGCGTATCGCTTAACATTAACCTTGTTGTGAGGCAAAAGACGTATCATTATAGCTTTTATGAAGAATGTATCATTATCAATATCAGTTCCTGTAATAGCTCAATTTCGAAAGATTATGGCAGTATCTATACATGTAATAAGTACATATGTACTTCCGCGCTTAATTCTGACTTTTATTTTCTTCTTCCACAGGAGTGGTTGGTGCGACCCAGATGAACGCACACAGTTCTCGGTCACACGCCATCTTTACAGTCACCATAGAATGCAGCGAGAAGGGGCCCGACAACAAACAGCATGTCCGTGTGGGCAAACTGCACCTTGTAGATTTAGCGGTGAGTGTCATCTACCAGTAGATCCATATTATATCTACTAAAGGCCCAATGATATCATGATCATCTGTTTGACAACCCTCTGAGATGGCTCAAGATTCTCACAGGAAACATACATGTAATTGACTCAGGATTCATACCCTGAGGCATATACAACGCCTGGCTTTTTCTTTAAGACGTTTTTTAGCCATTTTAAAATGCTTATTACTCAGTTTCTATTTTAGTTAGAAAAAATATAATAAAATAAAGGAATGGGCAACATCGGGGGACAAATATTTCCTTTAAATAGTAAATGAATATCTCTTTTCTTCTACTCATAAATCAACTCTTGATGCGGGTTTCAACTCTTGAAAATCGCAGTGTGAACCGTGACCTTGCTTGAATAAAAAATCTTACAATCTTACAATCTTACAACTGCGATCTTTGCATATTTTTTCTCTCTTTTCTTTAAACACTTAAGTACTGTTAAATGACTACCCTCTAAATGAACTCTCCATAAGCTGCAAGGTTAAAAAAAAATTGGAGCTGATAGAAATGCTGTTCTCACCAAAGAAGTAGCACATTTCTATCTTTCTGGCATAAATCTACCATCTAACATATTAAAATGCCATCCAACTAAGCTGAAATGCTCTCTATATTATTTAAATCACTTAAATGAACTTCATATAATACCGTGTACATACCAAAAACAAGGATCACTTTTACTTACAATATGGACATGGGAGAAACCTTTTCATTCAGTGTGTGTTGGACATAGACGTGAGAGGACAAAAGACATAGATAGCCAAGATCGGGGGATATAAAAATTTGAATTTGGGCTCAAGTACCCCCCCAAAAAAAAGTCAGTGTTCAAATCTTTTGTGAGTATACCCTTTTTTTGCGCGACTTGCCTCACTCGGTGTGACTTTCTTAGGGCACCTGCGTCATGCGACCTATAGGTTGTGTGGTGCAGGTAGTTGTTAGTTCCTGATATGCTATACTTGTGACGCACAATTTGGGTATGCTATCCGAAACGGTGCAGCCAGGATATAATAGGGGGAGCCAGTCAGGAATCCTGGAGAGAACCTGGTATGGTGACCAATGGATGATATGGATAGTGGACTAGGGTAAACCAAAGGTGCTGAATCCATTTGTTATGTGTAGAATGATATCTAGGTCGGAACAAGGTCAATATCAAGGTCATAGGTCAGGTCTTTAAGGATCATATTAATACAAGAGTGCACCCTTTCTCTTTCTTACAATGACAAATGATACATTTCCCTTCACACCTCTCCCTGACCCTGAGTCATCTGTGAGTTCACTCACACGCTCAATCTTTAAATGAATGCTACGTCGATAGGGAAGTGTGTGCTCTCTGTGCTATCGGAGGATGGACAGATTGCGGCTAAATCAAACAAAAAGAGGCTATTATAAATCCCATTTCAGCATATCCAGCAGTCAGTCGTAGTTAGTAGGTAGTTAGTACAACATCATGCTGCCCCCTAGTGCTCATATAGTTTGGTATAGTTCTTGAAATAGCCACCAGGGGGTGGTAGTGTGTTTGGCGCAGTGCATGTACTATCTGTTCCACCAGGGATCTAGACCAGGGATCTAACCCCTGGTTCCACCTACGTAGTCATTTTTTTTTGTAGTATGGACATAGACAGTCCTGGGATTCCGCTAGGACTTGATTTCTACTAGCCAATTTGGCGAATTTGTATCAATTTTGATAAGCCAAATTGTATATCAATTAGCCAAACCTTCTTTTGCTGTAAAATGTACTCACATTTGTTTCTATGTATATTGGACATTATGTTAATATTTGACCATTGTATTAACAATGGGGGATTCATGTTGCTGCCCCTTTTAATAACTAGCCACTATCTAACTTTTAAGGTCTCCATATCAGTATTTTTACAAAATAAAGGTCCTCTCTCAAAATAAATGTCGTGAGAATTGAGAATGGGGCTTTTTATTTAATGGGAGTTCACAGAAATGTTGAAATGCTTAGGACAAAACTATAATTAGCCAATTTGGCGATTTTTCAATGGGTAGCATTAGCCAAAATGAACATTGATTCGCCATTGGCGATTTGGCGAGTGGCTAGCGGAATCCCAGATAGACATTTAGCATATTATTGATAAAAGTGTATCTATTAAACTAACAACACTTGCATGAACCGAGCATGCATTGCCAGCAATAAAAGTTATATCGATTTGTGGTAATTATCATTATTGCTCAATGTATGTGATTCAAAATCAAATCTATTTGAATTGATTATTTGGTTTCATTATATATATGGTCTGTCAAAATGGTGCGTGCGTACGGGGGAGGGGGTTCTCCTATGCCCGAATGACATTTCAAGGTGTCAGCTTGCAACGGGCAAATAGCATAAAATGTGTGTGCGAGTACTCCATCTGGTGGGGTCAGGGGGCACTGCTAACTGGGGTAGGTGGAGAAGGGGGGAGGGAGCGGGGGTTGAGAAAGTGGGTGGTACTTGTGGGAGGTCATTAAAGTAATGACAACCTATTAAACCTTAATGGAAGCATGAGCATGCTGTAATGTTGATACTTTACAATGTACTAACTGACGCCATAGTACATTCTGGTAACACTGAACTTAAGCTGACCAGAATCGTCTTAAGGGATATTCTAATAGGTTTGCAGTATTAATTAATGTTAACGAAGACGCAAAAAGGGGAAACGGGTGATGCATCACATGTCCCAGGTATATGCATTACAGTGCTTTATGATAGATTATATGCTGTACTGAATCATGCCCTTTTCAGAGAAGCTACGTTGTGTTTATGTATAAAGACTAAAGGCATATTTTCTGTATTACCCTAAGTTTTTCGATGATTTTCGATGGGAATTTCCACAAGTCCAATAAGCAGTTGGAGAAAAGCCCAATCATTTTTTAAACACTATTACCGTATATACGGTAATGCTAAAGGAATACATCAATGCTTATACAAAGTTACATCATCCTCATCGCTACCCAAAACCGCAGTGAAAGACGTCCATTTATTTCTCTTTACTCCACACCCAAAACACTCTTTGAAATACCGGATATCCCGGCTATACTCGAACCACCCACACTCGTCCGCTTTGAGCTCACTCTGAAACAGTAGAAGGGTCTGCATAACCTCATCATTTTTTTAATGGCCTGGAATTTTAAATGGTTTTGACCGAGATTTGTCGCCTCTTTTTTATAAGCTCACTGTCGCACCTTCCTTACTTTGCCACATGCGGAGAAATGAATCTCCTCCCCACGGCCTGATATCTAGTTTTATACAAGACCCAGCGGTTTGTTTTTCTGATATCAGAAACCTGCGGCATACTGTGAGGTCTCTATTACATCGGCTACTGATAACGTGACATTGTGTTGTCTTAACACCTGTGTTCTTATCTAGCCCAATTTCCACACCGCTGCCGGGCGCTGGTGTTAAAGATAACACCCTATATTTATGTGAGAGGATATCCTGTAACTATCTCAGCCCAAAAAAGTTGTAGGCGATATCTTACCCTATGTACATTCGAGAAAACTGGGAAAGAAGGAAGGAGAATAAACATTATGACAGCCATAGCGTAAAACAAACCTTTTTTTGTTTTGTAATTATAAATTAGAGAGAACCGTGTTAGATATATAGGCTTATTGTGTATAGAACAGATACTTTATAACAAGGACAACTCTTTTCTATAATCTGTTTCTCCAATACCATCTATCCGTAGTACCGGTAGAAGTGTCCTGTGGTACCCTCACCCCCCCCCCCTCCACCCACCCTACAGCTATTTAATCCCAGAGCTCATATGTAAACTATTCCCATCCCGAGCTGCTCCCGGTACCTGTGCGGAGCTGCTCGTGGTTGCCTCAGGCCGCCAGGAGCTGCTCAGGGATGATGTTAATGGCTGGGAGCAGCTCCGAGTTGCTGAGAGCAGTTGGAGGTGGTGGCGAGCAGCTGCCGGCCGTCACAGGGTTCAGTGTGTATCGGCCAGGTGTCGGCACACATCAAAGACACTCACCTGGGCGCGGCACAGGTGAGGGCGCCGTGCCCGGCAGTACCAGGAGCCCCCCCCCCCCCCCCACACACACACACACACTCACACCCCTCCTCTATCCAACTCATTCTGAGACTGACATCGACGGAGGAATCTCCTCTCTGGGGAATTCAAATCTCTTATTGAGGCATCACTCTCCAAACACATTCTCGGTCAACACTCAGATCCAGTTGCATTAATGATCATACATTAGCCGCCGGCGGCTAACTCAAAGCTGGTCGTATCGGCAAAGAGAGAATCCTCAGTCTGGTGGTGGCAGCTCTCACTACAGAATATATACCCCCCCCCCCCCCCCCCCCCACCTCCCCAGCACATGGCTGACTGGATGCGTGCTGCTTCTGTCTGCCTGTTATCTGAGTACAGATTAAAGCAGGTTATATAGATAGATGTGCCATCCAATGGAAATATGAGTCAATACCCAGCATGTGTGGTAACAATTTAGTTGAAAATAGATCTGAACCCAAGAAGAGAGCAATGGTTTCTGCCGAGATGCTAAACCACTCAAACACACTTATAGTAGCACATGTACATACATGTATATTTAAGACTGAAGTTCACTTGCCCTAGTTTGCTCCATGTACGTTGCAATCAAATAAGAGTGTCGCTTGGTATCATTTCGTTGAATATATGCTAGTATCTATATAAGTGTGGTTATTGGAAAGGGTTGAGGGCGTGTGTGTGTGTGGGGGGGGGGGGGGGGAGGGGGTCGGCCATTCTCATCCAATTTGGAGGAATCCCCAAACGATTGTTTGGTCTAGAAATTCACCATGTCTTAATGTTGCAATTAATTATGTCCATCATATCCATCTTTAGATTTACATAAAATTCATTTAGGCACTAGACTTATCTGCTTTCAGTTACAGCTTCCCCCAAGAAGTAACAGCATAACGCAGAGTATCAAACATGTTCTTCATGATGCTTCATACATCTTATGATTTTTCTCTTTTAGGGTTCTGAGCGCCAGTCCAAAACGGGGGCTACTGGGCAGCGTCTGAAGGAGGCGACCAAGATCAACCTGTCGCTGTCCACCTTAGGTAACGTCATCTCGGCACTGGTGGACGGCAAGAGTTCTCACATACCGTACAGGAACTCCAAACTCACCCGCCTACTCCAGGACTCCCTCGGCGGCAACTCAAAGACCGTCATGGTGAGTCGTCTATTATGTATTTTGCATCAGGGAATGTTCACAAATGGCGTCACCTGCATAGGCTACTTTGCCTTAGATATAGTGACGGAGTGGGGTGAAAAGGTGAGGATATTTATGAACAGTCCCTGGCATGTTAAGATAATGGGGGAGGTGTGACCATTACATGTTTGTTTGTTTGTTTGTTTGTTTATTTTCAGAAGGTGCTTTTAGGGTAGAGGAGGCACCTCAAGGTGTCCACGGGTGGGGAAAGGTATTACATATATATACATCATAGAAGTGTTAGTTCCATTGGTGTAATAGACAATGTTTCATAATACAGGAGTTGAGGAACATAATGCTACCGTGTAGCAACACATATACAGTAGATGGGCATGAAGTATACTTCCCCTACACCTATAAACTAGAGGCTATAGTAACAAGTGCCATGATAAGATAACCTATTTGGCTGATTTGTTTTGTACTGGTGCCAGGCAGAAAGGAAAATGTTATCAGGGTGAGTCATGGTTAAAACAACCCACCTTTTTATACCGTCTATAATCACGTGTTTTTATTGGCAGACCTAAGGCCTAATGCGCCTCTTCTCTGGATTACCCCTGAGAAGTCTTACACATTCCCATCCCATCAGTCTGTTTGGCCATGCCAGACAATTGAATGGACCACTGCCCTGCCATTTAACAAGTCCAGCATAAGTTTTTTTTAAACCAGAGAAGCCAAAGCCCCACACTGTTTCCTCAAAGTTTAAAAGAAGAATCTCACCCCTCTGTGCTCATTTTCACCTCGTCTGAGGGAGCATTCCGTGAATTTGCTGGCGTGTTGGAAGGCTTTAGCTGGTGGGGGCCCTTGGGGGGGGGGGGTTATGTTTATATTGCACGTCTGGGCCTCCCCAAACCTGCCTCTAGTGGCGATATCTGCAAGTGCTCGGCGTACATAGGCCATGGTGCGTGCTTCACATGTTTTATAGCTGCTCTGTGGTGGAGAGGAGGGTGGGGGGTACCCTTGACCCCCTGAGGCCCCCCCCTCCCCAGTCCCTCTCTCTCTCACGTACATCTATCTCCCCTCCCCTTTGGCCCTTCTAACGTTACAGGGGTCTGAGGAGTACAGGCCGAGTGGGGTTACGGCGCTGCATTCTTCAGGTGAAAGGAAAACACGTCGCTGGCCAGGTAAATAATCCAGATGTCGGATGCTGTTTTTGGCCTTCATTGGTTCACAGTGGTGTTATCGGTTACCGTACCGTCGCGAAATAGCGCCGGGGTGCTCTTCAATCTGAAGGGGCCTTTAGCTCAAAAACGGGCGCTTTTTCTAGATCCTATTGTAGTGCTGAAGGAAAGTTTCAAGACCCCTGTGTCCCCGGCGCTTAAACAAGACCGGCGCTCTTTTGAAACCGGCACTCTATCACGACGGTACGGTATGTGGTAACTTTCCCCAATGGCCGATGGGAACAGTGGTAGGCAGGAATTTAAATCTGTCATTTTGGATGTAATTTATTACATCCAAATAAGGAATACAGCATCAGGGTTCAATCGGCCTTTCCTACTATAGCATGGAGACATCCAAAGACAATTTCTACAAAACGAGATGGATTCTCACATTTATGAAATGTAAAAGGCCATAAACTCAGTAGGCCTATTGATATCCCAATGACTATACAGCCGACTCTGGCCGCCTGTGCTACCCCTTGCACCTGCCATTATATGCTACAGTATACAAATGTAGTAGCCTCCAGACCCAGGTGTCCAGTGTGGGGGTTGGCCAGGTGTTCCTCCAGGTGATGATGAATGGTGACCGGCCGGCAGGAGGCTCATCTCCGGGTCAGGTTGCAGCTCACCAGCCCCCTTCTCACCTGGTTACCTTGACGACTGGCAGGCACCCAGGTGACACCCTGGAGGAAAGTCAGTGTGTGTTGGGGGGGGGGGTGTAGAGAAACCATGGAGGAAAATTCCCCTACTACCCGCTCATGGCTACCCAACACCTGGGCATTAGCAGATAAGAAATCAGTCTAGTGAAGGTGTGTGTGTGTTGAGGGGGGGGGGGGGTAAGGTGGTAGGGAGGAAGGTGAGAGGGAGGAGTGTTTGGGTGGAATGTGGGAATGTGATGTGGCTATGGTGCTGGGGAGTAGGGTGGCAGATAACTGGGTGCCCACCTGTCTGCTGCTATATGTCTACCGACCCCAGCCTATATATCCACATGGACTTTCTGTGTCGATATCAGTAGTATTAGGTACCCCCAGATGTATGACCCATATGTGTTTCTAAAGATGGCAAGAGGTTCGCTCCTTCCCTAACCTTTGAGGAGTCAAGAAGGACCACTTTTGACTCCAATTTCCCCTTGAGCCTGAGGTCGGCATCGCTAGTCCTGCCAGAATTTCGCATACTTAAAATCATAAATGGAGAAGATTTTGTCAGATCAATATGCTGACTAGAATCGAGATAGACGATAGACCCTAGCTTTATACACTATGCCCAGATACCCCCTCCTACCAGTAACACCTCCTATACCCCCAACCTCCCATACCTAAGTCTTATATCCTCTTATCTAGGTTGTTGTCCTGATCCACCCCTGGAGGTGGGCGCCTGATACAAGTCCGAGGCAGTCCCCTTGACCTGCTCATAGATCCTCCCTTCTAGTTGCTCACCAAGAGTTGCTCATATAACGACTACGAGTTGCTCAAGAGGTGCTCGCCTGCCTCCCCACCAAGAACCACCGTGGCCACATAGCCATTAACCCACAAATAAGCATTAGCACGTAAATAACTGTGAACCCTGCATTCCACGAAGGCCGAGGCAAGATGGAAGTCTGCGTAATGAGAAAGACAGAATGGATAGAATTAGTTATGTTGGGGTATAGCAAGGGGCGGCAGGGGAGACAAATTACCCTGGATTCTCTGGTGTCTGTGTTCTTCTTTTTGTGTGTAGTGTGACTGAGTGTACTGGGGGAGGTGTCAAACTGCAAGGTTTGTTAGAGCTGTCTCATGGCGTGACGTCCAGGTGCACCTAATAACCCCGCTGTTTACGTCAACCACAGGACGTACCTAACAGTTGTATGATCCACTGCGGTATGGTGTAAAGCAACAATGCTAGCTGCGGATAGGATAAGATGGTCAACAGTTTTAAATACAGATGGGGTTCAGGATGAGAGGCCCTATGTCCCCTGTCGATTTTAATAAAATACGATATCCCATGTATCTGTGGCTTGATAATCACCATGTCTCATGTCGATTTCTAAAAGGGCCATGTCCCATGTCGACTCCAATAAACGACCAGCTCCTATGTCACTAGGGCCTCCCATGTCATTTTGGTGGGATGGGCAATTGGTGCTGAGCCCAGTTGATATGGGGGACCGGACATGTAAAACATCTCATCTTAAGCATTTTTGCCGTTTTTTCGCCTATTGTTGGCCCTACATACGAAAATGACTACTGGATATACAAAGGAAAGAAAGAATTTCCTGAAAGTTTAGGGGGTTTCCTCCTGAAAAAATAAAATGCACAGGGTTTTATTCCATATCCGTATAAGCCTCCAAAGGCCTGCAAATCACCATACCTGCATAGGTCAGGAGCTTGACCCATGTACATGTTCTGTACTTTATATATTTGCATAAATATAATTGTCGTCTTCTCAAATAAAATGCCAACAATGCTGGCTATGAGTGAAATGTAAGGCTTAAATCGGGGTTCAGCTTAACTCAGTACTACTGAGGGTACTCCTTATACTGGGGTTGTGGTGTAATATGTGGCCACATAGAGCTGTAGAGGGGAGATGATGGCAGTATGGAGGGGCCTGGAGCACATCGTCCACATACCGAGCAGCTCTTTACACGCCGGGGGACCTGAGTCTGGGGTTTCTCTGTCCCACCACTGAGTGACTCATACAGCTTCCCTCCTCCCCCTACTGGAGCAGCTTTACCCACCTCCAGAGCTGCTCCAACCAACGCCTCCAGCCTCCAGCTCCTCCTCCTGCAGGCTCCTCCTGACAGCCCTTCTGGTACAGGAGGGAGTGGAGACTGTACATGTAGTAGATGTCAGTCCTCAGGTCCCCCAGGGCGACCCTGGAGCAGCTTCAGATTGAGGAGTAAAGGACACCTGAGAGCCTCCCTTGTACATTTCTATGTGATAACCTACCTGAGGACAACCTACCAAAGGAGGACAACGCCTAGGCTCTAAGAGAGTGTGACATGTTTAGTAGTATGGTATAACCAGGATGGATTACCGTGAGAATACTACTGTGATGCCTGACTAGTGACTTCATGCATGGAGGTGCCTGCCATTCAGTGGGACCTACTGGCGTGTCATGTACTATGTAGATAAATGTCTATACTGCAGTGATACCCTACCCCTACGTTACAGAAATACCTGTGGAGCGCTGGTCCTTGAGCTGCTCGCCGATCAGTGAGGAGCAGCTCCCCCACAGCAGCAGGCACCCCCTTCCTGCCTCTGATACCGAGCACACGCGTGGTGGTCATAGTAAGACACACACCCATTCCTGCCAGCTGCTCATGTGGACTGCTCACCAAAACATACACATGATGAGCAGCTCATAGAGCGAAGGACGCTAGTTACCTTTGCTCATTGCTCTCCAGGTATAGAACTCCTGAAATAAGTGCACAGACTCAACATATGCAACTCATTTCTGAATAGGAATAATTGAATTGCTCACCAAGACGGTGTACAAATGGTGAGCTGCTCAGGTAGATTGCACCTATGGGACTAACAACACAGAGCTCTACGGTCTGCCCATCACTCAGCTGTCGACCACCAGGACAATTCTACCCTTGAAGTACACAGACTCTACATGTGGCGGCAATCCTCCAGCACTAATAACTGAGCTGCTCCCCTGTTAGTGTTAATGAGCTGCTCAGCCACACTCTTACATGTAGCACCCTGGAGCAGTGGGAGCGGCTGTGAGGAGGTGTGTTACTGCTGGTGGTGGTGGGGGATGGGGTGACGACGGCCTATGTGTCACTGTGTGTGTATGTGCCTGGAGGAAGAGTGAATGTGGGTGGGAGGGGGCAGGAGGAGGAAGGGTTTGCCACACACGTGGAGGAGAGCCTAGTGGTGGCCCAGTCATCACACCAGGAGGAAGCTGTTTTCCCAGGTGTCCTGTATCTCATCACCTGCCTGCCTCTACCCGCTAGATACGTCCTACACGTATAGCACTACAGACGCATGGGATAGCATACCTGCGCTGGACATCCTTGTCAGTTACCTGTGGGCAATGATACCGTCTCAA
This sequence comes from Harmothoe impar, assembly GCA_947462335.1. Taxonomy (NCBI): domain Eukaryota; kingdom Metazoa; phylum Annelida; class Polychaeta; order Phyllodocida; family Polynoidae; genus Harmothoe; species Harmothoe impar. Next base: position 26,888,432 of record OX381710.1, read on the forward strand.
TGCAGCTATCTCTGCATACCTGTGCATACCTGATAACAGCGTCATTCTGACATGGATGTATTCTCTGCATCACTATGGATCACCAGATATCCTTACGTTGGGTTGTATCCCGTGCATGTATGAAGGGGAATGGGTCCCCACCAGTCATCTGGATGCCATACCACCCTCTGTGCAGGTACACATTACAAGTGCGAGACCTCACCAAAAGCTGACCTCACGTTGGAGTTTTCTTTGTACTCTGGTCAGAGGGTGATACAAGCCACATTCCTGATACTAGATGTGTATATATAACACACCACATTCCCACCGAGATGTATGCTTTGATCCCACACACAGAGAGCTCGGGCTGAGGCTGTTTGCTTTTCTTTCTGCTGGTGAAGGCTTAGGGAGGGTTGAGAGGGATAAGGCCAAACAGCTTCAAGGCGATGGCTTCAAGGCACTAGCCAGCACCACCCAGGCTTCAAAGCGCACAAGATAGCGGGAAACAGGTGGGCTAATCCACACCCGTGCCCTTTGGCCCTTCAGGTTCCCACGACATCCTCCTCCAGGGCAGGTGTCCCCTGGAGGAAGGGTACTGAGTAGTACCTGTGTGAGTGGGTGCCGCCGACTGCACCCCCAATTCATCCTGCTGCTATAGCCTACTGCTGGGGGCATCCCCCTCCCCCTTCCTCCAACATCTACTCCTCCAGGTGTATGGTGTGGGACTGGTTACGTCGCTGTTAGCACTCCTGTAGGTGGTTAGCATAATGGACAGGCAATATTGCTGCATGAAGCCAAGCCTCATGGCACCTGGAGTATAGAGTTAATCAACTGGAGGATCTGATTGCTGGTATATTAATGCCCTTGGAACTGTGAATTGCTTCATCAACAAGATCTTTTAAGATCTCAATAGCGGTTAAATACGGGTTGTATGATCTGAATTATACGGTCTTTAAACGTTAATGTTCAACATTAAGGCCTTCATGGATATTCCAGTTCACAGGAGCTACTACTGTAACTGGAGACTACTTCAAAAATCAGTCGGCAACAAACGGTGAATTGTGATTTATTTAGTTTGATGCTGGCGGGTCTAGAGCGGCCCACCTGGAGTCGATTGTTGCGGCCAGACCTCCCCCATTACACTGAGCGCCTGGAGGAACAAGCCGCTGCCGCTCTACCACACACCTTTAAGTTTAAGTTGAAGCCAGTGGCGCCCAGACACGGCCACACTGGAGGCAGCAGGGACGGGGTGGGGGCTGCAGGGGGGTCTACCTACCTGTGGAGGCTGCATGCCTGCGGCCATGTATTTTCTGGCAGGTGATAAAAAGAACAGGTAAAAAGGAGGGTTTGGCAGGGTAAAGTGGAGGCCCACGTGTAAGTCACACCTTGTCCAGGTATTGAGACAACAGCAGCATGTGAGCCCCACAAAGGACGGCCAGACACATTCCACAACCCCCTGCTGGCAATGATACCCTATAACGTTGGCTACTACTCCCGGGGGATGTACACACCACCCTGGGGTTGCAGATAGGACAGAGGGGTGGGAATGGATTTCATGATGAGTAGCTCTGAGTAATGTGTGTCTGACTGTGGAAGTCTGAGGGAAACTCCAGCGGCAGCCAGAAATAGCCTGTACCAGCCCTAATGCCTTGGTCTGAGTGGGAGCTGCTCAGAGCTGCTCCCCCGCCATAAGTATCGTGTGCGGCAGATTGTCTGGGACGGTGGAGGACGAGTTTACAGAGGTCTGTACACAAGGCCCCGGGGGCGGGTTACACGATAGCATTCCGTGTTTGTGTGAGGGGCGGGGAGGAGCTCATCGACGGCTGTGCAGTAGGAGTAACTCGGGAGTGACTCGTGTCTGACGAGCAGCTCAGTGTGCATGTGTTGCCTGTAGGAGCTACTCACTGTGGGACCCATGTGTCACCTATGCAGTGGACATCTATAGGGAAAAGGTTTACCTGAGGAGCACGTGATTGGATTCACCTGTGGAGTTTTGTACTGTGGATATTACTGCAACTGACTACATCCAATATAAAACTTCGGCTATTTCAAGTTGGTGCTGTCTTTACCAGGAGAGACACATTTCGGTAATACCAATACCAAATTTGAAGGAATAGGAAATAGGAAATACCATATATTCATATACCTGTCCGTGGATAAACGGTCTATCATTACTCAGTACACATGTCCATGGCTGCAGGCAGCGGGACTCACTGACCGGTGGTCACCATGCCGCAGCTGGGCACTGGCCATGGCTGCCCCCAGTGTACCTGAAGGCCATGGCCAGTCTGATCATCATGGTGGGAGACGGCGGGCACGGCGGGCGCTGGTCGCTCACCCCGCGCTGGTCGGCCGCCGGCCACTGGCTGGGCTTGGGGCGGCAGGGGGGTCAAAAGGAGCGGACCACGAGAGACGACACCACACGTCTCCGTCGCCGCCCCACCTCACTGAGTCCCGCCCCAACCCCAGCTTCCGGCCGCGCCGCCCACACATCCCTCTCACCTCCCCTCTGCCGCCGGAAGTCACCGGCCGACGATGTCGACCTGCGCGTGGTGCCGCCGCCGCGCAAGGCGCACACACTTCCGGTGGGGACGGCGGCGCCGACCAGTACGCGGTCCGGGCTGGGGACGCGCATCAAACAGTTCTTCCGGCACACAGTGCTGCGGCAGACACGGACCGCGCGCGTCTCTCCCCCACACCGACAAAAACCGCCACCAGATGGCGCCTCCATACAGGCAGAGACTACCGGAACCGGAACCGGAACCTCGTCGTCGGCACCGTCCACGCCGGACCTGCGCTGTCTGCACGAGCCGGTACGGACGCCGCTGCTGTCGTCCCCGGACCGGCGGCGGCTGTCGGGGGTGGCCTCGGACATCTCCAACATCTCCAGCACCGACTCGGCCGGGGCCCAGCCCTCCTCCGCCACCTCCTCCCTCTCCTCCATCTCCTCCCACACCTCCCGACAGTCGCGGCTCTCCCGCTATGACGCCTGTGTACACATCATCGTGGCAGCAGCAGCGGCGCCGGAAACGGAAGTCGCTGATCAAACACCCTCCACGTCGTCATCGTCATCACGACGAGAGACCAAACTCAAATCAAAAAGTCAAAGTCCGCTCCGGTCGCGACTACCGCGACTGATGTCGCTCAGTCCGCGACGTCGCGCCCCCAGTGAGAGTCGGGTACGGGAGGTACGGGGTACGTACCCCCACCACCAGGGGGACAGGGACTCCTCCAGGTTCAGGGAGTCGCCCTCCTCCAGTGGCACAGAGAGTCGCTCCAAGATCCCACGTCGGACGTTTCACAAACAGACTAAGAAGGACAAGGTAAACAGTCTATGTAGGCTCGTATAGGGCCTGTATAGAAACACGTGTACACAATGGTATAGGATGACTACTGTTAAACATAGCTGGTGCCTGTCGTTTTAATATGGGAGGAGGGGCTCAGAAAAAAAAAACGTTTAGTGGCTTCATGGTTGGACCTAGTCGTTTTTTTATCAATGGAAATAAATGAGGAAATATTTCATGATTAAAAAAGGAGGAGAACATGGCCTTGTCATCCTAGGTGACCTAGTCTAGTTTCCTGTGAGCTAGTGACGAAAGGTGCTTACCGCGAAATCATCCCCGGCCCTTTTTTAAACTGTGTCAGGTATTTCTGACTTCCTCTTGCATTACTCAACCCATGTCTGTCCCAGTCCCTTAATTCCATGCCCCCCTGCCTCTGTCTCTGACACCTCCTCGGCCCACTCCATTGCCCAATCCCTCCCTCTTACACCCCGACCCTCTGCATCCTCGTTGCCATCGTCTTTATGCTATTTTTTCTTTCAAAAATAGAATTAAATATACATCATTACGATACTTTTTACGTCGTAATGTACACGAATACAGCACGTGTCGATATCAACCACAACTTTCCCCAACCCATGCCACCATTTACCCCCCTTTTCCCACGCTATCTATAGGCTGGGTGTTCCCTGTAGACCTTTTTCCTGGCTGAGCATCTAATAGAGCTTTATAGTAGACGACCCCAGAATGAAGCCATGACGAATCAGGATGTGAACAAGACAGATCCCCTTCTTGTGTTGGCGGCGAGGCTGGTCTCTCCACAGTAGCGGCAGTGCACTTTTTAACTCGTGTTTTGTCTATGTGTGAGTAAGCCGACCCCTCCTGGCCGCCGCAACGTGTTTACGTGGCCATGCACTGGTCGGCGCCTGAATCTACAACCTGGAGGTGGTGTCGGTACCTACAGGAGAGCTTAATGCTTAGGATCATACGTGTATCACATTCAGGTACTGAGGTCGGTCGTATTCTGGAACGGAGGGATTTTCAGATTATTTTCTCTATTTACATTTTATGTCTTTATATTTTGTCTTTCTCTGTTCTGTTATTATTGTAGAGGTAGGGGCGGGGAGGAACTGGTGGCTTCATTGTCTTGTGTGCACATGGTTTGCTATGGCTCTCAGAAAACTAGACTGAATGACGTGAAGACTGAATTGCATGCAAGGAGAATCTTTTGGTGCAGGTAGTGGATTCCAACATGAACCCTGTGATAGTTCAAATTGACGAAATTAAACCCAGAACCATCTCCTCGTGCTGCATAACCTTTGGAAATTCGTATCAAATTATATTAATTCCTCCTAGAAAATTGATTAATTTTATTGACTAGCGAAATGCATCTGTGGCTATGATACCGTTGAGCGGCCCTTGCTGTACTGTAGCTGGATATGTATAAGTATGAAGATGTGAGTCGACTGGAGGAGAATGTGGTGGTGAGGACTGGAGGTGCAGTAACAAGCTATGAATGGGAACATGGTTGTACATTGACGCACCCCCAGTAGGGTGGCACCAGATGTGGTGCAGAGAGGTGGGAGATAATCCCCATGTGAGTCTCTCACCAGTAGCACCTGGAGGAGGATGAGCAGGACCTGGGGAGGTGGGGAGGGAGGCGTTATGGAGGTGATATGGTTAGACAGGTGTAGGTTGGAACAGGTATGCATGTTCATCCTGAGTAGTGGCAAGAAGAACCATACCCTACTGCTGCTGCTGCAGAGATAGCTCTATCACCACCCTGCAAGCATTCCCTGCACATAAACCGTGACTCCACCAGAACAAAAATGGTTTCTATCACCCAACTTCCTCAATTCTCTCCAGACGTTTTTAAATGTTCACGATCTTAGAAATGATAAACATGTAATATATCAATCAATTTGGTGATATACATGTTCGTATTATATAAATGTATGCAATTGATTTGTAGTTCCTAGCCAGTGTTAGTAATCTATGAACCTGTTTCCAGTCTGGAGAGAATTAAGACCAGACCCGTGTTACGTTAGGAGGGCGTGTAAGTGTTTATGTTGTGGTCTGGCCCACTCATACCATCAGGCATACCATAGGGAAAGCTCTGTTACGGAATATCAGTAGGTGTGTTTGCAGGTACATGTATACATACAGATTTATGAGGAATAAGTGGAATTCAATATTGTGGACTGGTGGAGACAAACACACGTTAGAGTACGTAATGGATTGCACGAGGCTTGAAGAATTTGTTTTCGGAAGTTTGAAGGGATTGTTTAATAGCACTCCACGTACTGAGGATAGGCTCATGTGGATAGGACTATATATTCCACATGGTTAGCTGAATATTAGGGCTTTATATACACAATAGTTTACTTTAAAATCAAAAGTTCTGAAAATGAGACCGGCTATAATTTATATTTGTGTCGCAGAGAGGGAGTTTTAAAGGAGACATTATGCGGGTAGCCAAGATAAAGAAAAAAACGCATCTATAAAAGGATCAAGAGAAAAGAGCATTGTAGGGGCAGTCAAGAGAAAGAAAGTGAGCCACAATCAAGGGTTAAAAAGGGACAGAGGTAGCCGTGCAGAGAAAGGAGAAAACATTGAAAGTAACATGTAGGCAGCCAAGGGAAGGAAAGGAATGGGCAGCAATAAAAGACGATTAGCAATAGAGAGGGATACAAACACTCACATGGCATACTTCTGTGTTGGATCTCTCATGTCCTTCCAAAGTCAATACAGTTGGGAGGTTGGAGATGTGGTCATCGCCGGCCACTATAACGTTGTTAGGAGGGTCTGTAAACAGACGGACGGGTCTTGTGGCCATCGGTATGTGGGAACTAAACCACCCATGTCTACCACTTACCCTAGTTATCGTGACACACCTATACAAGCCCTACCTGACCTGTTTTATATCCCAAAGCCATAGCCGCTGTCCCTCATTGCTCAATACAATGGTGAAGACATGGAATAGTTCACTCAATTGGTTTTCAATCTAAGACGCCAAGTATATTTGCCTCCCATTACTTGTATCTCTCGATTACAGACAAGCATAATTATACTGAAGATTTGGTCAATTTTTAGAAAGAAGTTGTACGTATTTTTCGTGTATTTTTGTTGTTGTCATTTTACAGTCATTATACTTAGTCAAATCAGCAACCCTTTTGTTTTCCCTTTTATACAAACCAAAGGAAATTGCCATCCTGCTATGATCTGGATGCGAAGCCTAATTACATGTATACCATAGCTATCTACAATGCACTGCACTCTGCTACACGTGACAAAGACCTACAGACAGAGGTCTGTTTTGTAAAGACACTAACATCTCCACCAGGAAATGGACCTGAGGAGAGAATCCACCCATATTATTTCCCTGTTCACCCATAAAACAGAAAAGGACAGAATGTCATTTCTATGGTAGGATGGGTTAGCCTTTTGAGTAGGTTCTTAAACATCTTTATTTAGTCTTGTGAAGTAGTGAGTTGTGCGTTTTGTGTATTTGTAAAGTTGGCCAGTGGCGCTCCCTGTCGGCTCTATGTCCCTTGTTTTTGTTTACCTAGCCGCTTGTTGCTCAGTTTAACCTTGTTTTACACCAAACACTTGCTTGTTTTTTTTTCTTTTCTGGTGGGTGTCTTTTCCTCATTCCAACCTAGTTGAACCGACTATGGTGTCTGAGGTTTTACAACCTAAGTCCTAACTGCTCACTTTAACTCCTTTCTATTGTTTAATAGAGTATCTACATTGTTTTGCCATGATTGATTTCATAGTTGAAAGGCTTTCATCACGAGTGTACCTTCCCATTTGGGTGCTCTTCTCACCTAGCCCTTCATGTGAACTTATATGGGAATGTGCATTGCTTGAAGCTAAGCTGTATGGTCTGAGCTGCTCATGAGATGGACGATGTGCCTGGTCGATAAGGACAGCATTGGATCTGTTTCATTTAATTGCAGTTTTTATAACTTGAATAATTTACCTAGATCAGAGACTAACATGGATTACATTTAGTAGGGGGCATTGCTTATGCTGGTACCAATGATTTCAAGGGACGCAGGTTATTTGAATGTAGCAAAACATTATTTATATGAATGGTTGTTTTCCTAAGTCAAGCTATGCTATAAAATGAATCACTTTGACCGCATAGGTAACATTAGATGATCAGAATGGGAAGGAAATGGATACACTTATGATAAGAACCCTATGCTTATCGCCCATACACATCGGAAAGAAAAAAAACATATAGACAGGCGCACATAATATACTAGTACTGTACACGCCAAACCCACTTGTACAAACGCCCACAAAGACACACGGTATCAGCAGAGAGATAAGACAGTCGGCAGTATAGCTGCTGTCCATCATTAGTGTAGCCCAATATAAAGGGTGTGGAGCATTTGGTGACCGCCAGGGCAACCTAGTAACCCATTACCATGGCTGAGGGGTAGGCGTGCCAAGTGACGGTCTAACCCGAGCCTAAACTGAGCCTGTGCCGCTGCTGCACCTGCCGCACCTGTGGCCGGGGCCTGGGTGTGATGTACGAGGTAGGGGGTGGGGTACACAGGGACTGGAGGAGGGACCTGATGAATGGTCCCCTGGCAGCCAGCCACTTACCTGTCGGCGGCCTGTTTAGTACAGGTGGTACCAACCAGGTGGCGCCAGTGGTGACCACATGAGCAGCTCGCGAGTAGTTTATTGGAGGGGCAGGGGGGGGGGGGGCAGTGAGTGAAATCACAATTGATAAGAAAAACTGTCTGGATGTATTTCTCTTAATGAAAATGCCCTGTTTACCCTGCATACAAATGTATTGGGACTTGTGCGCAAAGATATGACAATGCAATGTAGCCAGAGTTATGAAAAGTCATAAAAACCTACTGTATGATATTATCGTCGAGTAATATCAACTGCGAAATGGAGTCTCAATTAGTGAAAATACAGGATATTGGCCGACAGTGATTGTTCGTTGCACGCAGAGATTCTCCTACGTTTCTATACAATTCTATACAATATAAGCATGCATACACGGCATCATGCTTTAAAGCTGATGCTTGCACCAGGGTAGAGTGCCCCCCACAGCCCCTCAAATGCAGGTTTGCTTCCTACGCCTCTGCAGCCCATTTACAGTATCGAGACTTCCAGGTCACATGGAAGTAAATGGCGCCATCTATTCTGGTCTGCATTGAAGGGAGTTCTGGCTGCTGATTGGGTTATATTTCAGATGAAACAAAAATGGCTAAAATTGTGAAAAAATTCACAGGTGTTCCCAAGTACCCTCTAGATAGAATAGTACATGTAGTTTTATGCTATGTAAAGGGTTGGGGAATTTCTGGGGCATGCAAAAACTGATGTGGCCAAAGGTCGATTTTAGGCCCAAAACAGGGCTAAATGGAACTACCTATACATAAAAGTGACTTTCTTGAGATTTTCACGGTCAACTTGTTTATTGAGGCTGAAACATTGTGTGTGAGGGATTGTTTAACTAGACTAGGGCTAAGACTATGGCCAAAAAAAAATTGTTATTGGCTGATTTTGTGTATTATGCTATATAGAAACATAGAGGAATAATAATTGCTTCCTCGTGACCTCCATCATATGCTGTTTCTTGGACCACAGCTGCGCACGCAGTCCGGTCGTTTACTTCCGGTTGTCGGGAGACGACATTCCCGTTGTAATGAGGCGGCGGTCCGCTAGGCGGCAGTAGGTGTTCACGTCCACATTCCCTACGTCACCGTCAGACCTTCACTGGTTTCCAATGTCCACCCCAACCCCAGCAGCACCAAAGTAGCTGGGTACAAGTAGTTAGCTGGCCAACTGGCTAACTAGCCGCCGTCTAAGGTCACTGATAGGGCAGTCACTCGGCTACTGGAGTTAAACGACTCAGATAAACAGTTGTCTAGTTGGAATTGCCTTCCTGGTGTAGTTGGCGATCCTGCAAGTAGGGTAGGGGTTGTGTGTGTGGGGGGGGGGGGGGGGGTTAGTCCAGGGTCCAGGCACATTGGCGCAATATATACATGGTCAGCCGAAGTCTTACATGCATCTTTGGGACCAATATTTGGGACCAGACAGCTCCAGTTGTGTATACATGTACATAAGCCGGAGAAATTTGCTTTCAAAGACCTTTTATATTGACCAAATATTGACAAAATACCATAAGACAACCTATATATATATATCACAAGATATATATCAAGGCGTCAACAGCAGCAAAGAGTTAACTGAAAATAAAAAGTAGAATTTGCATTCAATGGTACATCTCTTTCAGTTTTCACAGGACCCGGCTACATTCATTCTCAATAAAGTCTTATACAGAATCATCTCTATCCACCTCTATGGCATGCATCTTTGTAAATACCTAGTTAGAGTACTTAGAGATGAGCTAAGCCTCTGGACCTGGCCGACGCGGGTGTAAAAGTTTACACGTGTCAAACCTCTGTGAAATTAAGATGTTTGACGTCTAGTTGACATGGACTTCCGGCAGCGTCCATCAGAGACCGGATGTGCACCCAACTGGAAGCTGTAGCCTGCCTTGCCTGCTGGGAAGGTGATGTATGACCCCAGCTGTGGGGGTCAAGTGGCCAGTCCAGAGGTGAGAGGTCAGGGTCAAAGCTGCATGTAGGCTGTAGTAAGGTCTTAGTCAGGTCTGCTAAACGTCGTGTGGCGAGCAGACGACACCTGGAAGACTCCCGCCATTAACATGCTGCATGTTGTGACGCCGCCCGGCACCGCGCGTGCGCACTCCCACCTAATGGTCGTGACGTCATCAGGGCCTTGACCCAGTGCACTCTGAGATGGTGATTTACATGTTGAGGGTGTTACAAAGTACAGATGTTACCTGTCTGCGGCTGATCTGTTGGCAGTCAGTAAATTATAGTGCCAAGGGATTGGGCTTTTCACATTAATTACTGTGAATCAACACAGTGGTAATGGTATAACCAGACATTTGTACCCTTTCATTCAAGTGTCGACATATACCCATTCAAGAGCGAACCAAACCAGATACAGAGAAAGAGAGAGAGAGACAACCTCTCGGAGAGATACAGGAAGCCAGCAATGCAAAAAAAAAGTTGTGCTATGTACTATCAACTATAGATTTAGCACACTACCGCATCCCTTTGGTAATCCAGCCGCATCTATCTCTCCCATCATGCATTGCGCGTGTGCAGACCCGGTTCCGCATGCGCTTGGCTGTGTTGGTTCGTGCCGTGACGTCAAACATGGCCGTCATACCTCCTGGGGCAATGCACTTCAAGGCGTAACTTTCACACCACATCCCTGCCCGTATCACTCAGGCTCTTTGATGTGCAAATTTATACATCCACGTTTTATATCCTATCATTATAACTGTTATTGCTTGGTTATAATCACTTTTACATATACTGTATGATATCAAGCAACGGACGTCAATATACATGTACATATGTAGGAACCAGTCAATTTATGCATACCATTCATCTATGTATGTATACATAGCATATATATCTATACCTATACATGTGTGTGTATCCAAAGTTTTCAGTCACATTGTATAACTATAAGTTACAGATTAAGTTGTAGTAGAACTTAAAGTTTTATATTCAGCATGGCGGCTCAGTGAGCAGAAGTGATGAAAACCAGTTGTGTTGATGGCAGTATTTTGGTGGTGTCGCCTGATATGAATGCTACATACAGTTGATGTTTAACTCGGCGTTAGGCCTGCATCATACAGACTTCATGTTAATGGGCACCGACATAAACGCTGTGCTGGGGTAACCTGAGACCGATCCGGATAGGTGGGTTCAGGGGATGGGAGAGCTATGTAGGCTATAGGCAGTTCAGCATTACCTGGTGAATCCAAGATAATTTTGTAATATGAAGCAAATCCGTTCATATAGTATCTTTATAGTATCAAATGGTGAACAATTGTCAATTAACAGGACACGTGTACTCATTAAATACGAAAATGATGGCAATATTCCATGGCAGTGGGAAATCTGGGGGGGGGGATACAAGTCCTACTACGAAGCGTAGATAGCACCCCCTGCTCACTACTAACCAAGGGTAGATAGCACCCCCTGCTCACTGCTAACCAAGGGTAGATAGCACCCCCTGCTCACTACTAACCAAGGGTAGATAGCACCCCCTGCTCACTGCTAACCAAGGGTAGATAGCACCCCCTGCTCACTACTAACCAAGGGTAGATAGCACCCCCTGCTCACTGCTAACCAAGGGTAGATAGTACCCCCTGCTCACTACTACCCAAGGGTCGATAGCGCCCCCTGCTCACTGCTAACCAAGGGTAGATAGCACCCCCTGCTCACTACTAACCAAGGGTAGATAGCGCCCCCTGCTCACTACTAACCAAGGGTAGATAGCACCCCCTGCTCACTACTAACCAAGGGTAGATAGCACCCCCTGCTCACTACTAACCAAGGGTAGATAGCGCCCCCTGCTCACTGCTAACCAAGGGTAGATAGCACCCCCTGCTCACTACTAACCAAGGGTAGATAGCACCCCCTGCTCACTACTAACCAAGGGTAGATAGCGCCCCCTGCTCACTGCTAACCAAGGGTAGATAGCACCCCCTGCTCACTACTAACCAAGGGTAGATAGCACCCCCTGCTCACTACTAACCAAGGGTAGATAGCGCCCCCTGCTCACTGCTAACCAAGGGTAGATAGTACCCCACGGTGATAGCACCCTTGGGTGAGGTGCTCAGCAGTTAGATGTGTATGGGAGATGAGCAGGAGGTGGTGGATGTTGTATGCTGTGGATATACACAGGAGGAGGCCGGGTATCCCGACAGGGCAGCACATCCATAGATCACCGTGCACAGATATGACTAGTGCTGGAGTGGCAGGGGGCGGGGTGCATGGATAGGGGATGTATGGGAGGGGGGGGGGGGTCCGGCACCCCCTCCCCCACCCACTCCAGGCGCCACCAGGAGGGGCCGACAGCCCTTTGATCTATCACACCTGACACTATCACCCCTCTCCTACCACCCCCTGCCTACATCCTCATCCCAAACCCTCCCCATCTCACCCCTACCCAGTCTAGCTACAGATAAAGATTGTATAGCTGCCAGCTAGATTTTATTGGAAAAACCTGTATGACGACTAGAGTAATCCCTGATACGTTTTCATGCTCTGTTCTCGTTGTATGAGACGGGTAGAGAATGTCTAGGGAATGTGGCTCAATTTTGATATACGCTTTGATGTTTTTGATTCAAAAGAGATATCTCTGAATTTGATTGCTTGGTGAAATACAGGAAAATGGATACTGACGGCTTTTGATATAACATGTATGTGTAGGGATATCAAGTTGGAAAACTAAATCACCTATCCTGTTCCAAACGTTGGATCCTCGCTGATAAGTCTCGGGAACTGTCCAATACATGAAATCTGTTAACGGGTGTAAAGCGCATTAATTCTTTTTTTTTTCTGAAAAGCAACATTGTATTTCAGAAATGTCCTGGCGCACCCGCAAGTTTTTATGGGAAGGTATTTCCAATAGCATCCCCCCTCCCCATCGTTTTCAAAACCCTGGATCCGCCACTATGGCTGGGCGTGAGTAAGCATGTACACTATTGCCCCCTATGTAAACCCTGCGTTAACTGACACTGTCTTCCCCCCGGTAGGTGGCTAATTGTGGACCGGCTGACTACAACTACGATGAGACTATCAGCACCCTACGTTACGCCAACCGTGCCAAGAACATCAAGAACAAGGCCAAGATCAACGAGGACCCCAAGGACGCACTACTCCGCCAGTTCCAGAAGGAGATTGAGGAACTCAAGCGGCAACTCGAGGAGGGCGGTCAGTATATTTGTATTATGTATTAGGATTAATGAGGTTGGGAGGTGGGATTTAGTGTTTAACTAAATAGAAATTATATGTGAGGTTATCCAAAAGTTGTAATATCATCTGTTACAGCAATATATCCCATGGACATACAAGACAATTGATAGTAGAAAAAACCCACTGCTGGAACGCTGGTTCAAGTCGACTCACTGGAGACCAATAGAAATACTAAATTACATATCATTCATTAACTCTTTGTCGTCAAAGAGTTATCATGCTCTGTGACGTCATGATGCATGACTGCGGCCCTGGCGAGTAACTGATGAGTAACTCACCAGGGCTGCATTCAAGCATCGTACCGACCCTGTGTGAATGTATCAGCCCTGTAAGGTTAGCACGAAACAATAATGACCTAAGGTGTCATTTTATGCAATAGGCGATTCAGTACTAATTTGGAATATGAATTCTTCTTACAAAATATTACAAATGATATTTAATATCACTGAGACACGCACACACATTGGCTGCCACATGTACCCAACAATTTAAAACAGTTAATACTTCTCTCCGTGTATGGAGGGTCACAACTGATACATTTAGTATGACCTTATTACACAAACCGCGATAAACATATCCACCATTTAGATATTATAGGGTAAGTACAATATCCAGAGAACTAGATTTGAAGCAAAATCATCTGAAGTGAATAGAAAACGTCAATAATGATACACCCTTACAATCCAGATGGGATTAAACGAACTGAAACGCGAGGTCAGTTGTTAGGAAAATCAGCAACATGTTTAACAATTCTCATTTGATAGCTGTTAAAACTTGAGTATTTTAAGCAAATAACGCATCTAGATAATTGACAGTAGCGATCAAACTTAGAATTGGCATTATTTTATTTCTTGCTGTTAAGAGACTGAGAGCTGCTACATGTAGTATTGACATTAATAATGTTGATAGCATTTCTCTGCAGAGAAGTGAGTTGAGTAGATACAGAAGCTTTGTTAGGGCAAATGTAGTAAAATAGATTTGATTTGATTTTCTTGTTACATGATTTGAATCGAGAACAGTCATAATATGATGACTTCGTTGTAGAAACACACCTGAAAAAGTATGAATGGTTTTCATACTCCTTCGAGCAGTGTTTCTCTGAATTTCGCTTAAATTCTCATTCAATTACCTCATTTTGTTCTAAGTGAACAAGATCCTACTGCTTCATAGACATACTCATAGCCAGTGATGTCAGATAAAGCGTTTATTTTTTCGCTTTTCTAGCATCAGTTTTAATACCATAGGTGAATAGAATCTTACAGGACATAGCTGAACATTATAAATCGATATTTTGAATCAATTTCCCGTCATCCTACTAGCATCACTTATGTATGTCATGTTCTTTCTATAACTACACATCTAATATAAACTACGTTTAACCTGAAAATGCATCTCGAGAGTAAGACATTTTTATTTCTATATGAAGGAATGGTGGATTTCTTCCCTCCGTCATTCCCCATATTTTGTGAGCATTAACTTCAACATTAGCCTATTCCTGCTTCAGGTGGGACTCTCTCAGATGGCGATGAAGATGACGATGACGACGATGACGATGATGATATTGAGGGCGGTGATGGTGTATCACGCAAGAAGGGCAAGAAAGAGAAGAAAAGTAAAGTTTTACAATACCCACAATAGATTTCGTCAATGCTCCATATTTTATTATAACATTTTACCGTCATAAACTTACAATACCCCCTGTGGTGTGAGGTCCATTCCGTCGATGCCTCATATTTTCTGCAGTAGATTGACAAAGGGCCTCTTTTTGTGGGATTTTTTATTTTTCTGTATTTTGCCCTATTATCATTTTAGTATCTTGATATAACATTTTGCTGTTATTTCTGTAATATATAATATAATATACATAATAATTCAAGTGCACAGGTATACTATGCTCTCAGACCTTAGACACCAGGTGTGATATATCTGTATTTAGCTGACTGCTATAACATTGTACTCTCCGTCCTCCAGTACGCGGCCTGTCTAAGGAGAAGATGACGGCCATCCAGGCGCAGATCGAGGCTGACCGCAAGCAGCTGGAAGAGAAGAAGGACATGCAGGAGGAGGAGAAGCGGCGCGTGGAGGAGGACCTGGCCGGCAAGGAGGCCGACCTCAAGAAGGCCAAGTAGGTCTTCTGAAGCCTTCAAAGATGCATGTCGCTAAAAGATTACATTTGCCGTCATGATGCGCCAATGCAGCCCCGACGAGTAACTCGCTGGTGCTACATTGGTGCATTATACCGACCCTTTGGGAGTGTCTCAACCTCAAAAGTTCGGCATGATGCTTGAATGCAGCACTAGCGAGTTACTCACCAGGGATCCATTCATGCGTCATGACGACCAAGGGCATGATGCATTAAGGCATCATGCGGTCTTTAAAGAGTTAATGCATTATGTCCTTAGTCGCCAACAAGCATACATGCAGCCCTGACGAGTAGCTCAACAGTGCTGCCTCATGGCCACCCTACTGGGTTGGTACACTCCTGAAGTGTTCACATGATGCATGCATGAAGCATTGGATAGTAGTACTTAGTAGACTCACCAGAACTCCAATTATGCACCACGATGGCCAAGGTTGTAGTTCATTAAAACACGATGCGGCCATTGACGGGTTTGACATTGTTACTTGTGAAAAATATCTTGACATCTCGTAATTTCTCATCTTTTGGCAAACAAATAGGGGACATCCAAATGTCTGCTATGACATCTATGTTACAGATTTGGATGTCATTCTCTGCTACTTGGCCCCCACTCTTCATTACTTGTGTACGCAATAATGCATGGCTGACACCGTTTTCAGAGAGGAGCAGGAGCAGCTGGCGGCCAAGCTGTCTGCTATAGAGAAGAAGATCATTGTGGGAGGTGAGAACCTCCTGGAGAAAGCAGAGGAACAGGAGCGCATGCTGGAGGCCTCTCAACAGGAGTTAGAGGAGCGGAAGGCCAAAGAAGATGAGCTCAAAAAGGTAATTTGGATCACTACTTTGATTGGCTTGTATCTAAGATGTCTTAACGGTGAACCTGTGAATATTTATATTACATATCAGGGTATATGTCTTAGCAATCGGGAGATATCAATACACAGGTATACGTACTACCGGAAATTATCGTGTATAAGCCGCATCTCGTGTATAAGCCACACGAAGGCAAAAACTATAATCCTCATGTACAATCCGCGGGTTATACTTGTATTTTTCCTTTTCTATAAATGATACAATTTGTACGATCTTGTATGATTTAGGCTCTGGAGGAGAAGGAGCAGGAGCGGATGGACATTGAGGAGAAGTACTCCAACCTTCAGGAGGAGGTCAACGGAAAGACCAAGAAGCTCAAGAAGGTCTGGACCATGCTCATGCAGGCCAAGTCCGAGGTAAGAGTGCTACATGTTTTACCCTTGTTTCGTATCCTCTTTTTATTTTTGCAGGGATGAAAGTCTTCAAGTTCTTAATGTCACAAAGACCTGTATTTAACTAAAGAGGACCTTTCCGCCAGAGCCGCAATTTGAACATTTCTAGTGGGTTTTTTTTTAAATTTTAAACACATGTTTGATCTGTTTAGTTGGCTATCAATATTTGAAAGTAGAACCACTTTCCTGGATATTTTCTACATCACAAGTGTTTAGGATCTACTTGTATTTGATAGTATATAATAAGATGAAGAGTTTAATGGATATCTTTTTTTCTCAGATTGCTGATTTGCAGCAGGAACACCAGCGTGAGATGGAGGGTCTGTTGGAGAATGTGAGACAGCTGAGTCGGGAACTCCACCTCAACATGCTCATCATTGACAACTTCATTCCACCTGAGTACCAGGTAAACCGTTTAGTTTTAATTTATTTTTAGGCTGTATAACTATATAAAACCGATCATGAGTATACAAAGGAGTAACTTGATGTCCTGGATCATTGATAACTGCCCGCCACCTGAGTATCAGGAAAAGTGTCGTTGATACCTTCATGCAATCTAAGTAACATATGCACTCCACGAATAAGCAAGTGATACAGAGAGAACTGAATTAGTTTTGCAAACTATACTATAAGCATACAATATAGTACAAGTAAACGTTTACTTGCCCATCAAAAGGAGAGATTTAAATCATGATGATTTTGTCGTGTCTGCAGGAAATGATAGAACAGTATGTACACTGGAACGAGGATATCGGCGAGTGGCAACTCAAGTGCGTGGCCTATTCCGGTAACAACATGCGGAAACAATCTCCAGTACCAGACAAGGATGCTAATTTGGTATGTAGAGCTCTAATTAACAATGTATACATGTTTTGTCCTAATTCATAACGAAGATTTTTCTTGCTAATGCAATACAAAATAATACATGCAAATTTATTTAATACTGTGGATAACATTTCTGCTATGCCGGGTTCGGTGTATACGCTATGATTCAATGACCATAACCATAGTTTTTTTCCATACGCTTAAGGGGTACTTGTTCATAAATCTTGCTGCCAATTCGAACCATTTTGCTGTTCTCATGTGAAAAAGATCACTTAATCTTACCACTGAATCAAAAATTAAAAAAATGTCGCTGCTGATTTAAATTCTGAAATTGGATTTCTGATTTGCTTCTTTTCTGAACTAACCACCTATTTTGTATGCATTACTGGGTGTCCGGCGATGGCGCCCTCTGTGTCGTATTGGAGAACTAAAGGGGATGCCCCTGTTGTCCATAGTAAGTACCAGTACAGGCCCTGGTGGGTTCTCTTGTTCTATGCTGGTTGATGATCAGCTTCTTAACCACCTGTGTGTGCTCTACTCCTACTGACGACTCGTATACCTATATGTATGCCAGTTCTCACGGATTGTACTCTCCCATACAGCAGAACTCTACTATAGAGGAGCTGTGTATTATGTGTGCCACTTTCAGCGACCAACACCCAACCATACTAAAGCTAATGACTCCATTCAAGTACCTCCAAATCATAAAGATAGTGATGTAGCAGCTTACCTACTTGTGCCTATACCTGACTAATAAAAAAGAGGTTCTCCCCATCGTTGGTTGCTTTCTGGGGTCAGTGTTTGGCGGTTGGTTGTGTTGAGTTACTTGTATGGGACTGGGTGGGTGGATGTGATACTGCTTGTGCCTGATTAACATAAGGGCTATATGCACGAGCTCATGCTTATAACTAGTGTTGTCCAGCATGCTTCATCTATGTGTGATACCATTTTATACACAAAGCCAGTTTACACCACTTGTACACTACTGAGTCACAACTATAGACTTGTGATGTCTGGGTTATATGCAAGACTAATACTACAAAGTGGGACATGTAATACAAATATTACATTGAAGTCAGTGTGTACTATAATCTAGATAGCACATACACCCATAGTCAGTTATATAGTGTTCATGATATTGAACAATTTTACCGCTAATGTTACCCATGCGTGGCCCTAACTTTCAATTATAACTAACAAACGCACCGTAAAAGAAATTTAGACATTTCATCTTGCATCTATAAAACGATTACAGTATGTTAGCCACTGTCCTCATCATGGATTATATAGATGCTAACATAGTTACTAGAATGTCTACCTGGCCTAAATGTTGTTGCCAATAGCATAATTAGAACTGTGTGCTACATAATAAAACATCTGATTATAGATTATATTAACTAAATTGGTTATTTAGGGTCAAATAATCTTGATGTAAAATGATTGAAAGTATAAATTTCTTCATATTCTCAGCCTCACTAAATCACACAATACTCAACAACTTCTTCAAAATGTCTAACAGTATGGTAATACTCTACAACAGTTAACATACAATATTGTAATACTGTTGAAACCCCACGGATAAAGTAGTAGATTTCTATGGCTATCCTTACAGGTTTGCCAATAACACCCCCATACATATATCCAACACAGATGATCGAAGCGAATACATGTACTAGTATATGACAACCGCGTCCGGTGATAAGCAGCACACTGAGATAGGTCATATATAGGTATCATGTACTCTACAGGCCTGACCACCTGCCCATGCTACCCTATAGTGAGAGTGTGTATTGTGTGCTACAGTTGCAGGAGCCGGATCTGTCCCACGTGTACCTAGCCTACACAGCAGAGGGTGCCGAACAGGCCATGCGGCCACAAAAGTCGGGCAAGAAGTCTGCGCGGCCCAAGACAGCTGCAAGTCGACCAAAGTCCTCCAAACCAAAGTAAGAATGAACTACCTCTATTTGTAGCTTAAAAGAAGGAATTAAATTTGCATATACATGTATGTCATGGCAAGTGTCGGTGTAGGAGACCGGAATTGATCCTATTTGTAATACTACACAATATGTATAATAGAAATTCTTATTTTTCATGATAAATGAATAGAATTCCTGAAATACCAAATACATCTCTTTCAATTGCAGAAGGAGAAAGGACCAGGAAATCGACTCGTTGCTGCAGTGATATGAAGCTCGGTGTGAAGAGATTATGACGCATCTTGGGGATTTGGCCTCCGAATCGTCCTCTGACGGTGACTTTAGTGGTGACGTCAGCACACACAGCGGTGACGTCACAGAGGACATGCTTAGTGACGTCAGTTCGGCTGGTGATGTTACGGACATGCACCCGAAGAAGTTGGAGGACGAGGGGGATTTGGCGGGGGAACTGTTCCGTCACTCTGTGCTAATGTTTTTCCTTTATGTGTTGTGTCATTGGCTTACTTAAAGTGACACAACACCCCAACACTCACAATCCCACCTAGTAGGACATGTAACCATTGCTACTGTACCCATGGTCTCCTTTTAATGCTGTAGATCAAATATACAAGAACCTTTTAGAGGATACAAGAGGACATTATTCCAAAATGATATTTGTTTTCTTATGCATATCACAGAAAAAAATCAATCACAGAACATAATTTAAAGAGAATTTGAGGAAAGTCATTGACTTTTACAGGATGTTTCATAATTGAGGCAATGTGCTATGGGTATGGTAGCAATGATGGCATTTCGTATAGCACAACCATTTCCCATGTATGTAAGTTCTTCTGTGTCAGTCTTACCCTCTGTATATATGTATTGTCCCAAGTTGTCTAGTCTTGTGCTTGTCTGGTCACTGCTTTTAAACCTGTCATAATATACAGCATTGATAATAGGCTGCTATAGCCTTGTATGTTTTGGTTGGAAGTGAATTTGTCATGTGAACTGTTCATCTCTAGTCCTTGTCTACATATCCAGAGAAAAATTTACAAACTGTATTATATGTCGGAACAGATTTGAAAGACGAAGAATATCAGGACAAAAATACAATTGTTCGGCAAGCTGCTTTATGATATTCGATGGCATATTGTCTCACTTCATACATTCTGATAATACTGCATATTCTCTGTACAGACATGTCTCCATTATAGTATTCAAGAAGCATAGTAAATGGTATTTATTAAGTTATATTATTCTAGGAAATTATACTTGCCAAGTCACTTCTGTGTAGATTGGTGACTAATTAATCCCAGATGTGCAGAAAGCTAGCATACAAAAGAAAAATCATTGTTATTTATCAGATACACCAAAAAAGAGTGCACAAATTTGAGAGGGCAAAAAAGCCAGGAACATCAGAAGAAAGAGAAATTGAAAGCAGCTGTGTGAAACTTGTTTTCAGGCTCCACCATATTTACCAAGTCATATGACCTGCCTTTCCCCCCATGCCCATGGGAACTTTATCCTATATAGACCCCACCCACTGCTCCTATAAACCATACCCTTTATGTAGGTTGAGCCGTGTCAAGTTTAAAACACAAGCCACCCCTTGTAGGAGAGTAGCACCCCTGTGATACCCATTCTTGCTGCAAAACTTAAAACCATCTGTGGCACTGGCTACTTTATGTTTTGATATCTCAGGCTTGTTGCAAGAGTCATAATACACTGCATACAAAGCATCACTTCAGAAAATTAGCAAGTGCCAGCATTTTGCATGTTTTATCATTTTGCCCCAAACCGACTGATCAGATGTTCGCTTGTGTGTTTAATCGCAGTTCCCCATTAACGATTAAGATCTAGATTTAAACGCGTCTATGAACTCTTCACATCGGATAGGTAAAAGGAATCTCAAAGCTTCATTAGATATTTATATATATATATATATATGTATAAGACAGTCTCTCATTACTGGCAGGTGTCACTCTGACAGGTGTAGAGAGACATGGGTCTGCAGGTCAGTGTGGTAGTAAGACCTCAAAGTCAAAGCTTCAGCCAGGTGCTGACAAGCATGACATAGGTCTAAGGAGGTCTTTCTCTTTGAAGAAACAGAAGTGTATACAGAGGTCCAACTCTTTGATACCGATTCGTACCTCAATGTATGACTAATGAGTGCTGATGGACATATTGTATAGATTGTAGAGGCAAGTGTTCATCCCTCTTGTGGACCAGTTACTGAATAAGAGTGGTGTATAGACAGATATTGTCAATTGATCTAAACACAAAATCTACAGCTAATATCATAGTGCATGTCATCATAGGGTACAAGCATGTAGGGCCTGAAGGAGAGATCTTGACAGCATTCCAGTCCTAACTGATATAAAGTTACATTGTTATTATTACCTCATCCTCTCTTTATCACTTTAATTGTCAGAGTGGATACTCAAACCTACCAGGATTAGTTTTTATATATTGGGGTTCAAGTTGCATCTGCATGTCATGTAATCCTCAATGCGTACTCCGATGGTACTAAAACACCAACCTGGAAGACCTTTGTGTTTAGTACACTCCCTTCTTACTTCCAATAATTCTTATCACTTTATCTTTAGCAAGAAACAGTGTGATGGTTGTACAGCATTTGCTGTATGTACTTGTCTGCTTCAAAGGGTGCATAATTAAAACACTGTTGCATTCACCTATATAGCTACGAGCTTTCATCGTGTAGCATAATCCTTGCTTAAATATCAAATGACAGGACAATTGACATCTTTTCCATTATTCAAACATTGACTATCCATGGACCTATCATAGTTTGTATGCAGCCTAAGGTACAGTGTGCCACCTGATTGTGGCAGTAGAAAGGTATGGTTTATCTATTCTGTAAGGTCTACAAAACAGGGAAGTCTTTTACACAAGTAATTATGTATTTCCTATGATACATCGTATTATAATGTATTAACATGATTATTGTCTCGTGTCAGTAACTAGAATAAAACTGATTGGTCTTAGTAAGAAGGAAAACAGCAGAATATAAATAACTTATTTAATTGCAATTTGTATAAAAGTCACCATATTTATAATGCATGATTTATTAAACTGCATCCCAAATGTCTGATGTAGGATTTGGATTAGTCCTAGCTACAAGAAGGATCTACTTACTGAGTTGTATCAACAGAGGGATACTGGTGCCAGAACTGATTTGGGAGATTATTGAAATCTGTGGAACAGAATAAGAGAATGATTCCCTGTAATATATAACCAAGATATAATTATACAAACGATGTACATAGTGTTTCTGTTGTTCAGTGGCATGTGCAGTACTGCAGGTATGTCTGTGATCTCTATACTGTATATTTTGTTTATTTTTGGTACTTTGAAAATGATAAGAAATAAAAACTTAAGTTTTAACTTATGTAATCATATTAAGGTGTTGTTTTTGATTTACATGAGCTAGCGATGGCAATTAAATGAAGGAGTATCAGCTATTTATCACATATTCCATATAATATATTTTGTATACATGTACAATGCCTGGCTTATTGAACCAGGGGCACCACAGGTTCTTATACGACGGGTAAATCTCGAGATTTTCCACGAAATTTCATTTCCAAATGAAGTGGTTTTTCTGTATGAAAAAATGGGAAATAAAATGGATGGATGCAGTATGTTGCAAGTTTTTATCCATGCCAACCTATCAAAAGAATCCCCAAACAAATCCCACTAATCTTTCCTGGTAAAAAAAAAGATCTGAAAAAATATTGCAAAAAGAGCAAAAAACTTACTTTTTCCCTCTACGCTAAAGGATAGGGAACTAGGCAAACTACAGACCTTCACCAAGTGGCAATTTACACAGAATCCTATTTGTTCCTACATGAAACTGAAGTGAGACTCTTTTGAGAAGCATTTCACCTCCAACCTTCAGATACCTTCACAGAACTGAAGGTATCTCAGTAGTTTACATAGAACACAAGGAAGAATCCCAAGTTAAAAGGGACCCGTGACAATTCGCTGTACAAAATCAAAGTGCCCAGTTTCAGCAGGTGCATGGCATATTCCGCAACTAATAGATGCCCATTTGCACAAGGTTTTCAGCAAAACTGACATCAGAGATAGATGTAGCACCTAGACGCTAAACATAGCGCCAATCTGGCCAGACGCTATTTTCATTTTAAGATATTTTTGTGCCATGGGAGAAAGCTTTTCATTCAGAGTGTGATGGACATAGGCATGAGAGGACAAAAGACATATAGATAGCCAAGATCAGGGGACATGAAAATTTGAATTTGGGCTCAAGTACCCTCCCAAACAAAAGTCAGTGTACAAATCTTTTCCGAGTATACTCTTTTTTTGCACGACTTGCCTCACTCGGTGTGACTTTCTTGGGGCACCTGCGTCATGCGACCTATAGGCCTAGGTTGTGTGGTACAGGCCTAGGTAGTGAATTGTCAGTTCCTGATATGCTATACTCGTGAAGAACAATTTGGGTATGCTATCCGAAACAGTGCAGCCAGGATATAATAGGGGAGCCAGTCAGAAATCCTGGAGAAAACCTGGTATGGTGACCAATGGATGATATGGATATTTCACTAGGGTAAATCAAGGGTGCTGAATCCATTTCTGTTATGTGTAGAATGATATCTAGGTCAGAACAAGGTCAAAGGTCACGCCTTTAAGCATCCTATTGATACAAGAGTGTGCCCTTTTCCTAATATACACTGATAATAATGGGCCTGGAAATGTTAGTCACTATGGACTACGTTTATATAGTCACGTGAACGTAGAAAAAACGGCTATACCTAGTTAGTCACATATGTCTAATGTAAGTTAGTCATATAGTCAACCTATAGTCAGCCATTAAATTGGCTGATTTGGGCTATATAGTCAAGTGACTATGAATTTAATGGTTTCATGGTCTAAAGTAGTCACTATGGCTAATAGATATAGTCAATCATGAGAAATAAGGGAAAGGCAGGTCAAGGTTCAGAAGGGTAGAGCAAGGCAGAGCAAAGCTATATATGTAGAGTAGAGCAGGGCAGAGTAAGGCAGAGCAGAGTAATGGAGAGTAGAGCATGGCAGAGCAGAGTAATGTAGAGTATAGTATGGTAGATCAAGGCAGAATAAGGCAGGGCAAAATAATGTAGAGCAGGGTAGGGCAAAGCAAGGCAGAGCAGAGTTGTAGGGATAGGGCAGGGAAAGGGACAGGCTAGGATAAGGCATGGCAGGGGACAGGCTAGGATAGGTAGGGCAGGGGACAGGCTGGGATAAGGTAGGGTAGGGGACAGGCTAGG
This sequence comes from Harmothoe impar, assembly GCA_947462335.1. NCBI lineage: Eukaryota > Metazoa > Annelida > Polychaeta > Phyllodocida > Polynoidae > Harmothoe > Harmothoe impar. Next base: position 26,912,956 of record OX381710.1, read on the forward strand.
ATAGGGCAGGGAAAGGGACAGGGTAGGATAGGTAGAGCAGCGGACAGGTTAGAATAGGACAGGGAAAGGGACAGGCTAGGATAGGGCAGGGCAAGGGGCAGGCTAGAATAGGTAGAGCAGGGGACAGGCTAGGATAGGGCAGAGAAAGGGACAGGCTAAGATAAGGCATGGCAGGGGACACGCCGGGATAGGTAGGGCAGGTGACAGGCTAGGATAAGGCAGGCTAGGGGACGAGCTAGGATAAGGCAGGGCAGGGGACAGGTTAGAATAAGGTAGGGCAGGGGACAGGTTAGGATAAGGCAGGGCAAGGGACAAGCTAGGATAAGGCATGGCCGGGGACAGGCTAGGATAGGGCAGGGCAGGAGACAAGCTAGGATAAGGCAGGGCCATGAACATACTAGGAAAAGACAGGGTGGGGAATAGGCTAGGATAAGGCAGGGTACCCTAGTAGCAAACACACTGTGGCCCCGGACGGGGCCAGACTGTGTTTGCAAGTCTGGCCCGGAGTGGGCTAACCGATGGGCTCCCGTCGGTTTAGGGCACTGGGCTTTGGTCTGGCCCCGTGCGGGCTTCCCATGTTGGGCGCAGATCGGGTTTTGGACGGGAAGCCCACTTTGGGCTCAGATCAGTTTTTGGACGGGCTTCCCACTTTGGGCTCAGATTGGTTTTTGGTCGGGCTGAAAGTGGGTTCAGATCGGTTTTTGGACGGGTTGAAAGCGGGCTTAGATCGGTTTTTGGACGGGTTGAAAGCGGGCTAAGATCGGATAATTATGGGTTTTTAGAATCTATTCAATCATTCTCCAATGATTTCTTGTATTTGTTGAACCAGATATCCTAGGTCCTGCTAATCAACCCAAGGCATAATCATACTCTTCCTACCCAATAATGGAAGTATCAAGCAGGCCTATTATCATCAGGTTTGAGCCACATGCAGCATAGACACGTGTCTATGGTGCACATTGGCCTTCAAAGCCATAGTTCATACCTACATGGGGCACATGAGTCTTGTATTAAGATTTTAATGCCACAGAAATAGTGTTTACACTGGATAGCTGCTTAGAGAACCTCCTTTTCATTATTCAAATATATATTCTATCTTATTTCCAACTGTGAGAACATCTATTTATTGTTTCCTATTCTACATCACTTTAACATTTTATTGTATTATTATATAATGTCAATTTCATCTGGCTTTGTTGGAAAACTCTAGATATTGTATAGTAGTGGCATCTGGTGTCAATCATCAGAACTATTAGACCAGTTGCCCTGTCCAAACCCAACCTCAGCCCTCATCGGCCCGGAGTGGGCTAACCGACGGGCGCCCGTTGGTTTAGGGCACTGGGTTTGGTGTGGCCCCAAGTGGGCTGCCCGAATTGGGCTCAGAACGGGTTTTGGACGGATTTCCTGTCATCTGGCCAACATGAACCCAAAGCGGGTAGCCCTCTTTGAAACTGATCTGAGCCCAAATCGGGCAGCCCGCTTTGAAACTGATCTGAGCCCAAAATGGGCAGCCCGATTGGGGCCACACTTCAGCCCAGCCATCTGCCCAACATGAAACCCAGCTCAGTTTTGCCCGACTTCAAACAGCCAATCCGAGTTAAAACCAAATTGGCCCCGTGCGGGCTTGCTACTAGGGTAGGGGACAGGCTAGGATAAGGCAGGCCAGGGGACAGGCTAGGATAGGGCATGGCAAGGGACAGGCTAGGATAGGTCGGGGAGGTGACAGGCTAGGATAAAACAGGACAGGTTACAGGCTCCTGTGTAAGCCTATTATGCTCTGTCAGTCTAGACATGCACTGTGCATGTATTTCTATGTTATCAAAATTTGAACAAAATGCCATGATTATACTCTATCAAACATGAGAACCCATGCACCCTATAACATCTTAAGTTGTCATAGTCAACTGTAACATAACATATAACAAGCAGGGATATCCATAGAACAGTGGTTTAGAAGAGGATGTGCCTACCTGAAGTCCATGGACCATTCAAATTTGAATCCTAATTGTTTCCTGTGCACACATTCCTGTGACATCATCAATTTGTGTGATACACATATAGTCACTACTGACTATCTTTATGACTAATATGTGACTAAGTTGTATAGTCCCCTGTCTACGGGTGTCAAAATATGGTGGTATAGTCACTACTGACTATAGGTATTATTATCAGTGTACTAATATCTTTCTTACTATAATAAATGATACATTTCCCTTCACACCTCTACCTGACCCTGAGTCATTTGTGAGTTCACTCACACACTCATTTTTTTGTCAGTTGTAGATAAAACTAGCTAACAAAACCTCAACGCAGTATTTTAATGTCACATAACACACAAAATCCCTGTCCTCGCAGGTCAGCATGATATGAAGACCCATGTCATGTTAACATGCCTCATTCAGTGAACGGAAAACACTGAAGAAACGTGACAAAAAAAATGAAAACCACAGTATCACAAAAGATAAAATGCCCTGGTTCACATGTGATATCTATCACAAATACCATTCATTCTATTCCACCCTCCAGGGTCTCCCATCCTTCTTACCCTCCTCCAGGGTCCCCATGGTGTCCTTATCCTCCTCCAGATATACTTAAATATTAGCTAAATGACAAAGGAATCTCATGTCACAGTGCTACAATGCTTCACAGTTGTTCTGTATCTCTGGTCCTTTGTACCTGCCTTATATTCCATTATACATGTATATACATATCTCCTCGTCTGTAAGTCGGGGGTATGAGCAGCTCACCTTTAATAGATATACTGATATCGCAAACCTCCTATATAATAAGATCATTTCTCCACATAGAAATACAATAACAACACATATATGTCTTATTATGTAGCACACAGTTCTCGCTATCATATTGACAACAACAGTTAGGCCATGTGCATACACTTTAGTTGCTATATACACTCTTATTAACATAATACTGTAAGCGCATTTCATTTCGCGCTGTACATATTTTCGCGGATTTTATAATCCGCGAAAATATGTAGAGAGCGAAAAATTTATCCAATACAGCAATATAACTGTAATGTTACACAATCAGCGAGTTTAAATCCCAGCGAAATTGAACTTTAAAGCAAATCCGCGAAAATTTATACCAGCGAAAATATGTACGTTTACAGTACTCGGCTTTAACTACCTCAAGGGTGAACCATTATTAAATCAGATACCTCACCACCTTAGACAATAAACTTTGCATCATGATTTTCCAATTGGGTCCCTGTCTGTTTTGTCATTATCGTTGAAATATCACAGCACAGTCTCAGCTTCCGATCTTGGTTCTTTCGGGTTAGGAACAATAGGATATATTATGGCCATAAATATTAGTGTATATCTATGGATATGTCATGAGGGTGATTGGCCAATTATGGAAACTATTAAATGGGGATTGTAGAATTCTGATACGTATGCTTTTTGACCTATTCATAGTGAGAAAAAAGGTATAAAAAAAGGAAATAAGTCATTAAATGTCCTCACAATTCCGTGCCTTTAAATATAATGAATGTGATCTAAATAAGTCTTCATGTAAAACAATCTGTCACGTATTATCTGGTAATGTATTCAGGTCTGGTGGCCAAATTATGGTTCTCATTAAGAGAAGAAATTGCGATCCGCTTGTCATCAGTAATTGAGATGATCAAAGGCATTCATTTCATTTCTGCAGCCCCCAGCCACTGTATAATTCATACCACGGGACATGCCATATTCCCCATCCATCTCGTTTGCAGAATGGAAGCGGACAAAAAGGTCCAAGGTGGATGATGGTTCAATAGTAAAAACTGTTATGCCTCTGGGTGACTGATTATTTCAGATTAATGAAACATTTTAAAATCAAATTCACTGCATCTTTTTTTTTGTATTTTCCCTTTCATTTGTACATTCGCATTACTGCTTCGATTAGGGTAGAGTTAACATTGCAGATCAGTCTATTACATTCTCGTTAGGCTTATACGTGGATATACCACTGTATCCCCAGAGACTCATATTTTCTTGAGTAGCATACATAGGGACATGGATGTAGGACTATTGGATCTGGCTCGTACTAATACATTTGTAATGGATATATGCACATCAGTAAGATGACGTGATGGCCGCTGTGTGGATAACAGCATATACGAGAAGAGTCGTTAGATATATTTGAAACCTGAAATTGGTTTTGTGGATTAACAAGTTGGATAAAAGCTTTCGATCCTAGCCATGTAGATCTAACTACTACACACTCATGGGATCTGTTTGATACATGTATGTTTTTTGTGTGTACAGCGTTACCAATTATAGTTCTGTTTAAAGAGGTTTTGAAAGGGAGCGTATATGGTTATTGAATAGGGGTCGTCCATAAATGATGTCACGCCTTAGGGGGGGAGGGGGGGTCAGAAATTTGTGACAAAACGTGACAAGGGGGGGAGGGGGGGTTGGCAAGTGCATGATGTCACGTTTCCAATAAAAAAGTTTTTCAAATTTTCATGTGATACAGCTAAATCAATGTAATCCCAAAAGTGTTATTGCTGGGTCATTACAACTTATAAATTGAATAGGTCCTACAATGTACACATTTTTCTCTAGTGAAGGCTTCCAATTAGGTATGTTGGGTTCTCTCTATGGAAGGCAATTAAAGATGAAGTCAATGTTACGTTGAGAGAAAAACAGAAAGGGACCTGTTTGGTATATGGGAGAGACTGTAAATTACACCAGCTGTACATCTTACTGCCTTGTTTATGATAATCATAACACAATGCATATACCAAGACGGAAAGGCATATAAGTCCTCTACCTGAATTAGGCCTACCTTAAAACCTTGCCTGATACCATTGCAACAATGTGCCTTGGTGGATTTCAGTATGGGGGGGGGGGATAGAGGTTTCCTACCCCAGGGCGTTTTTCCAGAGAGGTGGTTATTCAAGGTCCTGTTATACCACTTAGGTTACCTCATTTTGATATCTTGGATTATGGGTTTAGGAAAGATTTGGAGCCCCTTTAATGTACTCCCCGCACTTATACAAGACCTATCTTAAAACCAGGTGCCTGATCGCGCAAGGGGTCAGATTATGACTACCGTCAATTCCAGCTTATAACCAGTATCTCGCACATAACCCGCACCCCGACATTGGGAAAGCCTTATATCCCACACCAGAGGTAAAAAAAACTGTGATTTTAGTACTGTACTACAGTTGGCCCTCACTTCCTCGAATTTGGAAAATGCTACAAAAAATGTCAGAGGAAGCAAATTATCTAAGGAATTAAGCCCAAATATAACTCCGGTTCAAATATAATTGAACATATAAGCAGTGTTGCCGAAATAACGCCGGCACGCCGGCTTTTGCAGGCGTAGAATCTTAATGGCCGGCGTAGGGCCTTAGGACGCAGGCCACAATGACCTGCCATGATCTCAGCTTTCTAATGGTGAAAGAATTTTTCAAATCGGTCAATTAGAAGCGAAGATAGAGCCAAATTTGTAGAAATGAAAATTTTTTCAATTTCCTTTAAGTTTTTGTAGTAGTTATAAGTTATAATGAAGTTTATGAAAGTACCTTGAAATATCAAAATGTATATGGCCTGCGTGAGAACAAAATGGCCTGCGTAAGATGCCAAGACGCAGGCCACCTTGGCCTGCGTTGAGAAAAAGTTTTCGGCAACACTGATATAAGGGAAGTTGCCAGGCAACTATTTGAGGAAGTGAGGGTTTCGAGGAAGTAAATGGTCGAGGTATTGCAGGTCGACTGTATACTGCCAAATCCCCTCATATTACCCACACCTAGACTTTGATAATTTTGTAGAACCCACACTGGGGGTTTGGCTTGCTTATAACCTGCGGGTTATACGCAGTAATATACTGTACTGTAAAAGGTGTTAATTCTTTTATAGAAGCAGTGGATTGTACCTGAGTCATATTCAATTTGATGCCAAACATGCCTATAAAGGGTGTGGCTTATACCCGGGAACGATTTTTTTTCAAGTGTACTACAGGTACAGTACTAAACTGACCATAATCAGATACCCTGTTCAGCTTATAGGCATCTTCAAAATTAGGAGTGTGTTATACACGAGTTAGGCTTTTACCCTAGAACCTATAGTGCATGGCTACTTTAGGGCCGAGATATGGTGGATTTTCCCAAAACGGCAATTTTTCCCCCGAATCCCCGCCCCACCAATTAGGCGAAAGTTATCTCGACCACCCCACTGCACTTGCCCCCCACCCAGAAAAAGGAATCACACGTGGTCGAGATCTAAATGGACCATATCACAACCCTCCTTCCCAGCATGGAGGCTTTTTTTTAGTGTTGGCCCTCCCCCCCCCCCCATCGAGGGCCTGTTTTCTATTATGACCCTCCTATATCTACCAAGCCTCCCCCCCCCAGCTGGCAATAAATAACTTGGCCCTTATTACTGCACTATACTTATAAATACCTCTCATCTAAGCTGCACCCCAAGCAGATCCTACAATAACCCACACTGGGGTTCTGATGTGAGCCAAGGCTTCACAGGGTTTTATAATACAAGGGTACCGGTATTGTTTTCATTAAAGATCAAGGCGGGGGGGGGGGGTAGCTGCTTGTGTGACGTCACGCCTAGAGGGGGGTCAAGCAAAACGTGACAAAGCGTGACATGGGGGGGAGGGGGGGTCAAAAAGGGGCCAAAAAAGCGTGACATCATTTATGGACGGCCCCATAGAGGGTTGTTTATATGGATGGATTTCCATCATTCGTTGAGATAATGTGACCCATTTACCAGTTTACTTATAGTTAGGATAATGATCATACTCTAAGATACGACTCTATAATTCAAACTCTTTATTCTATGAGCAGCTCACCTTAGATATATGTTCTTATATTGCAAATTCCGTATGTGATTATTTTTCCACATAGAAATACAATAATTTAACAATAATCTGTCTTATTATGTAGCACACAGTTCTCGTTATCATATTGACAACAATAGTTAGGCCATGCATGTGTATACATTCTAGTAGCTACCTGCATTGTTACATAATATTGATAAAAGTATAATTTGATAATATGGTACACGCGACTCTAACTACCTCAGAGGGAACCCTTATTAAGTTATCAGTTACTTCACCACCTCAAACAGTAAAATTTGCATCATGATTTTTCAATTATAATTATATGGATTTACAGCTTAGAAAGATTTTCTATTCGGTACTTTTTCCATGTTGCTTTTCCAGATCCGAGGTATTGAGAGCCTAGATACTATAGAGGGGAACAATGTGAGGTGAGTACATTGCCCTAGTAACAAGCACACATACCGGTAGGGTATATTTGTTTTTAGCTCGGTTGGCTGGTTGAAAATGATGAAAATCAATATGTGGATTTTGGTTTGCTCTCATTATGCAAACTGCCAAGGATGCAGGACCAATCTTGAGCTTGTCAGCTCTGGTCAGGGCTGCAGACAGGCTCCATGCTAGGTGCCTGATTCAGACTTATTTCAGTTCCAAAATGGGCTGCCCAATTTGGGTACAAATCAGTTTAAAATTGAGCTGCCTGATGTGGGCTCAGATTGGCTTCAAAGCGGGCTGCCTGATTTGGCCTAGGGTTGGGCTCGAAGAAGGACAAGGTCTGGTAGTACTGATTGACATTAGGTGTTTCTGATAAAGCATAAGCAGAGTTTTTCGAACAAAACCAGATTAATTTGCCTTAGTACATTTCAACCAGAACAGGTGACGAAGATGTAGATTAGGAAACAATGTTCTCACAGTTGGGAAATAAGGTAGACTGTATATGTTATATTTTTTGATAAGTAGTGCATGAAACATACTTGACAATAATATATGAACGACCAGACAAGCAAAAAGTATTACATCCAATAATATATGCAAATCAATCAATCTCTTCACCTTTCCTTCTCTCTTGAAAATGCTTCTCTCTCTAAGCAACTTGAACTTTAGCTCATATACCCACTCAAACAAATCCAGTTCATTATTATGAAAAGGGATAGGCAAAGTTGTCACAGGAAAACTTTTGTCACTTGTGGTGTAAATCACACACCCATTGATTACTTTCCCTCGTAGGGACAAATTTGTATTATTCCAATGATTGCAAATAACATTGAGCAAGTCTTTTAGTAAAGTTCCAGTTATATGTATCCTCCTGCGTCTTAGTGTGCTCCAGATATAGGCCTAGTCTTAACAAATGTAACAATGATAGTTTATCTTTGAGGAGATATGTAACATCAAAAGCATACATGGTCAATTTGATTTCTACCAGATGTTGTGATACCTTTGATGTATTCTCCCTTATGATTATTGTCAACAGCTCCACAACAATGTGACGGGAAATACAACAACTTTGTCTTGTACCCCTTGAAGGTTTATACCAGTTTGTAATATAAACATTACTTGCAACACATGCCCAGAAAAACCTGTAAATTATTCCAATTCCAGTCCTTCCAACATCCTCTATAGTTCTAATATTTGTGCCTCTCTGTGCCTTATCAATGTAGAACTGGAGCTCCCTGTGAATCAGAGGTCAATTGATATTCATCAGCTGCATCCTAACCCTCGTCTGATCTTACCTCAAAGGTTCTCTAGTGCAAAGCAAAAGGAAATCTTGGCAATACATGTTACTCGTAAGGAATGATTCTCATCATCTTATATTCCGACTGAGGAGATTGTTGATAACTGCATATGTATGTAGAATATTCTGGTCAGAATAATAAACTGTAGTTGGTCTCTTTCTACGGTTGTAACACTTGAGTACAAAAACCAGACAAGGTAAATTAGACTTTAATATACGGCGACTTTATTATAAAGGAAACTCTTGTGTATTATAATTTATAGTACAAGTATAACCAGCGGATATACAAGATCAAAACAGATATATAATACAGTGGGCAACCCTACAGCATAGAGTTAAGCCCGTGAGCACAGGGTGGTCATGTCACGACAGTCCCAAACCTGACTGCCTTCCAATGGGGAAGCAGCCGTCTTATATACAGCGCTGCGTAGGCCACGTGACCGTACTAGCAGCGCCACCTGTTAGGTTTAGTTATGTAAAATGATTATGTAACAACTACCGACGGTAAACGAAGGTGGTACCGGTACACTACCGTATATAACCGAACTAGAGGAGTCGGTGTATGTAACGAACCGACGACACTAGTTATATGAATAAAACAGTTATTTTACACAATAGAACCGTGTTGTTTTACATCTTACAACATACAATAGATATACAACGATAACAGTTAGACTTATAGTCCACCCGTTACACTACGTTTAAAATGAAAAATAAAACGAGTAAACTATTAAATTCTGAATCTTAGGAAATATAATGTATGGGAGTCTCCTATCTCTGATGCAAATACGGGATAACCCTCTCAGGTGCGCGGACATACGTTAACAGCGCAATCTTAATGCCACACTTTAATTCTGTAATCCTTTTCTTCAAGGAGTTCCTCATTCGATTTTCCACATCCTGAGCCTGCAACCCCCTGTATGTCTGGGCACCTGTATTACACAGTTACTAACCATTTCCATACATATACTATATAGAGGCTAGCCAAATGTCTATTCTTGAAGCCTGTTTACCCCTGTGGAAAGACACATCTCTGTCAATTCTAGATTCTCGATAAGACATCGTGCCTGTATCTAATAGCTGGATTGACTATTCTTCCTGTCGAACTGATAGTTAAGGTGAACATTAAAATCTACTTTAAAAATGGGAATATCCCCCCAAATTCCTTACGCATTAGATAAATAGATAGATAGATAGATAGATAGAATCCCTGATAAAGTTTTAAAACTGACACAGCCGAAAGCCAGTCAGCAGGTGCCCAGGGCCCATACAGACCGAACCGGGGTGTTACACATTCTTCCATTTTGTCCAGTGAAACGGCCGGCTCTGATTCATTCTCCCGATTGGGTGCATACATGACCAAAGCCCTATCATATTCTACCCTAACCTGACTTTTTATCCAATTGACATTCCAGTAACAGCAATATGACACTCTAGTATCTCTGCAGCTAGATTCCTCTGAAATGATATTGCCAACCCTACAGATAGAGACTACAGAATCCGATAGGTGAGCCCCTGTGCACAGTGCATGCACCAGGTGAGTATCTCGGAGAAGTTTCAGATCTTACTGGTGATAAAAATAGGTTATCAAAAACAGGGAAAACCTATGAGTGCTGCTGGTTGCCATTAGCTTTATGATTTTGTCCAATATTTTGTTATATGTGACCCGTTTGAACGGAATGGGTCGGAAGTCGCACATACAAGGTTGTGATATTGCCATATTCGTGTACAGCTCATCAAGAGCTTTCATTTGGTATGTGACAAGTAGTACATTAGCCAATATTCACTCTTAGGCGATAGTTTTCATCCTTTTTTGTTGATTTAAATGGAAATTAATTAAAATTAGATAATTAAGGTTTAAATTAGATACTATCTGAATTTAACAATACAATTGTTAATCCTATGGCCATAATTTTGGGGGAAATGGGAGTTGAAATCTGGTCTATCAGAAGATAACTATTCGTATGTTAGAAAAATGTCCAAAAAATTATTTTTTTCACCCTATACTACTACTATGTGTCGAAAAATGGAAGCAATCAGAGGGTGATCTCACCTATTCCTAAACCATAACATCAGGGGCTGTAGTGCTAGGTCACCATAACCATGATTGGGTCTTGCAGATAATTGGGTGATTTGCAGTACATTGGGTGATCAGGTTAACAGGGTCTGTCATTCATGGCTCACCCTGGCCAGTACTACTAATCCCCTCCTAACCTCTCACATAACTACCTCCCACAAACCTGCCCCCTCCCCTCACCTGGCTGATCTAACTATCCTCACTCCCCCCCCCCCCAACTATAGTCTTCCCCACAGATTCAAATTTATTCCAAATCTGGATACCAATTAAATAGAAAATGTACTTGGATTATGTTTTTCAAGTTCTACATTATAGAAGAAAAATAATCACCCATTTTAAAATTCTCAATATTTTCTACAGAGCTGGTACTGGTAGAACCATGAGAAAAATCAAATTTACCACCCTACTGACGTTCCCAAAGATGACTGTCTGGGGAGAGCTGAAAATGACCTGTGATATAGCAAGATAATATTACCTATAGCCCAAAGTCCACACCGGCAGGATCCTGAAATATTGACAAATGATTACAGGGAAGTTCCACATCACGGTATCCAAACTGCTCCCCACCCCATTTGGTTCCCCATGGATAGGCAATAACACATTCACAATGAGTCCACCTGGGACCCAGATGAGGCCATTGACAATGCTGGATCATTGTAGTGTAGTAAAAGTAGACACTTCTACGAAAATGCTAAGATGATCATAACTTCCGAGATGTTCTCAAATATACTTCGGTTCAGAAATAACAGAACATTGCCTATGAGTAAAAAAAAACTCTTGCTAAGTGTAAGATACCAATCAATTAAGCACAATGGGGGTACCTGCCTAGAGCTGGTACTGGTAGAACCATGAGAAAAATCAAATTTACCACCCTACTGACGTTCCCAAAGATGACTGTCTGGGGAGAGCTGAAAATGACCTGTGATATAGCAAGATAATATTACCTATAGCCCAAAGTCCACACCGGCAGGATCCTGAAATATTGACAAATGATTACAGGGAAGTTCCACATCACGGTATCCAAACTGCTCCCCACCCCATTTGGTTCCCCATGGATAGGCAATAACACATTCACAATGAGTCCACCTGGGACCCAGATGAGGCCATTGACAATGCTGGATCATTGTAGTGTAGTAAAAGTAGACACTTCTACGAAAATGCTAAGATGATCATAACTTCCGAGATGTTCTCAAATATACTTCGGTTCAGAAATAACAGAACATTGCCTATGAGTAAAAAAAAACTCTTGCTAAGTGTAAGATACCAATCAATTAAGCACAATGGGGGTACCTGCCTAGAGCTGGTACTGGTAGAACCATGAGAAAAATCAAATTTACCACCCTACTGACGTTCCCAAAGATGACTGTCTGGGGAGAGCTGAAAATGACCTGTGATATAGCAAGATAATATTACCTATAGCCCAAAGTCCACACCGGCAGGATCCTGAAATATTGACAAATGATTACAGGGAAGTTCCACATCACGGTATCCAAACTGCTCCCCACCCCATTTGGTTCCCCATGGATAGGCAATAACACATTCACAATGAGTCCACCTGGGACCCAGATGAGGCCATTGACAATGCTGGATCATTGTAGTGTAGTAAAAGTAGACACTTCTACGAAAATGCTAAGATGATCATAACTTCCGAGATGTTCTCAAATATACTTCGGTTCAGAAATAACAGAACATTGCCTATGAGTAAAAAAAAACTCTTGCTAAGTGTAAGATACCAATCAATTAAGCACAATGGGGGTACCTGCCTATACATGAACACTACTTGCAAACAATTCCTAATCTATAGCATTGTATCTTGAATTGGGAAATGCAAAAAATGTCCTCACAGTCCGGGTACAGTGTATCTTTACATGTCTAATATACAGAACGCCTACATCTAAAAGTCTAAAGGAGACGGCATGTCCTATGCTCTATATCATTTCAGTATCTGGTAAATTATGGACCTCATTAAGAGAAGAAATTGGATTCCAATTGTAGCCAGTAATCGACATAATCAATGGCAATAGTTTCATTTGTCCCGTCATTGTTTAATTCTTACAACAGGACACGCAACATTCCTCATCTGTCTCGTTAACAGAATGGAACCGGACAAAAAGGTCCAAGGTGGATGATTGGTTCAATCGTAAAAACCATCATGCTCCTGGGTGACGGATTATTCCAAATTAATGAAACGATTTAAAACCGAATTCACTGGATCTTTGTATTTCCCTTTGGACATTGGCTCATGATGGCTTTACTCTTAGTTCCCTTCTCTGCGAACAAGGACAATGGTGTTTATTGCGTGTGTGTCCTAATGCCATTGGGATTGGATTTCTGGATACAATCCCATGCCTGTTTACATCTATTAGTCCATAGATGACATTTCAGATAAGCCTATTATATGCTCATTAGGCCTATGTGGAGATGGCATTGTTGTATCCCCAAAGACGCACATTTACTCTAGTAGTGTCCATACGGGGTGTGGGACTATTGGGAGGGCCTCCTGCTATTACATTGCCGTTGCAAGGCAAGCCGCATTGAATCCCCAAATAGAAGGGAATTGGAGGAGATTATCTGCTCAATATTTATGACCCACAGAAAACAGACGTGGCTCTAGTAGCAGCCATTGCCAGAGGGGCCCTGCTACAATGAGACGGAACACAAAGGGCACTGCTTCGTTATGCGATCTGGTGAATGCCCGCAGCAGGCCTGATTGTGGGCACCTTATTGTGCAGTGGCAAAGACCTTATTGGTGCGGCCCTCAGTCTGCCAACACAGCAAATCACCACTGCCGGCCTTCATTGGCCGCTCACTATGATAGATGAGGGTGTGCACGGACACTGAGGGCTGTGGAGGAAACTGCAGGGGCACAGCAATGAGAACGTCTTTATAGGAAATTGAAGCCATATGTTGTTGTCTCTGCAGGTGAACTTTCTCAGATTGTTAAAGGTTCCCTTAGTGAATTCAGGAGGGTTCCTAAGTAGTTGTACAGGGCTTACATTTTGGCGGTATAAAGCCTACAGTGAAACCCAGGAGATTTCTTCTTGAGATCTGCTATTAGGAAAGGAAGCACATTTGAATGGAATTAATTGTTTTGGTTCACAATCCTAGATTGTCTCAGATTTCTATAATTTCAGCACTTGTTTCAGATAGCGGGTACTGACATTGCCAAACAAATGATCACAAAAAAGCAAAAGTTGTTCTTATAGAAATAGCTTATGCGTATTATGTTAGAATGGGATGGAGGGGAGTATTAGAGTATTATTGGCAGGAATGAGGGGGCGGTGAGAAGGCGTCGTCAGGCCTGTGAGCGGGACGCAGGGTGGGTATAAGATAGAGGGGATTGTGGCGGGGAGGATGTATTTAATACAATTGTATTCTTGATTCTTCAACTCAGATCCCAAACGGTCGTGAGTGGTTGGTTGAGGAGATTATAATGACAATGGGGTACTTAGTGTTTCTAAAATTCAATAGCCGCAAAAAACACCCTCTGGGGATACTTTGTAATGTTAGGCCTACTTAATAGAAATGTGCTCACAACCTCTGAGGTAATAATAAATATGAAAATATCACGTGAAAGTACAATAGCCTGAAGTGATAACCGTACGCCCACAATACGAGCATGATACGTGAGTGCATTTAACAGGGTGGTTCAGCAGAACTATACACAGTCATGTACCTCTGGTATATTTAAACACTCACAAAACGTACCACTTTCTGTCATGCATATACACGTCAAGGAGGACCTGGCTGTTTCTTTGGGCCTAAAAGAGTTGTATTCCTGTCCTACGCTTATGTATGTACTGAAGGCCCCTCTAAATTTACCAAATCATCCTTTACTACAAATTGTAAAATCGACCCACCTACCCTCTGTCACTTTATTGGTCAAACTATAACATTTCTTGGCCTTATTATGACAGACATATAGGTTTACAATATAAAGACAAGGACACTTCTTCACAGGTCTATATGGTGTTGTATTTGCCCAGCTCTATCTGCTGGGAGGTATATAGGTAGTATATTGACGGTTGGCGCGGCATGGTGGGATCCCATTACAGCCATGTCTCGGCACGCGGGGCCCCGGGAGGCACACGGCGCCACACTGCACTGAGTAGTGTAGGCAGAGAGTCGTCTGCTGCGCCACCCGCCGCACACCAGCACCCCACCACCCACAGGTAGGAGCCTCCTTAAGGACGCTTTGTCGTCTGCCGCTTATTTAGCTATTTCACATTTACCCCTGCCTTCATCTTACTAGCCTGGTTTAGGCTTGTCTCAGTTAGATACAGCAGGGTATAGGACACATAGATGGGGCATACACCATATGTATGTTAGTACTACTGTGTAAGTCCTCGTGGGGGTATTTAAGCATGTGCTTGTGCAAATCTGCTGAGCTGTTTATATTGTGTCCTTGTTAATTGTACATACATCACCTCATGTTTTCTCATACTGCAAATATGTGCCTATCCTATCTAGTGCCATCCATTGCATTTGTGTAACAAATTATATCTGTAAATCGTAGAGGGGATGGAAACCGTGGATATATATAGCTTTGCTAGGAGGTAATCTCATAAATTGTTACATATTACATGACTTGATATCCACATACATTTATCTCTTAGGAGGCACTATATATAAATGTATATATTATGTCAATATTGAATGAGTTTAGATGGCGGGGTGCATCTGTGGATCAGGCATGTGTAATTGTGCCCTGGTGCATACAACAGGTATATATCGGGCACGTATCTAGTTGTCTATATACCTATATGTTATACACAATATTCTACAGGCAAAATAATCTACACAGAAAACTGACCATTCCTGTTCACGACCTAACCAAATATCGCTCACATAGCAGTGCTAACGGCTAATGGCTGAGTGGTCACATGTCAGGGTCACATGACACAGACCCTGAGGGCAGGCTTCCTGTGGGTGGGGAGGGGGTGGTCCTGTTTCATCGATCTGCCATATCAACACGTTTCCCGCACTGCTACAAGGGGACACAGCCTCCAGAGCCGTACTGTCTACACTCAGGGGTCAAAGGCGGTGTGGACATGAGACATAAAAGGTAGATCTTGGCTGCTAGACAGAACTTAGCTCAGATCAGGAACACAAAGGCAATTAGCTACACACGAAGTCCAGTCATTAAGACTCATGCAATGGACGTAATACTGTAAGTCTTTCTGCTTCACTCACGCAATAGGACGGTGAGAGAAAGCATTGTGCCAGGAAATAAAGATAAGATATCTGAAGGTATCAAAGATAAGCTTCCCCCTTTCAGCAAGCAGACATTTCATCGTCTGTGGTTTAGTGTATTTTGTCACACTTATAAATACATTTTATGCTCCATTGTAACCATATATCATGTCTCTTTTGAACTACTTCCATTCGTCGGTCTTTTGGTTGAAGCTCTATGATATGTAGATGTAACAAAAGCATTCTCCTTATGTATTTTGTGCGTTGAATAGCATTTTTGGATGGAGTCCAAGTATGATATCCAGCGCCAATGATTTGTACTTGATCTAGACATGACGTGCTATGGAGCGGTATTTGATTTCGTTCAAAAGTCCTATCATTAAGGGCTACAGAGCTAGACAAAGGAAGAAAATCTAATAAAAAAAATGCATAATCCCGTTAGAAGTCCCCATTTCCTTAGTAAGTATGGGACTTCACACAGGGCTGTAGCGTTTACTAATTAGACATTTAATCAAATAAAACAGCATCCCCTAGCGAATCATGCCTGGATCACATTGTAATCATTAGAACAATTACATAAATTCCATTCCACAGCAGTCTAAAGCTATTAGAACATCTGAAGGTGAAGAGAATAAAAAATATACATATAACCTACATACGGTTACAGTCAGGCATGGCATATTATCATGTTTGTGTGCGACAGATATAGCTATCTAATTAATTATCCATCATAGAAAACTTGACAGTCATAATGGAGAGATAAATGAGAGAAAGCTAAATGATAGAAATACGGTGCAAAGAAAGCTAATGACATTCCAGGGAATATCAATAGGACTATTTGAGAATTTAGGATGTTTCTCTCAAGTTGGATACCATTTTGGATTGATAAATAAATCTATACAAATTCAATATAAGGCAATCGAAGGAATTGTAATTTTGTGGTACATCACATCTTCCTTTTAAATCTATGATTTTTATGAAATCTTTATAGTATACTGTCATGGCCTTGACATATGAAAACGTACATTGTGTACCTTTCTTTTAGTAACACGATATATCTAAATGCAATAGTGAATTTGACAAGTCACATTTTTGTATTAGTGGCCGTGTTAATATATTTGGTCATAGTATAAATGCTGACTGTAAAAAAGTTATAGACAGCTTTCTAATCGTTTTACCAACAGACCATGAGAGTGTGTTAATCGTGGCCTGAGGGGGGAGGTTACGAGGGGAATCTTATTATCGCCTTGCTGCCATCTGTTATCTGTAGGGCATATCTCGGTGCGCCTACTGCGACGTTAGAGAATTCTGCAGTCATCCACTGAACATGTATAGCCCCCCCCCCCTACATAAGCCAATTCTCAAGGCTAGACTGCCCCTCGCTGAAATATATCTTCAACGATGCTGCTGCCATATCATTAGCGTTAGTATGTCACATATAGCACACGGGCCTTGTTCATGCCTTACCGACTTTAAATACCCGATATATAATAGTGAGCCAATTGGGGGGCCAGGCTAAAAATGTTAAGGGGGGTTGGTGTGGTCACCAATACTTGGTCTGAAAGGTGTAATAGGGTAATTTGAGGGTGCTGATTCCGAATCTTCCATGTGTAAAGTGATATCTGTGTCGCAACAAGGTGAAATACAAGGTCAATATCAATTAATAAATGTATAACAGTTTAATCAGGGTAATAGCAGTTGAAGCAAATGGTTTATTCTAATGTATTTGCAATCACTTGTACTGGTAGTACATCAGGAGTATGACTAAGACAGATGTGAGTCAGATACATAAGAAAAAAGAGCTTCACCTTTAATATTTCTATATTTGTTTCAATATGTGTGTACTCATTTCAGCCTAATTTTCACACAAAATTGTGACCTATGACCTTATATTTGACCTTGATGCGACACAGATATCCCTTTACACATGGCAGATTCGGAATAAGCACCCTCAAATTACCCTTGTACAACCCTCAGACAGAGTATTGGTCTCCACACCAACCTAAAGTTAAATATCAACATTTTGTCGTGCTGGCCCCCCAAGTAATTGCCATCCATTGTAGATTGGTTCAAAGGTAATAAGCTCCTAAATACTACACGCGGAGAAAGGCACTTAAGCTTGATTGTGGCATGCACCGTAAAAAAGGTGAGCGTCACTGTCGCCAAAAGCACTCTCACCTGAAAGTCAGGCACTGCCTGGCTTTCAGGTGAGAGTGCTTTCGGCGACAACGACTCACATTTCTGAGGGTACAATAATATGTATTGAGTAAGTTTGCAAATAGTATATGGGCCACTCTGGGCACAACGTACACAAGTCATGGTAACACAACATTGCTCCTGGTTAAGTGTAGTAAGACCTGTGTCAATCTTTGACGTCACATCCGGTCAGTCCATATTCATTCAGCCCGAGGCAGAGTCTGAGGTAGCATAAAGGGATCATATAGACAGCAGATGACGTCACCTCTATACGCACCTTACCCAGTCACTGTAGCTAATATCAATATGCAGATTAGTCAATCGTCACATCTATAGACTGACATTAAGTAATGGCCTTAGCTAATGGACCCCATTTAAAGGTACACAACACCCAATACAACAGAGGTGGAATGGGGCTAGCAGCAGTGGCTTTTCCCTTTAGTATGGGCCTATTCCAAGCGCACCTTTAAGCCATTGAGGAGTTGCTCTGGAGGCTAGGAATTCAGAAGCGTCCTGGGTATTTCTAGGACGCTTTAAAGTCGCCTCTCCATGAGGGCCCAACAGCCACTGCTAAGTACTAAATAAAAGAACAAAATGTTATGTACCAGGCTCACACCCACCCAAAATAATGCGTCCTTGCAGAATCCTATCTATATTTCATTTCATGTGCAGGACAGTGCCGCTTTGGGTACATGTTTGTTTGTCTTAACCATTTTTATTTAGATTATGCATGCAATGCACATACAAGATATACCGGTATACATGTCTTACCTAAATGTTACTAAGGTTACCTAATGGCCTAAAGTCGAAGATACTGGCACAACCCCCCCCCCCCCCCCGCCTCCAAAATATTACTAGTTACAGGTATACCACGGGCGGCGCAAGGGGCGGCCCCCCCTATTTTTCTGTACCTAGGGGGGCGCTGTAATTGGGCTGTGTTTGGGGGGGGGGGGGGTGACACCTCCCGGACATGCACCCACAAGCCACAGGGGGCGCCACAGGGGGCGCCACAGGGGGCGCCACAGGGGCGAACATGCCGCCACCTAGTGTTCCCCTTGGTCTCGGGTGACATATCAAAGATGGCCGCCGCCACACTGGGTAGCCTCTCACCCGTATAGCCTGGAGACGGCCACACGCCATGATTTGGCCATCGTTGGCAAGAAATTCCATTGATCATGGTTCCCAGGTTGAACACCTGAGGTGTTCTAGTATAGCATGGTACTACATACATTACCATTCACGTAGCAGGTTGCAGAAGAACTCCCGTTCAACGTGTGTTTTGAAAAGTATTGATCTTTCCTGGTTGCGTGTAATTAGTCCTTGCACTATAAAAGACTATAAAATGGCGTGCATGGGGTATACGCGTGATAGGTGCGTAACTCTAAGGGGCCGTCCATAAAGTATGTCACACCCAAGGGGGGGGGGTCTTTTTTTTTGTGTGACGAAGTGTGACATGAGGGTGGGGGGGGGGGGGGGGGGGTCTATGGACTTGTGTGACGTCACACTTTCAGAATTTTGTAAAAAATATAATAAATGCTGTAAAAATTAGGGACATCTCCAAGTTGAATACAGCATTTATTTTTGCAAACTTGGCTGCACATTTGATAGTCACTTATACCCCAATTCAACAGGGGCGATCTGCGGACGCCTTCTCAAGGAAGGGCCATGGATCAAGAGCAAGGAAAGAAAGACTTTCCGCACACTGGAAAGGTTTTGACCAGACAAAAACGTTGCTCAAATCCAAGGAGCTCTTATATTGACAGGGACAGGTTCTTACCGGACCATTGGCTTTGGGGGGACTCAGGGGGGACATCCCAGCCTCGTATGCTCCAGCCTCAGGGCAACGGGCATGCCCACACTGGGCCTGGTCGCAGATGGAACGTTGGGCTTAGTTCCCGAAAATGGGTGCACTCACCAAGCGCAATTTGGTGATGTTCTATGGGATAGCTGAATAACGAGTTCTCGCCTCCTATTCAAGAGAGTGCCAGCTCGGACAATTTGTAGCACTGACCCCAGACTGAGTAATTCCTCATTTGGGCACACTGAGACTGGGGGCATCCCCCCTTTTTGCTCTAGATTTTAATGTAAATGGGTCCAATGCCATCAGTACATTGCCTATATTACGCTGAGTACATTGTCTATATCACGCCCCCTTCTTCTCAAATTCCTGAATCCAGCCCTGCCACAGGTCTTCCAACACAAGAGGAGTCACAGGATAGCAGTGGCAGACCTGTTATTCCTGTGAATACTGTCAAGAATCCATAGATCAAGGATACCTCAGCCACAAAGATCTAGGGTGCCATGGCTATCAGTGTGAACACGATACTGCCAATTTGAACAGTTGTTATTAAAGGGGTCTTGTCAATAAATCCATTAACATTGGCTCTAAAGATTTGACTGATGTCATGCCGTAACACATTTTAATAATGTCTAATTGTAATAAACCTTATAAAAAAATACTGGATTAAGATTATGCATGTATGCTCTTTTATGAGACTAGAGTGATCAATAGCTAACTATTATGCAGACGGGGGGGGGGGGTGTCAGCAGATTTGTGACATACTTTTCTGGGGGGTGTCGGAAGAAGTGTGACAAAGTGTGACATGGGGGTGGGGGGTGTTCAAAATGGCCCAAAAAACTGACATACTTTATGGAGGGCCCCTAAGTAGTATAGGACATGGTGGTTTGTACCAGGCCTGTCGCATCAGTCCCCACTAAGTAGTATAGGACATGCCCAGTAAACACAACTACGTTCTCTAAATGTCATTTCTCTACGTACTTTAGTTTTTTTTACGTAAAAGAACTAACCTCTCCCTCTCCCTCCCCTCTCTCTCTCTCTCTCTCACTCCCTCTTTTCCTCTCTATCTCTATCTATCTCACTGATGCCATATGAACCAGTAAACTTATTCCCATGGGAACCCACAACCATTCCGCCAGCACAGTCAGCAGAGCTCTGGACTGAAGACCTGAAGGTTGGGTGTTCAACCCCCTGTGGAGGTAGACTGTTCTTGTCTTGTAATCTATAGCATACAGATAATGGTGTCTTTTCATGGTCATGTTGCATGATTAATCATGTCAAATACATACAAATGTGCAGCGCGTTTTCAACAGCATATATTTTTTCTCTCCTTGTCTTGTAATCTAAAACATAAACATTTTCCCCGACCCCCCACCAATTAGCCGAAAGTAATCTCGACCCAGTAGTTTTTGATCCCCCCCCCTCCAAGCTCAGAAGTTCCCCTCACCCCCCCCCCCCCAATGAGTGTCTGTTTTTATTGCCAACTATAGGGAGGTGTGGATATATGTAGCTCAGCCCTTATTGCACTACCAGCATAGCACCGATAGTACATTAATATAATATTTATCTTAAAATAAATCTTCCAAAGAAGCAGTGTGTCTGTGTCTAATGAGATAAAGAGCATAGGGCCTACCTTATATGCATATAAGGTTCCTATCCACTATCATCCAGCAACTGTCCCCATGGCTCAGTGAGTAGAGCAGCTGTCAACTAATCTATAGGAAGCAAGTTCAAGTCCTGATAACATACATGAAGAGAGATATGTAATACAAGAGTGTTTGAGTTTTGTTTTTTATACTGGGTAGTTTTGTATATTTTTGTACACATTCAGAAGAATGGGACCCTGTGATTTTTTAATGTTATGTTGTTTTAGGTAATTTACCTAAACAAACCGTCAGGAACATTCCTATAATGTTCAGGTAACGTATTTATACGCTCATTTACGTCTAATAACTTAGAACAACCTTTACATTTGAACATTATTTTACATAATGAAAGTATGTCATTCCAACCTAGATAATCACCTTCTATGAACGTTTAATAACGTAAGTGTGTTTACTGGGTGGTGGTTTGTACCAGGCCTATCACATCAGTCCCCACTTAGTAGTATAGGACATGGTGGTTTGTATCAGGCATGTCACCATTGTCCCCCACTAAGTAATAATATAGGATATGGTCTGTCCTACCAAAACCCAGAATGGTGTGCTATAGTAAGTAACATAAATCTGTTCACAAACTTAAAATACTAAAAGACTGCATGGGAGGAATTATAGGAGACACCCTGTGGTTTATTTGGTACGAATCAGGCATAGAGCGACCTTTCTTAAGTCTAAGTTCCATCAGGAAATTACATAATTTCATTGTTCCATATAGAGCAACATCACAGCCGCCTTGGGGTAGGTCGAAACCTGAACACTAAAAGCACCATGTCAGTAGGCCATAGCACAGGCTACATGATTCTAGGCTAGCTTCCATCAAGAAGAATTAATCCTTCGGTCACCTCAGCGGATCAGTGAAAATAATAGAGTAATAACGATCGAGGCAGGTTCTATATACATACTTCACATCGATATTAACTTCAGAACAATTGGCATCAATAAATGCTGCCAATGGCAACAGAGTGGCTCTTGGTAAAGCCCCACGTTCGCCAAATATAGATCTATAGCCCACCCGTTGCAGCCCAATATAGTAACTTTGATCTTGGCCCAATCAAAAATAATGGCATGTATTCTAAAACGTTGTCAAAACATTTATTGTGTGTTCTTGCGGTCCCTACAGACTATTTTCATCCACACTAAATAATGGGTTAAATATAGGTCTACTTATCTTAACTCTATGTTTAACAGGTATTATAGGATCCTATATACAGTGTCTAAACGACCCATTGACACCCAGGATATTATGCTCCGAAAGGGAGGAAGTCTGTATGACGTCGTGCTTATTAATTAAACAACATAATCTAAATCGGTATTTTCCCACAATACACAACACCCCATCACTCAGCCGCCATAGTCTCTATGTGCACGACTGAAACATGTTGATATATGATACATATGTTCGCAAATTGAATCTTTGCGACTTTCATTGACCGATGTAAATAGCTAATAATTCATGAAGAATATGACCACTCCCTAGAAGGCATAAACCCCAATTCCTGTCATTATCTCTTTAACCTGCATTTAAATCATCGAGTAACACTTTCGTCCTTTTTTCATGGTTCATCTCAGATCTGTCAGATATTGCTTAGAAGGACATGAAAACTAACAAATCGTGCTTCTATATTTCAATGTATCGTTTGCTGTGAGGGTGTTGCGCTTAACACTCATTGGTATTGGAAAAAGAATGCAACATTGTCCCCAGCCAGGCGCCGTGGGTATGTTTCCACCTGTTGTGCGTGTAAAACCTATTCCCAGGAAGCTCAAATCGATCTCTTTTGTAAGAGACCATGCAAGAAGGGCCCATCTGGGAGGACGTCATTGTTGTGACGATCACGAGAATAATACCGACACAGTCTTGGCATACATAAATGAAGAAAGGCTACACGTGGCTTTCCTTTGTGGTGGAGAATCAACGAGTAAAATATCCTTTACCGTTCTCCATCCTTTATAATTATGAAGAAGGACCGTCTGTATTGGCATTCACGGTGCACATGTATTAATTGTATGTCGACGGCATCAATCATTTTCTAGAACGTGGGTACACATTGCCACTACCCCAGCCAACACACCCAAATGGGCCCCATATGGGCGTGTCTCTGGGCACCATGGGCTAGCCCATATCTGGGTAATAACTGGTAATTGTCTGGGCTTCCAGATGGGGCCCATCTGGGCTCAGCCCAGATTATCAACATGTCATGTTCTCACTGCAAATCCTTCAATTCATACTCTTTTCTGAAAATATTCAATTAATTTACATTTTAAATTGACATTATATGTGTTTTTGTAAAAATGGGTTTCATCTGGGTTGGAAATGGGCAAACTTGGCAAAGGTATCCCTGGGTTTCCAATGGGCTCAGCATGGGCAGCCAGATAAGGCCCAGGTGGGCTGAGCCCATGTACTGAACTTAGTTGCTGATGGATTTCTTGCATTGCAGATATTTCAATTTATCCTCACTTGTCCCTTTTTTCTAGAAAATGCAAGTTCAAATAATTTTTCTCATGCTATGTTGTCTACCTGGGTTTCACCTGGGCTAGAGCTGGGCTAAGTGGGCTGATGTCTGCATGGGTTTTCCATGGGCTTGGTGTGGGCTTGGTGTGGGCCCCATCGGGGCCAACCCACCAACTTCACTTTCTGGGCTATTTCTACCAACTCAACTTTCATGATCATGTTTCAAAGACCTATCCCCAAAAGATTGGGTTTCACCTGGGCTAGGCCTGGGCTAAGTGGGCAAGTATTGTTCCTGAGCTTACCACTAGATGTCATCATTGAGAGTACATGGGATTTGATATTCTATAGACATTTTCTTGTCTTTATTACAATGAGCCATAAATTCACAATTCCTTTAAAACCATTGAAATGATACAGTTTTCACATTACGTTCATATTATATGTAATTGTCCACACAAGTTTGCATACGAATAGAGAAATGAGGAGCATTCTGATACTGACACCTTTCCCCAGGATATGATCATAGTACATAATCCCAGGGCTCCCTCAGGTATCACAATCAGACTCACAGGAACTCTGACTGTGTCACCCAATGTGATCAGAGTTGTAGTTAGTCAAAGGATGCATTTTGGTTCTCCTCCTTAAATAAAGGGAAGAGATGACACTAAGGCCACTCAAAAGAAAAAGTTGTTTCTCATCACCGCGCGCATCATGAGAATCGTGATTTGGGGAGAACTTTTTTTTTTCTTTTTAGATTTTTTAAATGAAAAATCCATCAAATATTGACAAATATTGGCATATTTGGTATCAAATTAAAGCTTAGACTCTCAGTGATGCAGTTAGCTAGGAATAACCGGCATTATAACAACTTCTGCGGATCAATATACTCTTAACTACTAAAATGTGAAAATTGTGCGTGAAAGGTCTCAATTTCCCTATATATTTTAGGCCCCAGTAAAAAAAAAAAAAAAATTAAAAAAAAACGCCCTCATCATATTTCTCACTGCCGGGTGATGAGAAACAACTCGTTTTTTTGAGTGGCCTAAATGCAGATAAATTAATTGACCCACTTGAATACTTGTTGGTAACTGCTCTTAATATGTATGGTCATCATTTACATCACAACTAAGCTTATAGCCAAAGAAAATGTTGTGTCTGTCCCCCCACCCCCCAGCCCCCCCCCCCACCCCCAATTACGTGTTCTCCAAATAAAGGAGCCCACCTGAGTCCCACTTAGATCTGACCAGGGCCAGCCCACTTCAAACCTGGGCAAGCCCTTCTGGGCCCCACCTGATAGCCCTGGTCAAAACGAAGCGGGCCCCAGATGGACAGCCCATATGGGCCCCATAAGGCAGCCCATCTGTGACCCATCTAGGGCCCACTAGGGTGTGTTGGCTGGGACGTTATCTGTCATACTGTTGGTCTCAATGACTGTCTTAAATTTACAATAGATAATGGGATGTCATATATATCATATTTATATTTTTCTCCATTTGGCTCTATCTATTGGAATGTTCAGACCTTTAGCCTCAAACCACGGCAAGTACTTATCATAGCCAAGTATTGGCAATTCAATAATAGCCTACCTATGTATGTGGTAGTATTAACAGTGGCGTAGGAACAGGGGGGGGGGGGGGGTCCCCCCCACAATAGTGAGAGGGTCCCCTATAATAAGCCTACAAGACTAGTGTATAAGTTCTATCATACAATTATAGGGCCCCACCAACCGAGACCCCCCCCCCCCCTCCTCCAATAGAGATGTGCTTCCTGCGCCTCTGAATAAATACGGCTACAATATCATGATAGCAGTTCCATGGTCCGAAACGAATCTCACAAAGCGATAAAATTTGAAGCCAATATGTCTATTTCCCACGAGTAGGTTGAGACAGTCCCTACA
Source organism: Harmothoe impar (assembly GCA_947462335.1). NCBI lineage: Eukaryota > Metazoa > Annelida > Polychaeta > Phyllodocida > Polynoidae > Harmothoe > Harmothoe impar. Next base: position 26,938,760 of record OX381710.1, read on the forward strand.
GCTAAGCAATCCGTCCATGGTCCCTGTTGTCTGCTGTTGGCAGTGTAAACCCATTAGCTGTTTGCCCTCATTAAATCTTTCAGAGCCGTACCAGGCAATTTGGGAGGCACATGTCAATGTCATTGCACTGATGACGAATGGCTGAGACATCGGCTTAATGTTAATGATGGGGAGGGGGGAGGGTTGACGGTGGTGGAAAGGTCCAGATTTGGGAGTTGGCGCTGTAGTTCGTAAATCAATTTCTGGTTACTTTTGAGGCCTAAGTTCGAATAAAAAAAGTTTTAAAAAAAAGGAATCCGACCTACCCAGCCTAGATTATTTTCAGACCACGTGACCTGGACACACACACCATTATTTGGCCCTGCGATCTGCAGATGGTTATGCTAAAGCCGACTCATGAAAGGCGACCCATTTGTGGAGGGTCCATGCATTGGACGTAAAATCGAAATCTATGGCTGCAGATAATGGGGAGGCTTTATATTTCTCTTAGAGCATATGGGATCAATGTGGAATCTTGGAGTGGTCAATATTAGCATTGGATTACGTGTGTATAAAAGCTGGGTGTTATAATAATTATATTGTTGAAATATCCATTGATTATTTCACGGTTGGGGCGTGAGCATGAAGGGGATTATAATTATATGAAGGGGTGAGAGTATAAGTTGAGACGGTTGGGGGTGGGGGCTGGGGGCTGGAAGGAGTTCAGACTTGTCCCGACCATAGAATATGCAAGACGGGAAATTGTATTGGAAAAGAGGCCATATATAGAACAAATAGTCAGAGGCAAATGAGGCAATGTGCCAGTTAGATAACGTTTATTAAGTGGCGTTTTGGGACTGAACGTACTGACAGGACTCCGACCTATATGCACTATATAAAGTAACCAAGACAGTTACTTCGCAGTATTACACATTATAGATGTCTTTAAAGCAAAGAGTGTAGGGCCTATTGGGCTGCATAAATATACCTCAATAATGCATTTGGAACACTGTTTACCTCATGGTTCAATATGGAATAGGTCCTACAGTGTGTTGTGTGGACTGTTCACATAGCTACTGTGAGCACACAGCATCGACCGTCAGCATTTTGCGCAGCATACACTGTTAACACGCTCACTTGTAAACACAATGCTTTCTGTATTATGTTCTGATGTTTGACTCCTAGACTCACATGTCTCGGGTAACCAAAGCAATGTATGTCCAAATGAAGATTAAATTACACCACGCACATATAGACATTGGGGCCACAGCAGACAGTAGAAAGGTCTCTTGGTCTGATTTTAGTAGCTTTTGAACAAGCTCCATACACACATTTAAGTTGTCCCGCCTGAGGGAGTAGGCCCTCTGATCTCGGTAGCGTGCTTCCCGGTGTTTGGGCTTAGAGTAAAGTGAAGTAGGCCCTAGTCCATGTGCATTAATACAAGTCCTATTTCCATCTTCAAAGCCACTGTATTGCTTCTGCCTCTTAGGGCCTGAAAGAAGACCCTCAGGGCTACCAGACTCAAGAGTGGGGACTCCCATAATATCATAACCATAATCTCATTCATGTGATTCTGACGTGTTCCCTTTATTCTGCATTGTTTTTAGTACAGAAATGGCACGAAGGGCCAGTGCCCGGGGCTTGCAACCAGGATAGTTTATCACGATAAATAAAATATCTCATTTGAGAACAACAGGAAGCCATTAGGGTACAAGCTTCCAATTGGTAATAGCAGGCCTGTCTTTTTTTTCAAATCCCATCATGTTGGAGTGCCATCAGCATTAGCGAATTAAATTGATAGCTGCGACCATCGTGTTTAAAATTCTCAGCATCCTCAGAATTCATCACCCTGGTCCACAAAATCCTGATTGGATGCATTCATGGAAATCATGGTGTAATATAAGGGAACAGACAGTCGAAATAGAACTCAACATTTTGTAGGGTAGAATTCTGACGGCTGTCATTATCACAAAGATGGCTTCATTACACTCAGATCTTCATAGATTGGACACAAAATGTATTACACTGTGTTAAACAGTATATAAGAATGAAGCAATTGCCTTCTTTGGTAATTATATCATATTGATCAGACCCATGTCCCATCCCCCACCAAAAAGTATAGGACATGGCGGGTTGTACATGGTCAAAGCAACACAGACCAAGTAGTATAGATCATGATGGTTTGTACCAGGCATCAACACGCACTTAGGGCCATAACCCACTAGCCGATTTGGAGGCATTATCGGCCGATACATCCACAAAATTATACTACAAAGTACTGCATTGGGTCTGTTTGTTGAGGGTGTATTGGCCGATAATGCCTCCAAATCGGCTAGTGGGTTATGGCCCTAAAAGTAGTACATGAAATAAGGGTTTGTTACATCAGTCCCCGACTAAGTAGTATAGGACTTGGTGTTTGACACCAGACCTTTTAATCTGCCCACAACCAAGTAGTATAGGATATGGTGGTTTGTTTCAGGCCTGTCACATCGGTCCCCCATTAAATAGTATAGGACATGGTGGTTTGCACCTGGTTTGTACCAGACCAGTCACATCGACACTCTCTAAGTAGTAGAGGGCATGGGGATTTTTACCAGGCCTTTTACACCAGTCCTCCACTAAGTAGTATAGGACATGGCGGTTTGAACCAGGCCTATTGAATCAACAAACCATGTATTTGAAGCGTTATTGTAACGTGAGTTAACGTCTCAGAAGAGTGAACTTAGCATTGTTCAAATTGAATTAACTGTTTTTTCGTGGACCATGTAGGAAATCTGTCACTGTGTAGAAATATAGAAATTTATAGTTTGGCATGCAAATATTTCCCTCCAAACCATGTAAAAATGTTTGAATACGTTCGGCAGAATTTCTTTGTTGGTTTGTCTCATCAACACCCACTAACCAGTGAGCACAGAACATTGAATCAACACTGGTAATTGGTTGTTAATATTGATCCAACGTTGATTCAATATTGAACTGAATTATGTGCTGACTGGGTAAGTAGTACATGTATAGGGCATGAGAGTTAGGGTCAGGCTTATCACAGGTCTGGGGACACATCATAATCTGGTAGGGGCAGTCCACGGTCATATCTGCACGTAAGTTGGATTTGAGCCTGTAGTTTCCACGGCAGACACAGGATTCCGCAAGTCGTACATGTATGGCATGGTGGTGGGGGTCAGACATGCCCCATCAGTCCTCCTCTAAGTAGGATAGGACATGGTGGTTTGTATCGGGTCTTTTAAATCAACACAAATCGAGTACTTTAGTCTTTATGGAGATTTTGGGTCAAGCATGTCACATCAACATTCACCTAGTAGTGGTGGTTTGTACATGGTCTGTTACATCAACACTCTATAAGTAGTATAGGACATGGTAGTTTGTGCACAAGTATATACACTCACGTGGGAGCGTTGACAAGAAAATATTTCAATCTCAAAATCGATATATAATCTTAAAATCGATAATCGTAAAATCGATAATCGATAATCAATAATCTTAACACCAGAGGGCACCATGTCCTTAGGGTAGAATGCACACTGCGGGCAATTGGGTGTGTTGTCATGTTCCAAAAGCAAGGAAAAAGAGGAAAAAAAGAGAAAGAAAGAAACGGGGGGTTTACAATATATGTATATAATAACACTACTACCGGTAGTGCCAGTATAGTGGCGCCATCTTACCAATATGCAAAGCAATGGTTAGCAGCGATCATCTTGAATACATGTTATAATCTTAAATTGTTTTTAAGATTATCGGTTTAAGATTGAAAAGATTTTCTTGTCCTGACGAGCGTGGTTTGTACTAGGCCTGTGCCATCAACACTCTTTAAAGGCCCAGCGGCCCTATATATAGAGTTGAGTACCTGTCCCGACTGCACTCTGACTGTTTAATACTGGACGTGCAGTAAGATCTGCGGGTTTAAGTAGTATGGGAAAGTGTAATGTGTACCAGGCCTGTCACATCAACACTCTCTAGGTAGTATATGACATGAGGGTTTGTATCAGGCCTGTCACATCTGATTCATCAACACTGTTAATAGTATTGGACATGATGGTTTTTGAGTCAGACCTGTCCCGACAGCACGCACTAAATAGCCTAGGACAAGAGAAAATGTCAGTCAAACCGATTATTATCTGACTGGGACAATCCCTACAGTTTTGTATATGGCTTTCATATTTCATATAAATAATATTCCAATTGCAAACACCTATTATCCCTTCATATTTCATACAACTAATTTCCAATTGCATATATTTTTCAGGTGCGAATTGGACAATTCGACACCATTCGCCTCCAGTGTCAAGGAAATACTGCGTTATCGTGATTCATATAGCCTCAGGCGGCTATTGTGCTTATCTTATCAGCATTAAATAAGGCAAAATGGTGTAAATCGGATACTGGAGATCACCGGGGAGCAGAGCTCAAGCTGGGCGGGTCCGGGATTTCGTCCCGGGTGACGGATTATGGTCTAGAGGGCGGCACCGGGATCCGTCATGCGGTCGCTGGTTCCTAGATCTACGTCCTGTATCCCTGTCACGACGGAGAGATGGCGTTTGGGAGTCGGCCCACCTCGATATGGGGCGTCCAGCAGCACTGGGTGGCCATGGGGTTGGCGCATTGCTGCGGCTACTTCTTCTCATTACTCCTGTGTCTGTTCTCTGGAGTCCTCCTGGTCTGCCTGGTCATCCACTTCCTCCCGCACCTGCGCACCCTCTTCTACCAGGAGGCCACGTGCACGGTCCTTAAGACGGTCTACACGGTGCAGTACGCCTGTGGGGGGTGCCTGGAGGCGGCCCGCCTGGAGGAGGCACAGCACCACTCAGGTAGGGACGGCTGCCACGCCTTCTACCCCTGCCTGCTCGTCTACGTGCTCATCAACTCGTCAGCTGCTCACCTTGACCCGGACACCAGTGAGCAGCTCCGCTGGCCGGTGCTGGCCTATGAAGATGACTGGCAGCAGATAGGCGTCTACAGGGCCGACGAGGGAAGCGTGGAGCGGGTGAGTTGTCAGAGAACAAAGGGACATGATTAGCCTAATGATGATGAAGCAGTGGGCTATTCGGATGGGCATGAGGGTTTATTTACATAGTGGTTACATAGCTAATTACTTAGAGGAGTAGACAAGACCAATCGATCATGACATTGGTCCAACATTGAAGGATCAACATGATCTAAGTAGATCACGTGAAATGTGTCCAGCAGATCTGTGGAATGAAGAATTTATCTGGCATTTTGCATCACGTAGTATGGTAGACTTCCCCTACGGTACTTGTTGGTAATGTGATTAAGAAGATAACCCGGAATGATAATCCAACGGGCAAATATGACCTAATCATATCGACGGAATCATATCGAAAACAATAGTAGTATACGCCACCCTGATTGTACAGACCATACATAGTTATCATATCAAAGCCGTCAAATATCGCGCACCTATCCATAAGCCCAAAATCCGCGGCGACAAGATCCTGCGTTAAAACAGTATCGCGCACCTGCCACTCACATTTCGTGTCCGTTTCGCTGTGAACCCGGGCGAAATAGCGGTGAAATAGTGGTGGCAGAGGCGCGATAACGTTTTAACGCAGGATCATGTCTTTTTTCTTTTCACATAACAATTTGTACATTTTATTGCGACAATTTTCGGAAATGAAAATGAGTAATGATATTCTAAATTTGGTTTAATTAACTGTGGACAAATAATTATAATGGAAGTGGTGCCCGTAAAAGGAAGTTACTGAACATTAGTGTCCTTGGGGTGTCTTATTATCTAGTCGACGAGAAAGTGTTACTCCGAAGACTTACACTTGTATAAAGCCTGTATGCACGCACACCATAATAACCTAAAGACACCTCTTGATATCTATTTATATCAACCTGACATATATGCATTGTTTTTATGATGAGATAGATATATAATAACCATTTTTCATACTTTGTATACTAGTACCTTATAATCTGATACAATATCATGATAAATAATATCCAATTTCACAAAATAAATCTGGACATAATATTATTCTATCACCTTTTGATATGACTACAATCGAAGGTACTAAGCAAATCCTAAACACATCCATTTTCACTTGACAACCTCCACAGTGTACCAAATACGCCTGTGAGGGTGGTACCAGGACTAACCGTGACGTCATAGAGCGGTACCGGATGGAGATGTCGACCAGGGGGCAGCACCATCAGTGCTGGTTCGATCCGGGTAACCTGCTCCACAAGGGGGCGGTCTTTAAGAGGAACATAGCCTCAGTGTTCATCTTCCACGTCCTCTTCTGGCCCGTCTTCTTCCTCCTGGTGGGTGTCATCGTGTTTGTGGTCCTCTGTTGTATGACCAGGAGGAGGCGCTCCTCATCCAACTTAACCAGACAGAGTGACTACATGTCCGCCTCGGACACAGTTATTGTCAACATGGAAAAGTACTGATGTAGTTTGTGGTACAAGATGTATATTTATAATGTCACTATGATGAAATATAGAGAATACGACACCTATTTTTCTATTGCACTGGTATAGTTATACAGCCATATTATAGTATTGATATTTCTGATTTCAATAGAATTCGTGAACTGTAGCTAGACAGTGTTTACAAGTATTATTGCAGCTGTTCTCTCTGGAAATATGGGTTCATGTAATAATAATAAACTATATAGGTGCAGTGGACATGGTGGTGATTAAAGCTTCACGCTCACTCGCACTGCCAGTGCCAATACGGTTTTAACCCCCGTGTTTATAAGGACCAAGGAAAAAAGACTTGTGGATAACTCACAACCGTATGCCAATTACTCTATCATACATGTGGGCGCACATGTGGGGACGAATAGTGGTAAGTTCGTACAAAATGAATCAAGGCACAGTGAAGGGTGTGTCAATACTGGTAAAACCACGTACGTTTGTAGTATAACTAGTAGACGGGTAGTTACCATTATTAAAATGCCTGTGTTGTTTGAAATTGGGTCAAATTTAAAGGGTGTTTCAGGCAACATGGTCCAAAGAAATTAAGGCAGATATAATGAGTTTCTTTGATAAAAAATAAGGAAACGTTATACAAATGTTATATAACGTTAAAAACATTATTTTAAGGTAAAATAACGCCTTTTTGTCGGCTGTGATGATTATATATTTTTGTGTTGAAAGTACCTGGAATGAGCCACATCGACTCGTTGGTTATTAGGATGACTCACTGATTCTTGCAGTAACTAGGAATATCATGAAATTACTAGAAATTATTGTATCTACATATACTGGAGGATTCAGTCGAGATGCCTGAAATACATTTTTTTAAATTTGGCCTTGTGTTACTCTAAAATACCCTACAACATTGATACGACTGCCATGTAACGTCGTGCTAATGACTTTAGCTAATGTACGGCATGTAGACCGAGACGAAATATGCAGGTCATGTGTGAATAAACCTACGGGTATATCATATATGTAGATCTAGCTGTCATTATTGGACTATCGAGATAATATATATTTAGTTTCGAGGCAACCATACCTATATACTTATTATCAATCAATCAAGTAAAGTAATCATGGGTAGTATATCCGGGTAGTATGGAACATGGGATATAGCATATACGATTTTGATATTTGAAAAAAAGACTATACACAGACCGATGTTTGGGGCAAATTGTAAACAGACTATAGGGCGGCAAATGTTACAATGTGAAATTGCAGTGTGTTCTGACATATCATAGTACAATGCTAGAAGTTACTGTAGCTGAGCAGTAGAATTTACTGTCGGTTTACAGTATTAAATGATGTATTTTTGGTTGCACATTTTACAGTGTGTCAAGAGTTTGTCTTCATTGATTGCGATCTGAAAACAGATTGATTATTCGCGATACATTTGGTGTACTATAATATACTGGTATGTGCATGTATACTTGGGATTTGCGACGCAATACATAGGCGAATTGTAATAGACCCACACGCACAGTCAATACATAAATGTACAAAGAACAGAGCGACTGCTACATTAAAACCTAAAAAGGAATGTGACCTATGCCGAGGCATCCAACGCAATTCACTAAATACAAACACCTGCATTAGCAAGGGCCTACTCTTGTAAACCATTCCCGGTGGTAATGTAAATATGGTTTGAGACAGCAAACATCACTGTGCACATAACATTACAAGGCCTCCGAAGTGATTTGTATGTATGCAGGGACAATAGACATCGGGTATATATAAGGCGTCTGTGCTAATTAAAACAACTGCAATTACCAAATATACACAGTAGGCCAATGACCCATGTCAGATGCAAACCATGAAATGTTAATGAATTTAACCGCTGTGCCAGTGGTTTCACTTTTCTCAAGTAATATTGATATAACCTAATGAAGATGTGATCATCATTTTAAGAGTCTTGCCATGTATAATACACCCTTCCTTCAAGATATGGGTTCCTTCTGAGAGTCACATTATCCCATCTGTGGATTTTGAACATTTTGTCGGGAGTTGAACTTCCAGAAAAGGTTCAAGGCCTGATAGACTAACTGTCAGGTTACAGCTCTTCATTATACTGTACTGGAAAATGTCTATTGGCAAAATGGCGTCATTTCCTTATGGATTGGTTATGGATATTGTCTCACATATTGACCGACTAAAATGAGAATAAAACTACAGTTCCATCCTAGCGATCACCAGAATGAGCCTCTGCGACTCCATAACCATTCCTACCATGCTTTATCTGAAATAAAAATAGTTGGGCTGACTTTATTCAAGTTGTATCCATTCATCTTACCATAGCATATATTATAGCAGGCTATTCATTTTATTGGTGATTATTACGACATGAGATTGATTAGAAAGGCGTGTCCATGCATTTATAATCACTTCCAAGTTGACGAGGCATTAAGTTCTTATCAACAAATACACATCATTTTAGAAAGCAAAAGCAAGACACACAATATATACCTAGACATACCAGGGACACCTGTAAGTCCCATTACTCCACCACATCCGACTCAGAATGGGCCACACGGGTCCTGGTGATGTAGAGACGCTGACCGACCGAGGCAAAGTACCTATGACGTAACTTCCGGTAGAGGTTTGGCAGGATTCCTGCAAGACGTAGCTCCATGCTCCAGCCGATGGACAGACGCTGGATGGGCATGAGGACGTGGAGGTTATCCATGACGTTAGACACAGAGCGGGTGAAGTGAGCCACGAGGAAGTTCAGCAGCAGCATGATGATAACAAACACATACTGGACGTGCATCAAGAAGATCTCAATCTTGTGCTTAGTGTCAAAGTGTCCAAAGTTCAGCATGTTCAATGTTATAGTGAAGACAGAGTAGATGGAATCTGTGACTGTGGAGAAATGTTTCTCACACAGGTCACTCCCACTGTCGTCACAGATAATATGGCGGAACACAAAGCTGTAAGGAATATTAAAGAAGAAGAAGACAGCAATGAAGCAGACCAGGTGTTTGACCATCCTCTCAAATGATATGATAAAGGGACCCATACAGCTGGTGGTCTGTAGGAAGAACATGACCGATATCACAATACAGCACATGGCCTCAATGAGGAAGAGATGGTCAAAGAACCTGGGAATGTCGAAGGCCTTCACCTTGAGAGAGATAACCAGCAGAACACCTGTGATGACACTCATGTTGAGCAGGAACTGGGCACACCTGTAGCTCATGTAGTGCAATGCAAGGTTCTTATGTCCAAGTGGGGTGTGGAACAACCAGGCCAAAGGCCCTCGACGAACTAGGTACAGTTCAATCAGATCTAAGATACTAGACAAGGATGAGTGTAACAGTAGATAGGCAAATATTGCATAGGTAAATGTAGGCGGCATGTCTGCAGATCCAGTTACTAACCCCATGTGCTTCGTTGAAATTGGAAATCTTGCTAATGTTATATTTGTAGTGTTGGTAATGTCGGTAATGTTTCTCTCAACAGGGCTTGTGTCAGTTGCATTATTCTCATCCTGATCTAGGAGACTTTCCCCCAAACTCATAGCACTGAAGAAGACGACCAGGTAAAGTACTCTCATAAGGAACCAGCAGAGAATGAAAGGTCTATTGATCTGTAATTTGGCATAAAACCATTTCCTAATGACTACCCCTGTTGAGGACTTCATAAGTGTCTCCTTAATATGGGGACAGAAAACTCTGGATCTGTCCAAGAGGGTGAAGGTTAACATGGGTGACTTCATCTCTCTACCCCCGTTGCATTCATATTCAGTCACATCAAACCATTCAGTTTTGTAAATGCCAATAGCTGTTTCCCTGGCCAGATAAACCCCTCTTGTTTCAAACATGGTGCTGAAAAGCAGGAATGTGCCCAGGTGGGAGGCCATCTCCAGGGGCCGCAGTCCCTGGTCATCTTCATCCATCAGGAGGCTTCTCAGTGTTCCCACAGGTAGGTTACCTTTCAGGAACTTCAATGTCTCATTGGCTTTGGTCTCACCCCTTGGCTGCAGGTGCGAGACCAGGACCAGGGCATGGAGGACGTTATAACCGTCATGGTCCTTCTGTTGCACGTCCACTCCATGCCTCAACATACACTGGAGGACCTTCAGGGACCCATAGGCTGCAGCCAGGACCCATGGGTTGTACAGCTGGGAGTGACACGTCCAGTCTCGGTGTGGACCTACGTCAATGACGTATCCATTGTCATCATCCTGCTCCAGTGACACCCAGGAGTCGACCTGCCGACGGTACAGCCCACTCAGTTCTGACTCCTGGCGGCCGGTGAGGAAGTCATCCCTGGTTGCTGGAGGCATCTCCTCCAGGGCCGACTCCAGCTTGTCAGCCTCATCATTAACTACCAAAGTGTGCAACCAGGGGGAGAGGGAAAGTCTCCTCTTCTTCAGGTCTGCCAGGGGAACACCTGCGTAGTCATTGCCACTAATACTTAGAGAACTCATTATAATGTATATACCTTAGCTTCTGAAGTAGGCGTTATAATGTCCTAAAGTCGTATAGAATAACAGTGTCCTTGTGCTCTGAAATTATTGAAGCACTTTCTGATCTAAATCAATATTTCAGTATGATCCTAACTCAGTTCCTTATTTAAATTTATATCGAAATGGCATATGGCAGATCCTATAATATACTTGGCTGGGCACCCACTAATAGCAATGTACATGTAATCCAGTATAATAATTTGGTCCTCCTGAAACTGTGGTATTTAATGACGAGATCCTTGTTTGAAAATATAGATCCTGAGCTGAATGCTATAAAGATTATGTCTGATCACTCCTCTCCTGTCCCTATGGACCTGCATGTAGCCACACGAGTTGCTCTGTGTGGACTGTGTCATCTGTGAGCAGCTCACTCCGACCCTATAGACATGGCGGCCACTGGGGTAGGTGCAATATGAATATTGCAAAGAGAGACCGTGGGATGTTCTGTAAACTAAAGCCAAAAAGCTGACCAGGGCTGTCTCATCCCATCATCACGGTTCCAATGGACTATTCAGCGATATAGTTGTGGACCTTGTCATAAAACTGTAAGCAGGACGCAGCATTAGATGGTAATGGAGTTTGCTCTGGACGACTCCACAGAGCCACTATAATTACCAATGGGGCACCCTACGGAAGCATCCAGCATGTGAGATTCGAGTAAATATGATAAATGTGGTTGACCTATCATAATATTAGGCCTATATCTGACATTAGGAAGGCTTCCCTATTTCGAGCACTGTACAAAATTATCAGATATGTATGCCAATAAAGTCCCCATTGAGAGCATACTTTATAGAAATGTATTTTTGTAAGGAATTAAATGCACCCCTATTCGTGATGAATGCACTCTTTGGGTATGATGGGCAATGTTGCCTAAATTGGACCCCCTAAGAAATACGCTTTGTACATCTCATACTTTATAATCTATATATAAATTGGGTCAGATTGGATTCGTTAGAGGTATATTATGGCATAGATTCTAGGCATATTTTAGAAGTCAGAAAATAATTCTTAATTAGCTTCAGAAGGGGTTCAAATTTGGGACAGGGTTTCCAAAATTGGAACACAGAGGATTCCAAAATTGGATCATTCATTAGTTGTTACTGGTGAGTCAAAAAGGAAGGAATAAGCCCATTCAACTCCAAATGCTGTGTAATACCAAATAATATCTGTCAGAAACAGAGCTCTAGCTTTATTGATCAAGTCTGCTGGACTGGGAAAGATATTGGCTAGTCCAAACCCAAAAAGGATACCGAGCCTGTATTGGACCGGAGTATTAGATAGAATAGAATAGTCCACAAATGGACTCTATGTGAAAAGGCCCTCTGTGATGTTGCAAAATGTTGACCGCCAATTCTATCAATGTTAATAAAACTATAAATTTAGCATATTAGAGTTGTTTTACAACAAGCAGTGAGAGGCTCAAATTTGTTATCATACAGTCTTACTCTTACACTCTACTTATTGTGATTATATATAATTACAAGATTATAGAGATTCATTATAGAAATATAAACCAGTCATAACTAATAAAGAGTTGGTGGCCCCTACGGGAGAGCCAATGCTCGCACACAAATCAGGCTGTCCATACAAATACGTTAGAGTCTGGGTGTAGTGCTATCCTATATCTGGTGCTGGGTGTAGAGGTGTGTCAACATCCCTCACCAGCAGGCCTAATGTGTAACTGACAGCGTCTACGTCATGTGACGTATTGACACCTGACAGTGCCACCTGCGCCCCCTGTGTTGACAGCACACACTAACAGATATCTAACAATCCCTACCGTCTATAGGGGGCGAAAGCCTACCCGTTTACTTTTAGTTGTGCGGGTTACGAAAACCCTCGAATCAGGACAGGAAGCCACGGCACGGTATGCTTTAAGTATGGGGGCTTTTGGAAACTTGAAAATTTCTCCTTCCAAAGGCATCCCTTTTGTAACAAATTTATAGTACAGTAGGGGGGATGTCTGACACACAAATACATGAAAGGATGTCCAGTAGAGATCTTTATTTGCTGAGAAATAATATTTTTTCCGAAAATCGCCATAGCGTGACATCGCTTCCTGTCCTGATTCGAGGGTATGAAATCACCCGTTTTTTGCGTCGCATCGGGTTACTTTCACGCCCTATCAACTCATCCAGTGCCACCCATCCCGCCAATATACAACATGTATGTTTAATAAGCCGGAGATATCACATTCACATGCTATAATGACTGGTTGAAATGTATTCATCGACCCAGACAGTGATATGATACCCTGAAGTATGAGTAATCGATTCCTTTTGTATCCTACATAAGATACCTCATGCTTTTCGATAACCTTGCTTTATAATGAGAAATTATTGACAGTAAATTTGGTACGCCTTCTCTGTTTAGTTTGCTCCCGTGTTAGTGGTATGCTCATGAATTAATAAATACTGTGGCCGAACCATGGTTAAGAGATTACACCAAGCCAATGATGGTTATTGGAGCACTGACTTTGCATTAAACAGACTTTGCTTTGCAATTTGAGGACGTGTATTTATTCACTTGGTGATCTTCAAACTCAGTTTTAAAAGTTATATAACCATTCATATGGTGTCAAACAAATAATGATACACTGGGGAGCATTCCGCATTAATAGAATGCACAGTGGCAGCTTATCAGTCCAAATTGTCCTGCTATTCTTGAGTACACGTATCCTGCTATATACTTATGAAGTCCTACACGTATGGTTTAATAAAGTGGGGCATCAAGTGCATATCCCTTCATCTGTTCTTCTTCCATGTCATTTGGTTGCACAGCCACTGCCTCCATTAACATGTGATTTCTCAAAAAAGTCAAAAGTCCAATGCTACTACGTATTACCATAGCTGGCGGCATTTCCATTTGGACCACAAAAAGACAGCCATCCGAGAAACGTATATCTTCTATACATTTCCATAGAAGGTAGAAATCAGCAGGATCCATGCCTTGCTGGTGTGTCTTTGGTGATTACTTTCTTCCCTGACTACTGTATGTAACCCCAGGGAAGGTCACAAGGAATTCTATTCAGTCATTTAGAATGTTTCCCATTTTGAATTGGAAGAATTTGTAACATAACCATATGTAGTCACTATTATTCGGCAACAGCTTGGTAAGAGCAAAGAACCTGCTAATAAATATCGCCTTTATGTTATGTTACAAACTTATAGAGATATTCAAAAGAAGATTGATGGTGTGATTAACGTCAAAAATTACTCCGGATCAGGGTGCCCGGGTGATTGAATTGTCCTAATCAAAAATCGAGTCAATCGGAGCGTAAACGGCGGCGATATCCGAGTTTCCGTTTTCTCTATGAAAAATCATTATGACAAAACACTACCAAGATTATTTCTCATCCACGCATCAAGATTCATTGCTGGAGAGCCAAAAAAGCTCTGATAACACCGTTCGATATTTCTCGCATTGACTCGTAGTGTAATGTAGTGTTTACATTGAAACAGAGCAAATTTCACCACTTTTTCCATGTTTTTGGTTTGGACACATCTATCGGCTACTTCTGAATCTTATTTTTCCCGTCATTACGCACATAATTGTCTTGTTCAAGAAAACATCTCAGTGGCCCCCTAGGTCAAAATGTAAGGGGTAAAATTTGATTTTAAAATCGGACCAACATCTATTTAAAAACGGCTCTCCAACCCGACGTATTTAATAGACTCAGGTGTTAAACCCTAAGTTAAAGATCTGTATTGGTATAGGACAAATGTGCTGAATGTATAGTGACAGAACTAACACTTTCATTCCGTCCTTTGCTCCATCTGTATATATCAAATTTTTCAGTATATGATACGTGACATGTAGTGGAAAAGGGGGCATTTGTGCACCATGCACTAAGATTCCTTTTCGCAGATTCTTCCCCAATTATGCTGAAAAAGAGAGAAAATAGAGGGGAACGCCGCAAATCCCAATTACCATATCATTATGAAGATGAGCACCTTCTGGATTTACATGCAAGATGTCATACTATCACATGATATGGTATTACCATCTCATTCAGTCATTGTAGATTGTAACTATGATAAAGTTCCATCCAAGAACAGTGTGTGGCTTTGGGGTGAAATGAATCCATTTTATTATGGTATAGTACCATGTAAGTCAATGCAAAAGCTACATGGGTTGTCACAAAAACAGAAATCGGTCATAGCCTAAAATGAAATTCCTCATATGCTCGTATCAACTGTCTCAAAACCCTACCTCCTCTATAACAATTGCCGGTCCTCACTCAGCTACGACTGTTACTGGAGGGACAGCAAGCTTTTCGCCCTTTTCTGGATGGCCAATTTTCAACCATATTATCCTCAAATTTCAACTATATTTTCCTCAAAGAATGGTGCACCCAGTAAAGTATAAACAAAGTGCACTGGAACTTGAGAAAACTAAACATCTCTTTAAAATGGCCAAGATAACTCAGTCAGAAATTCAAGGGAGTCAATGAAGTATCTAAAAACTAATATCAAATTTCCGAAATCGTCAAACGGATCCCATCTGCAAGAAATAGCCCATATTATACATGTAGTGCACAATGTACATGTGTATGCAATCATTTCATTGCCTTCGTGTGCTGGGGTGGATACATCTGAATCGCGTGTGGAACAAAATCGAAAGGGGAGAGAACTTGGCAAGTCAAGGGAAACGTCTGTATTTTTATTTGTTCTGTCATGCACCAGTGATCGACATGATCGTCTCCAATACCAGCAACCCAAGGGGGAGCACAGCCTGAGGACATCTGGTGACAAATTGCACGTTATGAGAACTAATTAGATATGATGCATGGAAGTAGTGCCTTCTTGGTACAAGCCTACAACATAGGCACCTTCACAGGGGTAGTTAAATGAAAGTACAATCATTCACCAGCAGCATCAATGTACATTAATACGTTTCACACACTACATCATACAAGCTCAGTATGCTGTACCTGATGTTAGGGTGTCAGAACAACTTGATACGCATGAACATGCGACAATTGGTTGGTGTGGTGAAATTTCAGGTTTTTCTTTTTTTCTATCTAACGAAAGAGCGTTATTACACACAAACAAGCCATCCTTCTTTTTACCCACAAGATATCCTTGCGCTGTGACCCCCCCTCCCTCCCCCACACCCTCTCGCAACAAGCACACGGACGCCCGATATCTGCATGCTCCAACGTAAACGTATTCTGTATTCAATGGCACGCGGGGAGGGGGGGAGGGGGTGCCCCGAGGTATAAACATGCCTGGTATTGGTATTTCTAGATCCTTTAATCAAACATGTTTGGTCCTTCGGTAAGGCAGATGTAATTTAAAATTGGTGCACGACATCATGGAACAACTCTGAATGAAACTTTATTTTTTGACACTATGCAGGCCCAAAACGCCCACATGTGTCATACTTGCAATGTATGGCTCTCTATCACGGGATGGCACTAGGGAATATGATATGGACAATTGTGACGACCAGGAGATGGGTCACAAGAGGATGAGGAAGGGGACCCAGCATAAGTATAGTGACCTCCTTCTCATAGGTCATGATCCGGCCTCTAGTCTAGACAACATATAACATATAATATGTTTTATTTTTCATGTCCTATGGAGCAGTACTTTTCAGAATACATGTACTTCTTCTTTAACGATACATGATCTAGACAGTCATACGGTGCCCATATAGATGTCAAAGAGAATCATTCAACATGAAGATGTGTGGATGAGGCAGGGGAACAAAACACCTACTTTAATACAGAGTGCTAAGAGTTCCACATGGAGTAAATAATTCGTCTAGGAGGGTGGCATTACGCCTGTGTAAATATAGGAACAGGTTTACAGCACAGACTTACTGGTACCTAGCCTCTGTGTCATGTAGTGCTGTAGTGCTATATGTAGTGCTCTCCATATTGAGGACCAAAGCACTGACCAACAAAGCACCCTCTGCACAAGACACCTGACCCCCCCCCCCCTCCCTTATACCTCCTACTGCCCGTGTACACTCACCTGACCGTGTACCAGCCAGGTATGAACACAAGTCACCTGTGGAGTCTATGGGACGTTGCCAGCGACCAACAGAGCCACGTCCACTGCAAAGGATATATCAAAATAACCCAGGGAGGTCAGTGTATGGCAGCATGGAGGTGGGTCAGTTTACCACAGGTAGAGCCATAAAACGCTGAATGTGGGAAAACAGGCTGTTGGTAGTACGGCTAAGGGTGCTGCCCACAAGTGGAACGGCCAGGTAGTGGGGACGTGGTGTGTATAGGGTGCAGCCAAAGCCAAGCAGGTGACGTCTTTTTATATCCCTCCATATAAAGGTGGAAATAGCACCCTCCCACCACTCACTCACCCACAGGGTGTCTGTCTGGGGAGGACCCCTGCCAGTGGACACACCAGCTGCTTGTGAGACATAGGAGACGTTAAATCTGCCCCCAGGATCTTATATCATTTCTGAAAGCACACCAACCGTGACTATATGCGGCATGAGACATGTAGCAACACACTCCATGCTGCGTTGTGCCTGGCCTACACCCACCACTCACATGGGGAGGGTTTAGCATGGCGCGATAGGATTTGGGTCATATTTGGTTTCCTCCTTATTTGTCCGAAAGCTAAAGGAGGTCGTCACCCCCAGCCAGGTAGGACCTATGGGTGTAGTGAGGGGTACGCCATACAACAGAGGACTGCCAATCAACTGAACACCCAGGGGGTTGTCTGTATGCCCTTCTATCGTACTAAGGGCATCTGGGGGTCGGCCCCGCCCCCTTCCCCCTTCTCAACTCCCCTGAAGTTCAGGTGTCCTCGCCACGCGTCACCAGGGCAACAGAGTTGCAGCATCCAGGGACGCTCTAACCAAACAGCGTGCATCGACGTCCTTATTGATGCTGCACGTTAGGGGTGGCTGCATGTAGGTAGTCTTACTGTGGACACAGGAGGAGGGAGGCACGTCATACCTGGCTGCATACAGACACTGGAGGACCTGATTACTGCTGGTCCTGGCCTCAGGCGAACCTCCAGGACACTAGAGATCAGGTGGACCCCAATGACCAGAGGAGGTGTGAGGTCTAAGAGGGTTGTTGGGGGACGTGTGCGGTCGTGCATACATTGACTGAAGAAGTACTGCATGGGACCTTTATGTGGATATGTGTAACTACATACGTGTTCATTGGTGGAATGTTGATGGCCAGGGGGATCTGTCATTTGTAGAGTAGCACCAAAGGGATCCACTTGTCTGCCTGGAGGGTGTGTACGATTCAATACCTGCATGGACCTTCTTCAGAAACACACCTGGTCATATCACACCTGCAGCTAGCTTACAGGCATCAGGAAGCGCTGTGAATCGTGATAAGTATCCTGGACATCCTCCACAGTGGACCACATCACCTATAATATTCTACAACACCTCACCTGTAGCTACCAGCCAGGTGTGACACGTGTTCAGCACTTCCCCCAAAGCACCACCTGATAACCTTCCTCACACGTGGTAACATGAGGATACTCTAGGGTGCACCTATACAAGTCCTTCATAGTGATCCTACCATTTACCTGCCCACATCGCCTCTGACCATGTTTGCGCTGGGCCGGTGGCGTGTCCGGCACGGCCTCCTGTGTGGCCTGCTGGGATCGGCTCTCACCCTCCTGCTCCTGGCCCTCACCGACCAGCTCGGCGCGCCCCTCAGGACTCTAGAGGGGGACGCTGGGGGCAGTTCAGACGCCGGGCGGTGGTCTGCCGCTGGACGGCGCCACCTCCGTAACCTGGCGTGTCCGTGCGGGGCTGAGAGCGGCGAGCAGCAGCAGCGGGAGAGTCAGGAGAAGGCCGACATGATGAGACTCATGCGGCTCCTCATGGAGAAGCTCAACAGGTCACTAGACCAGCCGCCGCTCCACAACCAGCTCCAGCAGGCGCGGGACGTCCTCCAGGGCGCCAGTAGCCTTGACCTTGAGACCGCCCACCTGGGGACGCCCTCCGCCTCCCACAAGTCCCACACCCTCGGACCGCGCGGGGTCGGCGCAGTGGTGCTCGACCCGACGTTCCACTTCCGGTCGGTAGTGACGTCAGAACAGAAGCAGGCGCTGTATGTGGCACTCCTTAAGCTGAGTGAGGTGTCCAAGCAGCACGGGTACACCTGGATGCTCTACTCGGGCACCCTGCTCGGCTCCTTCCGGCACCACGACATGGTGCCGTGGGATGACGACTTTGACATCTTCATGAACTCGGCCCAGAGGGAGGCCATCATAGCCACCCTCAGCCACCTCCAGCCGGGCTTCCACCTCTTTGAGGCCGGCTCCAGACTCAAGTTCTGGTCGTCAGAGGGCACGGTGCAGTCTAGTAAGTACCCCTGGAAGTGGCCGTACCTGGACATCAGCTTCTACAAAGAGAACAGCACCCACATCTGGGACGGCTCCATGGAGGATGACTATGGGGACAGGTTGTATGTCTACAGGAAGGACACCGTGTTCCCCCTACACCTGCGGCCTATGGGCAGGTACTTCTTCCCCGCCCCCAGAGACTCCTACCAACACCTACAGCTCACCTATAAGGCAGGTGGGCTGGGCATGTGCTGGACTACTCACTATAGTCACAAGAATGAGTCGCTCACAGACGGGGTGCATAAGATTATGTGTAGTGAGCTCAGACACATTTACCCCTTCGTGCATAGGACTGCTCATTCCAATGGAGTCTTGGAAACGCTCAGGTTGGATTCGAAAGAAATTCATCACCTTGTTGTGGACGAACCGAAGTATGCCTTAACTGATCCATACTCGATTAAACTTACTCATTCATAGTATCAGTAGATCCTTTGTAATACTTCAGATTAAATGTGATATCTTGTAGAACTGTGAGCTATGCCTGTCAAGCGAATCATGTGATGACAATTAACCATCGCTATATCTTAGGACTCCGGCCTTGGGTCAAAGTGGTGAAAGATTGTATGGTCTGGACAAAATGTATAACAGTACATTTATATAATGCTAGGTAAGACCTTGGTAATTCCACCACCCCTGTTTTATGCAAAACACGACCGCATGTTCAATATGCTGGATTATTAAAGCATATTATGTAAAGAAGTGTCCCTGCCGAAATCAGCCGTATCTTGAGAGTGCCGGATTAAATGAAGACCGTATATTTGAGGCCTGACTGTATATATCATGTTTGTGTTAACAGATGTGCATCTCTGTTTCCTTTGAGCACCTCGATGTGTTCGATGTCCACACTTTCACGTAGTGCTTACATTTCTTTAGCAGAACCAAAATACTTTCAACTAGTCCTGGTACATACAGAATAGCTACATACTATGCATGGTATATTTACTCTTAAGATATTCTTATTGAGTCTGTACAGTGAGGGAGGTATAGTGTTATAACGTTAAAAGCTCAATTTTACTTAGCTTTTAACGCTACAACAGTAGCTATAGTCGTAGTCTAATGCGGTGTAGAAGAGTGGCAGACTGTGGTTTAATGTACCATATTTTTCATTAGCCATTTGGGGTATCGTTATTCCCCGGGGCAATTACATCTAGCAATATAGCAAACCATTATCCCCAATATACACGTACCTGTCAGTATTGGGCGAGTTCCATTATAAAGGTGTTTGCGGATTATGAAAATATTTGGATATGCCTCTTTGTGAAACACTATACTGTGCCTACACATCTATACTACGAAAAATATATCGTGTAGACTAAGGGAGGGTTCATTATTTATGGCAGGGGGGGGGGTGAGCGTTTGGCAAATCGAATACGTCAAAAATAATTGGCCCCCCCCTCGGAATAGGTTGAAAAAAAAAGGCCCCCCCCCTCGGAATAGGTTGAAAAAAAAGCGCCCCCCCCCCCCTCACCCTGGATCGTTGTCCACTTTATTACAAAAACGATGTTGGTGTCTACTAATTGTATACATTTAATCCTGGGCACTTTTTTACCTACAATTTACTACCTTGCAACAAATACATCCATTGGTAAGGTGTTTTAGTGTAAACGTCTCATGTCATGATACTCACTGGTGTGTGATAATAGTCAAACCTCAGACACTTGACTTACATACCGTTGAGTTTAAGGGCCCCAGTGCTTATAAATTGGAAGCTCCCATACCCTCAGTGCTTACATGAGGCCGGCACTTTTTTGAAGACTGACAAAACGGTGGGCTATTCTGAGTGTCAAAAGTGATGCAGTGAGAAATTTGCTGGGATTTGGAGGAAAATTTTAGAAAATTTGGAACATATTGACATAATTTGGTAAAATATAACACAGGCTGTTACCAAAATTCGCGACATTTCAACGTACTAGATTCGCGACATTTTTAGGAATACCCCTAAAAAAAAAGCCCCCCCCCTAAGAATAGGGTAAAAAAAAAATTGCCCCCCCCTCAAATGCTCACCCCCCCCCCCTGCCATAAATAATGAACCCTCCCTTAGTATTAAATCATTCTTGCTTTTTGTACTTGGCAAAGACACTGTTTCAATATGACACATTTTACGTGTTACGGGTCTCATGTATACTATTTATTACAATGCACGAATGACTATGAACGGAACCTAATTTTATACCTATATATAGTATTATATTTTTGTGACTGTATGTTTCAGTAATAATCTGAACACTTATGTTTCAAATATTAACTCAAACAACTAAAATATATGGAAAACGTATACATATACAAATGTGAAATATCGTTTTGTGTATGTTTATTGTCCCCTCTCCTTAAAAAGGTTAGGCATCAGAGGCGTGGAAGTGCAGCATAGACCCTTTAAGGGCCGCATGCTGATATTATGCATCATGCCCGTTAACTTCCTGATGCATGAATGCTGCCCTGTGTGGCATTCATACACCATGACACATTCCCCTAGAGGGTCTGCATGAGTAGACTCGCCAGGGCTGCGTTCATGTATCATGACATTTAGGGGCATAACGCATTAACTCGTTAGGCGGCCCTTAAAGGGTTAAGTCACCACAGGATCATATGAGGCCAATCGTATCTACTAAATTTGTGATTGCATCTAGTGGTGACCTGACGGGGCATTCCTTCATATCGTTCATCCACGTCCAATTCCCATCAAATGGCATTATGCTCAGATTCGGTTCAAAGACTTTCCAGGTGTCATGGGACGATTTTTTTTTTTTTCCCCCTATACATGAGAAGATCATTGCAATCATAATTTCAGCCTAAGTGGCAGACTGTGGTTTAATGTACCATATTTTTCATTAGCCATTTGGGGTATCGTTATTCCCCGGGGCAATTACATCTAGCAATATAGCAAACCATTATCCCCAATATACACGTACCTGTCAGTATTGGGCGAGTTCCATTATAAAGGTGTTTGCGGATTATGAAAATATTTGGATATGCCTCTTTGTGAAACACTATACTGTGCCTACACATCTATACTACGAAAAATATATCGTGTAGACTAAGGGAGGGTTCATTATTTATGGCAGGGGGGGGGGTGAGCGTTTGGCAAATCGAATACGTCAAAAATAATTGGCCCCCCCCTCGGAATAGGTTGAAAAAAAAAGGCCCCCCCCCTCGGAATAGGTTGAAAAAAAAGCGCCCCCCCCCCCTCACCCTGGATCGTTGTCCACTTTATTACAAAAACGATGTTGGTGTCTACTAATTGTATACATTTAATCCTGGGCACTTTTTTACCTACAATTTACTACCTTGCAACAAATACATCCATTGGTAAGGTGTTTTAGTGTAAACGTCTCATGTCATGATACTCACTGGTGTGTGATAATAGTCAAACCTCAGACACTTGACTTACATACCGTTGAGTTTAAGGGCCCCAGTGCTTATAAATTGGAAGCTCCCATACCCTCAGTGCTTACATGAGGCCGGCACTTTTTTGAAGACTGACAAAACGGTGGGCTATTCTGAGTGTCAAAAGTGATGCAGTGAGAAATTTGCTGGGATTTGGAGGAAAATTTTAGAAAATTTGGAACATATTGACATAATTTGGTAAAATATAACACAGGCTGTTACCAAAATTCGCGACATTTCAACGTACTAGATTCGCGACATTTTTAGGAATACCCCTAAAAAAAAAGCCCCCCCCCTAAGAATAGGGTAAAAAAAAAATTGCCCCCCCCTCAAATGCTCACCCCCCCCCCTGCCATAAATAATGAACCCTCCCTTAGTATTAAATCATTCTTGCTTTTTGTACTTGGCAAAGACACTGTTTCAATATGACACATTTTACGTGTTACGGGTCTCATGTATACTATTTATTACAATGCACGAATGACTATGAACGGAACCTAATTTTATACCTATATATAGTATTATATTTTTGTGACTGTATGTTTCAGTAATAATCTGAACACTTATGTTTCAAATATTAACTCAAACAACTAAAATATATGGAAAACGTATACATATACAAATGTGAAATATCGTTTTGTGTATGTTTATTGTCCCCTCTCCTTAAAAAGGTTAGGCATCAGAGGCGTGGAAGTGCAGCATAGACCCTTTAAGGGCCGCATGCTGATATTATGCATCATGCCCGTTAACTTCCTGATGCATGAATGCTGCCCTGTGTGGCATTCATACACCATGACACATTCCCCTAGAGGGTCTGCATGAGTAGACTCGCCAGGGCTGCGTTCATGTATCATGACATTTAGGGGCATAACGCATTAACTCGTTAGGCGGCCCTTAAAGGGTTAAGTCACCACAGGATCATATGAGGCCAATCGTATCTACTAAATTTGTGATTGCATCTAGTGGTGACCTGACGGGGCATTCCTTCATATCGTTCATCCACGTCCAATTCCCATCAAATGGCATTATGCTCAGATTCGGTTCAAAGACTTTCCAGGTGTCATGGGACGATTTTTTTTTTTTTCCCCCTATACATGAGAAGATCATTGCAATCATAATTTCAGCCTAAACTTCATACACTTTACTACGTTGTGATTTAATTATATACACCCTATATTCTGCCATAGGCTTAATACAATGTTACAATAAACTTTTTCATCAACATAAGTCTATCTTTCGCTTTATCATGATACATCGTGAAATAGAATCAATTCCCCCTTTGTATCACCCACTTTCCTTACCGATAATAATTCAATGGGCGGTGCGTTTTACACTGATTTCCAACTCACAACTTTGGATCCCTCACCATCTCAGAGAGTAGTGGAGCTGATTATCTTACTTCCCTCTTTGTCTGGTACACCGATCCAATCTCCTCCAGCTAAAATTCAGCTGTCACTTGCCTCCCACAAGGTGTGATCGGTCACCCAGCTCTCTCCCTACCTGAGCACCGGTCTCATTTCCCCCTGTCCGACTCACTGCCTCTACATCTCCTCTCCCCATTCATCTATTATCGTCCTTTCCGGTGTGGATGACTCTCCATACCTACTTCTCTGGACGCCCACAGCCACCTCCCATTTCCTCCCTATTCCACCCTCGTCCTTACCACAGGCCCTTACCCCAACCTACCTCCTGAAGCAGCCACTTCCCTTTGTCGTGTGGACAAGTTCCACCCCAGTCCCCTTGCCCTCACCCTCACCCCTGATGTATACAGATCGATATAATTGTCTACTAAATTAACTGCAGACCTATCTAAGCTGCATATATTATGAGACCTACGATTAGGATAAGTTGGAGCAAATACATTTAGTGGAGTCTAAACATGATCGACTGATTCACATCATTTATAAATTTTATTTCATGTAACAGAAAAATAACTCACACTATGCATCATACGAAATACGTTCAAAATGCTGCTCACACCACAATGAAGTCAACTTAGTTTGCTCAATATCAATTATATCAACTTAATTCACAAACCTGGGATTAAATCTCGACTTCTCTGAAATTTACTCTTCCGTTCATACTTTGGTAAATATATACATTTATCAATAGTGAGACCACTGGCACTGGCCGGTCAGCTCTTTAGTTCATCATAATGTTTATGAATAATACATCGTACTTTGTACTCCTTCTCTGGCAGCTAAAAGGAATGTGCAACATTATGTTGCACTGTGCTACATGTATGCGACGTATTATGACGTCATTACAAGATGATTAATAACGACGTATTATGACGTTATCATATATGCTGGTTACATGGCAGATGACGTGTTTTGACGTCATTACGTGACTGTTCATGAGTGACGTAGTATGACGTCATCACGGGATTAGTCATGACGTTGGTGACGTGATTATGACATCATATGGTGGTACATGACGTATATGACGTGACTATGACGTCATCACGTGGTGGTCCTGACGTTGTCTGAGACTATCTTCCACTTGTTGTCTACAGAGGTGAGTGTGATGTTCTGTGTGAATGTCTGTAGCGGATTCCCCTGGTACTTGACGGTACCCGATGACGTCACCAGGATGGTGGTGTGGCCCTGTGTCGCCTTACCTACACAAAGAGAAAATAAAACTTCAATTTTTGGAATAATTTATTTCATTTCAACAATAACATGATATTAACTCAATCGCTTCCCTTTTCTAGTGACCGTGGTCTCCTATTGCAGTCTCATTCGATTGAGATAAACCTCAAAATGATAAATATGTCAAGTCATGGATATTGTAGTTTTTAATAGTAATCTAATCAATGATGCTACCCTTTATTATGTGTTGGAAGTTGCTTTTCTAAAATATATTTTCCTCTTTTATTAATTAAACCGGGGGCTACATCCCTGATTAAATTACTACTTCTGTTTCTATCAAGGCATGTTTGTTGTTACATAAAGCAAAAGGAATGAATGGTATATGTGATTGCTATCACATGTGAACCAGGGCAGTCTAGCGTCTTCCAGATTGAGGCCTGACTGAGGGCATCTGTACTTCTCTTCATATGTTTAGGACCACATTAATAACGATACGGCTCCCATGATGCAGTTCACCCGAGGCAATTTGGTGGGTCCTGGTCGGTGGTTGCTTTCCCGCTCAGCGCCATGTTGTTATTGCAACGTTCTTCTCACGACACACCCCAAAGCACCAAATGTTCAGACCTAGTGTCGCCTGCAGCGAAGCTGCCGGTACAGAAATAAAGAATTTCAGCTTTTGTCAACAGGCCGCCCTGATGATTTTTTCGTTGTTTTCTGTGTAAACTACTGCCCTACCTTCATTTTCATGAAGGTTACCGAAGGTAGAGGCAATATTGCGGCCTCAGAGCGTCTCAAAAAGTGTCTCACCCCGATTTTACATTAGAACAAAGAGGATTTCATGTAAAGTGACACTTCATGAAGGTCTGAAGTTTACTTGAAACCCTATCCTTTAGCACTGAGCCGAAAAAGTAGGTTTTGTGCTGTTTATGTGACTTTTTTTTCAATATCAATTTTGTGTATGAAATATTGCTTTTTTTTTTTCAACATTTGATGGCATTGATTGGCATTGATCAACACTTGTATGGTGCAGCATTTAAATATTTTATTTGCAGGTTTTTCACAGCAAAATAAGACGCAAAAGGCAAGTGTTTTTTTGGGCAAAAATCGCAAAAATACCTGTCGTATAAGAACCTGGCACAGGGGTGCCCTGGTTCAATAAATCATACAAATACCCAATATAAATCACATGAATGCTAATCTGAGAATTGTTATTTCTTACTTGGAATGGGTTGTGCGTCAAAACACTCGGTTGAATGTTCACTGGCGGGCAGTGCCACCAAGAAGTTGCCGATCTCTGCCGTGCCACCCACCGCTGTGCCGTTCCACACCATGGTCGCCGTATCCAGGTACAGCTTATTGAGCATCTGAAGACAATAGAGGCACATATAATGGTTACATATTTCACGGACTTGAGTCAGCACGACCCCCCCCCCCTACCCTTCCTCTACCTCCAACGGTCGAAAATCATTTGCACGCACCCTTTTTTCATAGTAACATGCAGTTTTTTTTAATACAATCTATTGCAATAATTTGCCCCCCCCCCCCCCAAAAAAAAAGAGGAGTTGAAAAGCCCATCCCCCTTCTCCCTAGTCAAGAGATCGCATTTTGTTTACAGCCTCCCCGCCCCCCTACAAAAAAAAACCCATCACTCCCTTTAGCACCAATGGCTCATGTCCAGGTTGCTACCTACACCATGTCATGACATTTTTTTGGCGTTAAGTTACACATCTCTATCAATTTAATAGATTCACATTATTTTTCTGGGATTTCGTTCAATTTATATCTTAGGTAAATGCATAGGAGGCTTACGTATAGATGCATTAAGGGGTTCATCGCAATATCTAACAATATCTATTATGTAAAATCCCCATAACAATAATACTCGGGTAATGAGAAGAAAGGAAGGAGAAGACCAAATTCGATCAAACAATGCCATACATATCTCTTTATTCACAAAAATAAAATAAATGGTATGAGCTTTAATGCTAGTTCCCATAATTGTGTATATAATGTATTGATCTCAACATTGAACTAGAAGAATTGACCAAAACCTAAGATCCAAACACATCGGAAAGCATAGGAAGTTTATAGTTGCACAAACACATGTATAGCAGCACGATATTTGAGTTTGCTGATCCACCTAGCTTTAACTTGGAGCGTTGATATATAATTCTTTCAGTATACTGCTATTTATCCCATAACATGACGCGGGAGCAGGATCGTTATTTCAAGTGATACTCATGACTTGTATCCACCCCTGGGCCACATATCCTTATTATTAATATGTTTTGGGCACAAGATGGACATCCAGATTAGTCAACTACCGGGTATCCTTAATTAACCGGATCCACGAGGGTCTAGAAAATTGGACATATTTTGGTGATAACATATACATTATATTGGCCGTTTGCTAAGTAAGACCAGATTACCGAAAACACACCGATTGCATTAGGCAAAGCCTCATGGGACAGTTAATGGTAAAACAAATATTACAGAAGTAAGGTAATTTAAATGAATTAGGAAACGCCTTGATACATGTATAGGTCATGGTTCTTAGATCAAGCAAGTTTGTTTGTTTTTGGAGCAACAATTATGCCAATATCTGACTCACAAAAAACTTTGGTGAAACAGGTTTTGCATTCTGCAAGTATACTTGTACTATTAGAACTGACTACCGGTAGGTCAAATCTAAGCAATAAACCGGTCCGTATTCCTCTATATCTAGCATAACATAACATGCCATACTTTAAATTAATAGTTTAATTCTTAAGTAAATGTATTTTGGTTCTTTAGTATATGTCTATACATATTTTCCAAAATGTCAACGATAGTAGCCTACTGTATATATGTACTTTTTCGATATACAAGGATAATTGTATATATATTTATACATGTATACAGTTAACATTCATTCCCATGTCAGCAGTATATATGAGTACATGTACAAGGGATGGGGATATATATTACGATTTCCAAGCATCTGACATATTCAGTTTTAATAGAGAATTGATTACAATGGTATTCATGTTCACGACCTTAGTGAGGTATAGTTAAATGGCGCCGAGATATGAAGAAAGAGCTATCTCTTGTCGTTATCGTATTCAACGTAATAAGTACCTTAGGCGCTTGTAAACTAATCATCATTTAAGAACTGAATTGTCTCAAAGAATCGATAGAGTTTGGGGTTTGCCTTGCCTGAAAAGGCCCCATGAGGAGAACAGCACTTATTATGCTGAATACGGTATACCGGTATATACTTTATTGGCCGAAATGCTATAACGTAAAGTTTCCGTCATTAATGCCGTGACAAAAATCCACGGTAGGAACATTTTGTGAAATATAACGCACGGCCAATGAAAGACAAACGCTGATACGAAGCGAGAAGCGTGCTATTAAAGCTTTGCCAATGATATTTTAATAGCACTGATAAATGGATCATGCACTTGAATGACTAATCGGAAATGATAATTATGCACAAGCTTGAAAAACTGGCCTGCCTGTCTTTTGTTATGCTAAATTAACTAAAAGTGTCATTACTATACGGTGCAGTCATATGATTTTCAGAAAAGAGGTAGCATATATTTACAAAGCAAAACTGGATCTATTTAAATAACCATTTATATGAGTTAAAGCCGACTATTACATATACTATATTAATGGGTATGGCGTATCCAAATACACAACATACGCGGAACACTTTCCACACAATGACTACTTGAATAATACAACAAAATAGTAATCCAATTTTACGCCCCTCTCCGTCTAGAGAGGGCAGACCCCACCCCTTTGAATGTTAAGCCACGTAAGATGACCCCCTAAAGTATGTGAGGAATCTACGTGTGCGATGAAAAACGTCCCATCACGGGACGATTTGTGCAAATAAAATATCAAATCTATCAATCAATCAATCGCTGTACCCCCCCCCCCACCATGTACAATGGTAACACACAAGATTTTTCAATGAAATGGATCGACACTTTTTTGGCCCCTTGAGGGGTTGGAAATATATGACATGGGTCCCCCCCCCCCACCCCCGCCCCTACTTGTTAAATAATGCCCAATGCCCTAACGTCCCTAATGAAAAAGGGCCCTACTGAAGGTTGTCTAAATATTCACCATTTCTTTCAGCTTTAACCTATACTCATTTTAAGTTCTTCCTACTTCCTATGTAAAATATACAGATGTCATATTGGCATTTACTTTCTGAAAATATAATCATATACCGCAATTAAATCAAGCACCACTTGGAAGAACTATGAATATACATTGAATAAATACATAAATTATACCGATAGATGTATGGTGAATGTATCATACAATTTTTCTGAACTTTATCACAAACACATTCAGGCTACAAATAGTTTCGTAAGTATGGTGACTATTAAAGATTGCACCTTAGTCCATACTTCTATATACTCACCCATCTCCCTTCCAGGTTATTATATTATATTTAGATATAATTATGATATCTCTGATAACAATAACAATGAGATGTGTAACTAAACACATGTAAAATCATAGATGACATTCAGTTGTCTTAATTTCGATATCAAGCTCCTTAAGTGCGATATAATCTTTGAGAGAGTCAGGATAAAGTATGGTTTTGAGGAGAACATTAAGTTTAAGACCAATAGTTTGTCGTATCACTGTCCGGCATAGGAAGCGCAAGGAGCGCGGTGTGGTAACCCACTTCTCCAGCCAGCTGACCATCTGCGGCTCGTCCTGGAGTCCGCTGGAGATGTGCCCCTCCTTCAGCCAGACCGGCTTCATGAGCGCTCCTGCGTACAACAACCAGTAGGACATCTCGAAGAACTTGAGCTCAAACGTCAGCTGCAATGCTGTGATTGGCCGGTAGAGGAAGTGTTGGATACTAGTGGTATCCAAGTCACAGTTACAGTAGATGAACTTCTTGACCAGCTCTGGGTAGTTAGCCCGCACAGCAGCCCAGAGCGGAGTCGACCCTAGCGTGTTGTCATAGTTGGGATTGGCACCGAGGCGCATAAGCATCTCCACACCGACCTCGGAGCGGGCCCGTGTTAATGTCAACATAAGTGTGGCTTTGTCGACATTGTTCCGTGCATTGACATCCCCACCCTTGGCAATGAGTAGGATGAGCGTTACTAGGTGTTTATTGCGAGCTGCAGAATGTAACGGTTCATTGAGGTCCTCACCAGCGCCTGCCGTTAGAAGGTCTAGGATAATCCCCAGGTTGTTTTTAACCACGGCTAGGTCCAGTGGCGTGTGGCGCAGACCATGTGACTGCGACACCCCATTAACATCACAGCCGTAGGCGATGAGTAGCCGGACATTCTCCTCGCTGTCATTGTCAATAGCCCTCATCAGTAACTTAGTGGCATACTCGTTGTTGTCACAACGCAGCATAGCACCGCTGTCAATCAGCAGACGGGTCATCCGCGTGTCGGCCTTGGTGACGGCCACATAGAGCGGTGAGACGTCCATGAAATCTGACTGGTTCACATCAGCACCAGCTAGAATCAGTAGCCGTGCTATCTCCAGGTAATCACAGCCTAGGTCATTCTTGGGGTCATAGCAGGCCACTGTAGCCAGCAGTAGCGTCTCGCCACCCAGGTTGGGGTGCGTGATGTTTACGTCAGCGTTGTGCCGCAGAAGGCCCCTGACCATAGCTATCTTACAGCCGACACATGCGTAGTACAGGGCGCTCTCCCCGTTACGCCCTATCTTATCTACATCAGCACCATAACGCATCACATCCTCTAGCATGACCGCATTGCCCTCAGTGCAGGCCACATGAATCGGAGAGTACCCAATGTAGAGGTTATGGCTCATTCCCACCTCGTCTTCCGTAAATTCCATGTTTGCCGATACGCCTGACTCCAACAGCAGACGCAGCTTCTCAGGGTTGGTAGCATGGTCTAGCAGTGCCTGGTACAGTGACTGCCTTTTCTGTTTCAGTTCTGTCAAATAACTGCTAGTCTGTGGAGCAGCACTTGGGTTTTTATATTTCTTTCTGTGGCCAGGGACGGTTTGTTTCGGGACAGTCGGCTCGGGGTCGGGTACATTTGCTGTGGCACCCTGTTCCACTGGGTTCCCATTGGCGTCTAATGGCTGTGTTGCTACATTATTCCCCGAATCAGTTGTCAATTCACCACTGGAAGCATCCAATTTCTTAGATTTGTTTTTCTGTGGACAGCGGTCACCACACTCGACTAGTTTCCCACCTCTTATACAATGTTTCTTATGGTCTTTGTCCTTAGCAGCACTCCCATTGCTCCAGGTCGGTGGGGGCAGTCCAAGCTCAGGCTCTACTTTCTCATCAGTTTTAATACTGCCCTCATTCCCAGAGCCATGTCCTGAAGCATGATCAGCTGGGCTACAAGCTTCGGCTCCCTCAGAGTCATCGCTGGATGGCTTGTCACCGTGACTGTCTTCGCCTGCCTCATCCATGGTTTGGTAATAGATTAGTACCGGAGGTGCGGTGATCAGCAAGGGGCTACAAGAGACCCATGTCGCAGACTCACCACGCCTGTTAATGAGAAACACACATCATCAGCTCTACTACTGCATACTTTATAGGTACACTTTTTGCAAACTTTTGAAAGTCATAGGCTTCTATCATGATAAAGGCCAGTCACTCTTGCACTTGCAAGAAATTTTGAATTGATCTTATGATCTTAGTTTCAAATGTAGCATACTGATTCAAGCTGGTTATGTGTGTTTAACTTTTGACAGAGTTTACCTTTAGTTATTTAGATCTACTGATGTCATTGCTCCTATCTGTTACAGCACTTGCTAAGACATTGAGGAACTAATTTAACCCAAGGGATAATCTCAAAAAGTCAAATGGCGATAAGATGTAGGCGGTTGGGGGGGGGGGGGGGGGATCATTTGTCACGTTATGTGCATACCGGTATAGTAGATCTGGTACCGTAGCCTACATGTAGATCAATATCGGTGGGTTGTGTAGGGGTGAAAATGGTACTTTCTGAGTCAATAATAACTTTTGTGCCTCATTCAGACCTAAATCATGCTGAATTTATCTAGGTTGGAGGACAATCCACAACGTCAATCTAACCCTGATTGAAGGACATGGTTTTAATATTGAGATATTGGTATATATTTAGGTTTGAAATATTTACTTACGTGTCTCCGTTTGTCATACGTTTCGTAAAATAGTTTTACGAATTTCTCTCCAGCCTCATTTGCTTGAGCACCCAACAACTTCATATCCTGAAGCACAATGGAAACTAATTATCAATCAATAATAAAGATACCGGAAGGTGTGTGTGAATGTTAATTTGTTGATTATACAAGTAGCCTACTTCATGGTTTACAGGCCATAGAGATTATAGGCATATTGGTGCATAGTATTGCCAGTATTGGTGCTATTCTTTCTTCATGGCATGGTTTCCTAATGGGATAAACCTCATATTATCGCTCAGCTTACCCTACTTAAAAACGCTTTTGCCAGGAAATTAGTGAACGTGACGATGATTATCTCTTGACCAAAGTGTTTATAAACACATTGAGGCTAGATATTACAACAATTGAGCTTAGATTTATGCAGAGGAAAGCCGTTTTACTCACTTCTGGAGGATGGGCTGATGTGTCTGCCATTTTTCCCTTTGCGTTGTTCAACTACAACTTTCTCCACCAGGTGGCGACTCTAAATCTTGCTCCCATTTAATCCACAGGGTGGCACCACAAGCGACCGGATAACACGCTAGCACTTTTTCGTGGGTGTCAACACTGTGAAAGTGGTTTTGTTTTCAGGGGTAGGGGGTAGACAACTGTTGCACGAATTTTCATAACACCGCCGCCCCCCCCTCGCGAATATAATTGATATATCAAGAGTAGACCCGCCTACTTCGTGTTGTAGGCCTAACCATGCACCAGTCTATCATGAGTATAATTATCTTCAATAATACGGTATCTAGACCTAATGGAAGCAGGGATACCTTACTTTTATAGACTTATAAAGCAGGGGTGTGAAATAGGAAAAAGCAAAAGATCTGAGGGTTTGCACGGAAGAGGATTTGCGAGATAAAACAACCTTATTCATCTACGCTATGCAATTTCATCATAGAAAAACAGCAGTATTAGTAATGCATAAGGGATTTGGGGGGCATGCCCCCAAGAAAATTTGAAATATCAAGAGGGCAAATGGGGCTATTGGATGTATTTTGGTGATCTGGTCTGTTGATATTTCCTCCCCCCCCCCTACATAAAGTGAAATAGATTTCTCATTGGATCTGGACGAATCACAAGAATGACTTATTTGAAGACCAAAAGATCTGAAATCAGATTTTAATCTGAGCTTTCACAGCCCTGTAAAGTAATTCAATAATTCACATAATCACGCATGTGCTTAATTGGACCAGTCAACACAACTAACCAGTAGGCCTAATGAAATGAAGGTAAAGGGAAGCACGCTTGGTAGATTCAAAAGTTTTATTCAATTCCACAATTTAAATAGTAATGTAGAAAGAACACAATGTGACTATCCTTTTGATATATTCCCCCAAATGTACATGACCATTATTCGAATGCTACAAACATATTTTCATTCAATCTTAGTAATAAAAAGTTTAGTTAACTGCCCGATACCCAAAATACACAAAGAGTTACTGTACTTTTAGTACAATAAAAGTTACTAAATAAGCATGGAATGAAGTCAACAAGTCCAAGATGTATACCCCTTTAACAACATGTTACCAGATTGATGTAACTAAAATATACAACTCTCTAGAATATACACAAGCATAGATCTATATCTAAAGTACCGGTACCGGGTACATTATGCACTCGCCATATATTAACTTTCACAGGCATACAAATAAATAACCAACAAATAACACAAAACATTTCCTTGACTATATCACAGTTGACAGACTGTCCACATGTGGTCTGTTCCTAGGGACTTCGTCCTTGCTAAATACATATAACCAGTTATCCCAAGGCAAAACATCGGAATATTTACTAGAAATTACGAAATGGTGATACATTTTACCCTTCCGATTTCTCAATGCCAGTTTCCTTTTCATTTACACCAAGTCCTTGAGGATACGACAGATTAAAAATATACATGTGCAACAAATTTATTTAATCCCTTGTCATGATACACTGTAAAATAACCCACCAGTATATACATTTCTTTTTCACCAGATGCATGAATTCTCATACCACTGTAGACCTTTATACAAATACTATTTACATCCATATTTTGTTGCTGAAAGGCCTATACTTTGTTAGCGGCACCTAGTGGTGGGTGTGGGAGACAATGAGCCAGCTGATGACGAAGTAGAAGAGGAAGATGGGGTACATGGCCAGCGACTTGCGGTGAGGAGGCTGACTCTCTGCCAGGAAGGCTGTGGAGGCTGGAATAATGCATAAGAGAAAACTGTAGTGGTTTGACGCACACCACTTGTGAAGGCACTAGATACAGGGCTTTTTAATAGTTGATTATTCAATCATTAATCTACATATAAATTAACAAGAAGTATTAGTCCATGATATATATCATAGTATGATTGACACTATCATAGAGAGTATGTGATGGTGAATTCAAATAGAGAGTACATTTAATAGTACCATCTAAATTGTTCATATTTTTTTCACTTTTTTTTTCCATCTTTTCCTTTTAATACTAAATAAATCATGTTTTAATGGCCACTCTAATTCAGCCATACATCATGAAAGAGAATGTCATCTCTATGCCAGCTTACCAAATGTAGACCATGCGAAACAAATGAGGACTATGATGAAGCGGACGATGAAGAGAGCGGTAGTCTGTGGCTGCACCACCAGGATGAGTCGACACACGGTCAGTGAGATACTCAGTGGTAACACGCAGTACCCCAACACACACACAGCTTGGAAAAACGATCTGCGACCAACAAAGAGTAACATTTACATACAAGAAATCAAGCCGTTTAAAATCACTCAGTTCATATAGATGCTACTTCCTGGTAAATAAATGCTAGCTTTTTCTATAGATTTCTATAATGTGATTTAATACTGAAATCCCGGGTGTAGAGCAACAATTCGTCTAAACGTGTTAAGTGGTAACTTTTGAGAATTATTAATGAGATGGGTTACACCATAGACCTTATAATATCGTACTCGTATTGTGTATGGTTACGCATATAGTACTACAATGTATAAACATGTACTTCTTTCTGATTGTACAAAAGACACGTTAGGATTATGGGAATCGAGCATCGTATCCTAGAGAAAATCACAAGGTATTCAGTTAATCTATCAGACTTGGTGACAGTGCAAACAGAGAATTACTTACATGGATCCGCCCAGCAGCTTGATATTGAGAGTGACGACGACGGCGCCCACCCAGTATATGACAAACACCTCAGCAAACTGTGGGCCTCCATCATTCATGCTGTTAGCGCGCTCTGTAGAACCTTGCAGCATCCTGCAACGACACATGGCAAGGTCACAATCAGACAATCAATAAGTTGATTGATTGATTGATTTTATTGACCAAATTTTCAGCTTTCACTGTAGTGCTCAATTTGGGCAAAGAGTTCTTCATGATATATCAAGTGAATTATGTATTTTCATATTATTGCATCGATATTTATGATATATTACCGGTACATTGACTGTTTATACTTCTTTTTAATCGAGTATTACATCTACCTTTTTACAATGCAGATGTTTAAAATTGGGGAAAAAAGTCGTCTATATGGTATGTACGTGTACTTACATGGCAATATAAACGCAGAGGAAAAGAGGTCCCCACCAGTCCCCTGAACACGGAAAAGCAGGACAGATGAGTATCACACCAGGGAATTATTCTATCCGCATTCATAGTCTTTCATAATGATTCGGTTAATTGAGTTTGAGTTTAATTATTTTTTATTAGGTATAACCATGTTTTTTTGTGTGTCTTTTTTATTGGCGATGACTATTATATTCATGGTAAATATTTAGTTGACGCCGTGAATCAATTGAAGCATAGCATTATAGATACTTTAATTCCTTGATTGTAGTGCAAAATAGTGAAAACAGATCTCAGTGCATGTACTTACATTGCCGCAGCAGCATTTTACTTTCCTTGGGGTACAAGACGTGGTAAAACTTTTGTCCAATAGCCTTCAAGTCGCGCATCTGCATACAAATTACATCATATTCAAAATATATTGTAGATCCTATCATAGACCATAGATGTATCAGGGTCATAGATATAGTGCTTAAAACTAGAGGAACGCTTTCACTTTTCAGTTGAACAAAGGGTCATAATTGTCATATGGACGTTAGATATAACCATTAACATTTTATACTACATGTATTAATCGTCTAAAAGTGAAAGTGAAAGAAAGCTGTCTTACGATAGTTTCTCTAACAGGTTCATCAAGCGTGTTGAATTCTGTCTCCTCGTCACCGGGCTCCGGCGCACCGGGCACGGTGATGTCGCCTTCCAGCGACACATCGTTCATCCTTACTTGCTGAAATTCGTTAGCATAATACAATGAATATCAAAGCGGATAGTCAGGTCCTTCTTTATACATGATTTTAAAATGAATACAACGTCATAAAGCTGGGTGTTAAAGTATAGTGCACATTGAAATAAAATACCCGGTATGACAAGTTTGCTGGTTTGAATTAAAACCTGGTAATAATCATTTTGATAGTCTTGTCCACTTGGTTATACGTTTAAAATCAAAGAGTTGTGCTGAATATAAACATAGACTAATGTCATCAATTATTAGAAAATGCAAGGGCATGCATGGTGAAGACGTAAAAAGGAAGGCCTGCTGGTGAGGAAAACCCCATAGAAATCGGGCATTGATAGAATTAACTTGAACGCAACTCAAAATAACAGCTACGGTATTTGTATGGGACTATAGCTTTATAATTTGACATTTAACTCGTGCACTTTTAATTCAGGCTGTTAATAAAAGAACTAATGCCAACTAGCAGTGCTAGGAATAGGGACAATGCAGGATCAACTATATACAATCAGAACTGTCTTGGTCTGGAGCTCCACAGAAAGAGCTCTTATCAGACTGGAAGATCGTTTAGAGAATGTGCCTTCTTTGTAGGTCTTTAACATATTCATCATTGGTTGTGTAACAAATTATTGATGGTTATTTTTTTCAACAGAAAATTTGCTTTGAATCCCAATATTTTGACAATTTGAGAAACCATTCTCGTATATAACATGTAAAGATGATTGCTTTCACGCCATACAGCGTTCGATACAATAGCCCAAACCCATGTACCGGTACTATCAATCAATTACTTTAATAGTTTGCTGAGAAATCTTGTGAGCGAATGCATTTTTACAAGTTGTTTCTATGATCAAATCAAATCTACATGAGAGATCAAATTTAAGACAACCACATATGGAGAGAACAAATACTCCAGACATGAGGTGATGAACATCTTTTGAAACCATCTACTGAACTCGCACACACGCTACAAGATGTTTTACATGCCATCTAGGTACCAGTACATACATAAGCTCTAAGAATCAACTAGAACATTTTAGTCATGCAGCCTAGACAGAGAAATACTCACTCTACCAAAGATTTCATCAGAGCCTAAAAGTGTCTCGTCAGAGTCCTCTCTGATCTCCACACTAAGTATCCTCTGTAACAGTAACCATGCCAACATTACCCCATTACCTACACACTGTGTCACAGAGGACTACAGAATACTCAACTAGATCTAGAGTCTACATGTTATGCAGTGCATAACATGTACACTTGTCAAAAACAGCCAAGTCAAAGATCCTGGAAGAGTCAATTTGAAATAACCCACCACGTATCCAACTGTCCTGGGCATCATAAACTTGCGAAAGATAGGGAAGAGTCACCTTTATGCATAAAAGGAAAGGTCTCAAGAGTCAACACTGTAGCCCTATTGGGCCTATAAGAACCTCGTGACATTCGTTTATAATATTAAAATGGGTCTGACGGAAAGCATTTCACAGCAAATTTCAGGGATATTGACATAAGTGACATAGGGAGGCGTCTATGACAACTTGTCCACATAGCATACCTTAACCATTGAGGTTTGCAGAAGGTACATGGAAAATTGACCTTTTTGTGACTTGTTTTGAAACCTAGGCTATTTTGACCTCCCGCTATCTACCGGTATTAGGGGGCAGAACTCCAAACTTTTTTGGGCCTGTTGACATTTAATAGGAAGTGCTCATTTTTTAATAACAGGGGGGGGGGGGGGGGGCGGTGAGATCTTGCGAGGGCACACACTTTTTTTTCAACAAACCCCCTCACCCTTGAGGGATCGAAATTGTTTGCCCTCCCCCTGCAGGGTACTCGCATGCCGTTTAGCTGGTGATCCATTGCCGTCAGTTTGCTGCTATTGTAGTCGCAGCACAGACACTTGCGAGTACACTCGTTAAAATCAAAACTTGTCGCACATCACTCGTCCCCCATTGAGACGTTGTCGCAAGGACTCACAGCAGCTGATCTACTGCTGGAAAGTTCTGTCTGTGTTTACTCACACAAGTGTCATTCGCAGTCAATTCACATCAAAAGGGGCTGATCCATTGCCGCGAATTTGCCCCGTTTTTGCTGCGAGTGACACTCGCATCATGACGCATGAGTAAACATGGACAGAAACATTTGGACCCCTTGAAGAGGGGGGACCAAATAAATTGCACCCCTTTTTATCCAAAAAGCCTGCGCGTTACTATAGCTCAAAGGGGTAGGCCTCACTCAATTTCAACTTGCCTGTTGTTAAAAAATGTTAAAAAATGACCAAAAAATGTTGTTAAAAAATGACCAAAAAATGTTGTTAAAAAATGACCACTCCCTTAGCTTTCCATATCAGCCTACAATGCTACATAGATCAAATCTGTCGGTTTATGGAATAGATTTTAGTAGGGTTTATCAGACACACTAGGGTTGGTTGATTTGCCAAGTGTACAATGACGCCCCAGATTTATCTCAAATTAGCGAGGTAGCCATCCACAAACAGTAGTACCTCCCTTGCAGTAGGACAGATATTTATATGCTGCTTGCCAAATACCCTACAGCAGGGACCACATCTATGGATGATAAAATCTATGAAATGAATGACCGCATCTATGAGGTGAGGGAGAAAAAAACTCTACCGGGGAACGTCCCCAACGCTTTTTGAAAGATAGCCGGTGTTCTTTTATTTGCCTGGTCCTAGATCTACATACCTGGGGCTGGGCTAGTACCATAGTAGGCAGGGCTAGACAAACGACGGTCTTTGATATGATCTCAGACGTGGTTCACTGAGGGGGGATCCCATGCCAGACCACCAGCATGAAGGCCTGGGCTTGCGCGTATGGGCAGTGGTTGCCAAAACAACTGATCACATCACTGTCATCAGGTAAGACAAGAGACCCCTCAAGTTTAGTTGTGCCTTTTAAGAATCTGAATCCGGTATGCCAATTGGTATCAAGCCTTCAAGGCTCCTGATAAAGTTATTCTACTCCTTCATGCCCCCATCATGAAGGTCCCCACTAACAGTAACACAGGGGAAACACTACAATACAGTCGATTCCAAATTGACTATTAAAGTCACAAAGACTTTGTGACTTTGTCAAGTGTGAGGGCCTGAGGCTGTGAGTCACTGAGTCAGTGAGTGTGACTGAGTGACTGAGTGTCACAGACGACACAGTACTGTCAGTAGACAGTGCCATTTGATTATGGGCGATTACTCGCTTATAAACAAATCTATCGAGCTTAAAGCCTATGAGATATATTGTAAGACTTATCCTTAAACATATTACAAACTAAATTTGATAAATACCTTAATCTATAGGTAGCAATCAATGAAAATAATACTCCTCCTTACCTGATTTTCGACCACGTCAGCCATTGTGGAATCCCCTAAATACGGAAGTGACGTCATTCATGGTTGAGGGGTTCCCCCGCCGGTATGACATGTGGCAGCCGCACAGAGAGCGTTGTAAACAAGTCGACATGGCCACATCATGGCGATTAAGAGTCTGTGGAGTTTATTGGGTTATTTTATTGATCCTTGTACCGTTGTGTATTGGAAATGATAGCGCACAGGCAGCAATACCCACAGACGAAACAGATGGCGATGTTGTACGCGGAAATATGTCAAAAACAGAAGAGGCACGGACACCACTGCAAATGTGTATCCTTTCATTTGACTGTGAGGCCAAAAAAACAGTTGTGCTCACATAACATGGCCCAAAAAAATTAGGGTAGGAAGGTATATATTTTTTGTAAGTGATCATTTTTTAACAATGGGGGGGGGAGGGGGCATTTCCCCCCCCCCCCCGTCGAGGAGTCAACATTTTTTACCCCCCCCCCACCCCCCTTTATAGGGAGTGGTAATTTTTTAACAACAAGGGGGGGTTGGTGGAATTTTGCATGAGCAGGTCGATTTTTTTTTGGTCCCACCACGGGAGGGGTTGGAATTTTTTGGTCCCCCCCCTCAGGCAAGTTGAAATCGAGCGCGGCCGACCCTTTGAGCTATAGTAATGTGCAGGCTTTTTCGCTAAAAAGGGGTGCAATTATTTTGGTCCCCCCCTCAAGAGGGGTCCAAATTTTCTTGGTCCCCCCTCCCTTCAGGGGTCCAAATATTTTTTGACATGCATGCTGAGAGGGGTCGAAGTGAAGGCCACCGCTAGATCCCCCACCACGTTGTTACTAAATGATCAATAAGTGTAAAGTTCTCAGAATATTTATCTGGGTATTTTGTAGATCTATTTTGCAATGCACACTTTTTTTTAACTAATGAAAGATCAGAGACTTCTAAGGCATAAGCGAGCCACACACATTGAGGCTGTCAATACAATTCTCAACCTTGGCGACTATCAGAAACAACACAAAATGATAACCTTGGTACTAGATAAACTGTTCAAGGTAAGTACCCAGTAATATGATTACTATAAATTCTCGCGTACAAGCCTAAGTCATATCATATGTGCCTCTAAAAATCGACACGTGCGACACGGCGACACGGCCCCTTTAAAAATCGACACGTGCGACACGGCCCCTTTAAAAATCGACGGACACAGGGGAAAAGGGGATAAAAATCGACCCACAGGGATTTTTCTCTAAGTTCTTATGTAGCTAAAAATCGACACGGTGACACGCTCCTTTCGCTAAAAATCGACACGCCGACATGGTCAAAATATTGGGTACCCATGTAGAGGCACTCATATACTAGCCGTACTCCCAATATCCTACAGTATAAGCCTAACAGGGGGTCTGAAAATTGTTAATAGTATTCTACCAGGTACAAGGGTGTACTTATAAAGACTTTGGGCCGATCCTATAAGCCGCACTGGCGATCTGACTTGCATACTAGCCGCGGCCTCTACGCGGCAATTTACTGTGTTGTTGAATTGTACACATTTCAAGTCTGGAACCATTGTTGTTAGTATTCATGTAGGCCGTATTAAAACCTGAAATATAATTTAGATGGTAAACCAAATGTATCGATTATGTAAGGGAAGAGGTTTCTCTACCATTGTGGTGGGCTCAATGCAATCCGGTGACATAGGTAGAGATTGGTCAGACAAAGGACTATGGTGTAAGGGTAAGCATTCTCAACTCTGGGGCGAGCGATCCTGAGACTATGTTTTTCTAGACCTTTTCAACACCATTCAGACAGTTTATTGATACTCCTTCCTGACTTCCAGGTGCTGACCGATGCTCAGGTGCAGTTAATGTCAATGGGCTTCACCCCAGGAGACCCATTCCCTGCCGACGAGGCTGTACGAGATGGTAAGCTATCAAATAAGGGACCCATATCAAATCCTAGCGTATACCTGCCGGATCCAGTGTTTAATTGATTAATTGAATTTTGATAATATCTTCTTATGTTTAGATAACATGCGAATGTAATTGTATTGTAGAAAACACTTTACTACACACCTACATTGTCTATGGTGTAATTTTATGACATTGAGCTTAATCTTCATCTTGTGTGGAAATTGTATGTTTATATATCGTGATGCCGAATAACTATTTTTTACTTTCCTCCTAGCATTTTCAAACGTGGTGGAGAACACCGTCTTCTTTGGTGACTTGGTCCTACGACTACCAGACATTGTACATGATGTGATGAAACGTAAAAAGGACTGGAGCCTTCTCATACAATGGGGCGTTGGGTTCTGCGACTTGTCCCAGATCCTTGAGGAAACAGACGCCCGTTTACTCCATTTGGTGAGTCTAGAGTGTAGATGCAGGGAGACTAGTAGATGGTAGATGTGATGAACTACTCTATTTATAGCCAGTCCAAAAATATTTACAAGGCTATTAAAAAACTAGAAACACAATGTAGGAAATCATCATTGCCGGTATTGACCAAAAAATGTTCGATTTTTATCTTGTTACAGATTTCATGATTATCTCATTTTTCATCAAAGCTTTGTCTTTCTGTTTTGTCATTGTAATAGATGTCCCAGGAGCTGGGGATCACGGAGAAGGACCCCAACTACATTAACCCATATAAGGCAGCAAATATCAAGGTAATGGGATGCTGTTATTTTGGTAGGGTAAACGAAAACTTCACTGCGTTTATCCAATTGCTATCTTCGATAAAAGGTTTAGCTGAAAATCAGGTTTTAATATCATATCCAACTACCGGTACTTCAGATGGCTGGATTTCAAAAGCAGTAATTGTAGTTTCAATGTACATGTACCTCAAAGACGATTTTCATCTGCTTCTTTACAGGCGGGGATGAAGCCAAAAGACGACTTGGAAGAATACACCAAACAGGTTATAAAGAAACAGCA
This sequence comes from Harmothoe impar, assembly GCA_947462335.1. NCBI lineage: Eukaryota > Metazoa > Annelida > Polychaeta > Phyllodocida > Polynoidae > Harmothoe > Harmothoe impar. Next base: position 26,981,715 of record OX381710.1, read on the forward strand.
AAAGAAGAAACAGAAGGAGAAAAGGAAAGGTCCACGGTTATCAGGAGGTCGCAACGAGTTGTGATACCATTATCTACCAACGCATTATGTATCATCATAATATATTCCTCATTGACACATATATCATTCAATTTTACAACCAATGGTTTGAGGAGAATGTGTGTATGGTATAATCATAAAATGAATCCGCCCATGGTACTGCTAAACCAAGTCTATACATAAACAGTGTATATGAATCCAGGATTATGTTGATGTATAGTGATATCAGACTGAGCCTATAGTACCCCTTACCGTAAAACCTCATGTAGAAGCCGCGACTTGTTGGCAAATTGGAACCCCAGTGTCGCTTATATGTGGGGGTGCGTGCTATTCGCGTTTTAAAGAAGGCTATAAACCGGTTATAATCAAGTGGCCAAAATCAGATCCCATGTGCGGATTATAGGATTTTCCAAAGTTAGTGGTGCAGCTCTGGCTTCTATGCGAGGTTTTACGGTACTCGTCATCCATTTTCATGATCAATGTTCATCAATAATACACTGGAGTGTTTTCCTGTGCCTCACAACTGAATATATGCTATTTCTGCCAGTCACTGGTAATGAATATATGCTATTTCTCCATCTATTCTTGATAGTGTTTCATCCTTTCCAACCCAAAAATATACTACTATGACATAAGAATAGGCCTAAAAATACCTGCAGTTTATCATAAGAATGGATGTCCTAGGCACTTTTTTTTCATATAATTTCATATAATATGACATTGGGAATGGCTATAACTATGCTCTACATGCTTCAAAATATGTTTTTATATGTTTTTAGACCACATAAGCTATTAAATTAAAAGTGGGGCCATCAGTCCGAAATGGGGCCATCAGTCTCAAAATCTGGGGCCATCAGTCTCAAGTGGGGCCAACTTGACGTGGGGCTAACTGTCCGTGGGGCCACCCGTCTCATGACCATATATGCTATGTGGAAAGTGCGAAGTTTTCTAGTGTTTTCTCTTGTAAAATATTTAAGCCAATAGGGAGATACTTTGTCTACTGGTACGCCATACACATTGTGCAAACTGTTGGTCTAATTTAGTACATTATTGCCCATATACCACCGCACACACATTTTCATGCATTTCCCAATCACTTGTGCAGCATCAAGTCCAACATCGCATTTTTATAGTCCGTGGAGTGCTTAAAAAAATCGACGTACCCAGTAGTTTAAGAAGTTTCTTGAAATAAGTGTGTATGGATATGTAATATCATGTGAGAATGTATTGTTTGTAAAATGATTTCTTCTGAAAGTAGCATCTAATAAGACATCAGATACGTCATATGGTTCATTCAAGATGTATAAATTTATGACTGATGAGCCTTACTTTTGTAAGAAATCTAATGGGAAGACGGAAAAGATATCTCCTGTAATTTAAAGTCATGTGGTGTAAAATGTCTGAATGAATGCACAACGCATTGTTTGTATCGAATTAACTAAGATTTCATTGGCATACTTTTTACTGATGTGCTGGGAAATTCATCTTGTGAATTGTTTTTCAAATAAAGAAATTGATTTATAAAAACACAAATTCAGGGAATGTTTTATTTCATAAATATACATCAACTTGATTTAAAGAACGGTCAAGTTGGCGTGATATCACAGTGAATATAAGTACTGGTATATATACCTTTTACAATAATATATAATTCAGATGGGATATCACAATGTAACGATATACATGGACGGCATGTTGTATATAGTTCTATACCTTTTTTTTTGTTTCGTTTTGGAATGTAGTGTATGTGTTACAAACCATTATCAGCAGTCAACCAACTCGGCAAGAATTTAGATGTATCCTCTTTTAAAAACATATCACATGGGTCCATGTAGTATAAACACACCATACAGGTTTCCCTAATGTCAAGCTTTCACATCAAGACACCCCAGAGGATGGAAGTGCCAGTAATACTAGTGGATTGTGAGCACTAATGACTCCTACTCCTTAACGGGTGACCGAGGCATAAGTCTTCTACACGGTGGTAGAATATTACAGCCTGCGATACTGCTTCTCTCCAGGTTACGTGTTTATCTATCATATCTAAAATTGGTATAGAATTCTGCCTTTACCATTTTCCAGAAAGGACAGTTATATCTAGGGTATCCTTAGACTAGCATTACACTATCGGTAATATGAGTAGAGCTAGACAGTATTCACATCACAGCAAATTTCACATGTTGGTCTGGACTATCGTTCCGGGGTGGTGGGTTAATAACTCGGATCTTTGCACCCTGCAGTGTGATGGCCCTCTGGTAGTCGATGATGGCGATGTCGCGCATACCCAGCTTACCCCGCACGTCTGCCCGCCGCTTCAGCACAAGAGCATCATCTGGCTGCAGTGACAGTGCTGAAAAAGACAATACATCAAGATGTAGACACTAGTCAATGACTCTTAAGGTATCAATGTGCCGTCAATTTCAGCATATAACCTGCACCTAGACTTTGAGAAAATCCTATAACCCGCGCCTAGGGTAGCATTACAGCTACTTAAATTCCACAGTATACTTTAAAAAAAACCTCGTATATAACCCGCTCCACTAACATAACATTTTTCTGTAACCCGCAGTTGGGGTTTGCTTCTTTCACCACGGGAATTTAAGGTAGTCACTTTGAGAACAGTTTGAGTGAGCACTAAAACATGTGTCTTACCTTTGGAGTAGTCTTCCTCTGCCTTGTCCCACATTTTCAGTGACGCAAACAGGTTCCCACGGTTGAAGTAGACGTGAGCTGCGTAGGGACTCAACTTGATGGCCTTCTCAAAGTCTGACATGGCACCCTTGGCATCTCGCATCAAGACCTGCACAAAGAGAGCATTACAGAGTTTATAACAGTATCTGATACCCATATCAGAATCAAATATTGATCTTCATATCATAATTTATCACATTACTCTTTATTAAAAATGTGTGGATATATTCCAAAACCACATTGTAAAGTAGATATTGATAATCTCTCTTCATGAGGGTGGTGACCCACCCCCTTCATAACATTACCAACAGAATATAATGACTATATAAAGACGTTAACCTTTGTGATGGCCCTGTTGAGGAGGGCCGACTCGTCCTTGGGGTTGTAGGTGATGGCCTGACTGAAGTAGGCCAGGGCCTGTTTGAACTGACGGTGATGGAAGTAGATGTTAGCCGCGTTGAAGTAGGCCAGCGCGTAGGTGGGGTCCAGCTTGAGCGCCTCCTGGTAGTCTCTCTGGGCGTTCACTCGGTCGTTCATGAACTATTGAAAAAAATGCTCCATGTTGAACATTCATTTTGAATATCACTGTTTCTATTACACATTAAATCAACACTCTGCATGTGGACCTTGCATCCACTATTGCTCATCATTGCAAAAATAACACCCCACTTATTAGCAGTGAGGTTAACCTTCAATATTGTGTCGTAACGTAAGGCTATATATACCTAAGCAAGTTATGTTATTCTAACCCTTTAAGGCCGCATACTGTTGTAATGTATCGCTAAAACTTTCAGCACGATGCATGAATGCAGTCCTGGTCGAGGTACTGCATTTGTGCATCATGAAGACGACACCCACATTGAGCCTGAGGCATAATGTGATTCTTTGAGACCCGCATAATGCATCAATACACTAATCGCTTTATCGCCATGATGCATATAATTATATACATGATGCATGATACAGCAGTCCCGGCGAGTTACTCACCTGGTAGATGACGCCTCGGTTGGTGAGTAGCTCGGCGGTCGGTGCCAAGTTGATACAGCCGTGGATGTCCTGGAAGGCAGCGAACGTGTCGCTCATCTGCAGGTTAATGATGGCACGACCCTCCAGGGCCGGCTTAAACCCTGCAATAGGACACACAGGGTATTCATGCTGTCTTCTGGGTACACAATTTCAATGTAACAACATATTCTATATCTTATCTTAACAATCCTAATTGTCACTCGCTAGTTGACAAAAAGTATGAAATCTGAAGATTTTGGTCTATTTTCTACAGAATTTAAAATATAATTCAATACAGAAATTCCAGCGGAAGACTAATAATCCCTCCAAAGTAGGAAAAGTGGCACTGCTGTATTGTAAAGTGACTGCTACTGTTGATGTTACTGAAGGCTTTCCTTACGTGGGTTGATGTTGATGGCAGCTGAGAACTGGTGCCAGGCGAGTTGGTAGCGGCCAGCCACCTGCAGGTTGTAGCCCAGGTTAACGCGTGCCTCCACACACGCCGGGTTCAGCACCAAGGCCCGCTGGTAATCCCTCCTAAAGGACAAATATTTAATATAAAATGTGTAAGATATTGTGCCCTTGTAATAACTGAACTACCACTATAAATGCAGCCTCCGATGGCTGAATAATTGGTAACTTAAACTACCGATTTGGTATTTGAGTCATGTTTTGAATTGAGTCATGTTATTCGTATGAAGATGATAAACATATTTAAAAACATACAAATTGTACAAACTTTTAATAGATATGTTCATTTCATGAAAAGCTAAAAAAATTTATACTGACTTTGCATAGGTGTGTCCAATATCATGACCAAAGTCCATGAAGACGTTACCGCGGCCGATGTACGCAGGCAGGAAGAACTGGTCCAGAGAGGTGGCACGACTGAAGCTCTTCACTGCCTCCTCTAACCGCCACAACCTGAATACAAACACACAACATTTAGAAAGGTATAGCATCTCTATCAATTTTGTTTTATTTTACTTTATTTTTGCATTACAATTCTTTTTTTAAATCTCTATCAAAGATGTAAAAAAAAATATAAGAAGTTAATATAAGATTAATCGAGTACTTACCATGTAATATAAGTATGAAGATTAATCGTTGTTCTTCGAGAGACAGATAAACATATCTGCTGAGTACACAGGAGAGGTAGCACTTCCGGTTCCGGTCAGATTAGCGCCCACATGCAGTGAATCTTTTGCTGAAAATAAAACATCTGGAAATAGTACACAGTAGTGCTCTTTTTACTTTGTCTAAATAGCACCCACATGAGTAGGTGAGAGATTATACCGCTAGTAGTAATCTTCTTCATCCTGGGGATGGATGGGTGGGCCTGTGTACTCAGCAGATATGTTTATCTGTCTCTCGAAGAACAACGATTAATCTTCATACTTATATTACATGGTAAGTACTCGATTAATCTTATATTCTTCTTCGCGACAGAAAACATTCTGCTGACACAGGAGACTTCAAAGTTCAGCTAGATTCACTGCTTATTTCCCATAATGTTACTCTCCCATAAAGGACTGTAACTTCTCATATAGGATAACAGAAAATAGATACTTTATTTCACCTAAAGGTGATGTTCTATTGCCTTGTGATATGGTTTTGACTAGGTTGCATGACATTTTGCTATATAGCAAAGAAGGCATAACTGCCATACAGTTCACCACTGCTGTGGCAGTGTAATTGTCCATCATAGAAAAAGTTTTATCACATACAGATACTGCTGCCTCTAGTAAGGCTTATGACTATGATCAGCCAATAGAGTTCATACAAACTATCGTTACGGCAAAAGGGCCAAAATTCTCCCCTTTTTGAGGTGTATCTTTTCCCCCAAAAAGGCTCTGAAAATTTTGTTCCCAGCTACTCGATAGAGTCCTCCAGGAGGATCCTGGCTAGCGTCTTGGGAGGCTTGGGGTTCTCGATAGGCTTGTTGTAGTGCTTAGCCATGGTCTTGGCACCTTTCCAAGACCCATGTCTAAGCAAAACAGCAGTCGATACACCGAGTCTCCCTCCCGCAGAGGTGCTGGCACCCCTGGTGGAGTGAGCTCGGTATACCCTGGTGTCCACCCCAGCTGCGGAAAGCACCGCAAGGACCCATCTCTTTGATGAGTCCTGCCCAATCTCGCCAAATGGCTTGCAGAAGGACAAGAAGAGCGAGTGTTTCCTTCGCCCTTCCTTGTCCAACCTGACTGGCTCCGTGACCCGCACGTAACTTTTCAGGGCACAGACGACGCACAGAGTCTCCTCCTCGTGGAACGGTTCCAGGACCAGTTCTTTGAGGGGTTCCCTCGTACGCGCTGTTTTCATCAGACCCTTCAGAACGAAACGCGCAGACCCCGAATCCAGCCAAGTCAGATTGCGGAGATCAAGCGCTGGGATGACCTGGCCTCTTTGGCCCGACACCAGCAGAATCAGCATCGTTAGCTTGAACCCCAAGAACTGGGTGGACAAGCCTTCATTGGCACCCCAACGCTGGAACATGCTGAACACCAGCCTAATATCCCAGAACTTGTTATATCTGGGAGAAGGAGGATTCCTTCTATAGGCGGTGCGGACGGCCCTGCACACCCAATAATGGGTGCCCATGGTCTTCCCGTTGTCAAGGTTTTTCACTAAAACCGACAACGCACATCTGGCAGCGTTAACAGTGCCAAAAGCCCTGCCCTTTTCCGAAAGCAAGCGGTGGAAACGACAAACCTCCAAAGTCGTGGTTGACAGCTGCAACATGTATGTCATGATTGACAGCTGCAACGTGTACAACGTGGTTGACAGCTGCAACGTGTCGGCATGTTTGCCAGCTGCAAGGTCTATGACGTGTTTAACAGCTGCAACATCTACATCGTTATAGACAGATGCAACATCCTGTTGACGGCTGCAACTTCTATGACGTGATTGACAGCTGCAACGTCTAAGACGTGATTGACAGCTGCAACGTGTACGACGTGATTGACAGCTGACGTGTTTACAATATAAATGTCATCTGCAACGTCTACTACTTGATTGACATCACATGTTTGCCGGCGGATTGACAGCTGCAACGTCTAGGACGTTATTGACAGATGCAATGTCTACGACATGGTTGACATCTGCAACGTCTATGACATGGTTGACATCTGCAACATCTTCTACGTGATTGACAGCTGCAACGTGTACAACATGATTGGCAGCTGCAACGTGTACGATGTGATTGACATCTGCAACATGTATGACGTGATTGACCGCTGCAACGTGTACGACATGTTTGACAGCTGCAAGGTCTACGTGTTTGACAGCTGCAACGTCTACGACGTGATTGACAGCTGTAATATCTACGCCATAGAATGTCGTCTGCAATATCTACAACATGATTGACAGCTTCAATGTCTGCCACGTAATTTACAGCTGTAGCGTTTACAACATGAGAGAGAGCTGCATCATCAACAAATGTGATTCACAGCTGCTACATTTACCACGTGATTGACATCTGCAACATGTGCGACTTACAGCTGCAACGTCTACAACATGATTGGCAGTTGCAATAGCTACTACCTGAGTGACACCTATATCATCTACAACATAATTGACAGCTGCAACTTGCTTGACAGCTGCAAATGTCTTTATCGTGAGTGATAGCGGTAAAGTCTACAACATGATTGGCAGCTGCAACGTCTATGACGTGATTGACAGCTGCAATGTCTACAATGTAATTGACACCTGCAACATCTGCGACTTGCTTGACAGGTGCAAACGTCTACTTCATGAATGACAGCGGCAACGTCTACAACATGATTGACAGCTGCACCTGAATGATACCCCAAAACAAAGAGGTACAAAACCCTAACCAGGTAAAGTGCACTCAAGTATCCACAACTCTTAAGTGATCCAAAATTGTGGGTCTTTTCGGAAACTAGTCCAAACCAAATACAAAAGCGGACAGCGGCTGCGTCTGTGACGTGGATGAGGGCTTAGACAATTGGATACTTAAGAGTATATTGTCAACTGTAACATCTACGACGTGATGGGCAGCTGCAACGTCTACGACCTGATTGCCAGCTGCAACGTCTACGACCTGATTGTCAGCTGCAACGTCTACAACCTGATGGCCAGCTGCAACGTCTACGGCCTGATTGTCAGCTGCAACGTCTAAGACGTGATTGACAGCTGCACCTTCTACGACGTGATTGTCAGCGGCAACATCTACGACGTGATTGACAGCTGCAACGTCTACGACGATTTGACATGCAATCGTCTATGACGTGATTAACAGCTGCTATGTCTACGACATGATTGACAGCTGTAACGTCTACGACGTGATTGACAGCTGCAAATTCTACAACATAATTTACAGCTGCAACGTCTACGACGTGATTGACAGCTGCAAAGTCTACAACGTGAATGACAGCTGCAACGTCTACGACGTGATTGACAGCTGCAACGTCTATGACTTGAGAGACAGCTGCAACGTCTACGACGTGATTGACAGCTGCAACGTCTACGACTTGAAAGACAGCTGCAACGTCTACGACGTGATTGACAGCTGCAACGTCTACGCCTTGAAAGACAGCTGCAACGTCTATGACCTTATTGACAGCTGCAACGTCTACAGCGTGATTGGCAGCTGCAACGTCTACAACGTGATTGACAGCTGCAACGTCTACAACGTGATTGACAGCTGCAACGTCTACAACGTGCGCACCAGCGGCTACAACTCTCTTGAGCGCCAGCGGCTATGTATTTTATGTGAGCTCCAGCGGCTACGCCTCAGACGTGAGCGCCAGCAGCTACATCTGCGAAGTCCTAGAAGAACATAGTCTTAATGTGCGCCAGCTGATATCGAGGCCAGCATCTATGCCTCCAACATGAGCGCCAGCAGCTATGTCTGCGACATCCCTAACATATACTGGATGTGCGCCAGCTAGTATCAAGCGTCAGTGGCTAGATCTAGGGCATGATTGGCATCAACAATAACGCCATCAATGTGAGCATCATTAACGTGAGACCATTAATGTGAGCAACAGCTGCCACATCTGGTATGCGAGCAACATCGCCTGCTTCTGGGACGCGAGCGCCAGCGGCCACGTCTGGAACGAGAGCGCCAGCGGCCACGTCTTGGATGCGAGCTGCTATGTCTACTACATGATTGACAGCTGCAACGTCTACGACGTGATTGACAGCTGCAAAGTCTACAACTTGATTGACAGCTGCAACGCCTACAACGTGATTGACTGCTGCAAAGCCTACAATGTGATTGACAGCTGCAACGTCTACAACGTGAGTGACAGCTTCAACGTCTACGACGTGTTGGACAGCTGCAGCATCTACGACGTGATTAACCGCTGCAACGTCTACGATGTGAGAGCCAGCTGCAACATCTACAACGTGATTGACAGCTGCAACATCTACAACGTGATTGACAGCTGCAACGTTTACAACGTGATTGACATCTGCAACGTCTACGACGTGATTGACAGCTGCAACGTCTACGACGTGAAAGACAGCTGCAACGTCTATGACCTTATTGACAGCTGCAACGTCTTCAACGTGATTGGCAGCTGCAAGTTCTACAACGTGATTGACAACTGCAACGTCTACAACGTGATTGACAGCTGCAACGTCTACAACGTGCGCACCAGCGGCTACAACTCTCTTGAGCGATCGCGGCTATGTCTGCGACATCCCTAAGGGAGTGCTCATTTTTTAACAACAGGGGGGGGGCGGTGAGATTTCGCGGGGAGCGCGCGAAATTTTTTCACCCCCCCCGCTAGAGGGGTCGAAATTTTTTACCCCCCCCGGCAGGCCGAAAATCGCGCGCGTTCGCGCCCCTTTGTAGCATAGTAACGCGCGGGCTTTTTCCCTCAAAACAGGTTGAATTTTTTTTCACCCCCCCCCCAAGAGGGGTCTAAATTTTTTACCCCCCCCCGGTCAAGGGGTCCAAATTTTTTACCCCCCCCCCCCCAAATCCACCACCCCCCCCCTGTTGTTAAAAAATGAGCACTCCCTAATATAGACTGAATGTGCGCCAGTTAGTATCAAGCGTCAGCGGCTAGGTCTAGGGCATGATTGGCATCAACAAGACCGCCATCAATGTGATCATCATTAACGTGAGACCATTAATGTGATCAACATCGCCTACGTCTGGGATGCGAGCAACATCGCCTACGTCAGGGATGCGAGCGCCAGCGGCCACGTCTGGGACGCGAGCGCCAGCGGCCACATCTGGAACGAGAGCGCCCGCGGCCACGTCTGGGACGCGAGCGCCAGTGGCCACGTCTGGGACGCTAGCGCCAGCGGCCACGTCTGCGACGCCAGCGTCTCCTACATGAGGATCAGCTGCAACGTCTACGCCGTGATTGATAGCAGCAACGTCTACGCCGTGATTGACAGCAGCAACGTTTATGCCGTGATTGACAGCTACAACATCTATGACGTGATTGACAGCAGCAACGTCTATGACGTGATTGACAGCGACAACATCTATGACGTGATTGACAGCCGCAACGTCCCTGACGTGAAACCCAAGGAATTTTTGGGCATAAGGTGTGGGTCTTTTTGGAAACTAGTCCAAGCCCAAGGTACCTCCACATGAGTTAAGTCATCTTGATGTTCAAATCAAAGAGACATGTGTGCTAATAGTGTTTTAAGGTGGGGATTAAAACACAAGGCCAAAGAAATTTTCGGCATAAGGTAAAGGTATTTTGTGTTACCAGTCACAAACCCTAAGCACATAAATGAGACCCTATAAAAGGTGGACCAGTTAAGTCTCTTTGTGTTTTCATTTCACAACAACACAAACTTCTTAAATGCCTAACTCAAGGAATTTTTCGGCATAAGGTATGGGTAAACTTGTGTATTCAACACAAGCACTCAGTGTGGATCTGTATCAACACAACTGAGTTATTTAATGCCTCAAAGAAATTTTGGGCATAAGGTATATGTCTTGGTAAGGACTGGTCCAAACATGTACAAAGTACAACAAGACACACCTGACACTGACTTGACAGTTCACCTCACTCAAGTCTGTATGAGTGGAGAACAACCTCAAATGTCATTCTTCTATAACTGAGTTATAAGAGAATAACTGAGGTGTCAACTACAAAGTAGCAAGCAAAGCTTTAAGTGTCTTGACTTCAACCAATATCTAGAGTCTGCCAAGCTGTTATGACAGGTAGTAGTTGATATTATTCTGTCTTTGACCATGCATAAGACAGTGGTAAGTCCTTCCTGGTTCTTTATTTTAAAAGTGTATTCACTAATAAAACAGAGATCTACAGTGTATAACAGGATAAATTTCTATCTCTGCAGATATGAGTTTATCCCATCACAATTTTATTCCTTATGAAAGCTCGTCTCGCTATTGAAACATTCCTCAACAAATGAGGCAGCAGTACTGCACTATGAGCCAACATAACAAATAAAAAGCCAACACAAATCAGTGACTCAGTCTGAAATCCAAGATGGATGACTGGTCTTGCTGAATCATGCCAGCCCCTAGCAGCAACTAAGCTCTACACTATCTAAACTCCAATTTTTCACCATAACTGGATGACAATTTTCAAATTATTGTGAAAAACTGAACAATATTTGCACTTTTGAGGAAATATCTGGATGACAAATTTAGTCATGGGCGAAAGTCCCCAATTTTCGCTCACCAGCGAAAATTCGCTCATGTTTATCTAAGTATTTTCTGTAAAAAGACAAGGAATACATGAAAATAACGAATACATATTCCTCAAGGGTGCAAATATACTTCAAATATAAGAGAAATTAAGGTTCTTACCTGTATATTCCTCCTGTTTTGTGGTGTAGTGCTGCTGCTAGTGGGCACACGTCTTTCCTCCTCGGATTCGCGCTCAAATCTGGCCGGAACCGGAAGTGCTACCTCTCCTGTGTCAGCAGAATGTTTTCTGTCGCGAAGAAGAATCCCCTCTTGAAGATGAATTTGCCCAAACTCTTACTTGTGGTAGCAGAGGCCAAGTGTGTGATGAACCTTCTTGTCTTGCGGGTTGACACCAGCGGCTATGAGGAAGTCGTGCAGCGCGTTGCGGTAGTCCTTGTGCTCAAAGTAGAGCAGGCCACGGTTAATGAGCACCTTGAGTATGAGCTGGTCCCCAAGCAGCAACACGATGCCGTAATCCTGTAAGGCCTGAAGATGCGGATCGACAAAGACATAGCTTTTAGTTTATATTCAGTGCGAACTGATGAACAATGTACTGAATCATAGTTACACTTCTCATCAAATGCTATGTGGAGTCAATCAAGCTTCTTGTTAAGGGGAAAATGGCCACTGTCACAAATCCTGAGATTAAAGAAGTCTGCTTGTGCATTACCTTTTGCCAGTTGCCGCTGTCGTGGTAGCACACAGCACGGTTGAAGTAGGCGAGAGCGCATTGGTTGTCAATGGTAGCGGCCTTGGTCAGGTCTCTTATTGCCAGGGCATAGGCCTTGATGTGATACTTCAGGGCTCCTCTACAAAAGGCAAGATGGACTTTAGACTTACAGCATGGCAATTACTCTGATTACATTTGGTTTTATGGGAATTGACATCTCTTTTAGTCATATCCATAAGTACTGGGTAATACACACCCAAGGGATGGATTAATATCAGCATGATTATTTCTAAGAGATGCTCGTACATCTGACTTCATTTATATATATCCATTTGGGGTTTATGAGGAACCACTATCATGAAATATATTCTATTCAAAAATAATTGAACTGCAACAGTCTGCTGCCTGTAATGCTACTCACCTGTAGAGGTAGGCCCTGACACTGTTGGGTTGTAACTTGATGGCCTGGTTACAGTTCAAGATGCCCTTCGTGTAGCGCCCCTTCAGGCCATAGTAGGCCGCCCTACTTAGGTACGCCTGCCGAGACAGAAATCAACTTTATTGTGTTGCTCTTATATAGAACTTAAATAGTTTTTATGAAACCAGACTAACCCAGTGAATATAAAATGTCATGGAAATATTTGTAAAATAATCATTGAAGGCATGATGGGATTTATTTTTAAAGAGATTAAATTGTGAATGAGTCAGAAATAAGACCAATAGCATTGGTACTAAAGTGGGAGCTGGATACTTTACCTGGAAGAGTTGTGGGTTGAGTGCCAGCGCCCTATTGAAGTCCTGGATGCCCTTGGACTGCTTCAGCTTCATGCGGACTAGACCCCTCTGGTAGAACGCCTATAAGATACATTAAAGATGCAATCAATGTATTTGTATCAACTCTATGCATAGATTAAGATCACTCAATGGTTTAAGGTAGATTAAGGGATCTTAGATTAAATCAACTTTAAGTCTTTTGGTTTGTTTGGTTTATTGCATGATCCTCAGTTTCACATTTTTCCCGAGTAACCTGCAAAAAATAGGCGGCTTAATCTTTTTTTTTTAATGACAATTCTCACCTCTGAGTACTTGGGATCAACCCGAATGGCGTTGTTGAATGCATCGTGCGCTCCTAGGTAGTCGCGAATCTCCACTTGGCACATCCCGATGAGGTAGTTCATCTCTGCCGCCTCCGCAGGCCAACTCTGATTCTTCTGCCATGGTTTCTGTCAATCCAAGAGTATTCTCATCAGACATCTCAATGGTAATCATAGATGGGAAAATAGAGCTGAGATTCAGAAACGTGTACAGAACTTTAATGTGGCTTTGGGCCTAATTTGTGTAAGCCTTATAATACTTAGATTATTGTCAGTCAATGAACACATTCTGCTCTAACTTATTCATGAGACACATTAAAAATTCCCTTACCACAATCTTAAGCGCCTTCTCAAAACTCTTGACTGCATCCTTCCAAAGACGCGCCTTGATCTGAGTTTTTCCAAGCAGGACAAAGAGCGGTGCCACAGGTTTAATGCGCGTTGCACCATTCAGCGCCTCAACCGCCTGAAATACAATAGCATTGTTAAGATTACTCGATTATTTTCAGTTATTGTTAAAATGTTCTTATCTCCGTCAAAGATGAAACAATTGAATAACTAAACTTAACATATTCGGCGCCACATATTCATAGGACCGTTACTATCTTCTATAGCTGAATATTTCCTATTATAATTGAATAATTCTGCAAAAATATGTCCGTGTGTTGTTTAAAATTCATCATTCTACAAAGTATATCTACAAAACCATACCTTGTCGTAGTTCTTGAGGAAGGACTGGACGATGGCCTGCTGGGTTGGACTTTGACCCAGACCTGCATTCAATTCTGCAGCGTGTCTAAATTGAAGGGATCATAAAGAGTATGAAATGTATACAGTGCGTATTTTGGCGAGATAGCGTAACTACCATTTGAAATTAACAGTGACTTAAAACATCCCATGATTGATATCTCTGAACGTTTAAAAAAAATTATAAAATGATTGTAATGGATGGTCTGGCTCATAACCATCGTACATGCTTACCTTACACAGAAAGCAGCGAGTTCCAGATTTCCCGTTTTGAGAACGAGTTGTCCCTGTTTAAGATACAATATCACAGTGAGTATGAAACAGAAGTATACTCTACAACAAGATACACTATTAGCATTCAACTATCACAAGTCTAAGCTGTAGGATATTTGTACTGTTCCGTACATGTATAATGTCCCATGCTGACTAAGCCTGTACGGTATGACTCAACACATTACTAGATTTAAGAAAATGAAAATGTGTCCCCCCCCCCACCACTTCAGAATATGTGTCAACCCTGTGCTCACCCTGTACATGTAGTAGTGCCCCACGTCAGGCCGCAGGTGGATGGCACGTGTGAAGTCCAACAGGGCACTCTTTATCTGAAATCAAGCAAAGCTTGTAAGTTTAACTCAATAAATAGCTATCATCTTACGAAGAAATAACCTGATTGGTCTATTAAAACACACACATTTCTACCTCCTGAGATGAGTTGCAAATCTAATTTGAGATTTCCACCTATTTCTTTGTTGAAAAATATTTACTTGAAACCTCCCACATTTTACTATGGTTGGATTGAACCCTCTTTAATACACCATGACCAAAATACTTATGGTATATAATGTTCTAAAGGCATGATGTATCATGAGGTTGCACTCACATCATGCACCCTGGTGTGTGCCTCAGCGCGGCACACATAGGCCTTGACGTAGGTGGGGTCGGCCTTGAGGGCGGCGGTGAACTTCTTGATGGCGCGGTGGTAGTTCTCCAGGTGCACCATGTAGATCAGGCCCAGGTTCACGTGCGCCACCGCCATGTCCTTGTCCAGCTTGAGCACCGCCTCAAAGTCAGGGATCGCGTCTTCGTACCTGCATGTAAATTGATAGGAGCGCTTATCAATAGGGAAGGGGTGTGGTATACAGAATTTTCAGCTTCCACTCAAGAGGAGTTGATATATGTTTCGGACCCTGCCCCCATTTGAACTGGGTTTGTTTTTTTCGCTGAAAAGGGGTGAAAGCCCCCCCCCCCCTGCTTTTAAATAATGATGATTTCCTAGACTCTTCCGCTATGTGAGAGGTGTTGGGTAGATATGAGATCACCTTTTTGATTAGGAGTAGCTAGAGTTCAAAGTGGCATATTTATTTTTCCACACTCTTGCACTATATAGGACGTAGTCTTACCTCCCAACATCTGTGTACAGGATACCGCGGTGTAGATAGGAGAGCAGGTTCTCCTCTGTGTTGTTGATCAGAAGTGAAACGCTGAAGTCCTGGAGAGCACGTTTTGGATGCAATCTGCAAGAAAAATATAATCGTTTTGAAATATATTCAGTATTGAATGATGGTCCTTAGGGAAACGACACCCGCTTGAACCTAATTGAATGATTGAATCATAATCAGATTATGTCTAAGGTTGACATTACAGAAGCTAAACAGCCTCTATATTAACCTTTGTGGACAGCGTAGTACTATAATGCACTAGGCCTTTTGTCATTATGATGCATGCCCGGGATGCATGGCTGCAGCTCTGGCAAGTAACTCGCTAGTGCTGTATTCAGTCTAGGTCGGTCCACTGCCGGAGGTAACATGCAGTAAGGTTAATCCCAAGAGATGATCTACACAAACTGACATCAACATTACGGCGCTGTACTCACTTTCTGAGAATACATCCCCGGTAGTAGAGCGCTGTGTAGTTGGTGGGGTCGAGGTGCACGGCGGCCGACAGGTCCTCCACTGCATTGTTCCACTGCTTCAGCTTGGAGTAGGCGCGGCCTCGGTACAGCCGGGCCAGGGCGTCATGGGGGTCCACCTTCAGCAACTCGGAGTAGTCATTGATGGACGCCTGCCAGTTGCTGCAACAGATGGATTAAGGAGTCAGTGCATTCACAATGGTAAATATAGGGCGCCAATTATATACATGCCATTGACAAATACCACTCTTACTGACACAAACATCTTACCACTTTCCATACACTACTTACAGACACAGACACCCCCAGTGACAAATAACACATTCCATACACTACTTACTGACACAGACACCTCAGTGACAAATACCACATTCCATACACTACTTACAGACACAGACACCCCAGTGACAAATACCACTTTCCATACACTACTTACAGACACAGACACCCCCAGTGACAAATACCACTTTCCATACACTACTTACAGACACAGACACCCCAGTGACAAATACCACATTCCATACACTACTTACAGACACAGACACCCCCAGTGACAAAAAACACTTTCCATACACTACTTACAGACACAGACACCCCCAGTGACAAATACCACATTCCATACACTACTTACAGACACAGACATCCCAGTGACAAATACCACATTCCATACACTACTTACTGACATAGACATCCCTTTGACAAATACCACTTTCCATACACTACTTACAGACACCCCAGTGACAAATACCACTTTCCATACACTACTTACAGACACAGACACCCCTTTGACAAATACCACTTTTCATGTACTACTTACAGACATCCCTTTGACAAATACCACTCTCCATACACTACTTACAGACACAGACACCCCCAGTGACAAATACCACATTCCATACACTACTTACAGACACAGACATCCCAGTGACAAATACCACATTCCATACACTACTTACTGACATAGACATCCCTTTGACAAATACCACTTTCCATACACTACTTACAGACACAGACACCCCAGTGACAAATACCACTTTCCATACACTACTTACAGACACCCCAGTGACAAATACCACTTTCCATACACTACTTACAGACACAGACACCCCTTTGACAAATACCACTTTTCATGTACTACTTACAGACATCCCTTTGACAAATACCACTCTCCATACACTACTTACAGACCCAGACATCCCTTTGACAAATACCACTTTCCATACACTACTTATTGACACAGACACCCCAGTGACAAATAACACTTTCCATACACTACTTACAGACACAGACACTTCTTTGACAATTACCACTCTCCATACACTACTTACAGACCAGTTACCCCCAGTGACAAACAACACTTTCCATACACTACTTACAGACACAGACATCTCTTTGACAAATACCACTCTCCATACACTACTTACAGACACAGACACCCCATTGACAAATACCACTTTCCATACACTACTTACAGACACAGACACCCCTTTGACAAATACCACTTTCCATACACTACTTACAGATACAGACACCCCTTTGACAGATACCACTTTCCATACACTACTTACAGACACAGACACCCCTTAGACAGATACCACTTTCCATACACTACTTACAGACACAGACACCCCTTTGACAGATGGCTCACTCTCACCAAATCAGTGCAAGTGAAAAAGTGGACGTACATGATCGGTGGACGTACATGATCGGTGGACGTACATGATCGGCAGAGTACAAAATCCATCTTTTACCCCCTGCACTACGATGTTTAACTCTCCCAACCATACCTACAGGCTGTAATGTATCTTTGGGGAGTTAATTAGAAAAAAAACAACTCCCAAAATATTTATAGGGGCCGGAGGGGGGGGCTCAATGTGTAACCGATCATGTACGTCATGTGACGTACATGATCGGCTTGGAATGTCATGTAAAATTTCCTATTTACCCACTGCTTGACTTGTCTATGATTACACATATTTAGACCTACATCATATGTACACCTCACTATGATTGATTTATGTTTTAAATATGGTCAGAAAAGGTAATTAAAGCAGTCAATAAATAATGGCCGATCATGTACGTCACATGACGTACATGATCGGTATTGAAATGTCATGTAAAATACTCTTACTAGACTCATCTACACATTTAAACCATTTGAAATACCAAGACAGACATTATATGTACACCTTGGTAAGGTTTATAAATGTTTTATTATGGTCAGAAAGAGTAGGGCAGTCAATAATCACCGATCATGTACGTCACCGATCATGTACGTCACATGACATACATGATCGGCATTGAAATGTCATGTAAAATACTCTTACTAGAATCATTTACACATTTAAACCATTTTAAATACCAATACAGACATTATATGAACACCTTGGTAAGGTTTATCTATGGTTTATCCTGGTCAGGGCAGTCAATAATCCCCGATCATGTACGTCACCGATCATGTACGTCACCGATCATGTACGTCACCGATCATGTACGTCCGCCGATCATGTACGTCCGCCGATCATGTACGGCCAAATAAAAGTTGCATCGATCTGGTGAGAGTGAGCCGTATACCACTTTCCATACACTACTTACAGACACAGACATCCCTTTGACAAATACCACTTTCCATACACTACTTACAGACACAGACATCCCTTTGACAAATACCACTTTCCATACACTACTTACAGACACAGACATCCCTTTGACAAATACCACTTTCCATACACTACTCACACTGCATACACAACATTCACATGCGCCTCACTGGTTACTCAAGTAAGAGAATTACAACGTACCCATTTTTGAAGTAGTGTAGACCGTGCCTGAACAATGCCTCAGTCTTGGATGGCATCAGTTTGGTAGCTGTGGCATAGTCCTCCATAGCTAAGAGCAGCTCTCCTCTCTACATAATGAGATCGGTAATATTGTAAGATACAAGTCTAAATTATGGAATATTTAATAACATGAGACATTTGTTATATCTACACTGTAGGCCTAATCGATAATATTTGTGTAGTAACAAGTGATTCATATTGCTTTTTTTCTTTACCTTTTCATACATTTCTGCACGTTGGTAGTATGCCTCATAGTCATCTGGATTCAGCTTGATGGCTTGTGTGTAGTTAACGATGGCCATGGTGATATCGTTCGCTTGTCGATAGATAGCAGCGCTAAAACAATGGGGGCACAATAATTACTGAAAATTCACTTGAAAGCTAAAAACATTTTTAAAGTAATTAAAACAATTTTTCACTTGCTTTTAGTAGCCAAGAGTAATCAATATCCCACCTGGAAAGGGACATTCTTTTTTCATTTCTAATCTACAGTTGGCGATTGAACCAATATATTAAACAATATGCAATATGTAACATTTTAGACATTGGAAAGCAACCCTTACTCCTTAAGAATTAAAACACGTAGGGTCACCCAATCTGATTCAATCCATCCCATTTTCAATGATAAGACCGGTATGTATGGCTTACCGGGAGCGGTAGGCACCCGCGTTGTTCTTGGCGTGCTTAAGCAGCACATTAAGGTCCTCCAGTGCCTTGGTACGGTTGTTAAGCAGGAGGTAGATCACGTGACGGTGCCAGTAGGCGTTCAGCAACATGGGCTCCAACTCTATGGCCTTGGTCAGGTCGGCCAGCGCACTGGACAAGCGACCCAGCTAGAAGATATAGCGTTTAAATGTAACACAGGGACCAGTTTCGTCCATTGGAAAGTATGACTGCTGATACTTCTTGTGTATATTTCTGTATAATACCCAGCTGTAATTTGATACCAAACATTGTCCAGGAGAGGCTTCCACTCGTTCCCTCCAGGTCCATCTTTCCATATACTACTAACTGAGTTAAACACAACACATTCATATATAGCACTTTGCATATACTTACACAGTGCATTCCCATATATGTAAACATAGGGTGCGGACCATGCAAGGGTTTTTGATCCAACACTAAAATAGTGTGGATTATATTTTCTAGGTGCGGGTTATCCCCGAGATGCGGGTTATACGCTGGACCTTGTGGTGTTCGCACTCCATGTAACTACATGCCATGTGGACACATTTATATAGCCCATAAATAGTATATTCCCACCGCCCATACCTTATACATGTACACTAGACGACCTACCTTTCTCATCAGTGCGCCCCGACGTGCAAGATCGAATGCCCTCGGTTTGTTTGTTGACTCTAATAATGTTGTGAGCTGGTTGACTTCATCTTCAATCATCTGTTCAACGTTAAAAACACAATAATATAAATCACCTTAATACGAAATGAGGCTGAAGGGGAAATCTTCTTTTGGTGACATCTAAACACTATTTTGAATTTGCAAGTGGGTAGCATTTTTGAGCTCTCTTATTCCTGAGAGGAGAGGAACCCCACTCACCTCTATGGTCATCTCATCTTCTTCGTCTTCAATGATGGGGTCAACCTCCATACTTTCTGAGTAGACAGTGCTAACCGAATCTCTTCTGTAAGGAAAATGACAATATCCTCCATGAAAAACGTTCAGATGAGCCACACATTACAGGTGTGCGCTTCAAATACTATGTAAGTTTTACGTAGTTTAACTCATATCTGGAACGCATTTAAGATGATGAGTAAATACAAAGCGTTACTGTGTAGCAAGTTTAAGATTATGGGGTAAATATTTGACAGGGCACCAATTTGAGAACCTCCCTATTTACATCAAAGGCATGAACTCTGAATGTGTAGGTTACCTTTTGGGTTTCTCCTCCTTGACCTCCTCCTCCTCAGGCTCCTCTGACTCATCGTCGTCCCACTCCGACTCAGGCGGGGTCGGCGGGAACACCTGGTCAAACCAGGTATTCCAGACACTCCGGTAAAAGTCCCTCTCATCGTCAAACTCTGCCGGTCTAATGATGCACAGAAAACATTGTTTGATACAGTATTAGACTCAATTAACATACAGTGCGCTTAACACAAGTCTAACTGTAATCAAAGATTGAGATAATTCAAACTAAATTTTAGTTGGCTCAAAAAGGCGCTGTGTGCTCATTAGGAAATGTACGCTAACTAAGATCAATACAGTACATACTGTTTGGATATACGATTTATAATGTTGACAATAATGTATGCCATAGAATAGGTGGATCAGTGACGAAAGGAGTTTCAGTAATTTAATTCAATTATTTATTCTTTTGCACCTTTAGGATGCTTTTGTGGAAGGAGAGAAATTTAGGCGCTAAAATGGTACGTTCTATTAAAGATTGATATTGCTCCTTACTTGTATCCTCTCCTTTGGTTGTAACCCTCGAAGTCAAAAGCAGCAGGAACACTTGATCTTCTTGTTGTGCGGACTTTTCTAAAAATAGAAAGCCGTCAATAACTAATGAAATTGTCGTTGCAAACTATTTATTTAATTTTTTTAAAAAGAGCAATAACTACGATAATACTCAGACAGATAAAATTATGGGGTGTGGGTCCAAATTCATAGTTTAGATAGGTGTCTTAGGCCTGAGTATATCCGTTTATAGTTCATAACTTACTCGGGTACACGCAGCTCCCTCTCTACTTGACGGTCAATCCGCGGCAGAGACTCCGTCCTGGTGAGGGTCGACGGCTGCTGGGCTAAGAAACGCTCCAGCGCTTCAATCCGCGCCATGTCCAAAGGTTTATTCTTCTTCTTTTTCTTCCTAATTGCAATTATATAGTGTTCGCATAAATTATCAAAATTGTGCAAGACTAATAGTATATCTGTTTCTTTTTAAGTTAAAAGAAAATTAAACAGATATAAGATACAAAGATCACTATGCAAATCGATTACAAAAAAGTACAATTTCTTTAAAGATGAACAACTTACTTTGTCTGTGGCAGAAGGACATAGGCTCTGCCAGCCGCTAATGCAAGTTCTGCCAGTGTTGGTTCATCTTCTGCAAACGATGAGATCACAGCTGGTAAAGTTTCTAACTTCAGAAATATGTTGGGTGCATTCTAATGACATGTTGTAGCTACGCTAGAGGTGTAGTCAAAATGGTTACATATAGATCTCGTGTTGTATGAAAGGATAGAATATCTCAAAAACGGAGGGCTGTAAACATTTTTAACTCACTTTTCTTTTTACTAAGTAAAGAGAGTTTGTCCGGAGAGCCAGACTTCTCTGTAATAGCATCTAACTTCTCGGGGGACTCTGCTTCGAGGACTTCTTCAGATTCGGGTTCTTCTTCAGGTTCTTCTTCAATTTCTTCACCTTTGCGGCGTGGCGGCTCTCGACGTCCTTCTTTGATATCATTGAGTTGTTGTCGCTGTTTTTCAAGCTGTTATCATAGAACAAGTATAATCACTGACTTAGCTGTATGCTATTGAACCGTATTTTTTCCCTAATTCATATGCTGAATGAAACGAATTCATACCAGTACCTGTAATTAATCATGTTGGTATAGAAAGCCATTTTAATGTCTTTATAAAACTGCTGTTAGCAAAGAATGTGCACAACTTTTGTGAGTTACTATATCGGGAAGTAATTTGCATGTATTCTGTTATTATATCACACTCACATCTTTCATTATGACGTTGTAGTCTTCGTATACAAGGATATAGTCATCTTCGTCATTGACGAGCCTGCCTGGTGCCGAGTTGCGACGTCTAGTTAAAAAACAAAGCAACTTAAGCAGTCTGAATATACTTGTATCAGTGATTTAGACACTTAACTATAATAATTATACTCGAGCCATAGTAAATTCAGATAGTCATATCCGTGCTCATGTCACTAGAATTACTATAGTAGTAAAATATCAGTTCGTTCAAATTAATTGTATTCTTAAAAACCTTATCAAGTTTTCATCAAAGCTTTTTGTCCACAAATGCTGATGTCTTTGGTCAGATTAGAGGAGAATGGTGAGACATTGTAAATGATAAATATATATCTGCCTAAGTATGTAGGTACTTACCTTCGTGGGGGGTAAATTGGGAAGATAAGTTCATCTGGCATCTCCGACTCTAAGGTCTCTGCCGATGGCAGAGCAGCAGCTATTGAGAAGCGAGCGCGCAGATCAGCAAATGAGATGGGCACGGCCGCACCGAGACTTCCCACATCACTCTGTGTGGCTCCTGGGGATGAAAACATTATGAAATCAGACGTTGCCATAATGGTTTAAAATCATCAATTGTAAGTGCTTGTAATGGTTTACAACAAGCAGATACATGCATTGAAACAAGGGACTTGGGACCATGTACAGGAGAACCGGAAGAACAAGGAAGGATCATAGCGCTACATGACTATATTTTCAGTTTTTACCTTCACTGATCGACTCGAGGTCAGAGCCTCTCACACCCGGCCGAGGTCTCTCAGATCCCGTGCGTGCGGTGCTGCTTCCGGTTGAGTCGCTCGTTATGGTGACCAGGCTCTCGGAATTGCTCATGATACCGGTGCGTGTGCTGCGGCCAGCCTTCACGTCCGCATCATGCTGCATGTAGGCACGCACCAGGAACGTCAGGTCACGCGCAGACCCATAGTTACGGGTCAGCACTCTGTCAACAATAATGTGATGCTATTCAGAAAACTATACTTTAATAAGTAAACTTTTTTTTCTGATTAAGCTTGAACTTTTCTATTTTCCCGCTAACATTTATTTGAATGTTTTTCATAATTGTAGGCATACACATTTATGCTACATCAGAAATATTGTACTTCAAATAGTGGTGTGGCCGCCTTTATCAAAGACTGAAAATCAAAATCACTGTGAGAGCATACCTTTCCCTGGCCATGCGATCCTCTGGGTCCATCGTGTCTACAACCGTCTCTTCCTCCTCTTCCTCGTCGTCTTCGTCATCGTCCATGAGCTTAGTGCCCTCCTGGTCTGTCCCCAGTGCTGCCCCATGGTAACTCGGGAACAGGTGCTGCTTCACCGTTTTGGGCGCCACGTCCCACTTAGGGGGTGCAGGGGTCCAGTGTAGGCAGGATGCATCTGTTTGAATGTCCATCTTCTTACCGTCCACTCCCATCGCAGAGACATCGAACTAGAAATGAAGTAAATACACATGTAATATTCAAGTCTATCTAACCTAGTTGCCTACAATTAAGGGCAAATGCACTAATGCCATAGCAATTGGCATCGCCTACGAGACAAAATGTGCAATAGCTTTTAACTACAAGTACCAGTAGGATCTTTATGAAGGTATATAATTTGAGTTGGTGTATTAATATTTTGACAAACCACCAGTAAACATTAGTGCGTTAGTTCTTAAGTTATCTCAAATATTGACAGACTACTCGATCATCTGAATTGTAAAAAAAGTCTCATTTGTTATACAGCCCAAAAGTCTACCATAAAATAACCGCTTTGGTTTGCGTAAAATACACTCACGACTTGCTGTGCGCGGGAGGCCCATGTCTCTAGGCTGTCACCTTGGTTGGCACCGAGGCGGTTAGCGTCGGTGAGGATGCGTCGTGCAGCAGCGGACTGTACGCGGGACAGCTTGTCCCGGTCCTCGGCCGTGTTGTAGGTGGCTGAGGTTGGGTACAGTGCACCTGACGCCTCCTGGTGACCTACAGGGGCACTGCCTGGCATGCTCTGTTTGTACATAGGAAATATAGGCAATGAGTGAATGTTCTTGGATGTACCATAACAAAGGAATTGTTCCTCAATTTTGTACCTCCCTAAACTTTTAAAACTTTTCTTTTTTTCTTTTTAAAAACCTTAAACTTTTTATATTAGAAAGATAAATAGTATTATTCATATATATTTATATATGGCTCTTCAGTACAAGGTAGATTGTGTAACTCTAACAATTAGCCTCAACTCAAAGAGTGATCAAACTGCACCACCACTTGATCCACCTCTCCTGACGTACCTCAGTGTTCTTGGGCTGGAGAACATCATATTTGCTGGGGACGTGGTAGCGCCGCCATACACCCAGGTAGTGGTCAGGGAGTTGGACGTCATCTGTCACAGTACAGAAATGGTGGATGCTCTTGTCACCCGCGTGCCGACCCTTATCAGTGCCGGCTGATGTCCACGTGGACAGGAGTGTCCCGCCACCGGACTCAGCTTCGGACGGTGCAGGGACCGGTGCAGGACCGTAGGTGGGCGCGGGTTGGGCCGTCACGTTCAGGATGTCCTCCAGGTGAACCGTCTTTGGGGCCAACAGGTCCTCCCAGGCCTGAAATACAATCGGGTATTACTATCAGATTCACTCTCACTTGTAATTCAAACTGAGAAATGATAATTCCTAATACCTGGTGCATGTATTTCCAGTATGGATTCCAATATTTCCTGTATAGATTACATATCAAACCATTAACTATTTACTATAGACTATCTAGTTAAATTACAAAGAAGCTAACTTGTTTTCAGTTATACATACCTGCGCAAGGTCTGGTGTGGGTTCTCGGAAGTCGGTCAGGTCTATCCGCAGGTTTGTTTTCTCATCTGCAGACTTGCCTGGTATTGCACCCGCCTCAGCTAGCTGGTCCTGTGTTACAATTTAAAAAAAAAAGTTTTATTAGGTTGAATAAATACAGATACATCGAAATAAATTTCATGAGAAAACTGACACAAATGTATTGAATGAATACAAGTGGATTAAACACAATGCTGCCTTACCAGGGCTTCCTGAATGGTGGGTGGTGGTTCTGAGGCTTGGAACTGAGAGGCCGTGAGGGCAGTCTCTGTCTGTGAGATGACCGTTGTGGCATCATCCATACCAGTACGTTCTGTGTCCATCTCTACACAAGAATACATAAAAAAGAACATGCTTTTGTATTTTTCATATATACGAGGCATGTTCCATACTGTTTGTACACACACAGGAATGTAGCTGGTAGATGAAATACATATTTTTCTTGCCTTGGATACGCCCACAATTGTAAGTGCTCTTCAAAATCAAAACTGGATAAAGTGTAACTTTGAGGACTATATATACTTTAGTATGCCAAATAGCATTTTGAGGACATTAAATCATTTACAGTCTATTTGTCTTACCAGTTTCCTGGACTTCTGATTCACCAAAGTCGATGTCTGTAGAGCCTATGGTGGTAGTCTTGTCCTGGTTAAAGGTCTCATCCTCTACAACATTACAAACGGGCACATCAATAAACCATTGTGTTTTAAAAAGTTATCTAGACTATCATAAATGTGTGCTTTTTCTTGAGCTTTTCCCGTAATTGTTCAAAGTTCCAAATCAAAAGTATTAAAGGGAATTAAATTGAAGATATGCATTTGAGATACACATTTTATTTAGAATGTCTCCCAATGATATTTACTATATTTACACCTACCAGTGGCTATTTTTATCTTTGTTTTACAATATGCTATTGGACATGTATGAACTGCTCAAAAATCTAAATCTGATAACACAAAGTGTACATATCACTATACAACAACAGAGAAACTTCCCAAAAGTGTAGTTATACTAAAGAGTTGTATACGAAGCAGTAATAGATACATATCAGTGTTTTTGTAGTACATGCCGTACAAGCTCTTGTACCATCGGTGAAAATAAACGTCACAAACACAAAGTTGGGAGATGTTTCGCAAGAATATTGCAGAATATATATATATATATATTACTTAAAGCATAACAAGTTTTAAAAGAAGGTGAATTGTATACTCTATCAAATATCGCTATCATTGTCAATAATTGAAATGTGCATATCTCTTTAAAATGTGACATGCAACAGTGTGATTATTATAATATGTATGAAGTTAATTCTTTGCCTTACCTCTGATATAATCCAAAATGTATGATAACATATATGCACAAATCTGTATCAGCTACATATGGCTTAATTAAAATTCTAGCATCTAGCAAGCATGCTCTGAAATATCGTGTCTTCATACATAACATTGTCCATTCTTTATTTCTAGAACTGACGCACGTCATCATAAATACTATATTTGATACCCCAATATGTGGCTCATATTTATCAGTAACTCTATGCAGTCGCACATCCCACCCCTAGAGGGACATACATTATCTCCCTACAAACAAACCGATCTAATCAGTATCTAGGTGCCAGACGGCCTGATTGAATCAGGAACATCAAACATGTTTGGTATTATCAGAGTCAATCGTGTTTGATATTGTCAAACTCAATCAAACGTCCTCCCAATCGAGTCTGTAAAGCCCGCAGACATTCCCATTATAGCAATTGGCTGATCGAGTCAGCCCGCGTGGGCTTTACATTACGGTGATCTGTTATGGTGCGCAGACACCACCAAGTGAAACCAGACATGTTTATAGGGTACCCACCTGGTGTATCTTCCCCCTCTTCTGGCACACCACCTTCTGTGAGAAGGAAAAACAGACAACACATTAGGTCAACACATTAGGTCACTCTCAAATGGTATACTATTATTAAACGACGCCATCTATTATTACCACCAGCTATTTGCTTCAAATTCAGCTTTGCTTTGATATCAGTGTTATTTGAAATTTATCTCTGGAATTCTCGTCTCTCTTACTCTGTCCGGTATTTTTTTCAATCTCTCACATATCATTCAGCATAGACACTACAAAGCGAACAGCATTAACTTAGTGGGCCCTATAAGTATACATGTTATCCGCTTACCTACATCTGTCCCGAGGACAGCCGCTGTCCGTGACAACACACGCTGCATTATCTCCTGGATCTTACGGTCGGCCTCCGATACTCTACAACCAAGAGGTGCATACTTGGTGGAAACAGTGCTAAGAATAGGCCAACTCACAAGTAGCAAAATAGGTCCTCATCTGCTTTCTTGTGAAATTTCTCCTTACAGGTCTACCAAGACACAAGTACCTGTTTAGAACTAATTCACAGTTTTAACAGAGCTACTTTATTGAATGGGGTAAATAAAGTATTTATTATCAGAATGGTGCGAAATACCAACTTTCCCTCGTGTATGAAGAGTAAGAGATGAGAGTAACGAACTTATATTCAGCACAGATAGATGTATCCAATTGACAGATAATGAGATTGTGCAATGACCTACCCTCCTGTTCTGACTGGATCTTTAAGCGATGCGATGATCTGGTCCACCGTCCTGTCCTTAGTCTTACTTTCCTCTTTAGCGTCTGACTTCTGAGATGTAGACTTTAATGACGATTTCATGGACGATTTTCCTGATTTAGTACCTCGCGGCGTCCTTTTGTCCTTCTTGGTCTCGTCAGACACTTTGCGGACCCGGTTTAAGTACTTGGCCTCTCCTTCACCAGGTGTGGCCAGCTGCTTAGCTTCCTCCAGTAAGTCTTTCACAGATTTCACCTGTATTGTTGTTTAAAAAAATGAAAAAGAAAAAGTTGATTTCCACTGAAACCAGGTAGTGGTATGATTCGAATCATGTAAAAGACCGTTGCCTTTATCTGCTAAATTCTTAAGCATATTGTAGAAACTGAAAAAGTCGAAATCGATTCATTATAGAACCATGAAAACGGCTACTCAGGTGCTGTATATTAATATGTCCTTATCACTTATCATGATTCACCATATATAAGATACATACCGTGTGAGCACTTGAAGTGCGGCTCTTGAGGTCAGCGGCAGAACCGTCACGTGAAAGCTCCCCATCTTCTCCATTGTCACCTGTTCCCGGTCTCTCGGCTGTTACAAAAGTTGGTTAAAGAATATAGCTTACATCAACAATGTGGACATCTGATTAGTATAGACCTACTGGGAATCTGGTACAGTAACACTTAGAGTAAGATATGGCAAACGCAGAACTTGCTTTCCGAAATTATTTCTTGTTGGTATGCCTGGACAAGACAAAAGTTGGACGTAGTTTTATCAATAGTCATCGTGAAAATTACTAACTTCAAATAAATTAAAATAAATGCAATGGTGATTACCTTCTGGTTGAGTTGAGCGGATGGGCTTGAGGCGCGTCTTTGGTTTTGGAACAGGTAGCGGACGCTCTGCCATCGGCACCGGACGAAGCGTTCCGCGGGAGGCCACAATGGCAGGCTTAGGGCCAGGTGGCCTCGGGTTTAGGATCGGATCGAAGTTATCAGAGTCATATTCTGGGCTCTGGTGACCTTCAATTGCAGTGTTTGCCTGCAGAACAATATTTCCAAAATACATAAGAATTATGCATTTTTTATAACATGTATTCAATGGCCCCTTCACTTAAAGTTGAGGGGTATAATCAGATGATCCTGATGTGTATACTGAAATTGACACAAGCCATACCCCATTTCATTTACATCGACTTTGCATATACCGTACTTGATATACTTGGGTTAAGAATACTGGTAGCTAATGACAGATTAACAGTAGTCCTTACCCGCTGTATGGGCCCAATGACGGGGTCCGTGTCGATCTTCATGACAGGTTTACCTTCCATTAATACGTTCAGGTGTTCTATAGTCTGGCTGATGGGTAAAAAGAACATTTACACATCAAAACCGTTTTTCTTTTATTATCATAAAAAAAGACCCTGATGAAATGTAGCTGCATGGTAATATACATCTCTACTACCGGTATGCGATGCAGAATGATAAAGAATATACTGAATCCCAAAAAGATTTACCTTGATGTTAGGTATGTCTAACATAGTCTAATACTAAATGAGGATTCTCGATTTGGACAGCTTAAGTTTTCTGACTAAGACAATCAAATGGAACGTCTGCGTTTGTATGAAAAGGAGGGAAAATATCATATATTTGAAGTCCGAATCAAGCATGAGATATTGGGTGAATACGCTTCTGAATTCAAATCCAGTAGGCTTGTATATTTGTATCTATCGGTTACCTCTCCCTTGTTGGTACAACGCCAACTGAAGAAATCTTTGGTGCTTTCATCTCTGAAAGAAAAGAAAATGATCCTATGTAAATCTACCAAAGCTACATTTCTCAAGATTATAGCTCTTTATACAAAGATATATCACTATCTATTTTTATCAAGGAATAGTTATAATACCGATCGATGGCATTATGGCATACATAAAATAATGTTCTTGATAAAGATCGAACAGAACGGGTTTATCAGAATGTTCACTTCACCTTTTGTGGTGATTATTTCTTCCTTGCTAAAGGGAAACTTCTTTGTTTTCTGCTGATCTACTTTAAGCTGGATTTCGCTCTCCTCTCGATCCAGTGCGTTGTATGGTGGTACAGCTTTTGGTTTGGGCGACTGAAAAGTAAAATTGTCTTGTTGCGGTGAGACTAAAAATAATTTATTTTATTTTTAAAATAATTATTGCCTTTCTCACCGAGTCACTTGCTCTGTAGATTAACCAATAGGTAAGGGATAATATCAATGAAAGATTGATCCCCGAGTCTACACCTAAAGCTACCAAAATCACACTGAATCAGAAGTCAAGTCCTCCAAGAGGAGACCCACCTGTATTGGAGGCCCACCAAAAGACTGGTGGCACCCCCTCCCTGACACAATGGCAACTAGTCATGCCCCAATTACTAAAATCTCACCAGGTCAAAGTGAGTATTTGATAGAAACCTATCAAATAAATAAAGTAAATCATTTCTAAATATCATATTTAGAATAAAAATGGTTTAACTCCGTGTTACACCTGATGAAGCTGTGAACAGCTGAAACTCCACAGAACTCATACTCAACTAAAGCATTGACTGAAGGTTGGCTGTCAATTTTTTATAAATTGACAACACATTTAAATCCAAGAAATTGGAATAGGATTCATTCTGAATCCACAATCAAATTAAATCATTTTTATAATGAATTTAGTTTGGTTATTTAATAAATGTGAACAATTAATGCCAGGATGTGACCTGCATCTGGACATTAGCCAATCACACAGCCCTATGCTCATAGTTTGAGGTCAAGTGACCCAATTAGCCCAGGTCAGGGCGGGAAAGACTCACCTGATTCAGTTCTGATGGAGTAGTGACGGAGTACACACACCCACCTCGTCCCACACATTCTCAAAATTGTCTTGTTTAATCACTTAAGTCATATTTGAAGAAATGAACTCCATTTCCCTTCCAAGGGATTTCTGTTTTCTGTAGTGGAGTCAAAGTGAAATTTAGACACTAACTGGTAGGGAAAAGCTAAGATTATTTACCTTTACTCTGGCGGTCTTGGGATCAGGCAAGTCATCGTGGAATATGGGGTGTGTTTTTCGTTTTTCTAGGACCCGCGATGCTTTGAACTCCGGAAAAAGTTGTCTAGTGAGTACAAGAAATAAAAATAAATAGTTAGTACTTTTTTCTTGTTACTCATCCTTTATTAATCCCTCACTCAATCTGAAATATACAACTTCTACTCAATGACTGTATTGCAGGATACATTTAGAATGGGATGATCTCTGTTTTGTTACATGCGGTAGACAATTATATACCTGCCTGGAGTAAACTAACTAAAAGTTTACGAAAAATTGCAAATTTACTGATCGACTTCTCCCCTGAATTCGATGTTCAACTTATCGCAATAACAATTAACATACTCAAATCATCTTATATTTACTGCAAGCATGAACTTTGTTTGAACTATTTACCTGGTGGTTTTCTGTGCGTCACTTAGGGGCTGGAGTAGTTCTTCCTCTCTCTTCACCATCAGCTCGGCCAAAGAGCGCTTGGTCATACCCTCCAATTCCTGCCTTAGTAACAGTTCTTGTCGCCGACTCATCCCATGCTTGAAGGTCTGGCTTTGCCGGCCACCTAGTCCGGAGGCAAAGATATCCCTTCCCGCCATCTGGATATAAACATTATTATGACATGTTTTCCCGATTTCATTGATCCAACTCATTAAATGCAAGTATTAGGGAGTGTTCATTTATTAGTTACGGGGGGGGGGGGGGCGTAAAAATCCCCCCCCCTGTAATTAATAAATGAACACTCCCTTACCCTATGGCAGTATTGCCGAAAACTTTTTAGGCACACAGGCCAATGTGGCCTATGTAGTGAGATCGTACACAGGCCATTTGTCTTCTACACAGGCCACATGAAACTACTGTGTATACATTGATGCAATGAGGCCATTCAAAACAAAATTTTGTTATGATGGATAGAGACAATCCGAATTAAAATATGTGTAAATTTATTGATTATCGCTACATGACAATAAGTTTGCTTCTAATGGGACTATCTGAAAAATTCTTTCACTTTTGTAAAGCTAAGATCATGGCCCGCCATTGTGGCCAGTGTCCAAGAGCCTCACATCGGCCATTAAGGTTCTACATAGGCAAAAGCCGATGTGCCGATGTCATTTTGGCAACACTGTTATGGTCACCTCGGGCTCGGCAACTGGTAAGTATGAGTGAATAGACATCCGAGTGAGTTTATGTTTTAAATGGGGGGAGGGGGGTGGGGGGGAATTTCGATGTCTCTTGATATTGTTCAGAGTCGGCCAAAAGAACAATCTTATCAAAAATAATATGCGCATTTGATACGTAAAACCAAAGATACTTGCCTTCGGGAAATAATCATTATTACCATAAAGGGATCGTAATTGGCTTGGTGAAAACCCACTTTTTTGAGAGAGAGCTAAGGGAGTGGTCATTTTTTAACAACAGGGGGGAGGGGGCGGTGGATTTTCGCGCGTGGCCAACCTCTTTGAGCTATAGTAACGCGCTGGCTTTTTCGCTAAAAGGGGTGTAATTTTTTTGGTCCCCCCCCCCCTGACAGGCCCTGTGTTAAAAAATGACCACTCCCTAAAGGCTAAAGATTTTCGCTGATATGCCATATCTCCCCCCCCCCCCAACTGCCCAAGCCAAGGGGTTGACCCCCGGTCAAGGCCAGGGCTCGACACTTTTTAACCCCCTCCCCCCCCCTACCCGGCCACTCTCGTATCACTAGACCAATGCTGCAAGAAAAGGTGACTTTTCAAAAAAGTTGTTGATAAAGTTTTTGAACATTTCTGAAGTTTGACAAACAAATACATGAATATAACCTCAAAATCCTGCATTCTAATATATATTATTAGAAAGATAATCGTCCTGGGAATCCTCTGATATGAAATGTTTACAAACATAGCCATTACGCCTTTACGGACAATACTGTGAGCATTCTGCTAAAACCAAAGTAAACACAACTTTATGAAAAAGTCACCCTTTCTTGCTGCATTGGTTTTTTATAAGCCTCCTCACGTCAGTACTGACAACTGAAAGAAGGTAAACGGCAAAACGCGCTAGACTGATTCTACCCCTACCCCCTCAGCCCTGGGCCCTGCCCTGGACTCAGGCTGGAGGCTGGATTTGTCGCAGTTTTATGTTCGGATATTTATGAGAACTAGCCTACACTGTCTACAGGCATCTTCTTGGGCAAAGAAGTAGAAATAGGGCCTACGCACCTCAGCCACCTGTCACGGGCACCTGTCTGTGTGACGTGTGTCCCCCCGTGTGTCACAAATTCGCCACAATTTCACAAATCCGACGCTGTCTGCTCGCACTGGCTCGAACCAGACTCGAACAGACCAGTGCCAACTTTCTTCAGGAGATGCGATTTACGTCCACATTTTAGATTAAAATCATGGCTTAATAACTGGAAACGATAGTACCATTAGGATATAGCTATAACCTACCTTGCACGTAACACAGTAACTGTGTGTCCTGTATGCTTAGCGTAAGTTCCTTCAGCAAACACGAATCAAAACAACCTCGGCCGCCATATTTCAACTAACCCGTCGTTGTCCGGGTACGAAGCCACGCGAGATTACATCCGTGCGGATTTACAACTACTCATTTATAATAGATAAATCCATCCAAATTCATCCGAGTGATAGAGTATTCCCTCGCAAAGTATATTTTTAATCAATGTTTTGATGGAATTCAATGTAAAAGACTGATCACGACCCCGCGAGTTTGACCCAATTTGGAATTAGGTCATGACCGCAATGTCATCGTGCGAGAAGTAAACAGTGAAGAAATTTATTGTTTTTAAACAAATCAACAGGTAAAGAGACTTATACTACTGAAGAAAGACACCTAACTCTACTGTAGCACATACTTATTACGATGGAGGGGTTATCTTGCCTTTAATTTGAGCCAAAAACACAAACACGAGGGGACCGGTCACTTGACAGGGTGAACCAATCTCCTATCATCGCCCAGACAGGACACACATGTAGAGATAAATACACGTTCTTGGACGCCCTCTGGCCCTAGCAAGCTAAAATTATGCAGATAAATACGCCAGCTCCCCCACGGCCCCACTCCCCCACCCCAGCCAGTGTTTAATAGTGTAGGCCTACTCCCGGTATTTCACTATGAGTTTTGAGTACCGGCAATTCTTTTTTTAACAGGGGAGGGGGGGGGGGGGGTGGAGGCAGGGTCAACAATTTTTCGGGTTATTAAAGGGAGTTTTCATTTGTGGGGGGGGGGGGGGGGAATGTGGACCCCTTGACCGGGGGGGGGGGAACTTTAGACCCCTCTTGGGGGGGGGGTAAAAAAAATTCAACCTGTTTTGAGGGAAAAAGCCCGCGCGTTACTATGCTACAATAAGTAGGCTACAAAGGGGCGCGAACACGAACGATTTTCGGCCTGCCAGGGGGGGGGTAAAAAATTTTGACTCCTCTAGGGGAGCGTTCATTATTTATGCCAGGGGGGGGGGTGTGCAAATCAGGGGGGGGGGTCATTTTTTTTAGGGGTATTCGGAGGGGGGGGGTCTTTTTTTTCCAACCTATTCTTAGGGGGGGGGGTCTTTTTTTTTCAACCTATTCTGAGGGGGGGGGGGGTCATTTTTTTTAGGGGTATTTATTTGGGAGGGGGTATTTTTTGACACAACGTGACGCGAATTTCACGACACATGTCGCGAATTGGGGTCATAAAGACGGTAGAACTTTGCTAAATTTCTTGCCTACCAATCGACACATGAATGATTCACTACTTTTCTTTTCCTAAAGCAACAATAATTAACTGGAGAAAGAGCATTAATTCAACACGAGAAGAGTACAGAATGTAGGGGGTCTAAACAGAAAAGCTATCAGTGTGCAGTTAGATGAATGCTATTGTGGCACCGGAATATGACAGTACTGTATCCGAAATAGTTTGGGTTAATTGGACTTTAGCCTTGCCCATCACGTTTTGGCATCCATATGCAAGGGTGAACTTGCCTACATTTTTAGACCCTGCCTTTCTTCCCAATAGAGGAGCAGATGCATTGTATGCAAGATGCAGATCTACCTCATATAATGTTGATACATTGTAGCTTAGGTCCACTCCACCAGTCAAAGGCGTGATTACACTAGTCATGATACACACTTTTCCTTGGTATCTTGTACCAGACCCTGCTAATTGAGCCACAGCGTTCTGATTGCAGAGCTCTCACTATTTTTAGAATACCTTGACCATCTCCCTGATAGCTGCCTGCTTCTCACAGATTCTAGGACTTATAAAATCAGCAGACTCATAGAATAGACATGATCATCCCACTATAAATCGGTGTACCGAATGCCTTGAAATGTAGCAAATAGCCACCAGATCCACAGAGTTTTCTGCTGCGGATGCCACTCCTTCTGTCGCCAATTTCTAAATCTCCCTCTAAGTTCATCTTTGGCTTCAACAGAAATCAGGCACTGAATAATCATTGCTACTCATCGCTACTTGGCCTCATCAGAATTTTTAGAGCTCTATATTTGGTTTTGGTCAAGTTGCTTCCGATGCTCTGCAGGGTTATCAGTGAGTTATTCATCACTATTTTAAAGCTTTTATTTTTTTTGGAGTCAATGCATTCCCATGGCTTGGTTATACTGACCACACACTAGAATATTGAAGGCAGGTACCTTATGGCATTTCCTCAAATAAAGGTTATCAACTATGGTGCACGTAACATCCATGCATACCATTGATGGCTTAAGCGATTGTAATTGATCCGTGCCGTTATATAACAAAGACACATTCCCCTGTGACTCTTTGTTCAACTTCAAATTCTCACCCTCAGCTCCCTTTTTCTTACTGATCCTAGCCTTTGGAAAACCAAACTAGGTTTAAATAGTGATCTTGTTCCTTTAACTGCAAGTTATAATACCAGGATACATTAAAATGGGCCGATTGACCTCTAGATTTTCAAAATTTTCTTCAGGTTTGCCACTATTATAATGTCCAGAGCATCCCTTCATCAAACATCTTTGTTTTAAGCTGCAGTAGCGCGGAACGGGGGGGGGGGGGGGGGGGGGGGGGGCTGGGGGCCTAGTAAAGTGGGGGAGCCAATCTTTTTGGGAAACATGAACATTCTAGACTCCAGACTCCAAGTTCCCAAGAATACACCAATCTCGAGGTAAAATTCCTAAAGCTTTCTTGAAAGACAAGCTCAAAGTCCCTCAGAACACATCAATTTCAATGTAAAATTACAAAATTTCCCAGGATCATATGGTAGACTTAAGACCACTCTGAATACACTATTATAAAGGTCAAATTCCCAAATTTTCCTGGGGCTTGTGGCCCCAAAACAACCATTTGTTTCTCCCTCTAACCAACCCTCATCAGCTGGCTTTGGGAGCTGGGCCCCCCAACTTTATCCACCTTCCGCGGCCCCTGAGCTGGGCCATTTCATGGTACTTCTACCAAACAGTATTAGCAGGACTTGTAGGTGGGGACCAAAATAATCACACCAATTTTTAGCAAAAATATCACACGTGCCACGGAAACAGAAAAATGCGCGCTCTCCACATAAATATATTCACCATATTGTTATGCCCTATAACCACTCCCTCAAATAATGGTTAAGCACATGCTATAATAGGTTATAGTATAGGACTATGTGGACTTTGTATGTCGTTGATGCCATTATTAAGTATTTATAAACGTCTATGGTGAGGGGGGGGGTCATTTTTTTTCAACCTATTCGGAGGGGGGGGGGGTCTTTTTTTTTTGACCCATTCGGAGGGGGGGGGGTCTTTTTTTTTTGACCCATTCAGAGGGGGGGGGGTCTTTTTTTTTTGACGAATTCGTTTTGCCAAACGCCCGCCCCCCCCCCCCTGCCATAAATAATGAACGCTCCCTAGGGGGGGTGGAAAAAATTTGCGCGCTCCGCGCGAAATCTCACCACCCCCCCCTGTTCTTAAAAAATGACCACTCCCTTAGTAATTCTTTTTTTAGCAGGAAGGGGGGGGGGGCGGTTGGAGGCGGGGTCAACCATTTTTCGGGTTAAGGAAGTTTTCATTTGTTAAAGCCCCGGCCACACTAGGCCTTTTTGAGCAGATCCGACCAGACCAGACCCGACAATCGGATGTAATTTACCTGGCCGGTCTGATAGAGTTGTGCATGCCAAACTCTTCCTACTGTTGGGTCGGGTTGGGTCGGATCAAGCAGGGTCGGGCGAAATCAAATACCGTAAAACCTCGCGTATAAGCCGCGGCTTGTACGCGAATCAGATCGCCAGTGCGGCTTATAGGATCGGCACAGAGTCAGGGTGCGGCTTATACGCGAGTTTTTGCTCCTATAGTACAGTATAAAAGTCACCAGAATCAGATCGCTGGTGCGGCTTATAGGATCGGCCCAAAGTCGGGGTGCGGCTTATACGCGAGTTAGGCTTATACGCGAGGTTTTACAGTAGGTGTGGCCGGGGCTTTAGGAGGGTGGTGGGGATGGCGGTGAGATTTTCGCGCTGAGGCGCATACAATTTTAACACACCTCCCGCCTCGTGAGCACGTGAAATGTTCTGCATCCCGCCTCGCCAAAGGCAGCGACATTTTTTTGCCCCCCACCTTTGAACTATAGTTACCGGTAGTATATACTATAGTAATGCGCAGGCTTCTTTCTGCTAAAAAGGGGCATACTTTTTTACGCTCCACCTCAGGAGGCTGAGGGGTCGAAATTGTTTACGCCCCTCCTCCAAACCCAGCATCCCCCCTGTATCTATAAGTATAAGCCCTCCCTTACCCGGTATGTACCAGTACGGTACCTGGTACGTAAATTGAATTCTCACGTACCGTATTAGCTGCATCCCTAACTCTGACCAATCCTATAAGCCGCAGAGATGGTCTGAAGATTGCTAATCTAATAGTGTATTATACTCATAAAAACTCGCGTATAAAATACAGCCCGACTTTGGACCGATCCTATAAAGCCCCGGCCACACCTAGGTAATTACACCCGACCCGACGTGGTTCGACCTAGATCCGACCCAACCCGACCCGACAGTTGGAAGAGTTTGGCATGCACAACTCTATCAGACCGGCCAGGTAAATTAGGTCCGATTGTCGGGTCTGGTTGTGTCGGATCTGCTCAAAATTGCCTAGTGTGGCCGGGGCTTAAGCCGTACTGACGATCTAACTTGCGTACTAGCCGCATGTTGCTATCACTTGAGCATACCAGTTAGTGTCCCAGTAGCGAGTTGCACCTCACCTCTTTGCATGCCTAAACTCACTCACTACTACCTCAGAACTGTGGTGGACATGTAACATAATATATTTTTGTTAATGTATTCCTATAGGAACGATGCCGGTCGGTTTCAAGAGCCTCCCGGGGGCTTACCTCACCGATATACAGAAGCTAGCCAAGGGTATCTGGCCATGGACGGAAGGGTTGAGAGCGCGTTTTCCTGATCACTACAAGCGGCATGTGATGACACGGCATCAGGTGGAGCCGGCACCGGTACACTATGTACCCGACACACGCAAGTTTACCATAGATCAACATGGCGTTAGGTGAGATTTGACTTAGATAATAATATTGTGTACATATCCCGTCACTATATATCTCAGATTTAAACAACATTAAAAAAAACAAAATTAAAATATACATCAGTGAGGAGTTAGCATTTGATTTGGGCTCTACCGGTATATGATAGCTTGGCTGTGTAGGTTAGAATCTCTATGGGTGCAAATAATCCAATTTATAATTGATTGTTTTCAGAACGCACATACAGAATGTCCCCATCCCGACCAAGCACGTGCCTGAACAGGACAAAGGATTGTGGGGCGGTGAACAGTTTGTGGTCGGTCTACGGAAACGAAACAATGACCCTATGAAACCCAGGTATGTGAATAAGATGAGAGTAACTCTAGTATTTACAACTCCTCATTAGGCCACACCAAAAAAAAAGTTGGTTTACGGATTTTCATTTTGAAAAAAATTAATAGTGCGAGCGAGCAAATTTTTTTTACTCCAAATTCTTTTTTTGTCTGCGGATTGTAACACAGAATAAAGTGGAGCGGGGGCAATATTACTTTTTTTTGAGGGAAACTTTTTTGCAAACTCCCAAATTTGGCCATCGATCAGAAGGGCCACCAAAAAATAAATTAATTAATAAATTAATCAAATTTCTCAGAAAATGATGCGGGAAATCCGTAGACCAACTTTTTTATTTGGTGTGGCCTTAGATACAATGTACTCACTGGTATTATGGTTGATGACGCACCTGAATATTTTAACAACAAAGGTTGGAAAATAAACCAGTTAGATCCCTCTTGTTGGAGCGGGATGTTTTCAGCAAAATAGCCGGCACATTTCTATACATAGTGTGACTGATTTCCGTGGCTGGGGTGGGGTGTCGAACCTCTTCTTTTTTTAAGGAAGTCTTTTATAGAATATAGACATGATATATATTATAATTTACCTATGTCTTGTATTATTTCAGGACGCCAGAGATTTGGAAACCAAGGTTAAAGAAGCGTGTGTTCTACAGTGAAGTGCTGGACAAGTGGATGGGGATCACCGTCACCCCACGCACCATGAACCTGATTGACGAGGCACATGGCTTTGACAACTACATTCTCAAAGTAAGTTTTTGATGTTTGACATCATGGGATTTGTTACATTATACAAAATAACGATCGAGCTAACCGTACCAACGTGCAGCGTAATCCTACCTCTTTGTGGCCATTATTTGACTTATCTAACAACAGCTTCCCCCTAGAGGCATTCAACGTTTCATGTCACTCCCCTTTGGTACGTTTTATAACTGAAAAGGGTGACACCCCGCTACAAAATTGCGCACCCTGTATTAATACAATGACCCCGTCTGTAAGGCGTTGGGACCGGGGTGGGGGACTGAACCCGTATTAATATGAAAACTATTATTTTATATTACGTTTATATCAATTCATGCTTCACAACTTTCAGACACATGAGGTTAACCTGAAGTCTAAGCTTGGCATGAGGCTGAAAAGAGAGATGTTGATAACTTTAGTGACAAAGACGTTGTACCCAGATAACCCAATGCGTCGAGAGGCCGTCTACAACAAATACAAAGAATTCATCGTACCTGTAAGTACAAACACATACCCACATCCAGTATTTCTTTCAGGTTTGAGGAATACTTGTGACTTCAACAATCTCAGGCGCGAACTGCTAATCATTCTTCAAAGTATTAAAAAGAAATGTTGATAAAAAGCGGCACCTTCTGTCCTAGATTTTTTTTCAACCAGGAAGACAATTTTTTGACCTAAGAATATTGACCAAAGTGTGTTTGGTTATTGGGGGGAGGGAGGGGGGGGGGGGGGTTGTTGGTACACTCCTCATGCGTACGAGAGACGCCAGGTAGCGCCATTGTTTGTTTTAGTTGAGTGAGGACGCATCAGCCTGCGGCAGAGCCTCAGCAGATGTTTTGTATTGACTACATTGATAAAGTATTTTTTTCGCTGATTTCATTTGTTTCATGTGGTGAAAACTTTAGGTATCTCTCCTTCACTCTCCAATATCCACCTGTGGATAATGGCCGCCACTCACATCTAGGCACAGGCATGAAACTGACCAAGCCCAAAAATACTTGGAATCTTCAAATGTAGGCTCCTAAAAAGAGTTTCTGAATGGGCGATAGGTTTTTACCACATAAAAAAAAATTGGAATCAGGGGGGAAATTAAAGACTTTTATTACGGTACATGCACGTTGAACGCATTTTTGTACAAACTAAAAGGTATTAATGTGTCATCTCATGACCTTACTACTGTTGACACGATGATATTTCTCGAGAATGTGTAATGTTTTGCCGATTTTGTATGACTGATGGAACTTTCAATAAACTGTTGCAGAACTCGTACAAATAGTTTAATCTTTTGTGTTTTGCATTGGCTATTATATGTGCAGTGGCGGCGGAACAAGGGGGGCATGGGGGCTATGCTTTGGGCCCCAACCCCAATTTCTTGGGAAACAGTAACATTGTAGAGTCAGAATGCCCTAGAATAGTCCCATATCAAGGTAAAATTCCCAAAATGTATCCACGTTCCGCCGCCCCTGATGTGTAGTGAGAGGGATGAGGTCTCTGTGAAGTTGGTTCCAGGTTGTATACCGTAAACACATTTTTACTGCATCAGAGAATTTGCATGTAAAATGACGAGACGAGATAGAAATATTGAGGAGTTTTTTTTCTTTTTCGATGGGGTGGGGGGGGGGGGTTGTGATTTGTCTAGATTTTGCTTACCTTATTTTAAGAATTGAGATATTTTTAAACTTCTATATGCTCTCTTGTCCCCTGCAGAGCAATCTACATGTGTGTTAGCGTGGGTGGGAACACAACTCTCTAGGCTTCCAGTACATGTAGTACATCTAGAAGTACAATGTAGTAGTATATGACGAGTGGGCGTTGACCCTAGGTTGGTTGTTCTGGACTTCTGTTACCGCAACAGATCCCGGCCCTTGATAAGAACTCCAAAATTCACACATTTACACCATGCATTTACTAGCAAATGGGTGTCTTTGTACATCTTCATCTGATAATTCTGATTATCATTATAGGGTTTCAAAGTCCATATTTTACTCGTCTTTGAAATTCAAGTACATACATTTAATTTGGTGGCCATTTGAAGGTAAAATTGCATAGCGCAAAGGTATAGCCATATACATCTACCTACAAATAATCGTTTCACTGAAGAATGAAAGAAAGCAAAGGGAATATTTGATTAAGATATTATTTTGATTTTATTTCATTGGATGTGTAACAAGGAAATGTAATTAAATTACCAATTGCACCAAAATCAACGTGTGTAACAGAAGTAAATAACAAGTGAAGTATTTACACTATATTACAGTCATAATTATGTTATATGGTCATATACATGATTTAGATATACACGTGCGTAGGAAAATGATTTTTATAGGCACATGAGCTTATATACATAGATATGCAAACCAAATCATTTTATCAAATATATCAGTCTGCTTTGGGGGTCTAGACATACCGTAAGTTTAAGGACATGTACATAGATACAATATGATTCACTGTCTAGTCATAGAGGTTTTTGACCTATCACGTCCTATATCTGCGTCTATATAGTATACTGGCACAAGTTTTAGACATGCGTATTTATGTACAAAGAACATCATGGACGTTTTCATGGCGAGTGTCAATCTTTGACCCATCACGTCCTAAATTTGCGCCTATATTATTATACAGTATAAGTTTTGGACATGGGTTCATGTACAAAGAACATCATGGTAGTCTTTATCGTTCATGGCAGCCTAGATGCTGTGCTGTGCCTCGGCTTTAGCCCTGGCGTTGTTCTTCATGATCTTCTTGCCCAGCTTCTTAATGCGCTTGGAGAGGCTGCGGCGCACGCCCCCTGCCTTGTGGGGCGTCATGGCGACCCCGATACAGCCCACGGTACTCATACTGGTGTTGGTGGACGAGGAGGCACCGGACTGGTCTGACGAGCACGTGGAGCCGCCGCTAGAGGCGCCACTGAGCTGCGTCTCCCGGCGTGCAGCGCGGGCGTAGGCGTAGAGTGAGGCGCGGGTGTCGGACGGACGCCGACTGACGCGTGACGTCTCCGGGTCCGAGGCGGCGCGCAGATGGGCGGGAGGAGGCATGGCCGCCATGAGCATGACGTCACTTCCGATGCAGGGAGGACGGGCACCGAGGACGACGTCCTTCTTGACGCGCCGTTCACGAGCTGAGCTGGCACTGCTCCGTTCACGAGGCAGCTTGGCGGAGGCGGCCGAGTCGGAGGTGGCGTTGGGTGAGTTACTCGGGGCCAGGAAGCCGCCGCAGCTGGAGGTGCTGGTGCCGCTCGTGTACCGGCTAACAGACGACATTTGGCGGCTGTGGTGGCGCGCGTCCTGCTGCTTCCGGCTGTAGTTGCGGCTGCTCGTCACCAGGGGCGGGGAGGAGGCGGTAGCGTCCGACTCCTTGTAGGAGCTTTCAGCCCCCGTCGATGACGCCACGTCACTGGAGGGTGAGAGTGGTGACGTAGACAGGGCGCTGACGTTGGCGACGGAGGCGCGGGTGGCGTTGGTGGAACACTGGAGGTCAAGCATGGTGTTGGCAAAGAAGGAAGAGGTCTCGTCGTGCAGGTCTGTCTCGGAGAGGCCGACAGGTGAGCGGAGGTCGTCACTGAGGTCGGGCTGGGCGGTCTGACGGCGCATCCTGCCGTCCAGCGCCTTGAGGGACTCCATGAAGCGGTGGTGGGGCAGGGGGGTCACCACCTCCAGACTCAGGTCGTCCTCACACCGGAAGTGCTGCTGTCGGTGACTGTTGGGGTGACGGCCCAGGGTGGAGGGTGTGTCAGAACCGTACATACCGGAGTCATACCCGTCCCCTTCCTGTCCCGGGAGGCGGGTCAGGGCGCGGACGGCTACAGGGGTGGCGTCAGAGTCTGACCCTGTGGTTCTGTGTACCAGCGCGGCAGCGGGACGCGGGGCGGCGCGGCAGGCGCGGGGGGCGGCAGGCGCGTCGGCACCGGCAGGGGCGGGGCGGTCGTAGACCAGGCGGCGGCGGTGTCCCTCCTCCTCCTGGGTGTTAACGGCAGCAGGCTGCAGGTCCTGCACCCGGCCACTGACGGCGATGGGGGACACAGGGCAGGCGCGGGGACGCTTCTTCTCCGGGGTGCTGTACTGGGGGTAGCGGATGGTGCTGCTGAGGGGGCCGCCCACCTCCATGATGCGGCTCTGGGAGCACTGCTCGCGGTACGTCACGTTAGAGCACTGCGTGATGGCACTCATGTTCTCCACGCGTGACGCGCCGATCACGTCACTCAGCGCCGTCTCATCAAACCCGCTCCTGGAGTAGTCGCCGACCATCAGGGACGCCGTGTTGTTGGTCCAGCCGGCTGCTGAAGACGCCTGGGTGTTGTTAGGGCAGCGCGCCCTGGAGGCGGTGGTCTCCTCCATGGCGGTGGACGAGGCGCGGCTATCGACGCGGCGCCGCGCGGTGCGGTGCGTGCTGGGCCGCTTGAGGCGCTCCTGGCGGCGGAGGTTGGAAGCGGCCACCTCGGGCAGCTCGATCTGCTGCTGCTCAAACTGCTGGAAGTTCTGCAGCAGGGTGTAAAAGCACTGCTTCATCTGACGGACGTCCAGCTTCAGCTTGAGGTCCGACTCTACCATGCGCATCTGGAGGAAGGAAGAAGGCATGGTTAGCATTGTCTCAGGTTATACACAATAGACCAATACATAATGAAGCTAGTGTAATTAGTGTCAGTGGTACTGATCCTAACCCCCCAACTTTTCAATTCCATTCCTGGAAATAATTGGATTTCAATACCAACACTTGGACAGTATGAATCACCATCTACCATCTA
Organism: Harmothoe impar; assembly: GCA_947462335.1. NCBI lineage: Eukaryota > Metazoa > Annelida > Polychaeta > Phyllodocida > Polynoidae > Harmothoe > Harmothoe impar. The sequence continues at coordinate 27,025,832 of OX381710.1, forward strand.
TTCTAAACATCGCTGATGGAAAGCAAAACGTCGTTAATTAAAATAAGGCGTCAATATCAAGTACTTGGACTGGATTAGGCTATGATAATCTGTATGGACCTCATATGGTTACCATATGACATAATATGTATCCTTCAGTTTCCACAGCGGCTTATACAGTGTGTGTGAAAAGTAAACCCTCAACACGCACATCGGGGGTTCGTCATTAGAGGATTAGCAGAGCGCTATGAGTGTAAGTTCAACAAATAAACCCGCCCCTATTGGAAACAAGGAAACTGTAATAGCCCGCACGAGGGGCGGCCACCTGCTGCGGTTATTGTTTTGTGCTGCGCAGAAAGGTCAAAGAATAATACAGAGGCATGGGGTGCTCCACAATACAAGGCTTTGACTGGGACTGTTTTTGTTTGGTTCCTGTACAAACTGAGTACAATAAAATATTATCCGTAGAATAAATGTTGTGTCACGACGGTGGGTGACACCTCCCGCTTATAGCGTCATATTTAGAAGGTGTTTCAGATTATTTTGAAGAAAGAAAAACTACCCAAAAGAAAATGGTAATTAGAATAAAGACTTACCATTTCAATTTTGGTGTCGATGAAGAGGTCTGTGAGTTTGGCGTGGCCGTCTGCCCCTCGGTGGGAGGAGGAGGACGAGGAGGAGGTGCCGCTACTGTCGGAGCTGTGCCGGGGGTGGGGACGCCTGGAGGAGGTGGAGCGGGCGGTGCGGCGCTCGGCCCTGGAGGAGGAGGAGACCCGGGAGCGGCGGGGCGCGGGGGCGGCAGGGGCCGGCAGCTCCTGCACTCCAGTGTATGTATCCATAACAGGCATGATGCTGTCTGAGTATTAATAATACTCCGTGCTGAGTCAGCAAGTCCCTGACATTTGGTGCTGCTCTCTGGGGTAGAGAGAGGAGGGCGCTGGGTGAGGTAATGTCCAAAGTGCAGGGGGTAGTAGTTTAGTACTACAAGCAGTTCTCTGAGCGCGCTCTATGTAAGTCTAGTGTTACAGAGTTGTGAACACCTGTGCTGTCAGGTGAGGCGCAGTGGGAGCAGTGACATCCACACCCTGCCGGCCGCCCTCCTATATTCACCCCGGCTAACTCCTGTCATAGCCCGGCCCCCAGCCGCACGCTCATTGGCTGCCTGAAACAATAGCCTCACGCCCGGCCTGCAGCCTACTCCACGGGCAGGGCGCGTGGAAGCCCCCCTCAGTAGGTGTGGTATGTCTGCCGCATCCCGCCGCCCGCCAATTACCCCACTCACCCCTCCCACCCCTCAAGTGTACTGGGGGCGGGGGGAGGGGGTGAGTGTGGTGGCCGCGGCCCCTCATGCCGTGAGCGGCGGGAGGAGTGATGATGCGTATCGGGCAGAGCTTTGCATGAGAAGCGCCCAACCCCAATCACTAACCTATCTAAAAAAATCAAAGCCATGTCTCAGGTGAGACGTCCAAACACACCTGTTAGCACCTGGCCATGTGATGATACAGCCTCCGGGGCTGCCCTCCCCCTACCTGTGTCTCAGCTGTTTACACTACTGATAAACATCATGTATATAGTCATTGTATAGGATGTAATACAGCGTTAATATACACCTTTACAAGCACCACTCACCTGTATCCACTAACCTAGATGATAGCAGATCCACCCAGCTGTCCCCGACCACCAGGTGGGCAGCAGGTGCACTGGGATTATCGTAGATTAGCTAGATTAACGAGGACCCATCTCCCCATACACGACAGCCTGCCCTGTACGGCGGCGGTTAGACGGGGCCATCGCCGCCCTTTCATGTTGGAATCACTGAGATTAGCACTGTCTGAATAATGTCTTAATTTACAATAACAATAACCTGAAATTATGCCTCATAGTGTCAGCGTTTGATTTATTCCCAATATGCCTCCTTCAAACAAGTAATAAAGTGGTACAGCTTATATATTCGTGTGTCAATGGAGAATTATGAATAATTGTTAATGAAGGTGAAAAGGTGTCGAATCCCAGTTGAGCCATGTATAAAGCAATCAGGATATGTTCAGTATATGAATAACAATACCCCGATAGGCAGTATATTGTAGTGGATATGGTGTAAACGTCTTTCACACATCCACAACATTGTGGACCTCAACGGTTTGAGGTGAGGATCCCCCTGTGTATAGGCCCCATAGTTTTGCATACAATATCTTATTGATGAAGAGCCACATTCACTATTATACTGGTAGGTGTAAAGCTTCTTGGATTTCTCTGATAAAAGAGATGTATTGTTGGGCTCGATTTATTTCAGCCTTTTTGGGCCCGACATAAAAAGAGACACAGTGCAAAATAATTAAATACGCTATGTATCAATGGAAATGTTTAAAAACGGTTAAGATTTATTTTATTTCAAATAGTACAAATATATACTTTGTATGTGGATCATAAGTAAGTTATATGCCCTATGCCATTTTACTTTCTTTTTTTATCCATCCGTCCCTCACAACACATTATATTGTTTAAAGAAAAGTAGGCTAATTATGATACTGATGCCCAGATAACCCTTCAAGATACAAATGCAATGCAACGTCCGTGGCAGGCAATGCCTTTTTCACTTTCAATAATATTTGTCACTTTCAATGAGCTGTAAGAATTGCTATATTGTGGGGAAAAAAAACCCATTCAATTGGATGTGGTGGTAATTATAGGCTTGCCTAACTGCATTCAGTATATATTGATGATTATACAATACAGTACAGTGTGTCGTTTTCCCAATGCAAAAGTACTTTTTATAATGACTGTAATCAGTGCCCAGTCTGTGACTCTTGTCAAGTTCGTGTCGTTTACGTTCACACCTTTCAATAATGGCCCAGTAATTGGCGGGTCTCTGAGTCTCGGATAGTGAATTATTACAAGGGGCTGTGATGATATAGACTTTCACAGGCACATGCACTGATGATGCAGGGGAAATAATTCTCGTAATATCGTTTTGACGTATTTTTATTGTTGAACGGCCATCTCCAAATGTATTTACACCAGGAATGATCCACAACAGGGCCTACATTTGAATATATAAATAATCACGCTATAGCACGATTCTGGTCATACATACAGTTGATCTCAGAATAGGCTACAGTTGGACATATGAACAATATTGATGCAGAATAAAAGAGAGCTGGGGTCGTAGTATATATGCCCCATTGATAGGCGGACCCAGACATAGTTGGAAGGTGTGGAGGGTAAGTCTATGTTCATGAGATCAAAGATTCCCAAACCCAATTACAATCAGCGAGCACGCTCCAACTCAGACATACGCAGACTAATAGTAAACACCAATTAGTGAATCAATCACCTTCCTGACTGGGAAATAGATTCTGCACCCAGCGCACCCCAGAACTACTGAGGGGGTCGGTGGTGGAATAGTCTGTTCTAGACATACAGCTATCCACTCACCAAGTGTTACCCCAACACATTCACACCCCTGTTTGTTGATGTTGCCCCCTGGTGGCTGCAGAGGGAATGATGCGCGAATTGTCGTCTGCTGTTTCTGTGGTCAACATGAAAGTGGCCGACACAAAAGGCAGCAACGATGCCCTCACCAGACGTATTGTCTGGTAGACCGGAGGGTGGAATCGGACTGTCTGCGTCTGCCACTCATGTCCCAAACCCCTGCAGACTTCTCACTCCTCTCACCCCCTCAAACCCCGTCCCCCTCCTACAATGTCTGAGGGCGCGTGGCCCCACCATCTGTCTATAGGCAATAAAGCAGACGACATTTCAATTTGCTGGCGCGTGGCATTTTCACGGCCTCCTATGGAGTTTAATGTCATCGCTAATGGGATCTATATTGTTGGCATAACAACGTTGTTATCATCAGAATGTATCTCTCCCATTAGAATTGTACAATGGTTGGGAAATCCTTTGCTAACTCACAATCACTCAGTATAAAAGTGTAGCGTACTATGTACCAAAGCCAATTGGTAATGAAGGAATACTCAAATATATTTAAGTGTTTGAAAAAAGAAAAAAACAGTAGTCTTTGATAATAAATTTTAAAATGCATACTGCTGTGCACATATATCATGATGTGCAAATAAGGGAGTGGTTTTTTTTTTAACAACAGGTAGGGTCGGTGGATTTTCACGCGAGCGGGTCGAAATTTTTTTGGTCCCCGCCACGGCAGGGGTCGAAATTTTTTTGGTCCCCCCCTCGGGCAAGTTGAAATTGAGCGCGGCCAACCCCTTTGAGCTATAGTAAGGCGCGGGCTTTTTCGCTAAAAAAGGGTGCATTTTTTTTGGTCCCCCCCTCAAGAGGGGTCGAATTTTTTTTGGTCCCCCCCTTCTAGGGGTCCAAATTTTTTTGCTCCCCCCCCCAAATCCACCAACCCCCCCATGTTGTTAAAAAATGAACACTCCCTAAGTACAAATAAGATGAATACAATACATGTAGAGAAGAGTACATAGACATATCCCAATTTTGGAACAATCTTACAAAGAGATGTTTGCAGGACATGTACATTGTAGAAGCACATGTATCAAGTTTGACCCATAACCCTAATATTTAATAATGTCCATTCATGTCCTAAACTGTTTCCCTTTGGATGTCACTCGAACAGTGATTTGCAAAACGTGATAACCTTTACTGGGCTTCTGATTCGTTCTTGATTGATTCCCCTCATAATTGATGTCCCCCTCATTCTGAACTTTGCTAAATAGTTCAGTATGAGATTACCCCGTGAAATATCACTTTGCGACACAATGTACATTTATATAGGGCTATAATTAATATATAATTTGGATATTTTTAGCTCAGTATTCTTCATGATGCTATTATAACGCCACGGAGCACGTATTTGTGGAATTCCCGCTGTGATGAATTCACAAAGCTACCTCTGAATACCATGCATGGTGTGTGTGTGTGTATGTGTGTAGGGAGGGGGTGGGGGGGGGTCTGAGGTCTGCTAAGCCTAGGAGGATGCACACAATACGTGCATCTCTGTTGGTGATGGCGCCTGTCTACCAAACTCTACCCTAACTCCCTATAGTGCATTACAATATGTAATCAGAAAACTCGTTTTCACGTAGATAATTAATCCACTAGCTATTAATGAGGTGTTGAATTCAGAGAGACATTTCTAATAATCGGCTCCCTTTTTTTTTTCTTCATGTGTTATAACATGCATGTTTTTCGTGCCTATATTCTTCGCGATACAAATCTGTAAAATATATCATTCGAATGCAGTATACGCCCATTAAATTGAATACATGTATTTTAAAAAGAAAAAGAAAGAAAAACTTTTGGAGTCAAAAGTAATGATAGAAATCCAAACCCGTTGCTGTGGGTGGTGTGGGTGTGGAGGTGGGGCGTGAGTAGTACTGGGAAAGCTGCTGAGTAGAAGCCACGTCCTTTGAAGTCTGATGGCCGCTCCTAATCCCACACTGTCCCACACACGACACTGCGGGGATTAACGTGCCTCTATACACTAATACACGCGCTTGTCTGCGGGACTTTCATCAAGGTTGTATTATGTGGTTTCTTTTGAAGAAACTTGCAATACCCGGTAGTCTCTACCTGAGAACGCGAAAAGCGTGAGCTGTTATTTTGAACATTTTAACAAGTTTTTCTTTCGCCGTGCTTGAACTCCAAGGTGAAAATTGCAGTCCAATTTACACTTATTTTACAGCCGGGGTGGACTCAGATTTCGCGGGTGAGCATCTCATGAAGGTAAAATGGAGAAAGGGAACTCTCACAGCATAGCCAATTATAAATAGTCGGACGTTACCCTATTCACTAAGTTATTTTAGCCAGTATGCATGGTACATATGTGGTATCGATACTGGGCTTTAGGTGAGCACTAGAGTACCAATGTGACTCGGAAAATAAAATAAATATCAAGAAAAATTTATGCATACAACTAAGGTCCTTGCAAAAGTTGAAAGTCATATGTCAGTTGTGCATAAAGGTCTTATTATAGAATATGTTAAAATATAGTTTGCATAACACTTGACAATAACATGTGAATTATACATCACAATAGCCTACATCAAATACCTCTTTTATACCCATCCCCTCCCACCTTAGAATGACATCTCACCCACACGCCATCAGTTAGAACCTCAGGTACAGGTAGACCCTGTACCCTTCATGTTCCCTCCTACAGTTAGCCTGTCTGTGAGATGCACTGGAGGACAGGGTCCCTGGGGTAACATCAAAGCCCTACTGGAGGCGGGCAGATGGTCACCTGTCCTCCTGGGACTCTCCATTTCCTGTGCCTGTTGTGGAGCACTTCCTGGGTTAAGATGTAAGTAGTATACATGAGGTGTAGGTGTGACGTTGTGAGCCGGGTGGGGTGTGCTAAGTGGGCTGTATTTGATGTTTGATTGTGTGTTATGTTGGAGATAAAGGATATCCGGTGTTATGAAGACATGCTATACAGCCTACTACTGTGTACTTCTGTCACTGTTTTGGTGTAGAGTTGCGAATCAAGGAGACATATATGATAGCTTTCATAATATACTAGTGTCTCTACATGGGTCCACAGTATTGACCATGTCGTCATGTCGATCCTATTTCATCGTTAGGGGGTATACAGGATATATCGTGAATAATCACAGTGTCGTGAAATTATTATTTTACAAAGATAAGGGGTAAATGATAACAGGATGGGGGTCTTGGGAAATTGATGATGACATATCTAATGACATGTCTCTTTTTAATCTGATCAATAAATGTTTATTTTACATTTTTTATAATTGTGTCAATTATACCAGATATAGGCCTATAGACATGCTAACGATCCCCATGGGCCTGAATTGGATTGCGACCACCATTTATAATACCAGTAATGTATCAGCCTATTAGTAATTGAGGTAAGATGGGTGTTTAACCATCAATGGACGTTAAACTCTATGTTAGAATCATCCCACCAATTGACAATAGCTCTGTCTCTGAATCTATCTACCACTTTTAAGTATACGAAAATCAATTACAAGATAAGTGTGTGTATTGGATGAGTTGATTGGTGTCTGGGGTTATGTCTGCTGGGGTGGTGGTGTCTTTGAGGTGGATGGGGGGAGGTGTTGAAGTGGTTACTGCTGCTGATGGGTTTGTCTGCTTCTCAGTTCACGGTGTCTTAAGTCTGTTTACACACTCTAACACAAAGCTACACACTCATCTCTGTCACACCACGGGCATGGAGGTTAGTGCTGCTGTCCAGGTAGACCCCGGCATCTCCACCCCCCCCCCCAACACACACACTCTAACATTAGAAGATGCTGCGGCACCCTCCACCCTTCAGCCCTCAACCCTCCATGGAGTCGCACTCACAGCTCTAGTACTGTCCACACTCCTCCCCGTGCGGCCACCGTCTGTCATCGTCCTGTCTGCGACGTACCGTCACGGTGACGTCACAACGGCTGTAGTAACACACGGGACGGCCAGGTGTGGCGGCGGTGGTTGAGGGGGTCTTTGATCTGCGCCTCAGGTGATGGTCGGGTGCCGCCCCGGCCCGTGCCCCGCCCGCGGCCGCCGTACACGGCCCTCCCCCCGGCCCCAACACCCCCGCCCCACAAGGCTAACGGCCATACCAAGGGGTCATAGTTTTAGTTTCATCATACATTAATAAGTGTGAATCAATTAATATTATAGACCTTAAACAGCAGGGGGTAATGTCGTAGATGCCTTTGCTATATGGGCGAGCTTCCACTGGGAAGCAATAGAGAATCAGAAGGAAAAAAATCGAATGGAGGCCGGGGGGGGGGGGGCTTCCAAATGACCTACAAAATCAAATCCATGCACGAAGATAGGGAGTTTCTTACAGAGAAGAATTCATCCTACGGGACAGAGTCCCAATTAATGTGTGGCAATTCTTTTGCACCACATTCAGAATCTGCTTATGAGGATCATAATCTAGCACGACTAGACAGAACTAGACAGTAAACGGTTCGTTCCATACCTGCCTTCTCAACCAAACCAACCTGCTCCTGAAAACAACCCCGAGTGTTTAACAACAACAAAAATAACAAACATAACTGGTTGCCTCATAATACTATCCTCCCCTACTAAGGTCATGACAGAATGGACAGGATGATAGAAGGTCATCTCCAGGTTATAGCCCCAAACCACACCCTCAGGTTGCCCCAACAGGAGGAGGCCTGTCCCACCTCACGCCCCCTCCCGCCCATTATGACTACCTTAATTACAGGACCCCACTACTGAGCCAACCTAACGTCTACAACTATAGGAGACACTTTGATTTAAGAAAGACTTCTATTTACTCAAACTTCCGGTACATGAAGTGGGTTTGAACTGGTGTGGGGTGAGGGAGAGGAAGTGGTGAGGGGAGGGCAGGTGAGAGGGGCAGGGTAAAGATGTGCAGATGCAGGTGCAGATAGATTAGATAGGGGCCTTCAGCTGGGGTCAAGTCAAACAGATGCAATAGTCATGAGATGTGGGATCTGGACGATGTGGTGAAAAAACAACAAAAACAAGCCTTGCTACCACAACATGGCTAAGATGATATGGACAAAAGTGTATATCTATTTATATGAGCTGCCCTTCGGACTCCCATGGTTGGCGAGGACCGATCTTCACGTCCTTTCTACATATCCCCAGCACATATCACACAGATATTCTTTATCTCCCTGGTCGTTTATTGCCCCCGGGATGAAGCCTTCCCAAAAAACGTAAACATGTTAAAGATGACCTGGCCATTTCTCATCAATTATCCAAAAATAATATTTTAAAAAATCTTAAAAAAAACACACGAAAGGACGGATGCAATAGAGGAACAGAGAATAAATCCTACTTAGTCTCGGGGCATCGACCCCCTGAGGTGCCCAGGTTATAAAACAAATGGATCTCTTTAAACTATTATTTTAAATGAAGCTTACACCAGATTGTCATCACCCTGTCCTGTCCGTCCCACAGGGGGTGGGGGTTGTGATGTCTAGCAGGCAGATTAGCACCTGGAGATGTATATTGGGGCACGCGTGCATAATCGGCTGCAGGTACGGAGCCATTTTCATGGTGGATTATTCACACACGACAGTAGACAGTATGATGTGCATATTGCTACCACCAGCTGTGATGCCCACTGCACTGGGTGTTATACATAATGTATCGGACTATTGTTAGCGGCTTAATCTTCCTGGGGGATTTACTTGTGTTGGAGGAATATGGGAGTTGATGAAGAAACGTAAATAAGGGTAATTCTGCTGGGCACGTGTCACTGTGAGTGTATAAGTTCCCTGAATGGAAGTTGACATGTTATCAATGTCCCTGTATGTGTCAACCTTACCAGCATCTCGGTAGAATCATAGATGGGGTGCAGATCGAGGGACCCCTTCCCTGAGGCTAGAAAGCCCTCGAAATAAAGGACCCCAAAAGCCACCCGAGGTATATTAGACCCTTTAGGACTACAGATAATGTTGTCTCAGTGTTACGAGTTCACTGAAATGATTTCCCCAGGTCGAAAAGTCGCCTGGGAAATGGCCTCAGGTCGCTAATGACACTTTCCAGCGACCTAAATGGGATCAGCGTGTGTGTGTATTTGGTGGAACAGCGGATCCAGGATTTTGAAAATCAAATGGAGGGATTGGGAGAGTGCTGTTGGAAAATGTTGTTGAATGAAGTGTTACAAACGTATGTCATCCAACGGGGGCATTTCAACAATATTATAAGAATAATATGAAAATGACTTGTTTTCCGGACATCAAGTTGACCAGCTGTCACCCCCTATAGCTATACATCCCTGAAATGATGTGTACGCCATGTCCCAAGGTAGATCATTATTGTTTGTGAAATGTGTCGCCAAGAGCCACGCAGTGAAACCCCAAGGTGTAAGGACCCCCCTGGTGCCAACACCCTGCACCCTCCTGTCCACTGGCGCCAGAGTTGTCAGAGGTCGGCCTACGGGGGTGTGGCACGCTTAACCACGGGCTTAGGATACAATAGGGCTGCAAGAACACACCTTATTACGTCCAAACAGCCCACACAGCATGTCATCTCCATAATACCATTACCTACGTCCCACCATGACGTACATCCAATAACTTGTACGTCGGCGCCAGACGACTTTTGGGCACGCGTGGGACGCGCGGCCCCTGTCCAGGTCCTGTCGCCACCTGCCGGCAGGGAGTCAAGTTAACCCTAAGTACCATATAGGGGCACGGAGAAAGGATCCTAAATCAGATTTATGGGAATTATAGCCGGGGATAGGGGTCAATAAGGAGGTGACTGCAGGTGGCAGCGTCCGATATCTGTGACGTATTGGACGCTGGACTGTGCTGGTCACTGTACTCCCGTATTATGCAGCACACAGAAATCACAGGGTCGGATCCAGGGGGAGGGGGTCTGGGAGGTCAAATTATGTGTCGATACGCATTTCAATACTTTATGTTTAGCGCCCCCCCCCCATTTCAAATTCATGGGTCGAGGCCGAATCAAGCAATTATATCGTTTTTAATGCATTCACGATAGCTACTGAAGACGTAATTCTATTTTGAACACCCTAAATATTTACTTTAGGGAGTGATTTAATAAAGAATAAGTATGTATTTTGTATTTGACATGTGATTACCTGACAGGTCGGTGTGTTATCGTTACAGGTGGCTACAGTATTATATTTTGTATGTTGCAGCCGGCTGTATAACAATATGATGTTTTGTATGTTACAGGCAGAGGAGGCTGAGTGGATGGGGCTGAGCCTCAATGAGGCAGAGAGGAAGCAGAAACGTTTGGAGCAAGAAGAGGAGCTGCTCAACCGCCGCCCCATGAAGGAGGCCTACTGTGAGCAGCTCATCCACCAACTCAAAAGTACGTATGGAGATTACATGGGTGAACAGACAGTCCTTAGAATTGGGATCAGTTCTCGAGAATTGGCTCTAAAATACATCTTAGTTACGCTTAGTTACAGTCACGGCCACTGCCTCCTCTTCAGTATGGTATACGCAGTGTCATGAAAATAGAAGACCATTGAAAGCAGAGATTAAGATTCACATGATCTTATTGTGGGGGATAGTATTCAAAAGCAGTAACGCTTTACCAAACACGGTACATGACACAAGTATATAGTTGTGCACGTAGTACATTGTTGTAGTTGTATGTGTCTCTGTCCTCGTGTTAGCTGATAATATTTATATTATTTCAGATCCCAACAAAGATGCCGAGGATGCAGTCGAAGAAGAGTAAGTTACTGTTAACCTCTAGTACATAGAACGCGTCATTTGGCTCATTAGGTCCTCAATCATTAGGACCATATTAATATCGATGTTGCTCCCACAATGCATTTCACCCGAGGCGATTTTGTTTGGTCCTGGTCGGTAGTTACGTTCCCGCCGCCATGTTGTCATTGCAAGTTTCTTCTCAAGGCATCCCAAATGTTCACGGTTCACAGTATCGCAGCAGCGGAGCTGCTGGTAATCTTAAAAAAGAACGTTGTCGTCATTGTCCTTTCATGCACAGCATCGTGCACGTTTTTTTTTCAATTACTGCTATCTAATCCCTCCTCCTAAACCTACCAGCACCCCTACCCGCGATGTTTAAAAATGAACCTCCCCTATTTATCTACCATTGTCCTTTCTTGGAAAGGCCAAAATTAATTCTACTACCAAAGTACAAAATGTATACCACATCGGTGATTGTAATGGAAATACAGGGGGGGGATACAATTCATGTCTCAAAACAATACCAACATCTATATGACAGATACTAGAAAACGTTGCTCTTTACTTTCAGAACGTCGTCCTGGTTCAAACGACTGAGTCCCTTCAAAAGTTCAGAAACTAAGAGCTGACCTGTTGGGACACCTAGTGGCGAAAGAAGGAATGAAAGTAGGCCGCTACTCAGGTAGAGACACCTAGTGGGAAAATACTCAACTAGCCGTGCGTCGCTTGACTAGCGCACTGCCGCCATCTGGTGGCGGAGTGGAGAACCAGCGCATACCATTTACAATATCTAGAGAAGTGTTACAGTCTATATCTTACAAAGAAACGAAGAATATTATTTATGCATTTCTCCAATAAAGTTCCTAATCTACATACTTAGCTTGTTTGAGTTGGTGATTTTGGGTAAAAACATCGCCAACTTGGCTAGACTAGAAGTGATTGGAAATCTGTTCATAGGAAGTCATACATGCAATAAATACGGTCTTTTAAAGGCGCATTGAGTTGAGGACCTAGCCCTGCCGAGTTTTGTACGCAAATGACGTCGTGGGTTCAGTGCGCCTTTAACGTTTATAGAGGAGAAATAAACGAATAGACGCTTTGAATATTGCACGACTTAGCATTATATGTGTTGGGTATAGTTTTGTGAGAATGTAAAAGTATAAAATACTGCAGATAAGATATTGTCCAGAACTCGTGTTGGGCTACACTGTTAACATGTGAAAACAATATGCAAAAATTATTCAAAATACATATTTATTCAATAGACTTGGTGGCTTTACATTCGATATGGTAATTAATACTTGAGTAGTGGCGGAACCAGTGTTTTAAAGGGGCGACAGACGCATATTGGAGAACAGATCCTGAATAATTTTTGGACCAATTTTATATTTGTTATTTGTTAAAGTACCAGACGGACAAGAGTAAATGTTTTCTTTCTGCCAAATACGTTCGTATCCAAGATACGTACAGGATTATAAATATATGCCATCATTCAGATAACACTGTAGCCTATTTAAAGGCAATATCATACACATATAGAATGGCCAAATAAATTCCGCATTATAACAGATTGACATCAGATAGTGGCCTCGACCAAGTCCCCAGGCCAAATACCTGAAGCCTTTGACCGATGTCCATTACATTTTACAATGTACCATATATGACTGAAGTAGGGCCTGTACCTCCAGTGTACTTGAACTGTTGGATGGCAGTAACCGTTTGCCATCCATGACCTCCACATACACCTATACATCACAAACCCATGGGAAAATGTTGGCTGAGGTGCTGCTTTTAGCACCATGAGAATGTAGATGAAACACAAAAAGAAAACATCAAAGACCACCCGACCATCTTCTCAGCATCCGGAGCCCGATCCGCCACCAGATACTGCCCCCTAGCGCCAGTCTCAGACACCACCCATATTGCCGCTGGTGCCGGACGGTGTGTAGTCCATATGATATAGAGATGGCGGAGATAAAGATGAAGGCCGCCACAAGCAGTTTTCTTTGTTCACCAAGTGGCACGATTACCTGTTGGTATATAGATGCGCATATACAGGGATGTCCATTAACCCTTTAAAGACCGCATAGTTCTTTTATGCAGTGTGACCAAAGTCGCCAAGATGCATTCATGCAGCCCTGGTATGTCCCTGGTATGCTCCCATGGTGGTGTGAATGCATCATGTCGACCATTCAGGAGTGTATCATATGCATGATGCTTGAATGCAGTACTGTCGAGTTACTCGCCAAGGCTGTTTTCTTGCAGGCAGCATCATCATAACGATGAAGGGCATATCTGTACATATTTGCATTACTGAACTATGGCCTATACGGCCCTTAAATGGTTAGCCAACGAGGGAAAGTCTCCGCTCTTATCGAAAGGCCAAGGTTCAATGTCTACCCAAAACGTTTTGTGACGTCTAATGATGTTAACGCTCAAATACAACTCATAAGACAAATGGGGTGGAACCTTCACGGGGTATACGTGGCCCACAGAGTCTGAGACGTATGAGTTTGGGGGACCAACTAAATTCAGAAAGTAAAAATGTAAATGGAAGGGACGTAAGGATAAATACCAGATATATAAATAAAGATGAGATATAAAAACAAATAGACAACGCATGCACTTAAAAGTGTCCTCATCTATGTTGGCAATATTGAGAAAACCATGTATATCATAATGTTAGGTGCATTTATAGATTGACTCTTCATTTTATATTAACAGAATGAAGTGTACTAGTAGATAGTTGACTCAGGGTTTAATTAACCCTGAGTAATATACACCTACCAATTTTGCATTTTAAGACTATTTTGTTACATAGGAGAATTGTTATATTTCGGTTATCATTCGACATAGAGACTTGTGGAAAAACCCATGACATAGGCAAGACCTGGGGACAGCATTTTCCTCAAAAAAATTTCTATAAAACTCAATTTTTCTTCAAAATATTGAACTGCGATCTTCACGAATTTATTTCTCTCTTTTGCTATTATGGAAATGTACTAAACCAAATCTATCACCCGCTTGGGACACCCATAGACTTCAAGGCTTAAGCGTTTTCAACAGAAGATAGAAATGACTTTTTCAGCGAATTTGCCCGTATTTCTCTCTTTCTACCCCCAAACTGGGCAAAAACTGGGCACATTCTACCACCAGTCTAAAACACACAACAGAAAAAGTGGGACATGTAAACTCTCAGATGCAGAGAATGAATTTAGGTATGATAGCACAAACAAGGGGATCACAGATCACTTCCAAATTTTACAATAACACAGTCCAAACACAGAATACGGGAAAATATCAACCCCCCACACCCCCCCTCCCCCCTCCCCCTATTTTCTCCCCACCTCCTCCCCACCTACCCATAACTATATTTTAAATGAACCAGAAGAGGTGGAAGTGAGGCTAGCACATGCCACACGTCGAAGAGTGGCGCCACTGGTACTTCTTGTACTGCGCGAGATGTCAACGTGTGCAGACGAAATTGTACCACCAGTATCTCTGCCGTTTATCGTCCGATCGACTCGCTTTTTGATAGGGACAAAAGGCGGTACATGCCCGCAGCCTGCAACTGTCGCTCACACCCACCTGCACACCCACACCCACCTGCTCTCCCACACGCACCTGCTCACCCACACCCACCTGCTGGCCTGAAATGGAATAACATACATGTATGACACATGACTTGAGGGTGCTTTTTAACAAGGAATTCATTTCTGGTGCCAGAATTGACCAATGAATGATGATAAGGGAGTACTATATCTAAGTACATGATAAGCTCCAGCTCCAGCTCCAGCTTACCCTGAGTCATCTGTGATGCCACTCACACGCTCAATCTTTTAGTTTGGTCATATGGGAGACATTCACACTCCCATATAGGTGGCATAGGTTCCCGGCGTACACTACTGTAACATGGTAAGGCTGAGACTGTATCATTACAGACGGTTAAACTCCTAGCATGTTGATATAGTATTAACATATTCATCCTATTCATCTCCCCGCCCCAAATCCACACTCTGGTACTCACCTACAGCGTTGAGTGCACTGTGTTACACACGTGCATATATATCACAAATGAGGTGCACAGGAGTATGTCCTTGTAGGCATTACAAGATGCTTCAACCAGCCTACACCACTCAGGGTGAGGTACCGGCGTGCATATAAGGAAGCTCAAGAGGCACTTATAAACTCTCATACATTGTAGTTGTCCGCATCAGTACAGTTCATCACACGGGCATTATAGAAATGGTAGTATAGAGGATGATATCTGATAGAATGATTATTCTCATAATGACGATGTCCTGGGATGATATCTACATTGAATGATTGAAGGAGGAGCATAATTATCACAGCACCTGAACACATATTCCCACTTATATAGGATAAGAAAACCTTCCACATACCTAATCTATCATGATGATTAACCTTGTTACATTTGCAACATAAACCACCATTTTAGAAATGGAGGATTCATAGAGATACATATTTTAATTTCAAATGTTTAATTGATAAGGACACCGTCAAATCTCCGCTCATCTTTCTAATTTCTTTGGTTATTATTTTTACCCCTGAATTTGTGTCAGCATTGAGCACCATTACTCATGGCTGGTAGAACCCACATAGACCCACACAGTTGGCAAGTTGCTGAGATGGAAACCACACAGGCCCACACAGCTGGAAATGGGTTCCTATGGCTCTTACACCCTAATACCCCACGATACCATTCCTATCCCATTTCAAGCCTCATGGCCGCTTGCGTCCAATTATTAACGACCTAAGACGCTTTTAACGAAGACCACCGGAAGACACCTGCAGTGCTACTGGCATAGATTTAGAAGTTGGGGAAGGATGGGGGAGAAAATATTATACTCTGCAGACAGACAGTGATGCGTACAGTTGGCTCGGGGCGTGGCGGTGGACATGCGGACCGTCCCATACATGGCACTGACATGCTAAGTCTGTTTTTCTCCGTAAGTTGAGGTTAAACGCAGAGCACGATTATTATTCTACCCCCAGGGACCACCGCCCCCAATCGCTGTCTGCATGTTCTGTTCTTAGACCCGACACAGGGGAAGCTTGTCTTCTCCATAGAGAAAGCCACAATAGGATGTCGGCCACTGCCAGCCGGGTTAAGCATGGTGGCCATTATGTGGTTTAATAGATCATGCTATACATTAAAGACTCATAATAATACATATAGCGGCCAGTGTCCTATCATGTCATGTCATACATAAATATGAATGCTCTTTATCTCCATCTACGAAATAATCGACCGATAGATAAGCCTAAATTGAAGGGTTTAAATTGGATTTCCTATATCGAGTCCCAAATCGGGGCCAAATCGTATTTTCTTGAAGGCATTCCATTATATCAATTCAATCATCGAAAATGGTTTAAGTCTTTCACCTATAGTACAATTATATATTCATTGATATTCCCTGCGGTTTCTGCGCTAGAAACACTTATCGTCTAACTTTTGATTACTATAAGTATAGTTGGTACCCGTCAATTGCCTATATCGGCCTACAGACATGCAAACAGGTGCATCCGTTTCTGTATAATTCATTCTACAAACGATTGTATAAAGCCTAAGGGACTGCGCATTATCAGTCATATTACAATGATAATCATGCTCCTCAGAATAAATCATTAAATGCTGGGAGGCTTTATATACTTTAATGTCGCTCTAGGCTCAAATGCCTAAGGATAACCTACATTACTGCCCCCCCCCCCCCCCCCCCACATATCATGCATATATGATACCTCTCCTGCATGGTCCAATGAGTGCAGAACAATATACAGGTATTGTTACATTATCATGATATTAGTATGGACATAGCCTATATACATGATTTTGATAGAAATGGGTTATACGTGTGTCTGTATATATGCTTTATTGACTCGGGGTTACTAAACCTGGGTTACATATGCGTCCGTTTGGAGGGATTTAAGAGGTGTTTGTGCCATTCGTATAGTGTCTGTATTATGTCACAGTGACCTACAAAAATACCACTTAAAAAGAATGGACAACGGACAACAAATACAAGAGGAAATCTTTTTGATAATAAGGGAGAATAATATACCCGAACATGGTGACATCAAGTGAAAAAAGTCAATTAGAGCCAATGCTAAAGGACTATCTTGCCATGGCCAACCCTCATGTATTTCCTTGCCAAAGCACGAAGTGAGACATATTTTAAGATACATTTAGTAGTACTGTAGTTGGTATAAGTTCATGGGTGCACATGGGTGCATTTGTGTAGACAAGGAGTCCGTGCATGATTGTGGACAATAATTGTCCCATGAGCGTGGACATGGATACATGAGTGTGAATATGGATCCATGAGGGTGGACAGGGTTCCATGCGTGTGGACATGGATCCATGAGTGTGGACATGGGTCCATGCATGTGGACATGGAGCCATGAGTGTGGACATCGGCCCATGCGTATGGACATGAATCCATGAGTGTGGACATGGGTCCATGTATATGGACATGGATCCATGAGTGTGGACATGGGCCCATGCATGTTGACATGGATCCATGAGTGTGGACATGGGCCCATGCGTGTGGATATGGATCCATGCATGTGGACATGAGTCCATGTGTATGGACATGGATCCATGAGTGTGGACATGGGCCCATGCATGTGGACATGGACCCATGAGTGTGGACATGGGCCCATGCATGTGGATATGGATCCATGAGTGTGGACATGGTTCCAGTCCACCCAGTACCTTTCAATCAATAGATTAAACCACTTGACCCCCCTGCGGGCCCCCCTGTCAATTGTAATGCAGATCACACGTACTACATCCTTGTTAGGGACCTTTAGCAACCACGTAAAAGCTCAATAAACGTAGACGTAGCCTATACCTTTAGCACTACTACGTCTGCGTTTAATGAGCTACGTCGGGTTTGCTAAAGGTGCCTATTTATTGATATTGTGAGTATTGTAGGCAAAGCACAGGGTAAGGAGCAACACAGTAAATGTTCTCACCCTCATATTTTAGCAAGAAACAGAAAGTTTGACTGGAAGTGCTGATGAGATTTTTTCTAGTAGGGCATTTTGTCTTGAACTCTCTGGATATGAATGGAAGTCCAATTCTTTCTGAATAGGGATACGTACGTAGACCTATAACTGGAAAATATATCAAGCCCTGCCCCGGGTGAGGCTCGAACTCACGGCCTTCAGATTATGAGGCTGACGCGCTGCCTACTGCGCTACCGAGGCGACTAACACCGAAACGTACAGAATGTTTTATTCACATTCCACAGTTATCAACACCTTCTGAAATATATTAATCTAAAAAAGGCATTAAATTTGGCCGAAGTGATGTATGACGTACATAGTTCCATCACACATATGCCAATTTATGCATGTAAACCCGCTCAGTTGAACTTGTCTGCTTCTGGTCATTCAAACCAATGAATCATTATTATAATAGGACTAAATAGAAAAAAAAATTAAAGAAAACAAACTGTTATATTCTTGGGTTTTCCCTCATATTGTAATTATCATATTATTTGCTAGAATGATGCATATTTGCAGGTGCGGACTGCTCTCTCTATATAATATTACTATGGTGATATAATATTACCAAACAGCCTGATGCATGTGCACGATGGGTCGGTGCGTGGGAATGGGGGTTTAGGGTGTTGTCCTCCCTGGGCTGAAAATGGAGATAGGCCATGCCTATTATTGCGTGAATAATCGGACCAAATTGACCATAATTACATGTACTATCATGAAATGTGTGCGGGTATGGGAAGGGAACCCTTCTGAAGACTCTTCACTATACACGTACTTGCGTGTTAAAAAGGATTAATCTTATATTGCTCTTGGTCGTTCTCTTTGCTGATTCAGTATACATATACCTGAAGGCATTCTTAATTCATGTTCTCTATGTTCAAGCGTCTTATATCCTGTGATGTACCGCCCTTTGAGGCCATTCTTACAATTCATTTCTATAATCATAAGCTCCATAATACTGATGGTTATGTACTGTACAGACATGGTGGACAAACGGCTATACTCTCTTCTCGACCACCCCAGGATCAAATAAATATGGTGGGATAAAAACATCCGCTCACTACCCCTGCAGGGATGGCGAGCGACTGATCGTAATACACAATAGGCCAATGTTAGAGAATATTAGTGTAAAATGGCAATTATATTGTCATTAGAAGTGAAGATGAGACTGCCATATGTTTGTGCATAGAAATCATCGTGCGAAAGTGAGTGTGTGTAATACGAAGATAGATCAGCATGTGCCCGCATGGCTGGTCCACGCCCCTGGGTGATTAGACAAGGACCCTGCATCTTCTCGTCTGGCTCTCGCGTGAAATAACCGTCTTGCATGTTATTGGGTTTGAGGTTCTGGGGGGGGGGGGGGTCTGGCAGACTTCAAAATGTCCCCCTCCCCCCAAGGCAGTCCAATAATATACATGTACATTTCCGATCTGTAGACTATCATTATAGTTGTCTGACAAGCATGGGGGATGGTCAACCTGGGGCCCATGGCCATATGGTGTGGAGGCTCCTATTGTTGCAGGGACACCCCACACCATATTGGGTGGGAATCAATTAAGATAATTTATAGGACTGACCTCTTCATGGACATGGTATAGAGGCACAAACTATGGTAATAAACGATATGTCTATAATAAACGGTCACGCGCTGTCACTGTTTCTGAATACTTGCTCACCACTGAGGGCCCACCTGCCCACCACGTGGGATGGGAGGTGAGAGGAGGCTGGGTCTTGCCTCACCTGTATAGCATCAGGAGGCCTTCCTGTATACTGATGATCAATGCCCCTACACACTACACCTTTCATGTAGGGGGACTTCAAAGGTGGCCAACCCGAGGTAGAGACAACCATGTAAACCCCTTATACAGGTAACACGTCCATTTACACGTGCCCTTTAGATGACACCCTCCCCTCTCCCACCCTGCTATACCTCCAGGGGGTGTTGGAGGTTTTCTGTAGGTGGGGTGCCTCCCCTATCTTGCCCTCTGCAGCTCACACCTTTCTATTGACTGTTGTATGGCTGGTGACACCACGCGACGCTTTCATGACGACACCGACGTCACAGGGCGTCACACCAACGTCATAGGTCGTCACATGTCGACGTGGTCACACCCCCGCCTCCATCCCTCTGTACCCCTATGTCGGTAGACGGGCCCGCCCCTCGGTCTCCCCTCACCCTGCAGACAGGGGAGGACGGCGTAATTAGAAGGTGTGATTTTGTTTTATCGATGCCTGTTGTCCGAGAGAAAGAGACAAATCGCGCCCTTTGTACCCGGGCAGAAAGCGGCGTTCTGCGCGCCCCCTATCTGCAGCCCCTGGCCGCGCCGCCTCATTTGTCCTTTTCCCACGCATGCATGTTTAACCCTATAAGGGCGGCATAGTACATGCATTTTTTTGCCCTACACCCTTTTGTCGTCATGATTTAAATATCGTGCCAACCCAAAGTGTCAATAAACCCGACGCGTCGGCATGATGCATGAATGCAACCCTTGCAACGTACTACATTCATGAATGCATCATGACGACAAAAACATGATACATTAAAGCACTATGCGGCCTACAATGTGTTAGCAGGGAGGACAGGGGACAGGGCGTGACATGCTGCTCACATGATATCATGTCCTGTCGTGATACATAAGAACAAGCATTGTCCTCCTACTTATCAGCAGGAGATATATCACTGTGTAGAAAACAGCCGCGACCCAGGACCTTCCCCTTTCAGCAGGCCCTTTTCGTGCTGACTTGCCATTATCAAATGAAAATGGAGGGTTAAAAGTGAGATAAAATCAAGTATCGCTTGTAAGCTGAAAATCAAATAGACATTTGTTACATCCATGTTTTTCCCATACATGCTTTTCAAGTTGGGAGATTTGGAGATAGGTGTGTTTGTATGTATTCTGAAACTGTTGTCGGTTCAATCAGATAAGTCGAAGGTATCTTTTTTCAAATGTGATGTGCATCCCCCGGAGGCCATAGTTGTATAGTTATATTACGTAGCCAATAGCAATTCCCCTCCACTAATAAAAGTAACCATAATCTCCAAATTATGACTCCGAAACTTACCCAGCCACCCCCACCCCACCCCACGCCACTCATCCACCTTGCATTCCTCTGGTCGCAAACGATAATGATTCACTGCCAAATGAGGTGGGACTCAAGCAGGGACAGTTGATTAGTATTTTGAATGAGGGCAATACATATATAACCCTGCAGACGCCGGAAGAATTCTAGTAGCTATATGTCATAATCATGCTGAGTAAATAATATAGACAAACGAGTAACGTATTCCCTGTTTTTTGTATACATAAACTAACAATATAAAGCCAATTAAATGATAATAAACATAATACGGCTTGGACGTATGTCCCACCCCAAAGATGCCGAGAATATTATTAAGAGGTCAAATCATTTGACTCGCGCCAGATTTGCAAATAAAGAATCCACGGTGATAAGGAACTTGCCATGGTTTGAAAATACTCATGTATACCTTTGTATCAGCCTCTGCATGCCAACCCTAACAACCAAGTCACACACCTGAGAGTCATGACACTGGACTCTTATCATGTCCAGTGCCATGTACACAACTCTATCACAAGGGTCCTCTGTATAATCATAACCTCCCATTCATGAAGGTCAATCCATGTAATCCAATAAGGACATCAAAGCTGGGCGGAGGGCCCCCAGCCTAAGGGCCCAGGCCTTGTGCTGTGAGGGACCCCCAAGCCATGGCCGCGCCCTCACCCGTTCAGTAATCTCAGTGGTGAGTAGACTGACCATCCAGGACCCTGCGTTCTGATTCATAACGCCTGGAGACAGGTATACAGGAGGATGACAGACGGACCTCTCTGGACGTTACAGACATTTACGACACTCTCTTTACTATTAAACACACCGCCCTCTGATGCGACATGCCGCACCAACCATGTGGAATAATGGCTGATATCGCGGAGGGGAAAGGGTCAAGAAAAGTCGGTTGAATAATAGTCATATTTGTATGGACGTCTGGTCAGTTCTATAGAGCAAGTTGGGTTTATGTAACACGAGAACATCACTATTGTCTCTCTATAGTAATTCTATACTTCTATCTCCTCATGACAATACATGAACCATTAATACTTTGCTGTCTTCTTCAAAGTTATTTTCTAAACTATCAGTTATCAACCCCCAAATAGATATAACTTGAAATTATATAGATTCTCTCACCAAGTACCAAAGACCTCTACTGCACAATATGTGACGTGTATACTGGGAACGGGTAGACCACAGATCTCTAGATTTCATAGATCACCTCATATCCAAATGGTCACTATAGGGCTAGATTCTAAAACACGTGTATATAGCGTCGTATCTAACACATGGCAACTTGTGATGCAGTTTGTATACACGAGTAGTGTTGACGTGTGCTGTAAGTAGCCTATACTTACAACGTCCATCTACCCCCGTCTATATGCTACACCCATCCTCTGACACCCTCCGTGTCTACACCTCATTACACTGTGGAGATCTAAGTCCCTCCTTACAAACACAAGCCACGTGCGGACCCCAACCAGGCCCGTGTACACCAATTTTACAACCAGGGTCCACCCCAAGTCCAGGCCATCTTGACTGCAAAACTACATAATTGATCTCGGAAAGAGAAGGGTCGTATATTGACCCTGACACCGGAAGACGTGTGCTGTCTGCGCACGCGCAGAACGCACCGGCACGAGTTGTGCGGCCATTAGAGGCAATTGTAAAACTCTGTGGTGGTATATGTGTAGGTGACATGAGAGCTGTTGGTGACAGTCCAAAGGGCGTCAGCAGTATTTACTACTTTAAACCTGTCATGAGATGTACATGGAGTCTACAATCAAGGAGTATCACCTGAGTGTAGCATTTGAACTATACAATAACTCCAGGTGTATATTCTACAGTCAGTCTTCTATACTGAACTAAATGATCGTCTGATAACCAGCACTGATATTGCATGTTGCCATATTTCACTCCCGGCACCAGATGACACAGGTGTTTTAACAGTTTATAAGGGAGTGCTCATTTTTTAACAACAGGGGGGGGGGGGTGGTGAGATTTCGCGCGGAGCGCGCAACATTTTTTCACCCCCCCCCCCCGCTAGAGGGGTCGACATTTTTTACCCCCCCCCCCCCGGCAGGCCAAAAATCGCGCGCGTTCGCGCCCCTTTGTAGCATAGTAACGCGCGGCCTTTTTTCCCTCAAAACAGGTTGAATTTCCCCCCCCCCAAGAGGGGTCTAAATTTTTTACCCCCCCCCCCCCGGTCAAGGGGTCCAAATTTAGAATCTAGAATAATTAGACTTTCTCTTGATCTTGATGAATGATTTTTGAAATATTTAATTATATTATATTCTTTACGGGAGTGAACATGGATGAGATTGTTGCAATGGAATTTGGGTGCATGTAAAGCGTACCTGGAAGGTTTTTCTCTTTTTTTAAACAGTTAGTTGAACAAAGAAAAGGCTCAGCGAACAGAGCAGCGAACTGTATAGTGTAAACTGTAATATGTATTTCTAGAGGTAAAATCGCTGACTCATCGTTTCTGTTGCAAAGAACGAACTGACATGATAGGGAACTCGTTACTTTTTCCCGAAAATGATTGGAAATAAAAGAATTCTTTCAGGAAAATCGTTTGTACAGTCACTTCGTTTGTGACCTGTCCTTATAACAAAAATTTACAAAAACCAGTCTAAATTCCGGGAAACACCCAGGGAATTCCCTGGGTGACGTCAGACATGCCTCAGTCCAGAGCTGAGACCAAGAAAATCGTTTGTTACCAAGAAAATCGTTAGGGTCGGTAGATCAGATTTCTTTCTCTTTTTTTTTTCTTTTTTTTTTTGTCAGTTTTTTTTTCAATATTATTTTTTGTCAGTTTTTTTTTTCAATATTATTTCTCACAGCTCCTCCATGATACCCTTAAATTGAACAAAAAAGGTGTAAAAATGGGGGGGGGGGATTCAAAATTTGTGTAAACCTAACATGGACCCCAAAAAAGTCTAAAAAAAAATCTTACAAATTTCATTTAAAGAAGTAGTGTCAGCCCTGTTTTGATAGGGTCGGTCAGGTGACCTGAAACAAACTTTTTTTTGGGCCTAATCTTTTGTTATCAACAAAATCGTTGGGACTCAACTCTTAGGTGATGCAGTAGCGATTTTGGTCATATTGGAGAATTTACTAGATATCTAAAATGGATGAATTATGATAAATTTTATTTTGCAATTTATAAATGATACCTACAGCAAGACATTGATTTCTTCCTTTTTTTAAAAAAAAGTTTTAATTTAGTAGCTTTTTGCAGTCATTGCACTTAGTAGGACCTCCTCAGCTCCTACTAAATAGCTTATAAGAAACACTATTTTCCCCCTCAAACAGTTGCCTATTCCTGAGAAACTGCCTAGAAAACCCCAAACTACTTCTCTAAATCACTGTCAGAAATGCCATTTTCTTTGTCATTTAACGATTTCTCTTTAAAATTTACAAAGAACTGCTTCAGCAAAAGTAAAGTCTCTGGGACAGCCCAGAAATGTATTTTCATGAACGTGTTCTCTACACCTACTCTTTGTAAAAAGAGAAAAACCTTCCAGTTCCACTTATATCCATATTATGATATCCACTAGTCTCATCTCTATTTGAATCATGCACTTTAAATAAGGTTTCAGAGAACCACACAAGTTCATGAAAAGTTCAGCTTGGTTCGTGTGCCCAACCTCCCATTGTATTCCTGCTTTATGCACGTGTTTATGAAAATACATTGAATGTACATCTTTCTATTATAACAGTTCACGGTTCGCTCGTCCCGCACTTTCATCGTGAGGGCAACATATTTCAAATGATCCCCTGGCGTGTGACCATTCATTTGGTATTGTACCTTTTAGATTGTCACGTGATTAATGGCCTCCAACCACATGACATGTCTAGATCCCTTTCTGTGTCAAAAGGACGCTGGGGTCCCAACCTCCAAGAAATCCTGCCACTCAACCCAACAAAGCATGAAATGACCCCCATGTCCGACAAATTCCGACACTTTCATCCCTGCAGAAGAAGCCAGGTAGAGGCCGCGGCGCACTGCGCATGCGCCATGGTTGCCTTGGTTACCAAGATGCAGCGTTTCATTGTGAAAGTCGTCTGCTTTGGAGAAGGTCATGGCGGGGTCTCGTCTTCCACTGCTGAGACTGGTCACTGATGTTGAGAGTACAGGGAGGGCAAGGGGGAGGGTTTAGGAGGGCAGTGTACAAGATAACTGCATAAGGGCTTACAGAGACGAGGCATCGTCCGAGGGCACAGGTTACAAAACGTACATATAATATGGCGGCTACCATCCTATTGTTACCTGGCGGGAGGCTGCAACGTGAACCCTTGTCCGTCTAAGTACCAACGCGGTGTCGTCATGGGGATTGTTCCATTAGGTACAAAATGTCATCCTTTAAACGCATACAACAACTGGGAAGTGCCACTGAATGGTCAGAGAGATACTCAAAGTCACACCGCTTGTGAATATACACTCTACTATATCCTTCGCAAAATGTGGTCGCACTAATATAATAGCCCTTAGCACGACAGTGGACTAGAATTCACGGGGCCAAATTCACAAACATGCATTACTACCTGCCCCACGTGTCTCTCGTATAACCCCCTTAAACGACATAATAAATTACACTTTATTATCACCCAAGGGCCTAGGGCCCGGGACGGTTACCCTGAAGCCAGTGTTCACGTGTAAGGAGAATGGCCATGCATGGTAAATCCAGGAAGGGTGCATAGATTCTACACATTGTTATATATAGAGACCAACACATTTATATTTCTTCATGTATAAGCTTAGATCATAACATAAATCATGTGCACCTAAATCTATGACCTCAAACCGACACGCGCTTTAACCAAAAGATCTTATCACAACTTAATGAAATTAACATATATATGCACGTCGAAGTGGCCTATACAAATGTCACGTGTAAGTCCATGGGATATTTTGTAATGCAAGACAACTGTTTACTCATAGTATAAATGTATGCCAAGTGGCAATACAGCACACTGAATCTGACATTTAATATCCACAAAAACACATTGCCTGCCCCGTCTTATTGTGCTCTGACATCCCAACAAGTTCAAACAGTCCTCTACAATATTGAATATGTGTGAAGAGGGACACTCCATGACAATGCACTGTGGCGGTTATAGCTGTCTTGGTGCATGCATGGAGGTTGTACAGACTGGTTTACTTCCTGAGGATGCGGCACTCCATGTATGGACTCTGTATGGACTCCATGGTGTAAAGGGGTCGTTAATCAACTCAAGCACACCAGGAGTGCCACTTCAGGTGAGACACGTGAGATGAATCCTCAACCATCTCCTGTACCTACCACCTGAAACCCAAGACTCAACTGACTAAGGCATGATTTGAGGGAGAGGTGGTATTAAAGATGCTAAGGGGATATTTAGTGTGCTTCAATGGGATAATGAGAATCTGATTTATGGCGATCCACCTTGTGTCTATGACAACTGGCCAACTTTCTGGGTCTCAGGTTTACATTCTAGGTCAAAAGGTTAATTTGGTTCTTGATCCTCAAAGGGGGATCTCAAGTGTTTAAATGTAAAAGGTATGATAAAAGATGGCTAAACTTTCTTTACATTAAAAAGATCCAGGTATACATGGTTATATGTGCACAAGAGCTAGTGACAGATGATAATTACAGAGTTGAAAAATTATTGCCATGTATTATCCTGAAATATTTCAAGTCTAATTCACTCAGACCTGAAACCCAAGACCAAACCATTAAAAAATATTTTTTTGTGAGAAAACGATGTTTAGAAGGTGTTCAGTGTGTGTTAATGAGATAATGGGGATCTGATTTATGATGATTCACATCTGCCCATGACAACTGGCCATTTTAAGGGTATCAGGTTTACCTTCCAGGTCACAAAGGTTAATTTGGTTCTTGATCCTCAAAGGGATCTGAAGCTTTCCAATGGGAAATGTGCATTAAGTTGTTTAGGCACTCCTGACATTAAAAAGACCAACGTGTGCACCCGTGCTTATGAAACGTTATTGGCTGTATGTACTGTGTTAATTTAAGCAATGCGCTCTACTCTCATTGATTTAAGTAATAACGTAGAATGGCATGAATCAATGACCAGAATGGCTCAAACACTTTTAACCGGAGCATGGGACTAATTACAAGGTTGAAAAATGACTGCAATCTATATTCTCAAGAACTAAGTGCATTTTCAGTTACAAATACCACAGACCTGAAACCCAAGACAGACCCATTTAAGATATAATTTGTGAGAAAGGTAAAAGATAAGATGTTTGTTAATTGGATAATGAGGATCTGATTTATGACGATCCACGTTGTGTCTATGACAACTGGTCATTTTCAGCATCTCAGGTTTGCTTTCAAGGTCACAGAGGTTAATTTGCTTTTTGATCATCATAGGAGGGTGATCATTTTGACATTTTTCAGGATGTACATTTCCAATAAACTTATAAGTTATAATCATATACATATCGTATACATTGATATTAAGACTTATACAAGTGTATCATCTGTGCTGGTGAAATATTGTGTATGGGATAATTCTTAGAGACTCGCAAACATCAGAGAGGAATGGCTTCGTGTATGGCGCAAATCAGTGACCAGACAAGTTCAAACACTTTCAGACCAATGATAATTACAAGGTCGAAAAACGACTGTCATGTATATCCTCAAAAATTAGATGCATTTTCAGTTCCAATTACACTGAAAAATGATTGCTGTGTGAAGATTATAGTTCTGGTCGGTTATCTAAGGGGCTGGACACCAGTAGAGGGGTCTTCTGTGTCGGAGGTCAGCACCTTGGGTCAGGTCACGTGACCTCGGGTCAGAGGTGACATAGTAAGTGCAGTGGTCAGCGGAAGGACACAATGTAGTCCCGGCACGCGCTATGTTCACACCCAGTACTCTTATTGTATCCCTGCGCCGTGTCCCACCCAGCGAAACAAGAGAAACTTGTCCTAGCATTCGTCACGCCGATTTATCTTTAGGGGGCTTACAATAGAGGAAGCTGAAAATGAGAGAGCATGGCGGAAAAAATAGCCACAAGCCGGGGTCAGTGAGGGGCCTTCTCAGCGGGATATAAGGGGGCTTGTGGCATCCCCAACTGATAAAGAACAGGGCTCCTCATTGGGAACCTGCTTGTTTTTATCTGTGTTTACAGTCCAGTGGGAACATCTCACAACCACTGTCTCCTGGACCTGTCTCAGGGTAAAGGATTAAAGAAATGAAAGCTGACAAGATAAATAAATAAGCAATGACTGACTGGACGCTGTACTCGGTGAACGTTGGACCACCGGGAATGCTTCTTGTCCGGCTGTAAGGATGTACACGTGAAATAGATAATGGCATTGGTTGTCACTCACATTGGTTGGGGCGGGCGGGGTAAAAAAGTGACATTGGGCTATAGTTAATGTCCTATACAAACATAGCGTTTTAGTATACTTAAATGGGGTCCAACATTCGCCTTCTACACTCCTACTCTGTGGGGTAAACTAGTCAGAGGTAGGCTTCCGCCCAAAGATAACGCAAGGGTAGTGAGATCCAGCTTTATTTGATGTTGTGGATGTTATAGTATATATAGAGCACTTTCACAGGTTTATATTATAATCACAGCCTTCCCTCCATATATATAGAGATATGTACATCATTTCTATCATTTAGCTCCAGGGCTTGCATTGATAATTATACGCGACGGCCTTAGTCAAGGCAAAGTATACATATAAATATCCAGCAGGAATCCTTTAGGGAATCCAGAATGTATTAGTCTCCATGCAATCAACCAATAAATACTTTCAACCTGATTTCAATTAGGTTATTATATGTCCATATCATAATCGTCAACATGTCTCGAGGACGACCTTATACGCTTCTCTATGATACCAACAGGTCTGATATCGGTTTTACGAGAACACAGGTGCAATCTAATGGTTACTCTCCGGTCACCACTATGGACCCGGGATATACACATACAATCAGTTTCCAATTCATCAGGTCGGCCAGTTTAAACAATTGGTTCTCCAGGTCCATGCTGATAAAACCGGTATACTGTATCACTAACTCCATGGTTCTCTCCGGAATACAGGACTCCAGGTTAACACGTGAATAGAATATTCAATATACAACTCCGGTGGCAATGTCGTTACACAATAACTCCAATTGAAACGTTACACCTAACTGCACAGATTCCAATGATCCATATTTCCCAACGTCTAGATCACAAGAAACCGTTGTTAGTCAATGTTAAACCGATGTTAAACTTTTAGAACCACACACATACTCCTCAGGAGTTACACAGTGCCATCTGGTCTTCTCGATCGTACTCCCCCAAACGCTCACTGATAACTGACTGCGCTTTCCTTTCTCCCCCGGCTTATACTTGTTTCTTTTACTTTATTTCAGCTTCCTGTGGGTCAATCTTTAGACCGCCTCCCTTCATGACCACGCCCAGCACATATTGATTGCTCGTCAGCGTCATCTCTCATCTCTATTGATTGGCAATTAGGCGGCCCTACTCGAGACCATCCTGAATAAATTAGGCAGGGGATGGCCCTGGTTAACCGCCTCCTTCATCACCTACCCCACATGCTGTTCTCGGAGACCCCGGTCACGGACGTCCCGGCCATATGGATTTTAACCCTGACGCATAGCCCCATTTGCCTGTACTACTCGCTCCCATCGCTGAGGCCGCGTTCCCCACTCGCCGTTCGTCTTCCCGATCCTAGCCTATCTCCTGACCTGGATTTATCCCGCTGTTATCTTTCCCACCAGCTGTGTCAGCCCGGATCCTAGTTTATTTGTTGCTTTCCTGTTCGGGCTCTAGACCCTGGCCACAGAGCTGAATATATTTAGTCCATATAACTTTGACTCTTATTGTGACCAAGTCTACCATTATAGGACCTTATAACATTATTTATACATGTTCCTTATATTTGTTATTTACTGCGTGGCCCGCGTACTGGATTTGCCCGATTTGCATGTGACTTAATGTATGCGACGACATTCTTTTCTCTTATTATATTAGTCTCACTGTACTTGTATCTTAAAGTGTACTACTTCCCCTATTCCCTTATGTTATATTATACATTATTTATCACTCAATAAATATATCCTCCAAACCTTTTTTGCTCTTCTTTAGTTTTCCACTATAACCCAACATGGCTGTGACTGAAATAATACAATCAAAATAGATCGACCTTTTTCAAATACAAAATATACAGATATTGCAAAATGTGATGATTGTTATGACTAGGCCTGATATTTCCTTGTAATGAGCTAATCTATATGAAATGTGCAAGAGTCATGATTTACTTTTTTTTTCATGCACATTGCAAATACCATCAAACCTGAGTTACATACCTGGACGATACCATAGCCAACATTTGATTGGTTTATCCTGAGAAAAAGGGAAGGTCTCCCGCTGTTTTACTTTGTTTAAAGTTTATTTTATGCAGAAACCCAATGGCTTCTTTAGTCCATGGCAACTGCCGAACAACTTATATCTTGAGACACGTAGAAATTGCCAGTAGTTTAGTGATGATTGGTCAGTTTAGCACCATTAGTGTGGCAACCGTGCCGAAACTGTGCTATCAGAGTGGAGTGTGTGCTGCAGTCATTCAATATATTCAGTAGCGGATCCAGGGGGTGGCCTGGGGGGCACGTGCCCCCCTAGACTCTCTGAAAATGGCCCTTGGTATGACTCTTAACTATAGGAAATGTGTTCCAGAACCCTGCTTGTGCCCCCCCTAGACCAAATCTTCTTGACTGTGCCCCCCCTAGACCACCCCTTCTGGATCCGCCCCTGATATTTGAAGTGAACGAGTGATACATCTCGTGCATGACCTTTCATTAGAATAACGATCTGATAAGCATTGTATATTATTTTAAGGGGAAGAATGGCCTTTACAATATGATTTCACCATCCACTATAGTATACATAAAGTATATGTGCACTTTAGCACATTAATCAACATACAGCTTTTGGTTTATTTATGTTTTCCATACAGAATTAAAGCTATTGTGTATGTATGTGACCCGTCCTAATAGAACCAGTCTCCGTGGGATAATTTTGGTACTGCATGGTTTTGCATGGTCACCAGCAGGCATCAGAATGGGAAACTATGGTAGTCAAAAATAGACCCGAAAAAGCTTTCGGGTATTTTCTGTCTTCTAAGAATCATTCCATCTTTGATATTAACGTATTTGGAATGTAAATGGAATATTTTCTGTGGAGAATTGGCAGATATAGCACTTTCTGGTTACCATGGAAACAATTTCGATGTTTTAAATGGAGCATTTTGGTCCTCACCTTATATCCTCAGAACTCAAACATACCTTAAGAATTCCTCCAAAAAACAAATCTACACTAAAAAGTCACACCATTTTAGCAGATAAATTATTTTCTTAAATCTGATTTTTGAATAAATGTTAGTATTCATTATGGGATACAGTGCATTTTCAATTATAAGTCACAACCCATGCCCGAGATATGATTCCCGCAAGAATATCTTTGTTTATGATACTGTCACGCCACAAAACCCCTTATTATACCTTCATCAATTGTATTACGTCATATTACGTCATATTACGTCATAATTATGACTTATGATTATTAATATTCATATTTATTATTATTTGTAATACGCACAATACTTTATACATATTTTCAATCCATATGTCCATCAAAGTACACCTAGACGTCAGACATACCTATTTCTCACTAAGCCAAGCCAAACTAACCCCCATGCATAACTAATCCATAGATCACAAGCAGACCCTTATCCCAGGGACAATAGGTAACGGTCAGCCCCTCCAGACGACAAGGCACCGACCGGTCACCTATACACAAAACAAATGAACTATATGTTGACCCCAAGGATTAACTGTCAACACATAAAACAATGCTATAAAGCTGGACACCCTTAATCAGTGTGGCACCGCCAAAGCCACTTGAGCCGGCTGGAGACCACCTGGAGGCAGGCGACAAAGCCCCCATGTGTGCATGCTGCTTATTATGTAATCCATTACCCATAATGCACTGGACCCAGGCTCCCCACCCGCGGTCCAGCGCACACCACATGTTAAAGCCATGAATATATAATTATCCAATCAAATGTCAAATGTATATTATCCAATGAAAACCACTGTTACATCTACTTCCGGTCACATGGGCACCCCCTCCACCTGCCGGGCACCTGTACTTATACCCCGGTCAGATGGAGGAGGAAATCACTTATCATCTTGCAACCATCAGTAACTTATATACTGAGCCCTAGTGACTGGTACTCTGATATTAATATTATTATTAATAAAAGATACCAAGTATTGAAACTGACGTCTCACCTCATCTTTACGCCCTCATTGATGTGGAAGGGTTTTCCCTAGCCACAGAGTGGTAGAGAACCGGGCAACCTTCAGCTACCTGCGACCATGAAGAATTTTTTTAATGCAGAGACACCAGTCCCTCAGTGACCTATCATCACGGAGGCACACTAGGAGCCAGGGACCAGCACCAACATCAGGTCTACAACCCACCAGGAGGAAAGGACCAAGCAACAACAAGCACATCACCAAGTCCACCTCCTGCATCTACAAGGACACAGTAAGACATTCTAAAACAACACTTATAGACACTGTACCTATTATACCTATAGACATAACTACCCCACCCACCTCTCCCATTCGTGTTGAACCCACTGTCAACATGGCCGGAGACGATCAGGTAGAGGTAGAAAGACAACGAGAGCTAGACGATAGGATATCAAGAAAATAAGATGAGCAACTAGCGGCCCATAAGGCAGAGCTAGAAAGACTGAAATCTGATATCGCAGAATATAGGAACAACAAGTCCATTAGCGACCTGGCTAGCGCCATATCAAAAGCAAGCAAATACACCATCCGGGAACCAATTAGATTTTCGAAACCGGACATTAAAATGAGCACCAGCAAGTGGTTCACAGACCTAGAACGATTTGTTAGACTAAAATATCCCCAAGAAGATCACCCCATCCACGTCACTTGCGCAGTCTATTTAACTGGACCAGCGTACGAGTGGTACAGTATGCAGCCCACTAGCATACAGGATGATTACGATCTCATAAAGAAGGGACTTATTCATCACTTCAAGGATGTCGAAAATGACATCAAGCTATTGACACTGTCCCAATTTGACCCCACCCTACACACCATGGAAGAATGGCTAAAGGACGCCAACACCCACTTCCAAAACAAGGGGGTGGACATAGAAGCTGCCATCATCCAGGTAGCCACAGTATTAAACGAGGACTACCGAGAGGCGATCAGAGCGGAAAGTCCTACTACATGGGCTTCCCTCTGTAGAGCACTCAGGTGTGCGTACCTCTACAAAAAGACCTCCACACATAAAGTATCATCCCTGTCCAACAACACCCTAGACCCAGTCATAGCTGCTCAGCTAAGGGAGAAGGACAGGGAGAATGAAAAATTAAGAGACCTTCTTCAAAAGCAACAGGAAGTAATGGAGACCGAACATACCGTAGCTGCTATGGGAGGTGGTAAACCAAAACCCACCTACCACAAACAAGCAGCTGCACCTACACATCAGTCTCCACCAACTGACTTCGCGTTACCACCTAACTATAGGGGGAGGAGAGAGGACTTCGACATCAACTATGTCGACAACATCAGGAAAGCACGCTCAATGGGCCTCATCCCCCCCACCCATCGATTTAAAGGGGGACCCAAAGACATCATAACCCTTCTTCAAACGGGTTCCCTACCCCCACATCACTTCAAGCTCATCCAGAGCCAACAACAACAACAACAAAGGTGGCAGCCACAACAGCAATCATGGCAGCCACCACAACAACAACAACAACAATGGCCACAACAACAACAACAACAATGGCCACAACAACAACAACAACTACAACTTCAACCAACGCCACAAAACCCCACTCCACAGTACACCATGGCACAGCTCGTCAGCATGATGAACGACCTCACCAAGACGACGGGAAACTAGATTGTCATCCTATGGATAGGCCTCATCAGGATGACAAAACTGTCCCCAACACAGAAGACACAGCATCGCCCATCGACATCACGCCACATGACCCACAGACAATCCACAACGCTGCACCAGTGCGCGGGAAACCTGCCGACGTCCAAGCTACCCTGGAAGTCGTCCCCCCACCACTACCCGACCTACACATGGAAGAAGGTGAGCAGAGTGTTTTGTTTATCAACATGGTCAATGGCAATATAGATCTACAATTCAAAGATACCAACATCCCCAGTCTAGTAGACACAGGAGCCACCGTCTCTTGCATGAGAGAGGGTCTAGCCTCCACTCTATCGAAACTAGTTCCTCATGAGTTTTCACGAATAAGGTCCAAAGTTTATCTTGCCGATGGAGCATTGTGTCACATCAAAAGAGCTATCAAAATCAAATTCAAAATTCAAGGCAAAACATTCAGTCATCAATTTGCAATTCTTCCAAATTGTTCCTCACCAATCATATTGGGAACAGATTTCCTATCAAAGACTAAAAGCAAAATCAACTACTCCACTGACCCAACTCCAAAATCTCAACCAATCAGGGCAGTGAGAGCTATTTCGATACCTCCATTTTCCGAAATGGCCATAACAGGCCAAGTCACATGCTACCACTCAGTCAGTCAAATCAATGGTATAACAGACAATTTTGACAGATCAGACAAACTTCCAAATTACATCGTACAACGTTCAGTCGTGACACCTGACCAAAGAGACAGACACCCACTGATATTATTGAATATCACATCTAGAATCTGTAAAATCCAGAAGGGTGAAATCGTAGCCTTATATACAAAAACAGACATAGACAAAGAAAATCATATATTATCGACAGGCTACGAGGACACACAACCCGAGGAGACAGACATAGACATAGACATAGACAACAATTCCACTATCAGTGACAGTGCATCATCAACAGGGTCAGACAAAACATTCTACGTACCAACACCAGCATATTCAGAGTATTCTGACTCTGACATGGATCAATCCATGTCAGACGACGAAGATCATATAAATATGGTACAAGAGACGACAGGTCACGACGAACAGGACATAGACAAAGACATGTACATAGGGAAGGACATAGACATAGAACCAGAAAAAGAAAAATCACACGTCTTCCAAAAACCAGAATGCCTCACAGAAGATCAATTCACAACTTTTTGCCAATTAATAGAAGAATACGACGACATATTCGTGGGAAAAGATAATATGATTGGAAGAACCCATCTGTACACCCATAAAATCAACCTGATCCCAGACGCCAAACCCTTACAGTTCTACCCATTCAGAATGGCCCCGCACAAAGCTGAACGACTTGAAATTGAATGTCAGAAGCTGGTAAAGCAGGACATTTTGGAGGAAACCAAAACGGGTCCCTGGTCATCCAGAAGTTTTCTTGTAGAGAAAAAGAACGGGCAGGGTTACAGATTAGTGACAGATCTAAGATATGTGAATTCCCAATCCATCAACCAAGCACTTACATCACCACGAGCAGACGACAGCCTAGAAATGATTGGTGAGATGCGACCTGCCGTGTTCTCTAAAATGGATGCCCAACAAGGGTACTTCCAGATACCAATTAGAGAGGACGACAGGGACATCACAGCCTTTCTCACTAGGACCAAAAAGTATAGATACAAGACCATGCCCATGGGACTCGCCAGCAGTGCTCAGGCTTTCCAAGCTGTAGTCAACTTGATCCTACAGAACCTGCAGTACAAATGTGCAATCCCATACTTAGACGACATCTTGTGTTTATCACCTACCATAGACCAACATTTCATTGATTTAAGAAACATATTCGAAGCACTAAGAAATGGCAAACTAAAGTTGAAGAAAACCAAGTGCGAATTCTTCTTAGAGGAACTAGACTTCCTAGGAATGAAAGTCACCACCGACGGTATCAAACCATCTCCAGACAAAGTCCACAAGATCCAGACATTCCCCACACCGAAGACCGCCAAAGAGGTGCGATCATTCACTGGACTCGCCCAATTCTATAGAAAATTCATCAAAGGGTTCAGTGAAATTGGTCGACCTCTATTCAACCTACTCAAAAATGGGAACAAATTTGTTTGGACAAAAGAATGTGAGACTGCATTTCAGACCCTGAAGGACTCTATATGCAATGACGTCATCTTGCTGTACCCAGACTACAACAAACAGTTCCATCTTACAACAGATGCATCTGGTACAGCCCTGGGAGCTACTCTTTCCCAGGAAAAAGACGGCGTTCTACGACCAGTAGCCTTTACGGGCAGAGCACTCCATGACCACGAACGGAATTATGGTGCCACCCAAAGAGAACTATTGGGAGTAGTATTTGCAATAGAGTACTTCAGACACTACCTAGAAGGAAGACCATTCGAGTTATATACTGACCACCAAGCCCTTATCCACATGTTGACAAAATCAGATAACAAAAACATGTGGGCAAGGTGGGCACTCAAAATTCAACAATTTCAATTCAATATCCGACACATAAAAGGCAAATTAAATATACCATCAGACGTGATGTCAAGACGAGACTACCCACTAGACAAAACACCAATGACAGATCCTCCACCAAAACCCAAAGCCATAAGGGTACAACATAGAATTATGTTTGAGGATGACATACACACACAGAAATTCAAAGAAGACGAACCACCATTAACGCTACCAAAACGTCTACCCAAGTCAATCCTGAAGAGAAACTCCACCCATCACTTCTATTGTGAATGTATGGAAGAAAGCACAGAAGATATAGAAGAAGTAAAACGATTAACCCCCAACCTCAGAGCAAATCCTGACATCCCAAGTACCAAATTACATCATTTTGGGCTTCCACAAACAGAATACAAGGGACTGTTAGCAGCCATAGTGGCCTCGGTACAACAGGAAGTGGATTCAGCTGCACGACCGGTCCCAGGCCACGCCCCACAGCAGCTGACAGTACCCTCTACATCCCTAGAAGCCCTATCAACATTCATAGAAGAATCTCAAACAGAACAAATAGAGCAGGTTGCGGCGACCCGACCGGTCCCAGGCCACACCCCGGCACCGCAACGTAAGAAAACCACAGATAAACCAAAACCAAAGAGGAAAAATGAGAAGCCTAGAAGAGATGCCACAGACATGGCAAAACACTTGGCCAATCAGACTAATCATCTGATTGAAATGATAGAGAGCCTCTCTGACCCACAGATCTCCATACTTAACCTCAAAAGAGAACAAAGATACAACTTACATACAAAAGCTATCATCACGTATTTAGAGAACGGACAGGTACCCAATGACAAAAACAAGAAGGAGACGGAGCAATTTATCAGAATAGCTGATGATCACGTCATGCTGAATGATATCTTGGTCCATATCAACACGGTACTATGGAAGAAACACAAGGAGTTCTCATTCCAACCCGTCATCCCAGATGACATGAGACTTCCCATCTTGAAGCTTTTTCATGACCTACCAATGGCAGGCCACGCCGGCGCACAAAGGATGCTGTCGACCATGCTTCCCAAAGTATATTGGAAGAGCATGGCGGCCGACGTCCAGAAATTCACAGCGACCTGCCACGTCTGTTTGAAAGCCAAAAAGATGAATCTAACCAACAACCTGCCAATGACGGCCCATAGTACCCCTTCTTACCCATTCCAGTTTGTCCACATAGATGCCATAGGCCCACTACCACCAACACCAGGAAAGAACGTTTACATTCAGGTAGTGGTCGACAGGTTCTCTAAATTCTGCATAGCTTACCCTACTACATCATTGGACGCGGAAACAACTACCGCAGAATTCATAGAGAAGGTTGTTCTGGCCGAGGGTATACCAACATACCTCCAGTCAGACAATGGAACGTCATATAAAAATTCAAAATTCAGAAACATGACATCTTCCCTCAACATAAAACATGTCTTCAGCTCGGCCTATAGACCAAAATCGAACGGCCAGGCTGAAAGATATGTGAAGACGCTGTCTGAAGGCATACGGGCCTACTGTGAGGAACACCAGGACACATGGGATGTATTCCTACCACACCTCGTGTTCTCCATAAACAACACAGAGTCCGCCACCACTGCCTTCACACCGTTCTTCATTATGAAGGGAAGGAATCCAAACACCATAATAGATAACAAACTCAATCAGGAAGAAGAGAAAAGTCTAAATCTCCACATCATTGACAAATTAAAGAAAATAGACTACACATACAATCAGGTC
The DNA here is from genome assembly GCA_947462335.1 of Harmothoe impar. Taxonomy (NCBI): domain Eukaryota; kingdom Metazoa; phylum Annelida; class Polychaeta; order Phyllodocida; family Polynoidae; genus Harmothoe; species Harmothoe impar. The sequence goes on from OX381710.1 coordinate 27,064,278, forward strand.
ATTGAAAACATTGAAAAGAGGACAGAACAAATGAGACAACAACACGACAAAAAGGCAAAACCTACAAAGGTGCAGAAAGAATCACTAGTGTATGTCAAGGTACCCCGACTGATGGATAGAACAAAATGTTTGAAACTTCAGAAGGTGTACTCTGGTCCATACATAGTGTGCAAATTCGTCTCAAAAACATCCGTGCTCCTCAAATCTGTCATCACAATGAAGACAATGAAAAACCCAGTCCATGTAGATAGACTGAAACTAGTACGTCACGTTAGAAATAACGATTTCATTCACAGACTCATTGACCCAAACGATGACCTCATAACCAAATTATGGAAGAAAGACGGAGATTCATATAAAGCGAGACCAGCGCTACTACAAACCAAAAATATATATAAAGCAAAACCGGCCCACTCCAAGGTCAAGAGGAGGACACCGGTAGGACTAAAACCATAATATAAACTATAGAATATATAAGAGGAAAAGAGTTATCACCTATACTACATAAACAACAAAAAAAAGCTCACTATATCATCGCTACTATTACAAAGAGACATCAACTGTCATATATTATCAACTTTACTATCAAAAAGGATCAACACAGACTACTACAAGACTACTATTATCACTATCAATATTATAATGATTCACAAAGAATCACGACTGACACACCGATCATCATAAAGAAATACTGGAAATACAGTATTTATCATCAAAAAGCGCACAAGCTTCATCAACTATTATTATTATAACTTATAATCCATCTATACCCATTTCACCACACAAGTAAGTGGCAGGGCGACTCCATATTATTGCTGCTCCTTTAACAAACTGACACTTCAAATAGAACTATTATCAACATGCCAAAATCCGACATGAAAGGACAGTTTGCGCACTCTTATTAACCCCCCCCCCCATAGACCAGTGGAAAAGCGGTGTATGCAGGCGGCCGCCCGCATGCATCACAGGTGTCAACAACACCAGGAGGATGACCGCAATCTGAGCCCTGGATGGCGCCACCACTGGAGCGCGCAAACAAAAGCTCCACTTATGGGAGTGTGATAACGACCAACATGGCAGGGTGACATAGCCACCACCCTGTACCCAGACCAAAGGGTATAAGTTCCCACACATCCCCCCATCTTTCCACAGTCACCCAGTGACCACACCCCTACACACATCGATTCAGTCAGGAGCAGCCCACAGTTAATTTGGTAGATCCCCGCCAGTACTGCGCACTTACACTCATCCTTCACCAACTATCGACTATCAACTATTACTACTACAAACGATCGACTACTACTATTATTACTATCAAATCCCAACAACTCGGGAATCATGAGGTATACACTCTACCTCCTATTAATCATCACACACATCATCTACACGGCAGCACAACCAATAGTGAGGCAAAATATCGGCCTCATCTATGAAGAGCTGCCGGGACAAATCATCACCGGTCATGACCTACACGAGGTCATACTGGCCATCCCCTACAACATCCCAATGGCTCCTCGTCCGAAGCCACTCATTTACAACACCATCAGGACTCTTCAACTGACTTCACTAGGACCCCATGACAGCCATGACGCCAAGATGTTACAACAAGCTGCCGACCTCGACCGACTACTACAAAACGTAGATATTAACATTATTAAGACTTTAAAGAACATTGCACACTTCCTCTCGGATCCTATTACTAACAGGCCAAAGAGAGCTATCCTAGGATTCTTAGGGGAGCTCTTTAAATCCATCTTTGGCCTGGCAACCACTAGAGACATGGATTCTATCATCAACGTCATACATCACCTAGATGCTAGAATTGGTACGCTGGCCGACGTCAATGTTAAAACTGCACAAGGATTACATGATGTCACCCAGCAACACCAGCAGTTTCTAGACACTTATATAAAGCAACAGGACGTTGTACAGGAATCTCTACTCAATATTACCGAATCCATAGACTCATGGTCTGATGATTTCTCCACAACCCTAACCTCCATCCAAGCCGACCAGGATCGTAGGATTACCCAGTCGGCCATCATATCGGCTCAGGTAATTGTCCTAATGACCAGGATCGCGTACCAACAAGGGTTATACAAGGTGGAAAATTCTCTCAGATTATTGTCCACTGGAATATTAGCACCGGATATGATTCAACCCACAGAACTGGCACTCAAACTAGCCACCTTAGACACACAACTTAAAATTAGGAACCCAGGATCCGAGGTAACCATTATTGACACCGCATATTACTACTCACAACCAGTTGCACTATACACCTATTCAAAAACTCACTTATACATTCATATTAACGTTATCATTTCTGCCACAGACGCAGCATTTAACTTATATCAAGTAATTACAACTCATGTCCCCATTAACACCGAAAATACGACAAGTTCTGGATCTACCCTATTACACACTGACAAAACTTTCCTCGCTGTCAACGAGGCAGAGACATTGTACTTAGAGATGACAAACGCAGATCTGCTTACGTGCCAAGGCTCGATACTGAAAGTATGCGCTAGGACCATGCCTAGAATACGCAGTGACCAGCCAACCTGCCTCATGGCGGCCTTTAAAGGTGACCAGGTAGACATAGCCAGACTCTGCACATTTCAAGTACACCCTCTGAGACCCATACAAACCCGTGCTATAGCTATTGGTAAAGATAAATATTTAGTAACTACTAACAGGGAGTACTACCACGTCATCTGTCAGCACATGACACCAACTACTAAGAAAGCTTCGGCCTACGCAGTTATTGGTGTCCCATGTATGTGCCACTTACAGTTTGACTCATTGTACCTCCCAAACACCAAAATTCCTTGTAATGAATCTTCTTCAACACATTTTCTAATGCACGCGGCCAATACACCCATACTACTCGCACTCACAAACAATCTCAACATCACAGCATCATCACTACATCACGATCCAATACACATACCACATCTACATACACAAGCTATCATAAAATCTATGACAAACATCAGCAAGTTGTCATCAGACATTACATTAGACCTGGAACCCTTCACCAGGAATATCCTAATAGAAGCCACCAACGCAGCAGACATCTTAGACCGACCCATCCAGGACACACCGATACGAGAAAACATAGCTAGCTTCTTCGCTAGCCCCGTATGGAACTATATAGTACCAGTCACTTGCATTCTAAACGCCGTAGGATTCTTCTACTTATTATATGTATCCAAAGGAAAAGCACTATTCGCGACCATCCCAACCGTTAGTGCTCGACCCAACAACATTTCTTGGAAATTTATTAACCCCATCCCCCAGAGTGAAACCAAAGAAAACCACACTATCAATCTAGATCAATACGTTGATGCCCATAACATTTTTACCTTAATATTTGTAGCTTTAATCGTATACGCTGTTATCAAAACCATCTTCAAGTGTAAAAACAAGATTACACGTCACTTTGGAATGACAAACCCCGGACACAAAACCAACCCTACTATTACGCTCAAAATTTACCAAGGACACGTCAATCACACCATCCCACTGCTATCCCTGCCCTACGAACGTGACTCTATTGTTAATGAATTCATCCCAACTCTGACGGCCATCTCTGCCCTGTCATGCCCATACCCACGCATAAACATGACATGGAACGGCCCCATATCATTCAACATCAACGGAAAACAGAAGTCATACTATCTACCCAACCATGTCATACTACCCCTAGCGGCACGGTTTTCTATCATACCGGCCCTGAAAGACGACACCACCACCACAGGATTAACCCTTAAGACTATTGAAATGACTACATCCCTACATCCGACTGAAACCCAAGACAACATTGACATTGACCCCAACTGTGACAACACTACGTCACTTATCAAAAACCCAAAAGACATGACCACTACCGAACTATTGACAGCCATTGTTATGAAAAAGAGTGAGACAGGAAATGAAACATAAAAATTTAATATAGAAGGTGATAACTCAGAAGAACTTCCTCCATTGCCCCTCGACATTGAGAATGAATATCAAAAAAAAATCAAGTATTGCCAAAGATCATTGCATAAACAAAATACACTGCTCAAAACCTATCGTTATACATGTACTATCATACCATACTAAGTATTACACATGGCCTATGTAAACGCTTAGTACATCTATATTATTATTGAAAGGAATTTCTTACAGCTTCCTATCGTATGAATTGATTGTATTATAGACTAGGACGGAAGCGCGACATATAGAATCAGTACGTCACATTACTATTACCACTGTACCATGACTTGTATTATGAAAATAATTGGTAAGGTTAAAAGCTTCCAAAAGGTATAATCATATAAATAGAACGGAAGCGAGACATATAGTACCAGTACGTTACCATAGAAATATTATTATTACCACTGCATAACATGTATGTAAAAACACTGTATAAACCTAGAAAATGTGATTAAGAACCTAGTCATAGTCAAATGTATAAGATAGATAGATACAAAAGATCATAAAATACAAAAAATAATATTCATACAAAATACTTTTGAAGCGTGACATAACTCTTCCTCTACTACTTCTCGGCCTGCACGAGGGCGTGCAGGAGTTGTATTGGGGGGTGCTGTCACGCCACAAAACCCCTTATTATACCTTCATCAATTGTATTACGTCATATTACGTCATATTACGTCATAATTATGACTTATGATTATTAATATTCATATTTATTATTATTTGTAATACGCACAATACTTTATACATATTTTCAATCCATATGTCCATCAAAGTACACCTAGACGTCAGACATACCTATTTCTCACTAAGCCAAGCCAAACTAACCCCCATGCATAACTAATCCATAGATCACAAGCAGACCCTTATCCCAGGGACAATAGGTAACGGTCAGCCCCTCCAGACGACAAGGCACCGACCGGTCACCTATACACAAAACAAATGAACTATATGTTGACCCCAAGGATTAACTGTCAACACATAAAACAATGCTATAAAGCTGGACACCCTTAATCAGTGTGGCACCGCCAAAGCCACTTGAGCCGGCTGGAGACCACCTGGAGGCAGGCGACAAAGCCCCCATGTGTGCATGCTGCTTATTATGTAATCCATTACCCATAATGCACTGGACCCAGGCTCCCCACCCGCGGTCCAGCGCACACCACATGTTAAAGCCATGAATATATAATTATCCAATCAAATGTCAAATGTATATTATCCAATGAAAACCACTGTTACATCTACTTCCGGTCACATGGGCACCCCCTCCACCTGCCGGGCACCTGTACTTATACCCCGGTCAGATGGAGGAGGAAATCACTTATCATCTTGCAACCATCAGTAACTTATATACTGAGCCCTAGTGACTGGTACTCTGATATTAATATTATTATTAATAAAAGATACCAAGTATTGAAACTGACGTCTCACCTCATCTTTACGCCCTCATTGATGTGGAAGGGTTTTCCCTAGCCACAATACATTCCATTGCTGTATCCAGAGAAATGGAAAGTTGCTCTCAACCGTCGTTTGTTGCATTCCCCGATAATACCCACTGCCTTCTCAAGTCTATTGCAATCATCCTAACACCTTTTATCTTCAACCCGGCAAAGATTCCCACTTGTGTTGTGATGATTGGTCAGTGTTAGCACCATTAATAGATGTCTCTGTATCTGGGGCATTTTGAGTCTATGTAACATTTCCGTTAGTCTTTGAAGTGAACGACTGATCCTCCAGTTAGCTATGGCGGACACTTTGGTCACTATTTTGACTGAGATGGTGTAAATATGGACAGGTATAACGTTGAGATGGGGCGCCATGAAAGTGAGCCTTGCTAAGCCGCCCCCAAATACCGGCACCAATCTGGTCCTGTCTGCTACACATATAAGCCCCCTCTGAGGAGGCCCTCTGTTACATCACGTAATGGTCCTAATGCCCCAAGATGTCCACCTCAAGACATCACCTGTGCACACCACTGACACACCTGTGAGCGGCTTAGGACCAAGATCAAAGCCTAGCCACTCTCACCCTCACTCAGGTAGGCCAGGAATACCTGCTCCTGGCAACCTGAGATGTTATTCCTCCAGGGAGTGGTCAAAGGGCATTTGATTGGGAGAGAGGGAGCTTCCTGTTTTGTTAAGATGGTATCTGTTGGTGGTCAGGTAAATCCTAACGACTCCTGTCACGGTTAACCTGCTAACCACACACACAGGGCATCATCCCACACAGCCCTGTCATTGGGGAGAATGGCCACTGAATAACAGAGGTCAGTCAATGGGTGTTCTAGAGACCACAACTTCAAGGGTTTCAATTAAGCCAGAGTATATTTATTCACCAATTGGAGGGTATATGTCAGAGAGAATGTAGCTGATTGTAAAGGAGTGTTAACTTTTGGGCTAAATAAATATTCCTGTTGCGGGCGTTGTGTAGTGATTCGTCCCAATTTCCGCTTGAAATGACTTGGAGGTTGTGTGGCGGGAGGGGGGATATACTTTTCTTTTTCAAATTGTAGGGATGCCGAAAGTACATTGAGTTGGAGGGGGGGGGGGATAACCAAATGCAAAGCACCCAAGTTTTAGATGCTGGGCGTTACAAATCGCATTCAATCATAACGCCCCGATCCCTTTATGGGGGCGGGTGTGTGTTTTGGGGTGAATGCCCCCCAAAGATAATTGTAAAAGTCTTGACATCAATTGGTGCTATTTAATGCATTTTGGTATATCAATCTGACCAAGTTCACCATATACAAATGTAAATCTAAACTGGGTTCCCAAAACCTAAAATGCGAAATACGTATCAATGTAATGCCTTATACTAGTATTTCCCAAAGTCCCCCGTACCTATTACGACACCTCTACAAAGTGAGGGTTGTCAGAAAGATAAGAAAGGTTTCGAGAACTAGTGTACATGAAACTACATAACGGTTTACAATGAGAAGAGAGGAGAATGCGCAGGAGTATTTGTGAATGTGTTGTCCTTACATGTATAGCATGTATAAGTGAGTCACCTGGGGGAGTCATACTCATATAGCTCTCTGGGTCATATGACTCCCCCAGGTGACTCCCTTAGATCAGCCAGAGAGTCACCTGGACTCCCATGAACATGGGAGTCATTCTGGACTGGACTCCCTTTTGACGCGTTTCTTCTCTCTGTGTGGCTTTCAGGTGAGAGTGCTTTCGACGACAGTGACGCTCACTTTTACGAGGGCGCATGCATACAGCCTGGCTCCCATTGTACACATATATACATGTATATAGTATTATGATTATACAAAATGTATAGTCAACTATAAGAAACTTCAATCTATATTAAAAGTTAAAACTGAGTATGATTTAATGGATCGATATTATAACCAAAGATTGTAGACTAATTATTGGCATGTATATACATTGATAGAATAGTGATAATAACTGTGTGGATGGGGGTATAATTATATGAGGCCAAAGAAAAGTACCCTATTGTATGAAGCTAATACATATATATATAAGGACATATATAAAGCTGCCAATATACATGGCCTTTTCCATCCCATATCATGTACATCACTCTTCCCTGACCAACCCATGCACGATACACGTAATTCTATACTGAACGAAACTCAACCATATCATTTTGAAGACATCACATCTATTGTGAATTCTCATGTGGCTATAAAACTTGCCGTTTTGCTGAAACAAGAGAAGGTTGCATGTCTTGCCATGAATGCAGTCATGTCACACCAGAGTCTGACATTATACTGAGTCTGTCACACATCCCAACACCCACTCTGTGATGTACAACAATCATTTCGGAAGTCAATCACGGGGAGAGCCACCACGGGGTGGAAGAGGTTGACTTCTGCATCGTAAACGTCGTCCATGCGCACGTGTCCCATGCCAATAAAAGCTGCCTTAAATGATGCACTTGTCCGTCATTGTTTTTTGTACCCATGTTTATGGGACTGACACCTTGACACTTTCTTTCCCGCGCCCCAGCTCCGCCCCGGTGGTAATGACCACCGTGGTATGCAGGTAGGGTCTGAGGGGTTAAAGATCAAGGGGTCGTTTCGCGCTGACCACGCCCTGCCTTGACCGCTGGTCAGTGGTCAAGGTAGGGCAGGTAGATCAGAGTGCGGGCCCGGCCACGTGGTGCGCGCACCTTTCAATTACCGCCAACACCGACGGGCGCGCGGCTGATTTATCCTGATTTACAGAAACGCCGCTGTGAGACCTGGAAATGCGGGTTCTACAAAATGCTGTGAACGGGCCGGAAGCCGCTGCGGGTCGCTACGGAGGTCCTTGCCCCCCTGCCGGGGTGAGAAGTTGGAAACTGGCAATTACCAAAACTGTTTAAATTGCATGCTTTGAATACTGAAATACAGTTTACCACACCATCTCAATAATTTATGTAGAGCTCACATAATCCTACTCACAATAATCCCACTCTTTTCACTTAGTGCGTGAGGTGTGCAGTGCTTGTTCACAGGTTGTGTGCAGGGACCCACGTCTATCCATTTATGTTTTCTGAGGGGCCGCGGGCAGTGAAAATCTGAGATGTTGTCTTTTCCCACTGCTTCTGTTTGGCTATGGAGGGTGAGATATTGACCAGCATATTAGGTGGCCAGTGAGGCTACCCATGGGGGGTATCAGCTGGAAACCTGTACACGTTATCAGGTAGAACGTGATTTATATGTAGATCTAAATACACCTTTTATCTATTATCAGTATCATTTGACCCGTGGGCTATATGTCAATTGAGGTTCTCTCATACTAATACACACTATAATCTTTCCTTATCAGACGTTGATTGGTTTTAAGTTCGACTGGAACAGGGAAAAAACAAGCAGTGTACTGAGTCTGAGCCCTTGGCTAATAACGTTCTCACTGAATGCATAAATTAAAATGCTCAGCTTACTATTTCATAGTGGTATAAAATCAGTGGAACATTCTCGCGGACAATATGAGTTGAGTTGACGACCACTACTACAGACTCCTATATTATTAACCTGTTGGCACATTATATTCACGAACAGAATACATCTCCTTGATAGGGCTAACTATGTAAACAGGATTGTGTAATGTAAGTAGTATATGACGAGTGTGGATTGGCGCTGGTCCACGTTGAACCATGCAACATGGCAAACGACCCCGCAAGGGACCCATCTTAACCTTTTTGCGTGGATTCTTGTTATACGTAAACCCACGTCATCCATGACACACACATGCTGCAGATTTACCTTGAAAACGCTTGTTCAGTGTGATGTCCCGAAGAATTGACTATCCACAAATACCGCTGATTGTGATAAACGTTACACTAATATGATAAGACTGCATAAGAAGTATATACTATGCTATGGTAGTGTGTCTGGGTCTGGAACATATACACTTATTTTAGGTATATTTTCGCACCAGTGTATACTTAATCCCACAGTGCTCCATTTCAGTGCTGCTCAGTCCCACATTGAATTGTGAGTCAGTGGACCATATGATTATTAAACCATGTAGCAGTGTACGGTAGATGGCAGTAGAGATCGTCAAGCGGTTCGACATAACGCACCTAGGTGGCGCCACCGGTCCATTTGCATTACCAATAATTTATTCTGGTAAACACAACTTTATATCTATTTTCTTTGGACGTGTTGTTGTACTAATCTGTCAAAACAAAGATTTATACAATACTATCAAACAGATACCAAGTTTCATGAGGTTTTACAGCCAGTATTTCTCCGTGTAACCTCCATTGGACGATAGCCTCTTAGGCCTTATGTGCGCCACCTGAAGTATTATTTGCGAATCGTTTTAAAATAAATGCGTTTTGTATTTCGATATGTACATATTTTTATTTTGAAAACTATTGTAATTACCAAAAAAAAGTTCAGTTAACAAATGGAAATGAGAAGTAAACATTAATAAATCTGTTCATCACTAAACGTACGTTTAATTTCTTTAAAACATAATCTATCAGCATGCCGAAATGTACGATGAGTCGATGAAGATGCAAGGTCAGGACACAAACAGTATTACCCAACATAACGCCTACAAGGACAGACCATTGGCTAATTATCCCGTTAAGTGTCCCCCTCACTGTGATCCCGGAATTAGCAGGGGATCTCTTACACAATGTTGACAGTCTCTAGTTGATTTGTACTGGGATCTAGGATCCCAGGGTCTTCACTCCAGGGGCATCCCCAGTAGGCTAACCCTTTAACGACGGCATACAGCGATTTAACGTGCATTGTGTACTATGCAGCACTAGCGAGTTACTCGCCATGTCTGCATTCATTCACCAAGCTGAGCCTATGCGGTTGATAATTCCCAGATGGTCAGCATGATGTAGCAATGCAGTGTTGGCGATTTACCGTGTTGGTGCATCATGACTACACATGGCTTTACAGGGAACAGGGTTAAACAGTCCATATGTCCGGGAGGTCAGGGAGTGTCCTGTGTAAGCTGTGTTACCACCCAGCTACAGCCGCTTACAAATACTTCACACTAAATCCTTAGCAGGAGGCCATCAATCATTTTTACTCCTCCACTTCTCCATGCAGTTTCAGAATAGTAACGTGACACTCAGCTACCTCCTTTATTACATGCTGTACTTCTTCAGGCCTGCCCTGCTAATATCCATATTCAACAAATTCTAGAAATAATGCATTCATTAGTAGAAAATATGGCCTGCCACAGACTGAGAAGAAAAACGAAATGGACAAAATTTAAAAAAATGAAGTACAAAGAACACTAGATGCTCTAAATGCCCAGGGTCTAAATGATAATCAATGGCACCTTGACAGTGGTCAGTGGGAGGTTTGCATGGGGAGGGTGGTGTAGGATGTTGGAGTTGGTGATATGGTACACACAGACACAGTGAGGGCTGGGGAAATCAAGCCAAATGACTGTTGACTCTGTGTGTGGGGGCTTTATCTGTGGGTGTTGATTGATCCCCAGGTAACTATGGTGATTTGTTGTCAGGGTAACGGTCACCTGACAGCCACTGCACCACACCCAGCCACCATCTCACACCACTAATCATTAATATGGTTTCAGAACCTTTATATTTGAATTAAGATTTTGAACACATTAATTCATGCGTTGGGCACTGTATGAGAGAGTGTATATTGCTGATGCTTTTTTCAATTTAAGTCTATGGAAAGGTCATAAAAGGGATTGTATGGAATAAAAGATACTACTAATGATACACACAGAAGCTAAGAGTTACAATTCGACACAGGGGGGAGATGGTAGGGGGCACTCGGTGCACTATGGGAACCGTCAGAGCTGTCTCATTAACTACTGTGACAAATGATCCGAATTTACCAAATTACAGCGCCACGCCGATCAGGCAAGTGTCCACTTTACACCTGAGATGGTCCCTGAGTGGGAGACAAGTGTCAAACACACACCCCCTGCCTCTCATACCGTTAGCACACGGCGCCACAGACAAGTGGATACAGCTCCAGTCATGCAGCTTATAGGGAGAATCTATTGAAATTTGTCTTGTGCTTTTATGTTTGTTTATAGTTGGCGATTTATAGGATCAACAGACAGTGTTGGGAAGTATTTCACATGCAGTTAATTATGTTTCTTGACTTGAATTCAGACATTTGAATGGAGGATGGAGTTACATATTTTCCTTCGCCAGCATCAAATTCTGACCTTGATGCGAGCCTTTCATATCAACAGGAGAAAATGTATAAGCTACACGTCGGGGAGGGCGATGGCCGCAGGGCGACCCCCACACCTGTGGCACCTGAATCATTTAGGGGTGGAGGGGAGGACTCAGGTGATCGTTGGGACTGACCCTGAGGCCTCTTGTCACACCTGAGGGTTGGGGCAGTGTAGTGTCAGGTGAGAAAGACCTACCTGGACGTCAATGTCCACCTCCTATTGACTCACTATCTATGTGCTGCAGGCTGAGGGGTGTGATGGAGGAGCAAGTTCTTTATTTTCTACTCTTGGTGAATTCCTTTTAGCCTGTCAACCAGAAGTCAGTTTCAACAATAGGCATGGCTCTATGGTGAAGAGAAGAGACTCCTGGATCGTGCAGACAATGGCTACCTTGGAACGATCATGAAAGTAGGCATACTTTCCTTTATGCATATAACTGACAAAATGGTAGAGCCTATGGATTAGGTATGTCATTCTTCTGAACATGTATCAGACCGTATCGGAAGGTGGGGTAGGATCAGGGGTAAATGTATACCATTACAGAGAAATTTGATCTCATTATAAGATTTTAGCCTACAGAATTGTTATGAAATGTGCCTTTATATCATAGATAGTATATACACTTTTCTATTTCACATCAGGGAGTGGACATTCTTTTACAACATGGGGTATGCTAAAGTGAGAGGAGGAAGAGAACAATTTCTTAAATGGTTTCACTTATTGGTCACAAAGAAAACTATCTTTGTAGGATAACAGATAAAACATATGGCAATAGGACATGATGTCTGGGAGATAAAACAAGGGTTGTAGGATTTAGTAGAGGCCTATAGCCTCAGGTATTCACCTGTCACCCCCGCACCTGATTGGTGTGTCCTGATACACCACCTCTCAGACAGATAACAATTCCTACCCTACATATATCAGATAAGCACCTTCCAATTAGGGCACATTAAATGATTTATTCAGACATACATCCACCACCAGCGGCCCAGCATTTCCTCTCAGCGACCTCCAGCCCGCCACAACAACCAATATGGCCTTTGAAATCTTCTAGACCTTTACATACATAAAGCAGGCCCAGGCGGAGCCCACCATCAGCACTACATTACACTATCTACCCACCATCTACTATATATATGGGATGGTTAGGGGTAATACTGGGTTACGGGCCTTAAAGGGCCATTGCCCTTCTGCAGAACGCCTGCAGGGGCAGCCACCAGCACCACTTAGCTCCTTCCTTCTATTATCGCCCACCGCCGCACGCAAAACACGGCTCCTGTTTCGCGGCTTACGAAACGGGCCCCATGTAAAGACGGATTAAGATATGACATCTAGGGTTCCTTTTGAGGTTGAGAGGGAACCAGGAATTTCCGATGACGCACTATTGTTGGCGTCGACGTGTTCCATACTCTTCATGCTGGGCCATATTGCCCCCATCAAAGAGCACTCTGGGATGGGTCGTGACCCTGCGGAAGTAGTTCTGATGGACGCTGGGCAGCCTGGGGGCAGTGGTCAGCCGCCCAATGTAGACATATTGTCGCAAAATTAAAATGCTCTTTCTGCTAAAAAGAATCCTGTCTTGGGTTTCACTGGGTGCTGACAAGTCACGAGAGAACCTAACTACATGGCGCCGGTATGGGCAACAGCAAAGCACCCCCTCATCACGTAGACCCCCTTCTGCTAAACTGTAGAACCAGCCTAAAATTATAGATCTAAAATGGGGATATTACCAAGGATCTTATTTCTTTATTGTAACATCTTAAGGGTCAATATCTCGAAACGAAGTATGACAATATCATAAAGGCTATGGGGGACACGTTTCCTGGCACATTGTATTATAGGTGATACTAATATTAATACTAATACCCATCAGTTGTTAGGATACGGTAACCATTGGCCTCAGCCTCTAATCATCTTTTGCAAGACTTAAATTATATGTTGCAAAATAATTGTTAGAGGCTGCGGCCAATAATTACCATGTTTGCAGAAGAAACCAGTGAGCAAATCTGTTTGACATTTGTAGCAAGTGATATCTATATATATATATGGTATCCAGCCGATGGTGTCTAGAAGCAATGCTATTGTTAGATGACCTTTTGGCATGCATCATCCTGATATTTTTGAGATGCTGCATGTGTTTGGACTTTGGAACATTTAGCATCCGATTGTTCTTTATTCAATTTGATATAACATGTAGTTAAAACCATGCAGGAATACTGCATGTACATGTGAAAAGTATATGTCATCCTCATCAATTCAGAATAGAGTTGCATAGCACAGCATTATGTAATCATAGCCAACCCTCTATTATACACTATGCATAAAAAGAGGAAGCCTTATTGTTCTGGGAGAGGTATAGACTAGTTAGCCTGGGTGGTGTAATAGAAGCAGTGAAGGTTCGATTTCCAAGGTCACGTCATTAGAAATTGAAGCTGGACGGCCCAGGTGAGTGAGTCTATTCGGGGACACAGCATCCTGTGTTGGGATCCGGTAACAATAGGAGTGGAGTTAGATCCCAGGTGACAGGCCTCTTATCTCTGCTCTATTCCCTATCATCTGGCTGTTACCTGTCGTCTTACCTGGATTACAAAGCTTACTGTCACCCCTATTAGGGACCCCTACAATGGAGGACCATGTTGGAAGGTAGGATGACATGCCGCCACCTGTCCATTAAGGAATTGAGGAGCACACAATAGGCACTATATGGTGTTGTAGACGGGGGTATTTTTCCATTTAGGGGGTTAAGTAGGGTTGACATAGGGATGAAAAAAGAAATGATAGAAAATAATGAAAGTTTTATTTTGGATTTTCTACTGAAACCCTCTTTCAATACTGGAGGAAGATCATCATTATCGTGTTCTATTTGGGATTTCTACCGCACCCTTGATGAAAATCATTAATGAGCAATAGCTGCATCACATGAAAGTGACCTCCCCCATTGCAATCCACCAATATAGGCCATGAATTTTAGAAGTTTTAGCTCAGAATCGGCCCAAATGTTAACAAAAAGCTGATTTTTGGAAAGGAGATGCCCAGCTTCAGGGTAAAAAAAAAACATTCATCAAAAGTCCCAAAAAATCCTCCTTGTGTTCGTTCAGGAGTTCAAATTGGCGTTCAGAATGGGAATTTTTTTCAGATAAATTTCTTTACTGTGCAGACAATCCATGGATATAGCCTATGCATGCATGTATGCATTGCACCATGATGCTTCCATGGTGCAACCATTCTTTTAACATTGCCAAACCTGATACGAGCTGATAAAGTTATATATCACCAGTAGCCTACACATGTATTACCCTTACGTTGATGTCACCCGGGATGTCACCTGATCACATCTTCCTCATACTCGTAGGGTGACACTGACAGCCTACTTTGAGGTCCAAGCACAACTAACATGGTCTATGAAGCCATGACTTGGACATGTCACTTTTAGCATGTCTATGACTTCCTCCTAGATCTCCTCAAAGACCACAGATAACGCTAAGGTATCTGACCCTGACCTGTCGCCATCACATTGACCGTTGGTCAGACGATGTCGTTTTCCTGGTTGACAACCTTCGTCTCAAAGTCGCAAAAGGTCAGACGTAATTGGTAAAGATTGCTGGGAAAGGATAGAAAACCTGACCGCTTCCCAATTACAGACCAAGCCGGGAAATGCTTTGATTTCAGAAGACAAGATTTATCACCCTCGCCAAACGGAGCGAAAAGCAAGAATGTGTTTAGCGTTAGTCACCAGTACACCAAGGCGCCTCTGGCGGGACGCAGAGGAACCAATGTGTGGAGACGGTGGTAGTTTTCCTTTTGGCGGGCGTGCGAGACACTAGGACCGCAGAGGCCGGTGCCATTGATCTCTGGGCCATGGCTTTGTGCCGGTATAATTGTTATAATTGGGGCATTGTCAGGACGACACCCACAATTAGTGTATTGTCCGCCTCCCCACCACAGACTGAATATCGGGGGCTGCAGTATAGCAGAGGCCGCCACTGAGACGCGAGCAGACGACCAAACGACTGGACGACTCCAAGATGGCGTCCGCAGCACATCCGGGGGCACTTCCCGATCGGCCATGGCGGCCACTGTGGGAAAACGTCGACGATCGCCTCTGGGTGACGCTGCAGTGACCCTGGGCGATAATAGAAGGCGTACGGAGACGGGGGTCGCTGTATGCCGTCTTCTCTAAAGTGTCCCGGATGGAGAGAGCCCCTCAGGCGGCCACCTGAGACATTAGCAGCACCTAAATATGGACAATTAATGGTTAGCATATGGTAAAAACAAAAGTCTGGAGGTGACCCTTGCAGTTGTGTAACTCTAATAGTAGAACGGGCATGGAGATGTTTTTATAAGGGAACAGGGGTAGGGATGGCCTGAAGCCGTCGCCAAGTGTATCCTAGAGAGGACATCCACCAGACAAATATTACTGACCACAGGCAAATATTATGTTAAAAAGTCCTTCCCACGAAAGTTTAGCTTACCCGAGAAGGTATAACACGCAATAGTTTTTATGGGCAACCAAGATGACCTACACAGGCCTAGTTCGTGGGAAAATACTGGGATCTTGACAAGGACATTAATACAAGGGGTGTTAGTAATGCGGGTTAGGGCTCAGATCTTGCTTCGACTAGGGGAGTGCTCATTGGTAAAAATAAGGAGGGATGGAATTGGTGCGAGCGGGGGTGGGGATAGATAAATGTTGCTAAAATGCTCACTCCGTTTCAGTATGAAAACCATTGCATTCCCAGCAAATTAGTTTGACTTAGTTTCTGGAACGTGCACTTTGTGTGACTGTGTCCTATGGAACTAATTGGCACAATGTGACACCATACCCCATAGGACAAGAAGTGGCACATACTCACACATATTCACACAAATTCACACATATTCACACAGCATCATGTACCATGGCACAAAAATGTTTCCAACTATATTGTTTCACTTTTTTGATTTTTTGGAAAAAGAAAGGAAAGTCTGTTTAGTTTGTAATACTCATTATATTTAGAAGTTGGCATAGGGCACCATGGCAGAAATCTGTTAGTGCACTCCCTGCTGTATATGGGCATACTATCTCATTCAACAATATTCCTACCATGGTAGTGAAGGCCTGATGAAGTTGTGTACAATTCATGCCAATTATCAGCTGTATACACACTTGTAACAAAAGGTCAGACCTTTATCCAAACAAGATTACCAGAGGAAAGGTGTCGGTGGTCTGTCCCTCTTAATGCCGCTTTAATCAAATCATATGGTGTGTTTTTCAATCACTAATGGAACTTGATAGAATTAAAGGTGTATAGCTAGGTCTAAGTTGCATTGACAACATGTTATTATGGTCATAAACAATGAAAATGATTCCATTTCACCCATGAGAATAACAAGGAACAACAAAGATGACACCTGGTGTCAAAACCATGCACTATTCAAACCTGACAAAGTGATAATGGTTATGTTTGAAGATGTGTGAGTGTGTGCCAGAAGGGAAACTAGGTGACACTGCATCACACAAATACCTGTTATGTGTGACACCAGGTGTCATCAAAGTTGATTATACCCCTTTTCCTGATTAAAGAGAATGATTTTCTTTAGCTATAAGTATCTAAACAGGGTCCTAATGTATTGTGAATCAGACAATGCACCTGTCCTTCTATTAACATTCATTATGTATATAAATAGATGTCATATCATTTTAATGAAAGCAGCATTAAGAGGTCCAGATGCTAGACACCTTTCCTCTGGTCATCATGTTTGGATAAAGGCCTGGCTATCTCCTGCTGCTCATGTGAACTCTAATGTTGATGGTTATAATGGTACATATATTCATCAGCCCTATGTTGAAATGCTAGGAGCCTGATTGAATGAGTTTGTACAAACCAGCAGCACACACACCAATAGTGTGCTATGACTATCTATGTCAAATACTGCTGGTTGTAAAAAGTATAACAGTATTTCCTATCTTTTAGTAATTCATAACGAAACTAAAAATACATGACTAAACATTTTGGTTTAGGGCATTATATATTTTGCCATTTGGTGTGAATAAGCTTTTTAAAAATCTGTCAGAACTGTGTGAATCTGTTCCATGGAACACTGTGTCAGTGTGTGTGAGTCTGTTACATGGTATACATGTCACACAAAATGCACGAAATGAGCACACAGTTCCAGGGGTAAAACAGGGTGAAACAATCTGGAACTAATTTGCTGGGTTACTATAGGCTATACAGCAATTCAAAAGGTGAAGGGGTCATGAAAATGTTGACCCCTCTCCAGCGGGCCTGAGAAATCCTTGCATGATTTCCCGAAATTCCAACAACCCGTTGTCAAATAATGACCACTTCCTGAAAAAGAATAATTAGAGATAACATGTGAGAACATTACATATGAAGTCTACTGGGCGACTGAACACACACCTTGCTAGCCAATTTCAGATCCGTGGGAATCATAATGACTCAGGAAAACATTACCAAATAAGACAATCAGGGTGCTACTGTCACCATCTGTATGTGTATAAATAAAATCGCAGTTATAACGATATAATTGGCCAAACAGATACAATCTGCACATTTACTCATACTGCTGACTGTGTCTACAGAATACAATGTATATGACCCATGACGTTGTGGATGACCTACTCCATGTGGGCATTTAACCCTTTTACTCACCTGTATCACATCTACACATGCATTACCTTTGTGGACCATGGAAACCCAACGCCAAATGCTGGGACAACCTTCTGTCAGTGGGGTGGTATACCTATATGTAATGTGGTTCATAATAGCCATAATAACGGAAAATATGACAGTGAAAGTAGGTCTACTCCTATGTATTAAAGATCATATGATCAGTATAGGCTCCTATGGGTGGCACTGTACTGCATGAGGCCTTAAAATGACTAGCCCTCAAGGCAGTTGTTAAGACACTATGATTATTTTGTCGTTATTATAATATTTACAAAGTACATGTATATGCATGGGTATATTCTAGTATCACGTCAACACATGTCAGGCATTCTTTAACACTCCACCCTCCGTCATCATTGGATTTCATTGATTTTCTGAAGAAACATGTTGCATTATATTTTACTGCAAACAGCCCACTGAGGCACCATTTTATTTAAAGACTTAAGATACAAAGCAGTGTGCATCTATAAGATAACTTATATAGTGTGCATAGACTTATAGGCATACAATAAATGCCCAGATGGTGCCTTGTTTTGTTGCAAAACCCAATACACAATGTAATCTGTATTACTGCTTTGGTTGGTCCGTCAACCCTATCATTATATCAACCCAAGCGGAGGTGCTTAGGTCATTAATAGCACATAATTATAATTATCTTCATTGGCAACTAACTTAATTTGCTGTATCATACCAATATCAATTTTGCATATGAAGCAAAGGCCCAATTTGGCATGTCTTCATCGTTTGTTTAAGTTTTATAATGGATAATAACTCAGATTCAGGAGTTCCAGAGATACTCTAATGGTATACAGGGGCATGGATATAACAAAATACCTTTCTACATCTCTCCAGGGGATGTCCTGATCGTTCGTAAAATGTTACCATCATAAATGGTTCCCTCCATACTTGCTGTAACTAGTGAGGTGCATAAGAGGGCAAACAGGGACGCCTGAGGACTGGTTGGAGAACGATATAATTACGTTACTTCTGTTATGACAACATAATGTAATGTGTCAAATTAGCTCATGCTATTAAATATCTGGACTGAAAATAATATGCGAAAAGTCACACACCTTGCAGCCTTGCCAGAATGTCATCAATATCCAGACACTCCTTAACATCTTTGTGATAACCCCTTGTGCATGTACCCAATTATATTATTATACTAAATTCATTTTATCCCCATTTGACATGTTGAATTCTGAGGTATATCATACAACCGTAACTGATATAGAGAACAATATGGCCGCAACCCATAGCAAAATAATTTACTTCATGGTAATATAGTAGCAATAAGTGTGTGCATGTATATCGATACCCTCTGAGATTAAGTAGTCTCTTCATTGAATCATTTGCTCGAACACACAGCCATGTTGCCCATAGGGCATGTTGAACATGTAGATAAAATTCTCAACCAAATATTTGAAATTGTGAGTATCATAAATCGTGCACTCCAAAATGTTCCTAATACCCTAGTCAGTTTTCCAGATGATTGGACACTTGTCTGAAACCGTCGATTTCGACATTCAGGACGATATGACATCTGGTTGTCATTATGATTGTGGCAAAGTGAAAGGGACTCTTAAAGCTCTGATATAAAACTGTTAAGCTGGGTGAGAGTTGGGTTATGGGCTGAGCTCATTGATACAAAGGGCCCTCCATGCGTCTCTTCAGGTAGCTTCACCTGGACACGGGTCACTGCTCACAGGGCTGTCAGGCACGTCTGGGGAAGCTTGCCTCTCCTTCAATGTATCCATAGCAGAGTGGTATGTACCTGTATTCGGCACAGTGTCATGGGAGCACATTGTTATAGTGTGGAATACGATGTATTCCATTCTGATGCGAGGTTTTCCATTTGGTATATTTAATAATCACATACTTTTTATAATATTGACATTTTTATGTGTATTTTATAGATTCTATTGTTTGAATCTGGCAGTTTTTAATGAATATCCTATGGATTTAAATCAAATATATCTAATAGCTTTTTTCCTCCAATCTGCTCTGTTCTGGTTGACTGCATTTTCAACACCTTCTCAGAGCCTATGTTTTATGGCCAGTTTCTGACATGAGGAAATGGTGGAAAGATGAACATCTTCCCTCTATGTCGTAGCAGGAAGATGTTGTGACGTCTGAGCGAGCATTCTGGGCGAGAAGAATAAGATTTTCCGCTTGTTTACTTCATGCACAACCCCACAATGGTTAACCCAGGGGATGGGAACACCTGAGGGTGGAACCGCCGAACTCCACACCTCATCAAACGAAACGGCACCGCCTGAGTATCAATCGTGACTCCGCCTTTTCAGATTAAGCTCGTCTGTGTATGCAAACTATTTCCCATGGCAATATTGCTGAAGGAGGGCGTGTTTTGTGTGGGGTGGGGATTAGCAGGACAGGTGGAGGACGGGTGGGGCGGGATGTTACCGATACCAATAGAGCTCTGCGTGTTTGAATGTAAAGCTGATGGTAGCCGCCCATATGTAGCACGACAGGCAGAAGGGATAGCTCCCCTCATCAGCATAAATTTGGGGTTTGATATCTACCTGTACTGTGTATAATGAGTTCACCCCTTTACACCTGCGTGCCACACTGGGGGAGGGCCAGGGTTACATGCCATCAGGTGTGACACAGCCATGCACCCATGGACCTCTGATTGCACTTTTTGGGGTTTCATACAGAAATTGGGGGAAAGACTGCTTTATTGTGTATCAAAAATCAAATCTCATTAATTGCTCATGATCTTTGAAAGTTCAACGTCATTACTTCTACTTAATACCATACTTCCAAATGATGCATGCAAGCAAAGGTATCCGAATTACAAGTATATAGTCATATCAAAAGTGGTGCTAAGAACATTCAACGTCAGGAAACTGCCTCAAAGACTCTATCGAGGGTAGCTAAAAATGACATTATTTGTTCATATATGATGCTAATAATATATAACTTTTCTTGAATATGTTGTATTTTGAATTCAATTTATTGAAATAAATACACGTCTACAAATTCAAATCAACTACTAAATCATTTGTAGTTAAAGTTACATCATCTCCAATTTATCAATCGTATCACTAACAACCATATTTCAAAAGCCAAAGTAACACCTGTGCGTTATAGTACAGTCAGTAGAAGACAGGTATACAGCCACCTTTATACTTGGCCCCATGTGAGGAGTATCATATAGATGAGACCAAAAATAATACGTTGCTTTCCCTTATACTATAGATAACCCCAAACACGCAGTCCCCACAACACAGGTGTCCCTGCGGTGACTACAATAGGGTTGGGAATCTTCCTCGATTATTGTCCATTGTCCCCTTCGTTAACATAACAAATATATCGGTAGAGGCTCAGCCCCTATCACCCCGAGGGACTTCTATACAGCTCAGCAGTGTAACTCGTATACCCTCCCAAATGAATTCCAGTTGAGGCCTTATTTATGGAGAGAATTAACTCTAGCGAGTTGGTCACAAAGACATAGTACTTGCACAGAATACACCATCACGACAGACAGCGGAGGACCCTTATGACGTTGGCCCTTACGTCACTTTTGTTCACCCCTCTGCCGTCTGTTCACGCAAGGTCACGCGAGATTCCAATACATTGTATACTATAATAATCTCCAAGCATATAAACTGAACATGTATAATGAGAATAGGTCCAGCCAACTTGAATAAATCATTATGATATGGCAAAAATGACCTCATGAAATAACCCACATATTAAATACCATGACATGTTCCCTTATTTAGTAGAAATGATGCAATTGTGTTCATGTGAGGATATATATGCAATGTATAATTTTAAGTGCTTAGCCTCAGAACCAATGTGAGAATGCATTTGTTCATGTATAGGTATCTGTGCCTGGGAATCCGCCGTTAGGAGAATGTGCAATCTGGTGGAATGTAGAGGTCCTGAGAAAAACAAACATAGTTTGATGCAACTTCCAGTCACAGCTGTCTGTGAATGGAGAGTAATGACAATGTGTGTTCTACAGGGGGTGCTCAGGGAAAACAGTGGGATTTGTGCACCGTGAGAATGTATGGGGAGAGGGGTAGGTGTAGGGGTATGGTGTAATAGGTGGAGAAAGGTGCATGAGGGATCTGCTTAGAACGGCACATCTGGCACCCTGTGCTAAGTGCCGCCCATTGTCTCTGTGCATCCCGCATTGTGTGTGACCACAGCACAGATGTGCAGGAAGCATGCATGAATTATGTATATTGGTACACTTGTCTCCCTGCACCGTTATATCACCCTGTACACTTGTCTTCATGCCCCGTTATTGCACATCTCTACATGTTCTTAACGCACACTTCACCTATGTTGAAGTGGGGCACACAAGCCTGCATGTTACAGTTACATTTGTACCGTGTGCTATTGTTATGTTCATTGGTATAGCCTCTATTCCTGATAGTGACATTATTTCATTGTGGTCGCCCCTTTGTCGAAATAATATATCTATCTATCAATAAATAACGTGTCAGTTAATACAAAGCCAAATTTAATTGGTACTTTGGTGGACCCCCCCCCCCTTTTCAAATTCCTGGGTCCGCCCCTGAGTCAGAGAGAGATTATGGGGTGACTTTTCACAGGGGAGGGGTAACTTTTTATATGATTTTTTTACATTAAAAAACTTTCGCAATTATAAGAAAAGTCGAAATGTCTCAAGGAGTAAAATGAACCCTCACTGTGGACTGCAGTTAGTTGCCTTTTTTTTGTATGTGTACAATAGAATCTATTGTATGTGTCCAGTTTATTGCAGGGAAACAGTATATTAGAATCTACTGTAAAGCTACAGTAGATCCTGTAAAACTACAGTAGATTCTACAATTACTGTTTGATGTTTAAGGAAGGCCTGTAACATGTCCTGAAAATTAAAAGGAAAAGGGAGGGTGAGCTCTAGACCAATTAGAACACACCATACAGATTATCTCCATAAACACACCTTGTTTGACAAAATACAATGTATAGAGCCATAATACCAGGTTCCTTACATTTGACTAGGGACAGGGGTTACATTTACACATATAGCTCGTACAGTAGGCATAGGGGAACTGTTTTGGAATAGTTCAATACCCATTCTTAATCTCTTCAACTTTCAGATAAGTTTTAACGGTGAATTACAGCAATTATAACTGTCAGACTCTTTCCTTACAATGTGTATTTACCCCCAGCACCAGACCAACTGGGCGAGGTGTGTGTGCAGATCCCAGCTGTGATTGTGACATAGCCATAGTCAAGGTACCCACCCTCCAGCGGCAGGTCTCCATTACACAAATTAATTACCAAGGTACAAACCAAAATAGCATTACCCGCCGTGACAGGTGAATTAAAAGATGGCCATCTTGTCCGTCATGAGACACAACCAGCGTGACAGGTGTGTTTATTCGGACTGACGTCAATGACGCTGGTGACGTCACGTCACGAGCTACTGCCACTCACATCCGTCACTGAGGACTATGATTTACGTCGTCTACCTGCGCCATCTGGTGACGTCGTCGTGTGGGGTGGTCGGAGCGACACCTGCAGCCGTCAAGGTGAACCTCCCGCTGCCCATTTCAACTAAGGCCTGAACACGTTTTATTCAGTAGTAACCCGACCCACCAAATTTCTTTAGCATCAAAAATGGTTATTTATCTCTGAAATGTACTAAATTTACCAAATTATCAAAAGAAAAATCATTGCAACATACTGGTAGGTATAACCTGAGTCGCCCACTGCTTCTTTTTCTTGGCCCAATGTGGAGGTCCACGGGTGTTTTTTTAATCAGTCTCGGACTCCCAATCCAAAGCTTTGCTATATCAATCTGGCGAATCACCGGCAACTTTTGAGACATAACTTTCACCGTTTTTTTAACGGTGACAGTCACCGTCAATTTTACTTAGAATCACTGTTAATTTTACGTAGAATCATCATTAATTTCATGTAGAATCACCATCAATAGATTCAAATACATGTTGTAGTATTCAAAAATACGGAGATTCAGCGTCATTGCCAGTGCCATTACAGACTTTGGGAATATTCTCCCTCACAGAGAGTCTGATTATGCTGACATAAGTTACTGTAGTATACATCTAGAAACTTACGGATAAGCCATACCTTGTAATGATCCTATACGCCACACTGGCAATCTGACTTGCATACTAGTCGTGGCCTATTTGTTATAATTAGCAAAGTTTGGCAGAAATACAGTGTTTAAATCGTTGCCATGGTAACCAGTTTGTCATGATATGCCCAGAACCATATCTATAGTAGATGGGACTCCCATTTATCTTTAATTCAAGCTATTTTGTGACCATTTATGTTGAGATGCACACTAGAAAGGGGAAAAGTTGTTAATTGCCCTTGATGTTAAACTTGACCTTGAAATTTCTTGTATTTTCATCCTGCCGGCTGCCACACAAACCATGACCATAAACAAATCTAAAACATGAAAAGATATCACAAAGAAATACGTTTATTTGGATATCTTGAAAACAAGTGTCTGCAAAGTCCCTCTTTTATGTAAAAGGTTTGAACAAGATTAATAGCTTATCATTTTTGTAGGAAAAATATATACAAATTGCCATAGGGATTGCCTTTGGCATTGGGGTAATATGGGACACTTTAGCGTAAACCAGGGGCTTACATAGGCCTATGTGTAATCGAGATGTCAGCCCTCTATATTCCTAGTATTCAAATACTAGTATTTTCTTTTCATGATAATTCAACTAATAATCCCTCCAAAAACATATAAATGCCTACCTATTATTGGAAAACCCAAACTGTATAGTTTTAAAACCGACACAGTCGAAAGCTGGTCAGCTGGCCGGGCAGCAGGTTCACAGGGCCGATACAAACTCAGTCTCGGGCCCTGACTGTACGTTTACAGTCTGGGAGAGTACTTAGGCCTATGTACCTACACTGGACCACATACCTTGCCACTGTGTAGGCCTACAGTATACCGACCTAGGGATACCCTCGTTCCGCCACTATACAATAGGGGCGCTAGTAGCATGTGCCGATTTGAGCCGTGAGGTGCCAGCACAAGTCGTGGGACACTTTGCTGTAACATAATGTATCCGCCCCTGCAAACCCAGAGATTTTTACACTTTATTGAAGACATAATACCTAGGTTAATTAGTTTATAATCATTATATAGACCCTAATGCATTGTACCCCCCACCCTCAGTGGTCGGACATCAGTGTGATAATATAAGCTGTCAGCAGTTCACCTGGGGCCGGGGGGGGGGGGGGGGTAGTGTGCAGCTCTGTACTCCGAGCTAGTTGAGGGAAAATCAAAGAGAAGCCCCCCCCCTTGCCTCTGCACTCCGAGTTAAGTGAGGGAGAAATCAAAGGGAAGCCCCCCCCCCCCCTTGCCTCTCTACTTCCAGCTAGCTAATGAGAAAATCAAAGGGAAGCCCGCCGCCCCCCCCCCCCCCTTGCCTCTGTATTACAAGCTAGGTGAGGAGAATCTAAGGGAAGCCACACACTCCCCACACCTATGCGTACATGCACATTTCACCCCCCCCCCTTGATCAAATATAGAGATGTCATGAAATTTACTGAGAAGCAATTGAACTTTGTATATCGGTTAAGAGCTGTGTTCCTCACAAGTCCGTACCTACACACCTCAGCCAGCCATGTCAAAGAGGTTAGGTGAGGGAGACCTCTGCCCCCCAAGTACCGTAGGCCCGCCTACACATACGAGCGAGCCATCTCAAAGGGGGGGGGGGGGGGGGTGTGCAGAGGGGTCCCCCCCTCAGGTCGGAAAGTCGCCGAAATTAAATGGGTAAAATTCGACACGGGCGACACGGCCTTTTTAGGCCCTAAAAAAACGACAGGCACAGAAAAATGGGGGTAAAAATCGACCTACAGAGATTTTTTCTATTAATTCCTATATATGTAAAAATCGACACAGTGACAAGGCCCTTTTGCTGAAAATCGACACGGTGACACGGTCAAAAGTGGGGGTACCCATGTAGAGGCACATTGCCCCAGGTCGAAAAGTCGCCTGGAAAACGGCCCAGGTCGCCAGGTCGCTGAAAACCCCTCTGCAGTCACAAAGGGGGGAGACAGCAGATGCCCTGACATAGCAGGCCCCCCTCCCCCCTCGCAGGCATATCAAAGGCTTGGGGGGGGGGGGGGGGCTCACACCTCCTCGACCGTCACCCACAAGGCGCAGGGGGCGCCACAAGGGCGAACATGCTGCCACCTGGTGTATCCTTTGGTCTCGGGTGACATATTAAAGATGGCCGCGGCCACCCTGGGTAGCCTCTCCTCCGTATAGGCCTCCTGTATCAGCACTCAGGATATTGTGGGTTCGAACCCCACTCATGCCCAATTAGTAGTAATGGTGATATCTGCATAATGCATCTAAATTGAAATAATGTATATATTCCAACATTAAAAAGATCATATAACTATGTCACTAGAGGTGTAATTATGCTTCGAATGGTTTAAATAAATAATTTGAAAAAAATGCTACCAAGTGTGCCATGGTGGGGTTTGAACCCACACACCTCATTGAAAAATGATCCAGGATCCCGGATCATTTTTTCTAGATATAAATTTGTCCAGGCCCAGTACCACCTAACGGCGGCACTGGGCCTGGAGAGCTCGAGGCTGATACAAACTAGTCATTGCCGTGACCCTCTGCAGCTGATCGGCCTACAGCCTGCTGGAATGAGCTATCGTGAATGGAGTCGCCTCGACTAATACAAACTGAGCACTTCCATGACCCTTTATAATGCCCCATCATCTAGCTGATTCTTCCCCACTATGACATTGAACTTTACTTTTGCTGGGTTTGGGCAATCACTATCACTGCTGGTGCTCATCCAAGGACACCTGTGGGCGCAATCAAAACTTTATCGAAGTAATTTATAGGAAAAATGTTTGGGATGAATATTTAAAGATACATTAATTTGGTGCAACATCCCAAATAGATGACATTTTCTGGGAAAACGTTATACCTCCCCGACGGGGAATTGAACCCCGGTCTCCCGCGTGACAGGCGGGGATACTAACCACTATACTATCGAGGACAGCTATGAGCAGAGAAAAGGCCTGCATTTTTAATGTTGATTGTCCTTGTCCCATTGATGGCCAACGTTTATGGAAACACAGAAATACGGAACTTTAGCAAACATGACGTAGCTCATTAAACGCAGACGTGGCATATAGACATGTACTTTTAATATTGCTACGTCTGTGTTCATTGGGCTAGGTTGGGATTGGACCACACATCTCATGAAACACAAACATAGCCTACCATGAGGACATTCACGTCATTGTACATTGGAGTGATGTATAAGCGACCTTTAGCAATGACGATGTATTTCATTAAACCCAGACGTAGCGTACTTTTAGTAATATGCATTGAGCATTGATACGTTGTGGAGTAAGCCTATATTGGGCTTGTAGATGCGGAATGGGGGGGGGGATCGGGGGGGGGGGGGGCACTTAGTATATTTTGCATACACAAGTGTCCGGCTGGCAAGAGTACTTTTTCAACAAAATTTCCCTAGGCAAGGGTCTACTTTTGAGAAAAATTTCCCTAGGCAAGGGTCAACTTTTGCAAAATTTCCCTAAGCAAGGGTCATTTTGACCAAAATTCCTCTGAATCTACACCAGTTTTACCAAATCTCCGCTCATTTTCAAAATACCCCAATTAAAAGGTCCATTTTTACCAAAATCTCCCTAAGCAAGGGTTCATTTTCTCCCAAATCTTTCCAAGCAGAAAATCATTTTGGCCAAAATCTCTGTATGAACTGGTTCATTTTGGAAATCTCCCTAAGCAAGGGTCAAGGGTTGCCAGGGGTCCAGCCGGACACCCCTGTCAAAAAAGAATTGAGTGCCCCCCCGGGGAGGGGGGGGGGGGTCCCCCCCCCCCCGGGGTCCCCATGTCGCCTGTCGATTTTAAGAAAAGGTCATGTGACGTCCCTTGTCAATATCTTAATAATTTCTCCTGTCATTTGCCACTAAGCCCCATGTCGCCTTGTCGATTTTAGGGGTCCCACCCCCATTATATTAGGCACCTTTAGCAAACCCGACGTAGACTTAGCCCATTTAACCCAGACGTATCCTATATCTTCAGCACTGCTACCCGACTTCTACGTGTACGTTTTATGAGGTTTAACGTGGTTGCTAAAGGTCCCTAATATTTTTGGTCCCTATATTGTATTGATGGGAACATGTATTTCATCATCTATGAGTATGTGGTTTAAATCCATGTATGGGTTGTCCCAGATGTAACAGCAGAGTGGCGCAGTGGAAGCGTGCTGGGCCCATAACCCAGAGGTCCGTGGATCGAAACCACGCTCTGCTAAATTTAATTTTCGTTGGGATTTGAAACAGAAAGACTTTTGGTTTATTGACTGCAACGGGACACACCGGATATGTTTGCTCATGATGAAACCCCAAAAGGTGGAAGTAGGCTATTATATGTTGTATTATATATTGGGATGAATATAAAATCATAGGGACGTAGATGACGTAGCCCAAAGAACGCAGACTTACGCCTGCATGTGTTGGTACTGCTACGTCTGTGTTTAATGAATTACGTACGTCACTGCTATTAGGGACCTTTGTCACCTTTAGACGCAGACGTAGTAGTGCTTAGAGGGATAGGCTTGAGATTTGAGATTTGAAACATTTATTGCAAGAATCGCCCTAAAGAGGGCGTTCTTCCACTTACAATGGGTGCGTGAAAGATAGGCCTATAGTCCTTGAGGTAGTTAATTGATGATTTCAATCCCAAATAAACAATGAAATACAATAGGAAATGTAGTAAATCAACAAGAAAAATAGTAATGAGGTTACTTCATATGGCAGGGTATAATTAGGCGAATGCAGTGTGGAACTTTCCACCAGTAATCATACTTTAATTCTTTTACAAAGATAGGTGTAAATCATGCATGATTATCAAAAATATGCCAAGTGGGTGGGGGGAGTTGTCCCGGGCTGGGGACGAATTAGTCGGAGGAGTGGAAGGTAGGGGCAGGGGGTTGACAGGGCTACGTCTACGTTCATTGAGCTTTTACGTGGTTGCTAAAGGTCCCTATTATTGTCAATATTTAGCATAGTTATTTGTGCCAACATTTAGATATTACATTATACTATTACACAATCCTAACACGAGTGTATCGATCGCTCACTATTAAATTAATCATCGTTTAACATTGATTCCAATTCGGTTATAATAAGTATAACCATTCTTTTGGACCTAAGGAAAGGGGTTAAGTTAAAGCCATCTCCACATTTAGCAATGTAAATAGGGTTATTAGATACTACAGATACCTTATGCCATTGGAATTAACTTGGGAAGCTATTCAAGTGGATATGTTTATTTTTTTATAGTGGCAGACGGGGTGGAATTATAAATCAATATCATATATCGAGGGGGGGGGGGTGAAAAAATCGTTGCATGGATTATGACGCCATACTTGATAATGCAACAATAATAAGTAACATGCATGTGGCAGTAAAAATATGAATTTTTCTATAGAAATGCATGAAACAAGGAAGCCATGGGTTCATTTTGAGACTAGTTTGTTTATTTTCACTGTGTTCGTGATATAATATACAATGCCTGTCTACAGCTCTGTACAAGGCTCTATCCTTGGGGACATTTCTCTATAACACACCAAAAACACTAATATCCTTCTTTCTATGTACACTCCAACAAATTTTGATTGCTTTTTCTTCGTATATTTTTGGTAATGATTCACAATAACATTGACTGAACACATAGGAATGAGTATCTTAGTAATGCTGCTTGACAAGCTGGTTTGAAGGAATATTTACATATATCATACACTTTTCTTGCAATTCTTATCATTGCAAAATCTCCAATCAAAGATGCTGGTAAAGTGGAAGACATTACACAAACATCTGGACAATAATAAATAAATGTTTAATTTACTCTAGAATGAGACAGAACTATGCATTAAATAGCCTACTATTGGCAAGTATTAGTCGTTCAGATAGGGTCTATACTAATGAGATTTCGGTCAAATGACAGTCGTCTGTTCTGGTCAGGGAACTTTTCCTTGGACGTGATGAATACAGAAAAGGCATGAATTGCATTATCGAAAGGTATCTATGGACAAATAGACAATAGGAAAAGTACACACCAGGGCCAACAAAACTAATGAGCTTCATACCCCGGTCATCTCACAGGCGATACAACTTTTGATTAGAAATGTGAAGTCAACTACCCAAGAAGTATTTCTAGCATAACGTTGTACAACGTTCATCTTGGCAAATTATATTATAGCATAACGTGGTTTCGGAATGATCACTGTACAAACCATAGCAATTGAACCCTTAAACGAGTTGGATATGTCCTCAACATTTGGCAAGAATGCATCTGCATTGCACGTATCGAAAATGCTAAAAGGGAAAACCCCATCTCTTTCATATTAGTCATGTATTACTTACATCTCAAAACAACATCATATACAGTTGTAGATATATGGATGAATCTCATTGTATTGTACAAATATATAATATTATATATACACAACCCGATATGGGTGACTCCATAGCACCGAGCTTGGTGGTACAAATCAACTCTCATATAGCCTGGCTTTGGGTTAATACTCGTCTAAAATCTGTATACAATAAAAACATTATAAATCTATATTCTGCTCTCGGGTGATACCATACACTCGATAATATATATTACATCAGAAAATAGTCAATACTTATTGCTTCATAATAAAATGCACTTTTAAATGCATGGAGTAATTCCGTGTATAATCTTTAAGATGTACTTGCACATCCTATGAACACTTCAGTATGAGATTTCCTAATCAGTCAACAGACTGAGTTAATATATACGTGCGGTTTCCCATTATGGAACAACCCCACCAAAAACATCACACTTTGCAATTTTGAACCTGACTTGTCAAAGTCAATAAGTCTTCATGCGTGTTTCTTTTTTGTATACCATTATAGCAAACACTAACAACAAAAGCACTCTTTGACAGGCACCAACAACAAGAACAACAACAAATGAGTCTATGTGGTTTAGAAATGTCCTAACGTGTGGATGTGCAGGTTGCCCGTGCTCTTGTAGAAGTTATTACTGAACTGTTTGATTTTCTTCACTAGCTGCTTCTTGCGGTCGTGCGGCAGGTTGCGTGCCACGGCCGAGTGTTGTACGACGGTGCGTGTGTTTCCTGCTGAGTCACTCAGCAGAATGTGACGCCGCCCCGAGCCGGGCGTCGAGAAGCCAGAGTCATAGTCATGGTGGTACCGCAGACACTTCCGGGCGCCGTGACCCTCGGAGCGCGTCTCGTACCGCGCCCCTGAGTCACTTCCGGCGTTATCGCCGGCCGTTGACGACGACGAGGACGCGGTAGCTTGACGACCGACAGTACATGGGGGGCGTGCACCAGGCTGGTGGTGCCGACGACGCATTACCACGTTCTGGTGGTGGTGCCGTGGAGGCAGACCAACAGGAGGACCCATGATCTCAAACTTAGGTACATCGACGTAGTCGTAGGTGTCGGTGGTGGGCCGACTGGAGCCCGAGTCGGTGACGTTAGGAGAGTTGACGGGTACGGGCATGTCACGTGACTCGGTGCTCTCGGGGCTCTCTGTGGTGCTGGTGGTGGTACTGGTGGAGATGGACAGGGGGCGCTGCTGCTGGTTCCCCGCCAGGTGGAAGCTGCCCACGCTGACCACCGTGTCGTCCAGACTGTTGGGGCTCCAGAAGCCGTCAGAGTCCTTCATGGCCTGCGACGCGTGCAGGGTGTCTTCCGACACGTCAGCCTCTGGGTCATCGTAGTCGCCATAGTCACCGTAGTCGCCGTATTCGCCGCCACACTCGGAGTTGGTGGTGGTGGAGAGGGCGCTGAGGTCGGGGAGCGAGGAGCGGGTGGCTTCTAGAGACAGGTGTTTGCGGGTCACGTCCATCAGGAAGTCAGACTCGGACAGACCGATGGGGTCCCGGAGCTGCTGTTTGTCCAACACCGTCTGCCCTGTTTGACGCCGCAACATCCGCATGCGGCCGTTACGTGCGTCATAGGTGGCGGTGTAGTCCTCAGCACGACGACCACTGGCCGGCCCGAAGTGACCACTGCTGCAGTCGTCCACGCACTCAGACAGATATGAGCTGTCGTTGTCTGTCTCCGTGACCGCAGTGGAGCTGCGCGGTCGGACATCGTCGTCGGCATCATCCTCGGTCGTCGTCTCAGACATGGTGAAGGAGTCGTCGGTCTGGAAGATGCACGGTCCACCAAAGGTCGGGTGGAGACCGTGCTCCTTACACAGCTGCGGCTCACGGGTCGTCACCGGCGTCATCGCTTCTTCCCGCTCACGCTGCTTGAGCCGCTCACGACGACGCGTGCGCGCCGTCCGGCTTTTGTTACGTCGTGACAGTTCACTCGCCGTCGACAATGATGTCATGGGGCGCGTCGTTGGATTGGAGCGCTGCAGTGACCGGATGCCGACCATGCTATCATCGACTGAGCGGAGGGTGCTCTGCTCTCTTCCCCCGATCGACTTTTGGCGTTTGCGGAGCACGGCACTGGGCTCGGATATAGTGGTGCGTACATCAGAGAAGCACCTGGAAGACTGAGGCTCTTCTATTGGTTGCCGGTGCTCCTCCAGGGCCTCCTCGTCACCAGAGAGGTTGAGGGTGCTGTGGAGGGGGTACATGAGGGTGCTGTGGAGGGGGTAGTTGAAGGTACTGTGGAGGTTACCGGAGATGTTGCTGCCAGACGACTGTTCCCGCAGTGTCTGACTGCTCACCGACAACCTGCTGATCTGACTCACGTCCTTCAGGTTACTCAACGACTTGGAGGTATAAAGTTCACTGATGACGTCACTACTGGCATACTTAATAGGACTCTCGCGCCGCCTGGTGTTGGCTGCGCGCACCCCTGTGTTGACACACACGTTCTCCTTGTCGGCCGTGCTGTCGTCTGCCAACAATGGCGGACAGTTCATGGCGTCCAGGTTGTCGTTGGTGTTGATCCAAATGGAGGTCTGGTCCTGCCGACTCAGCTCCGACTGCCGCGTGTGGTACAGGGCGCCTGGGGACACGGCACCGCCCCGCGACTCGGTCACACTGTCCACCTCCATGGACACCTCCATGGACTGCACACCCTCACCGGAAGGCGACCTCAAGGTCACATACTCTCCTTCAAGGTCACTTAAAGTTTGTGATGTGGTGGTGCCAGAGTTCAAACCCGACCTGTACTTATAAGGGGGCCGTTGGCGGAGGTTTTCCTCCTTGATGGGGGCCAGGGGGGAACTTCCGGGCGTTGTCCGGGGGTGACATGCGCAATGCCGGTGGGGCTTGCAGTAAGGCGTGGACGTCGTTAACTTCCGGTTGTACTTCTGGTCGTTGGCCAGGAGGGCGTTGCTAGTGTCCTTCAAAACATTACCGTTTGACACCCCCTGGTTCTCCTTGTTAGAGTCTTTTAGTGAGCGCCTCTCCCGGCGTGGCGCTGCCGTGGACGATAAGGACGCGTCCTTGGCGCTGACAGATCGCCGCGCGTTGAGCCTGGCGCGGCGCGCCTCGTACAGTGCCTTGACGCGTGCGCGCGGCGCCGACAGCGCATGCTCCGTGAGCGGCACCCCAGCGGCGGCCTTCATGGCGGCGGGCGGCGCTGGTGGCGCCCTCGTCTGGTAGGTGTCGTAGTTCTCCAGGAGGGACAGGAACTGCTGCTTGATGTTCTTGAGTTCCAGCTTCATGTGAAGCCCTTCTTCTATGATCTCGAGCTGCAAGTACACAAACAGAGCGGACCATTAGTATAAGGGCGATATGTACCAGACAGTGTCAGACAATATGTACATTGTACCTTTGATAGAAACCAACTTTTGTATAACACATACATATATATTAACAGTAATCATTCAGCCATCTCATTCACACTCAATAATAGGAAAATTGTTGACAGCTGCCAGACAATACAAAGGTAACCGTAAATTATCACAGTGCCTATGCAATGTTAATGGTGCGTGTGTTCCTTTTGACTATTTTAGTTGGTGCCGCTGCTGACACTGATTTACACTGTGATTTATAAAGCACAACATAATGCTGGATAGAGCGCTTGGTTGATCACAGGCCAACTAAATGACCACAGGCAAAATTTGGGTTAACAATCACAAAAATTAGGACAATTGCAGACAATGCACAACTCATTGCAAACACGTCTCACTTGGCCCAAACCCAAGAGAAGGATATAAGTGGACATAAAATAATGTATACAGAGGACGACTGTCTGTTATCAGCCTCAATCTCACAGGAAGGAGCGTTTAAAATACACATGGCTCCAGTCTCCACCCTTGGTTATAAACAATGGCCGTCTTGTTACACCTTTTTCCCAGTTTGAAATAATCTTTAGGTTATTGCACAGTTACAGAATCGAAATCACATCCATGTATATATGACATATAGGCAATGACTGACTTTGTAGATTGAGAAATAAAAGAGTAGTAAGGCCCCTTTGATAGTACATTGTATATCAAGGTATAAGCTATATTTCCTAAGATAATGACTATATGAGATCCGTACCCCCCTGCTGGAGCCCCTAACCCTGACCTAACCTTGTCCAACCCTGGACACGAGCCGGACGGGGCGGCACAGCAGTGGCACAGGAAGAAGCGCAGTCGGCAGCTGATGCCATGCGGCCACATGATGCCTGCGTCCATTAACCATGGCCTGGGGCGGGTCTGTAATGAGGCAGTGGGAGAATACCATGCTTGTAAGTGACAAACTGTACCTCACCCCGCCCCCTGTGCTGCCCAGACGAGGCTAGTCTGCGGGCGGCACTGTCCTGGGGCGGTGTAGGACCTGTCAGCAGTGCTCAGCCCCCACCCAGCTCACTATCCTACATGGGACAAGACATGTCTGAGTCTGAGAAGGCCACTTACAGGTAGATGCTATCAGCGTACACCAGCCCTCTCCATACCTCCTACCTGTAAGTGTGGAGGAGACCTATCACTAGCATTACCAGATACAGGTCCCAATGTGTACCCGTATTGTGTTGTACAGACCAGACAGCAAACACACCTTACCCTGCCCCAGCATCCCTGACACCCACCTCCCCATCTCACGCCTTTTAGCTCTAGGTAAACAACGTCACAGTCACTAACCAACACCCAGCTCCTGTTTCCATAGCAACTAGACCCCATTGTAGGGTACCCCTCCTGACAGGTCTCTTCTATACACACCTATGTAAAACCCATACGGCACTTTTAACGTCCAACTGTATAGGGACACTTCAAATATATGCTGTAAGGCTTATACAGGAAATGCGATTATAATAAATGTTCCTATTCACAACTGACCCAGGAAAGTCTGTGGACTGGTCTTGAAGAATCGGGGGACTGACCCCTAGATATCAAAGACAGATGTTAGGGGAGTCTAGCGTGGTTACCTCACATTTGTTTAAGAGGAGACGGGGAAAGGTATGCAGCGTGATGTGAGGCCAAATAAATAGACAATAGTTAGACGCAGAATGACCAGTATTCCACCAATGTGTGGGATTGGTGTGTGTCGGGTCACATCAAGGCGGCGCATCATTAGTAACTGCCAACTCTGCCCCTCTGTCACACATCGGCTGTCAGTGTCTGTCAGTACTACCCCCTGACCTGTCAGTCACACTGTCAGCTGGGCCATGTTTGCTTCTCTAATCACAAATTCGAACTTCACTCCTACCCTCGCCCATTGATCTCATGGCCGCGAAAACCGTTTCCGTCCCATCTTCTAATTTACAATATAACGTCCCCGTGATAATACTCCAGGTCTTATCCACAATACACGGACGTTGCAACAGTGATTTGCAAACAATTGCTTCCATTGTCTCTGTTAAGCAGGAGCCTACTTGTGGTACAAAGACCTAACCTTGCAGCTCAATGCTGACGATCCCAGGTCCTTTGATGTATAACAGTAGCCGGTCCTGGCTAAAGTAAATACAACTCCAGGGTGTATAGGGTCCGTACTGGGAGTAAGCAGTCAGCCTCACTCTAACTACCTGTAAAGCTCACTATTAAGTTGGGTACCGGGTAGCGGCGGTTGCACTAACCCTTTACCCGTATATATGTGTACACACCTGTTCGATCCTGGGCCCGCAGATCCCCTGTCCACTCACCTGGCCGGGCGCCATCAGGGTATCCGGGCAGGTGTGTCCGGGCTCCTTAACAGAGGAGGGATTGTACCCTCCACATTCCGCACACACACACACTTATTCCACTATGTCCCCGCAGGTCCAGCTCCACACCAAACCCTTGATGGCAAATATTTACAGACGTTTTGCTGCTGCTTTCAGTTCTAAATAAAAGAGGCAGTTTGGTCGTTGTGGGTACCTCCAGCCCTTTTCTATTAGTTCCTTCAGCAATGGATGCTGCAGTGTGTTCTTAATGCCTTGATACTACAGCAGCACCTCCAGGGAGGCTGACACCAGGGCACTATCCACCGTCACCTCCAGCAGCAGGTGTTGGGGCTGGTCAGGGGTCTGGTCGGCAGGGTGCTGAAAGGGGCACGACAGGGTCAGCGCCCTCCAGCGGGGCCCGACGTGCACGTGTAACGGTACAAGTGCACGTCTGCACATGTCAGCTATGACGGGGGGCTGTGTAACACTGTAATACACCCATGATGTCTGGTCAGTCTCTCTCAACGCCTCCCCCCACTTACTGACCACTATCAAGCCTGTTACTGACCACTATGACGTCGTGTAAGCTTACAGCCTACCAGCTGGGGGTCAGAGGGTCAGCCCATTCCCTTATCTTAATGAGTTTTATTAATCGGTAATAAATCCCTACACTGTAATAGCATGGCGGTTAACTCTTTGGTTTCATCGCCCATGTATTCTCCTCATACAGTACTACACTTTTCAAGTCAACTTCCCTCTAGAATAACAGCAAACCCAAACTCAATCCACATCTCACACTGTATTAAATGCTCAAGAAATTACGCTGAAGCCTGTCTTTTTCAGTATGCGTGCCATACTGAGAGTTTATATATACACATGCAGTTAATATTTTTGTTTTATCACACCCCCGCCGTCACGGACCATGATCACTGGTTGATGGGCAGAGTAGGGGCGGTGCTTTGATGCCACCCTCTGCCTCCAGGGGGTGCCCCTGTAGTCTCCTCCAGGGCTTGTTGTCAGGGAGAAGTGACTACATACAGACTAGGTGATACCCTTGACAACCATGCGAGGGGAGGCTATTTTGTATTTATAATTTTATCTGAGTTGATCGCGTGTACCAACGTCTCAGCCCCTTATCTCTACCAGGTGGACAATATGATGTAACTAACTGCTGGACGATCGAAGCCACCCACTAAACCACAACCGGCTTATCCCCTAAGCCACTCCTTAATCCCTGTAAACTGTTTTGACGCAGAGCTGATATCAGTAAACCTATGTATTCCCAGAATCTACATTTCCAATCATGGTTGGGCTGCTGTGTACCTTTCTTTGACAAAACAGATGGTGTCTGTTAGATTGGCACAGGGGGAGTATTAGAGATGAAGAAACCAATCCAAGCTAGGACCAAACCAGTTATTAGTTTAGATCAAATGGGGTATAACTTTGTATTAATATTGGAAGACTGGGCACCCACTGCAAAGACTGAAACTGGTGCACCTGTCGGCTATAGACAAGGACCACCTGCCGTAGTGTTTGTCAACATCACCTCCCCATCCCCTCTCCCACCACCCCTCCCCCAGGTAAATGTCAGGTAAAAGGCGGTGTGAGATTTATAACAGGGCATAACCACACGACTGCTGCATCGTCACAGTTGGCTTCTGCTAACTCAGCTTTAATTGCCCTGTCTGGCAGATAAGCAGACGACAAAATCACGGCCACACACACCCTCAGTTGGGTTCAGGTGCCTTTACAGGACGAGTGAAACTGCGAAACTGAGTGCCTGCACCTGCCACATAAAAAGTACTCATCCTAAGAAGGGAAGCTCTGGTTTATACTGTGGGTTTGGGTGTATAGTCTGTAGTGTGACAAGCGGGGCGGCCGTTGGAGCCCAAGACAACCATTTTTTGGGGAATTCATTTTGAGCCCATAATTCTAAAGAAGGTTTCCCGCGCTTTTGCTGGCGCTTTTACAACTTTTGACATTTCAACTATTCAATGGGGAAATAGTTCAACGATGCCAGAAAAGTAAGGCCATACAATGCTCATTTATAAGCGGAGCCCGGGAGGATGATATAAACCTCATGGAATGATCATTATTTAACAACAGAGGCCCGGGAACAGAGGGGTCTGAATCCTTCCCGTCAAAGACGCTGATTTGTCTTTTTTTTTAAACTGAATAGGGGTGACATTAGGACCCCCCCCCCCCCCTTTAGAGGGGTTGACACTCATGCATTTCAAATGGATTCACAAATACTAGCATGAAGTCTTGCTTTTGTCCTGATAGTCACAGGATTAAGGAAAATCATGTACCAAAGTTGGGGAGACAAAGCATGTAGAGAAGGTAACAAAACAGATGGGTAAACCTAGTGTGTGAATGATGTCTGTCTGCTGGGCGTGCCACAAGGCTCATCAATAGGGCGTTATACTGGAAGGTGTGGATGTGGATTAACATGGCATACCTGGAGGTAATCCCTCAGGGACAGACCGACTTCCCCCAGGTACAGCATGCCCCGCCCCTACCACCTGACCACCTAGACATTCAATTACCACCTCTATTGGTTCAAAGAGACGACACCCAAATATTGAAGACAAAGAACTATAGGAGTGTGGATGCAGCCCTTGGGTTCTACCCGAGTGTGAGACACTGGAATTGGACATGGGCGGCTGGCAACAATAAGCAGATGTACTTGTGACAACCTCCAGGGTGTTAAACTGCGGAAGTTGTCACATACTCTCAGCGACCAGGTGTACAACCGTGATGTGTATCAACTAACGTGATGTGTAGTACTACACATCACGGCTGACCATGGAAACGTGATGTGTATTAAAAAGACGTGATGTGTAGTAACAGTCCAACCGTGATGTGTAGTAACTAACGTGATGTGTAGTAACCCAGAGCAACTAGAATTTAGGTACCTCCAAACGTGATCTGTATCAATAAACGTGATGTGTATCAACTTCCTCCTCTAAATGGTAGGGATCGGCAGCCCAGTTGCCACAAAGTCCAGTTCAACATTAAAATTTAAATCAACGTTGAAACAACATTGAATCAACAGTGAAAACCAGTCGTCAATGTTGATTCAATGTTCTGTGCCCCCATGGGAGAGAAGTAGGGCAGGATAGGGAGGGGACGACCAGGGGAACAACTAGGGGGATGGACCCCCTCTTTTCAAATTTTGGAGAGGAGAAAAATAATAAACTGAATTCTACAATCTTTTAACTTAAGGAATACATCAAAATAAATTTTAGATTTTTACCTAGATCTGTAAATAAGATATTCCCAAAGATGTCATATCTTTTCTAAAATTATATATTCACCAACTCCATGAAGAGAACACGTTTTGATACAGATAAGGTATGGGGATTTTTTCAAAATCCTTGATACATATCACGTTGATACAGATCACGTTAATTCGTTACAGATTACGTTGTTTTGATACAGATCACGTTGCTTTGATACAGATCACGTTTGTATGGTCAGCCGTGATGTGTAGTACTACACATCACGTTACTTGATACACATCACGGTTGTACACCACCTCGTCGGGGTAGCATGTGGTTTTGGATAGAGGACAGGAAATGGTTCCGCCTGTACGCGCGGCAGAGACAAGGCGGTGGTGGACAGGGGTTGGGGCTGGTGGTGCCATGGTAGGGGGTGGGTTTGTTCTTGTATGTCGGGGGCGGCATGGGACGCGGGCCGACATGATTCTGTGTCATATATCATGTGTATCATCCATCACCTCCTCCATGGTGCTTGCTGCCCCTGTCTGTCACCCTGCTGGTACGTGGCCGACACACGGCCCCCTCCTCCAGCCTCCCGGGGCACTGACCCTGCCCTCAGCCCCTCTTACCGGCCCTAGTTGTCTCATTATACCCCATCACAACCCACTCACACCTCACCTGGCCCCACACTGACCCTCACCACTCAACTCACCTGAGATGGGCAGATTCCACCACACCAGAGGTCAGCATGGCCTTCTCCAGGGCGACCAGCACATAAATGGAGAACAGGTGTCTGTGCTTCCCAGCCTGTAACCCCCTTAACCCTCCTGTAGTGATGTGCAGCTCCACTCCAGACCACTCTCCATGTTCACAAAACCTCACAAAGCAGCGTCCTGCTGCTCTGAGACGTGCCCTTCACACAACCCGTCATAATACAATATGCACGGTCGAGTTCTAGTGATTGATAACACGGGTCGCACCCCCGACACCCCCACTCTGTTACCAAGGGGACTGAGGGACAGGGAACCTGTTGCTGCTGCTGCTGTTCATGCTCCAGGGTGTGCTGGAGGTGGTGGTGAGGGGGTCACAGCGGTCCGCGCGTCTTAGAAGTACCGCCGACAGGGCACACCCCGTGTCACAGCCCACCTTGGGGTCCGTCAAAGGGGGTGTGGCCAAGGGGTGGGGCATTACTGCCGTATTATGACCAGTAATTGTGTGGTGTGAAGTCAGCCGCGTTGTTTATGACAAACTCAGGTCCCTCTGGTCGGCCTCAAGTCCATTGGTTTCTCTTGTAAAAGTACCCTTCTCTGTCAGCAAGCCTTTATTATGAACTTCACGTTACAACTGAGGTCCATATAAGATGGTACAGAGTTCAAGGGAGTGCATAATTCATGTACTCCCTCCTCCCCCACAATTTGAATATCAAAAATATTCTTGTAGACGATTGTAATCCATTGGATATATATGATTCGAATCAATAATTAGTCCAAAATCCAAGTTGCATTTTAACCCATAACATTGCTTAATATCGTTGCCTTATTACCAGAACAGAATAATGCCAATCTGATGTTAGATGATGATAAGGGTTTAGGTCATATATCAGAGAACATGCTCATCAACATGGGCCCTGAATACAGGTAGGGGGTCAGTAATTGGCAAAAGCAGTAGGGTGCCTCAGCCCTTCAAGACCTATAGCCCGCTGATGTGCCCCTCGATAGCCATCCTAGAAATATGACCACCTCTTGTAAAGGACCCCCTAGCCCTGAGGTTTCCATGACAACCAGGTAGATAGATAAGCTCTCTCAACATGATGTCGGTAACAATACAATACACAGATAGTACTGGTCTACTCACTACGAGTGCACCTTGAGGTTAAACACACCCACAATGAGCAATGGGAGGACTCACATTTCACAACAGACTCTTTTCTATTTAATTCGAATTCCCCCACTCCCTTTTTTGTCCGAAGTGCCCCAATCAGATAGAAATCCCCCCGGGGAGTACCCTTGTCCGCTTCTTGTGCCCCATCGACAGGACAATTGTGGATGCCCTTTCCCGATTGCAAGGTCATGGAGCATCAGAGGGTAACAGATAACACAGGTGGAGTATCGCTGTAAAGGTCATCCAATGTCAACCCCCTGCCCTCTTTGTATTCACAATATCGCCCACATTGAGCTTCAATTTATCATTAGCACCCCTACAGGACGAGCACACAGCATTGTTCCCGAGAGATGCCCAGTGTATTGTGTTGGTGCAGATATACCATTACAAATAAAGATTGGGGCACAGGGCATTTGCAGCTTATAGTGGGAGGTGATGGGAAACCAGTAGATTGTGTGATTTGTAGAAAGTCATTATGCTTTTACCCTGCATTCAATCACTGTTGACCTGGGTCACTGGGGGTCCTGCTAAAACAAAAGGCTGTGGGTGAGGTCTAATGGGGCTGGGGGTGTAAGGTGGGCCCAGGGGAGGGCAGGGTGAGAAGGCGGCCATTGTGGCGACTGTACCCCTCCCCCTTAACCTTGCAGGTGACCATCCAGCCCCACAGCAGGTGTCATGGAACCTATCCCCCAGCAGGTGAGGGTGCAAGATGAACCCACATTCTCACAGCCTTAGGGGGTAGGAGACCCCCTCCTCAGCCCAGCCACAACACCAAGCGTATCCAGTTTTAAGTTCACAGAAATCCTAGAATAAATATTCACCCAGTTTCCACACCTTATACATGGGATCTTATAACAGGTGTGAGATACGTGACTAACATCCCTGTATGGATGTCACTATGGGGTGTCCTTATACGACCTTACATGTGTATCTATTACATGGGAGCCATGCACAATGGTCTTATTGTCACCATACCATCATTATGTAATGATTATGAATAGAGAAAAAAAATCTCTCCTGAAGTTTCAACGTTGTGTGTTCAACACCTATACCGCCCCTTATTTAACACTGTCGATGATTATCAGGATAAGCACCACCACAAAGTGGCTCCTGTCAAGACACTTTAAAATCTTTAAAAAATAATAACTATATGTCATTTTTTGGGTTCTCTAGTTTCGACGTCATATCCGAGGGTATATACGCAACACCAGGTAATCAGTGTTCAGGCAAAGGGAGCATCGTCATGGACAGGTGGTAAGGTGCTCATCAACGTTACCTGTAATTTACTATCAGTCCCACCTGCCTGCTCACCTATATTATTATATAGGATACATTAAGGCATACACTCCTGATGGAATCTCAGCTCCAAAACTCCCATGACATAATATCACATGCTGCACCTCAGCATGGATTCTTCCTGAAGATGTATTTACCCAGGTTGATAGGTATAAAGTATATGTGCCAAGGGCAGTGGGTGGGCCGCTATTGTCTTTTATGTTTTCCCATCACCCGCAGTGGAGGGGGCGCAGTGTCTTTACCCCCGCACTTACCAACGGTCGGGGGATGGGGTTGGATGTGTGACGTCACTAGAGGGGGCTCCCACCCCCCCCGGAGAGGGTAAATGATACTTCTAGATCCCTGATAAATACTAAGTCTTTGATGTGCCCAGGTGAGTATATTATACCCATGGTGGGTCTAGCCAACAGAAAGTCACATTCTCTAAGGGGACAGCCACAAATGGGGTAAGGGTATCTATTTGAGGACAGGTTGATCTTTTTGGGGTAGATGGAGTCAGTCAGGCTCAATTAAACCTCTAACCTACACGTGGGATTGACAATACGTATGTGTATTCAGGAGATTTACGCTGTCCTTCTTGTGTATTCTGCTTGGATACACTTCAGACTCGGGTTATACAGAACTTGTAAGTGGCAAATCAATTCTCCAAAGGAGTGCACAGTCAAATATACCAAACCTTCCCCCTGAGACGTCAAGGGTGAAATTGAAAAGGTGTCTGGGATCATTTGGACCGTACATTATTTGATTAGCATCTTTGGCGGTCCCCTGGGTCGATTTCTACGACTTGCTATAAAGTTTCAAATCCATTGTAAGCGCCCATTTCAAGCAGGAAGGGCTATTTCTATGCACCTCCTGGCTATTGATAAGGCCTACTGCTATCTTAGAAATGAATGTATATGGGGACCAGGTATACAAGAGAGGTATAGACTGATGGGATTCTTATCACTGGTTGCCGGTGAGCTGATGTGACGTCTTTACGAGGTGAACTCTCTCTCTCTACTTAGCCCCAGGGGCATTGTCTACCTGTCCGCGGGCTGCTCCAGTGCTCACCTCAACTGTCCCCTACCCACCTCATCCTTACCTGTATAATACTAACACACACTGCCTGTCTCCACCTGTGTAAGACTCTAGAGTGAGAACTTGTAATTACTGAGACCAGGTCCTTATATCCTGTCTCCTCACTATATCTACCGGTACTGATGATATGTACATTGCAAGTGTAGTGATACTACTGATAGTAATCTGAATAATAGATATGAATAGGAGGAGCAGACCACCATCTTCTTCAAACACGAATCTTTAAAGGAAAACGTGACAAAACATGTGTAGTAGAAAGGGATATGTGATATTTCTTGTGAGGTTCTAAAGGGGTGTATTTCAGAGTGATAGGTAGTCAGTAGCGTGGGAATGGAAGGTCCATTT
This sequence comes from Harmothoe impar, assembly GCA_947462335.1. Taxonomy (NCBI): domain Eukaryota; kingdom Metazoa; phylum Annelida; class Polychaeta; order Phyllodocida; family Polynoidae; genus Harmothoe; species Harmothoe impar. Next base: position 27,108,488 of record OX381710.1, read on the forward strand.
ACGTAAACTGACCAGTGGGCTGCTGTGATATGAGGGTGATAAAGGACAGGATCGGGGTGTTAGGGCCACCGAGGACATTCAGCGGCTGGGGTTTGATGGACGACCGGTCAGTGAGCAATGACAGGTCAGCACCGACACTAACGGGGAATAGGCGCTAAACACGCCAATAAAACCTCACAAATTACAGCCTGGCGCGTGGTGGACAGTCCCTGACCCTCACCCCCTCCCAGCCCGACCTGTTCAACATGAAACCCATCCCTAAGGAGCAGTGGTCACCTGCGGTCAGCCAGCCAAGCTGAAATCCGCACTGGTCAATATAGTCTTTGTGGTACTTCACCCCCGGGTTGGGAGTCCAGTTCTGTAATGGTCAGCTCCCATGCCATCCTGCTGGCCGGTGTGGTGCGAGTGGCCGGAGAGGTCGACCTCTACACATGAGAAGTGGACAGTGGTCAGTGTGTGGGTGTCATCCATCTCACCTTGTCTATTATGCTGCCCCCACCCCTGACGCGACCCGCCCCGACACGCCGGTTACGCTTCATTATGCCCCACCCCGATGTGAGGCTGAGAACGCAGTGGTCAGTCTGGGGGGCCTCAAAATGACCACCATACCTGGGGAGCAAGGCCCCATGTAACCAGGGCGATGGGCAGTGGTCAGTGCGTCCTTAGTACCCCTTAAGGCAGATTTACGGCCAGTTATGAGCATATTTTCCAGTCGTTGATATGTGATGGACGCCATTGCTGCTAACCCCTGCCCCCACTACCCTCAGCCCCTAGCGGCCAGTACCCGGGAGCAACATCGGCCAGTGGAGGTCAGCAAGGTGGGCAAACAGTAGGGCAGTGGTGACCATGGCGACCCCGACCCACCTCTCCCTAATGATATAATTTGATACAATAGCTGCCCACAGAGCAGCATTGACCGGTGGTGACCGCAGGTGCCCGGGGCGGAGATCGCTGACCGCCTGGTCCTGAGCACCTTTGTCCACTACTGCCCGGCCCTACACAGTCCCACCCTCCTACCTCCACCTCAGGGCAGTATCCTGATTCCCATGAACTTCCCATCCCATCTCCACTGACCCAACCCACCAACCCCCTGTATCAAGTCTACCCCAAGGCGTGCAGCTTTCATCGGTAGGGGTTGTAACTCGTTGAAATGTTGCCCACACCTCCTTATATCACTGTCAATGGGGATACCTATCAAAAGGGTATCAGATTTATAACTTTATGCGCCATCGAGGTGGATAGCATCGTGGGGGTTTAACTCCCATGGGATGTTTGCTGAATTGAAATTGCATAATCATGCCCTACACCCTATATCCAGAGACTATGAAGTGATGGTAAACACAGCACAAGGGACCTGGCGGTGATACTCCTGAAGCAAGTACAAAATGGTTTGCTCCCCTTGGCGTAATTAGCGTTGAATCCCAATCCGAACACTATGTCTTTCTTTTGCATTTAAAATCAGAATCTCATACAATATTGCACTGATATTTCATATACTCTCACTCATCTTTCCAGAGTCACCATGTAGTAAGATATGTGATGGTATTATGATGCTACTTGTAATGTCTAAGTCATACAGATGTAAATCACCGACCGTGCATGAATCCCCCTTGTTCTAGTTCCTCACACCCTGAGGCCGGGTTCAGTGTGTCATGGCCATGTCTACATGGACATCACGACATCAGCACACCAACAGTCACTGACATGACAGTCAGTCCCTTATCCTGTACCCACTCATCCGCGTCACCATCAATGCGCCCCAGACTTATCAACCCTCATTATCTTATTTTCATAGGTGCTAAACGGACCAATTAGGTGACAAAGGCGGCGGCTGACGACTTCAGAGGGATGGTCTCAAAGGGATGGTTATGATTTTTAATTATGTCCAAAAAGAGATGGCAGAGATAGGGACCGAATTAATTAACCTATTTAATGTGGGATTCCCTTTAAAGGTTTGTTGCGGACAAAGCTGACCAGTTAAAGATCATTTCTTTGTGATACTGGCTGAATCAAACGAAATTTGACTTTTCTTTTCGGTGTCTAGCCACCAGAGATGCCACTTCCTGGTCGACAAATAGGAAACCTCATAATTTCGGCGATATTTTTACAGGAAGTTTCCAATTTCCAATATAGAAACTTAAGTGAAGGTGCAGGAATTCCTGCAAAAAGCAAGAAAAGTGGCATCTCTGTGCCACATAAGAGTCGGCTCTAGGGTTTTTAAGAATGCATTAGACTTTTCCCATTGCCTTATTTAGCCTATGTCAGGTGGTGTCAAGTGCACATGTGGTATTGTAGAGCCCACACGTGCAGGAAGTCCTGTACCCCGGCCCTACCCCTCCCTACTCCCGGGGGACCCAGGAGGGGGCCCGGCACGATGGATCCAGCATGTACATGCACCTCCCTACCACCCCTTGTTCCCATGGGTAACACAAGGGTAACACAAGGGTAGGGGGGCGTGAGAGGATATCTGTTGTTCATACTCATACTGACCTTTTAGACTTTCAGTTGGTAGAGGTTAACCACTACGACGAGGGTAATACTCCACAGGACGTTCTTATAATCCACAGGGAGACGGAGCATGTGTTACTGTAGAACATGGCTGGTAAATCCAAGTCGGTACATGCCACAACCACTGCACATGACGAGAAGAACCTCTCTCACCACCTGTGTTTAAGTTCAACCTGTGGTCCCAGGTTTGAAATGACAGTTCAAAAGGCACAAGTCCCTGACAACACCTATTCAATACGATATGGGTCCGTGTAAAGGCTATGACGTAAGGTGGGCGGAAAGATCTCCTATGTCTTTGCCCTGGTTTCGTGTTCCCTTCTCCATATCCATGCTGCTCTCACTGAATTCTGCACCTGTACACCGCCCAGCGTCCCTCCTCCCACTATGACGCCTCACAGCGGAGACGCAGCGAACTAACGACACAGGTGGGTAGGTGTGTGTGGGTGTGGGTGTAGTCCTATCGTGTATGTGTGTGCGGGTACTGCTGTGTGCAGACAGTGACTTAAGGCTACTCCAACACAGGGCGCGCACACCAACCCCACCCACGTGCCGACCCAACCGTACAGCCAATCACAGGCCGAACTCAGCCGTCACGTGACTGACCATCTCAGCCCCCTCTTGTGGTGGTGGGGGCCACCAAAGGATGGCAAGGATGGGATGGTTTAGGTCGTCAGGGAGAAGATGGACCTCTGGGGGTTGGGGGAGGGGAGGGGTGGTCGTCACAGTATGTGAACACAGCTGAACACATGGATAGGACATATAAGCTTTGGTTATATGAAAATCATATAAGCTTTGGTTAAATGAAAATCAAACTCTTGGCAGGCTACAAAGCATATTGCCCAGTGATCGATGACAGAACTGAACGAATGGTTGACTTCTTTTTAGCATTGGATCATTGCCAAATTCACAACCCCTTTCGTGAGATATCCTCAGAGAAGAACCCCCACAGATAAATTGGGTTGGCTCCGGGGCAATTGGTGTGGGTGGGTGGGGGCGGTGGTGGTATAACCTAGATTGATAACATGTTGCTGAGAACATGTAGACGAGTCTAGGGGGAGGACAGTGAGGGGTCCCCTGGTCAGTCTGTGTGTCTCCGGCCACTAGTCAAGTCTCCGTTCAGCTTAGTTAGCTTTTACCAACTGACCTAGATCATCACTTGTTAAGTGAAATCAGACACACCTGGGGATGTAGCCCAGTACTAAGCATTTTCATATTGTACACTAATGTGTCAAGGGGTATAGTATACACTCCGCAGACAATATTTACTATAAAATTCTCTATAAAATGTCTTCCCATCCATAACCAGTGAGTCTAGGTCAGAAATTTTTATTTGTACCATATTTGATGTTTTAAATTTCCCCTTTCATGCAGAGTGATTGAATGACCTCTCGCCTTCAGGCCCCGTGTATAAAACCATGTTCTGAACCAAAGAGGAGATTGTAGTTGGATGTGTATTGTCCAATACACATTTGATTTGGGGTTTTAAGTGAGGATCCCCTCTGTCCGGAAGCAGTAGCAGTGTGGCAGTGCCTTCTCCCACGCCCTGACGGTGAGGTGAGGGGGTCTGCTGTGGGGTCACACCGACTCCGTCTGGCATACAAGTGTCTAACCCAGTTCCAAGAAACATGTCACTTCCTCCAGAGGCATGTGCTTTATCCGTATTGGAATCGGTACTGTGGGTGGGTGGGTGAGGAGTGGGGGTAGTAGGGAATATACACATGTCTATGATAAGGCCACAAGGAGTGATGACGGCGGGGGTGGGCGCGTGGGAAACGGGATGACATTCCTATCTCTTCCGGTGTCTCCTCCAGACCCCCTTACATCCTCATCCTTGGCGTGTGGAGAAGGTTGGAGGTTAGGGTGAAGATGCAACCACCTGTCACCACAGATCTTCACGGCATCATCCCCACACGTATACCATGGCATTGGCAGAGCCCCTGGGGATCTCATATCCCCCAGGACTTACATACTGCAGCTGTGACCTTCACACCAGAGTTTTACACTTGTCATTAACTCTCAAAAAGGTGTAGGTAAATTACACATCAAGCTATTTGACATGTGTTTTGATGCCTTATGAATGTAAGACCCTGATCTATAATCCTTAAATCGGTTGTCCGTTTTATTTTCTTGATGTGCAAGCTTCTTGAAATAGCATCAGCATCTCCCCAACAAGTACCAACGTACTCCACACTTCACATCCCTGTTCGGCCAGTCCTCACTAGGGGGCGCCCGTGCCCAGCGCCACTATAACACGCACCACTAGCATTCAAATGTCCCCGCGGTGTGGTTGTCTTTTTGAATCTACTCTATGTAACCTTATACTAGTTTGTGTATTGTGCAGGGTAACCAGTGATTGGCGCTGCATATATTAACACAATTTTACCTGTAAAGATCTCTATAAGATGCCACTACTAGCATAACTGGGTTTTCATGAAGTATAATTCAAATACATATTTCATCTCTGCATGTACTATTTCAGAAATGCATAGTTATCTAAGCATCCACATGTACATTCTATTGGTCTGCACATTGTACATATACAAACTTTCATTATTTCGTTATTAGCATCCACTGGGCATGCACACTGAAATATAACCCAACTCCTTCACACATTGGCTTTGTATATTGCCTTTAATGAGCTAGATATATAGTGCCGTCCCTGCATCATAAACTCACCTGAGACGTCCATACACTGCAAAAAAGGTGCTTAGGTTTTAAACATGTTTAGGTCTAAACATGTTTAAAGTCTAAACATTTTACTAGGTTTGTGTCTTTGAATCCTTCTGTTTAGGAATGAAACACATTTATTCTAAATGCCTAAACAGTTATATTGAATCTGTTTAGATGTTTAGAATTTAAACAGTATGAAAAGTTGGTGTTTAGGATGTAAACATGTAGTGTTTAGATCATAGTATATCAAACACATACCAGATGGCAGCTCTGTTGTTGGCTGTAGTTTCTACAACCACTTTAATGCTATCGTGGATCTAAAGGTGCTTAAATCTGAGTTAATTAATTTAAATTGCATGGGATACAAGAGGATAATAATACACATTGCAGGATTCAAGTTGAATGCTATATCACTATGATCACGATGCAATAAAGATACATCAGCTACATAGGCACCTCTTTTAAGAACTTTAAGAATGGATAAAGCATTATCTTCCCTGAAGGTCTGTTGTATTGACTCGAGGCTGTGTCTATGTTAAAATAGAGGCCTATGTGAAATAATGATGCACATATTGCCCTAAAGGGGGGGGGGCTGCCAGAAGTCTCTTCAAGACATTATATGGAAATAAAATTATTTATTTATTTATCTAAACATAATGATAATAGGTCCCTAGGCACACCACTTTTAGCCTTAAAAACTTGACAGATAAACACAATAACATGCTAAATTCTTGAATTCTAAACACTTCATTGTCTTAAACACATTGCTTTAAACACATAAATGTCTAAGCACTGAGCTAAACATATTATTTGTCTAAACATGTTTAGGATCATATTGTGTGGACAAAAACGGGGCAGGAATGTGTTTAGGATTGTGTTTAGGATCTTAACACCTTTTTTGCAGTGTACCTGCACCCTGCCTCCCCACACACCTGCCTGCCACACCCCTCACAGGTAAGGAGGTGAGAGGGCGGGTTAAAAAAGAAGCAAAAAGACTAGAAACATTCAAGAACCTCTCCAACCCTTCACAAAACCCTTATTGACGCGGCCCCATGGAATCCACCAGAGAAAATTAACTCCACTGGGCCACCAAGCAAGTGGGTGGGGCCATGGGTGAAGGGCCTGGGTGTCATAAAAAAATACTTCCACAGGTAGGAGGGGGAGAGGGCCATCCCTACCCACGACCACACCCACAGTACACAGGTAGCAGTCTATAAATCAGGCTACCCTCTCAGCGTAGCTGCATTAAATCAGGGTTTGGTGTCAGGGTTTGCTGGCGCCGGGTGCTCTAAGGTGGGTGCCTATATAAAGGGGTTGGCTCCATAAGAGGCTGTGTTTACCTTGGCAGACAGTCGTATGATGTCCTCATAGACTGGTTATGACCCTGTAATGTTGTAGACAACGTGCTGTCAATAGAACAGTCACTATACTACAGGCTGGTATCTCGTCAGGTGCCTCTCATCATGCTCCAACATTATGCCAACGCCTCACCATGTCACTGATCTATATCAGATTCATCGATTTAACCGTCATGGTATTGACAAAGGCATCACTGCATGGGGAGCTCACGTTGTTTCCCACTGAGCAAAAGCCAACACTATAGCCGCCCGGAAATGTCAAAGAGCAGTGCATGGCGGAGACATTCATCCAAGTCCTCAATCTTTCATACATCTTTGGATTTTCACTTTCGGTTAATGGTCATACACATAGCCTTTCCTTTCTATACTAGTGAGGGATGGTGTGGGGCATTGGTGAGGTTATCTTTTTCCAACACCCTCTGGTGCAAAAAGGCAATGCCCGCCGACGATGACGTAACTTTTTACAGGAAAGGCTTGCAGCTATTCCCACTGCTGCTGCGAACCGCTTCACATTGACAAAGGATTAGGGAAAAAGCCATGGCAAGTCAGCAAAAAATCCAACTGTTGCCTTCCAGCACCTGGCAGTCCGGTGTGGAGAAGCCTTGGGACAGCTCCGGGGAAACCGGCCGTAATCCCAGCGACAATGACCACACAGCGGCGGAATCTCCACGGCCTCTTTTTTTTATATTTTATATTTTTATTTGACAAGGTTTCCCTTTGTGTTGCTGCATTCTAGGCACCTGAACACACAGGGGTGGGCCAACGTCATATAACTGGATACCTGGACGACACACAAAAACCTAACACCCACCTGGGAGAAAATTCAGGTGAACTTCTCATGAAGGTAGGCTCTAGCCATGGCTTACACGTTGTGTACTGTCATTTTGAAGGTATACAGCAGTGGTAAGTGCATCCAATAAAAGTGGCTAATTAAAATGAGCATGTACAGTACAATGTGTATGGTGTAGACATAGTTCCTGATCAAACAGAGTTCAACAATTGGTTGGGTACCCATTTAAATATGTTCTGCAAAGAACAGGTGTAAGTTGGGTTCTATTGTGGAAGTCATTACTATTGAGGCGATACACACCAATGACTAGCTCTCAACCCCCAAAAGAGAAGCACTGATTAACTAGTGAGACCATCGTCCTTATTAGGCACCACAGCCTTATTTACACTTTGTTTATGGTCAGAATTCACATCGGCATGCATGACTGCCCTCTTGTGGCAATTGTATTCAGTAACTATTGTCTTCTAGCTAACTCACGCGAACCTACTCGATAAAGGCTAAGTAAATTCCCACACATAGAAGACTTCATGAGGTATTTCATCTAGAATACCATATAACCCCTGATGAGTCGCTATAGTAACGCACAGGACGCCTGGAGGTGGGGGTCCTCTGGTTCTCGTGGCACAGAATACTAGTGTAAAAGTGTGACGTAACGTCACCTCATCCCTGGCACCACCTGGCGGCGGGGGGCCGAGTAAGGCGCCCATCAGGGCGGTGCCCACCTGTCAGGTGTAGCTGTAGGTGGGGGCAGGTGAGTTGGGGACAGGTGGAGCAGCCATGGTCGATCCCTCTCCAGACATGACTACTCCAGGAGTAGGGTACAGGTTGAAATAATTGCAGGTGTCATAACATTGGTTGCAGCCAGATAGTTATAATAATGAACATTTTCTTCTCTCAAGACTTTCGAGTGATTATTTCTCAGAACAGAAAGGAGAGGTATGCATGCAACCCCCCCCCCCCCTCCGCCCTCATTTGAGGGATAACCTTCCATGATAGTTCTGTGGTGTGGGTTTCGTGAGAGTTTAGCCTGGTATGTAAGAGCTATTATCAGATCGCCCCATATCTCAAACCTACTGGGTGGCACATGGAGGACTAAAGCCATGTCGTGACTCGTGACCATGGACATTGAGCCATCATGTAGATATGGACAGATATATAAGGCTTACGGAACTTAAATGGTTCTTTAAGTGTTGTAAATCAGAGCAATGAGCAGACAGATGGCAGGTTGGGCACGGGCCGGGTGCCCCCCACCCCCCACAGCATCCTAAACCCTAAAGCACGCTGGGTCTCAGGTCAGGTGGGGTCACTTAATACATGTACAGGTCTGATTTGGACGTTTTCAGAAGAAAATATATCAAATGTAAATCGGTAAATGGACAAATAATTCAAACTGTATTTTATAAATACATGTAGGCCCTATGCATTGTTAAAGGCAATACCCAGGTCAATAACAATAGCAATTAATAAGCTTAGAGGTAAAATCAAATGCACCAACTGAGTTGGGCATTAGCCCCATAAACATACCTATGCAAACCCAATCCCCCAACCTCAGCTAAGGGATGTACAAAAAAACCACAAATGGGGTATCTGTCATTTCTGAATACCTCCCATGCTGAGTGATTGAGAAGGCTTCAGAACAAAAGGACGAGTGAATGGCGGACCCAGCTGTTACGTGAAGGGTGAAGGGTCGGGGAGGAGGGGTGGCTGAGGGGGTGGTAGAGCCGATTGTGTTAGGGCCTATATAGGGGTTTGAAGGTGAAAACCGGTGTGCGTTACCCAACCTGCGGATATCCGAAAGTGAAATATTACCACAGTGCCCGTACATCTGCACTATAGCAGTGGACCGTGTAGGGCGAACCATGGAGGTTTGACTTCCGATTCCACCGTAACCCACACCCAATAAGCTAAAAGCTAAAACACGAGCAGTACATCAGCTTCATCTTGCCGTCAGAGTGAGAGAACTGACACCCTACCTGGGCCAGCTTCCGCTGCAAACCCCATCCTACCAACGGTCCTCCCGGATTACTTCCGATCTGCGCGCGCATATTTGGTGCTAAAAGTCGTCTGCTGCGCCCTCAAACAGACGCCAAGTGCGCGCGCAAACATCACTGTCGGCTGGCAGCTTACCTGGTGGGGACACCTGTGGGACACCTGCCCCGGTAAAAAGATTCACCTGGTGAGGACTGGATCCAGTACCCTACCAGTGCCAGGACGCCGCCCTCACCCCACCTGTCGCTGCCAATAAATAGGCCACCCTAACCCTACTGAGGTAACACTGGGGTAACCTAAAAAGTGGCAGAAGATTCCCTGCGGTCGTCCCTAAAAGAGGTCACATTGGATGCACAACCCGCGGACAACCCGATGGTCATGATTACCACTGCATCAAACTCAAAATTAGTATGCTTGATCACAGGGATGAAGATTGTTGGGTATGCAAGCATTCTTCCTATTTCACATGAAGAGATATTTATAAGTATTCAGTGGGTGTCTATGGGAACTTGTACATGACGACTAGGCTGTGAGAGGTGGTGTAAGATGTGACAGGGGTTATGTCACAATGATAATCCACCTGCCTCTTGGCCATACAGCCCTGGTCAGGGGTCCGAGGACTGACCGGCCGTGGGAAGGGGGCTCCTCCTCAAGTGCCCCAAGTGGTCAGATCATCAATAACGTCCTTAGCACACTTGACCAATGACAACTCCGTTAACAGGCCTCTCTGTCTCCTTCACCACATCCCATTTCTCATACCTCAACTCAAGTATTGTACATGACTGATTACTAAACTAAAACTCTGGCGACAATAGTCACCAACTAATAGATTTACACAACATTAGGAAGTAAGAGAAACCCACAGAATGATGCATGAATCTGTCAAAAAAGGCTTTCACTTGATACGGAAACGTTGTGGGGTAACAGATGCACGGCGACACGGTCCGCCTGCACCCACCTGGTGACGGTATCGTGTACTAACGGTTCTCCATTTCAAACCTTCTCCACCTACTCCACGGATGAGTGGGATCTCAACACCTTTAAGTGTGGGAGGGACAGTGGAAGGGGGAAGGCAATATAAATTTGACATCTCGGTTATACAAACTTGCCGGGAAATTAATTCTCATGGGGTATGGTGTGGGTGGCCACAGTCAAGAGATAAGCTATCCTAATGTTGGCATCACTTTCTGATTCCGTGTGATTCGGGTGGGATTTCAGAGACATAGTTTTCTGTGTTCTGCAGTTTCTTATTAGCCTGCATAACAAATGCAAAATACATTGTCAGTTTTATTTTCTCTGTCTACTCAGTACTGTTCTTGCAATACGACCATCAAGACGTGCTTTATCAAATACAGTTTGAGGATACCAGCCAGTCTGTCGTAGTCATTATTATAGTTATGTTACTTCATGTATATCATTTTGGTGGTGCGCGCTCACTACAGTACATTGTAGTACGGACAGTAACATTGCACATACAGCAGTATGGACCGTGACTGCAGCGCCCCCTAGTGTGTGTGTCATAGGGTTACAGCAGAATCCGCTAGGTGTCCTCACCGTGCTGCAGTTGTGGATGGCTACAGGATCTACAGGTCAGAGAGTTGTACTCAGGGACTTTGCCAGAGTGGTACAGAGATAGACGTAAACTGGGTTTAAAAAAGAAAAGCTGTTACCTAGGCGGAAAACGCACATTTCCCTTAGGTCAGTAGCATGTATATTAAGCGTATCCGTGGTTGGTGAAAACACAAATAGACCTCCTATGTTCAGTCTAGAACTATTTTTAAATCGTATGTTTTTAGCATCTCCACTTGATGTTTACAATACCACAAGATATTTCATTCATCAATCTGGGACATTCGGAGAGGAGGGAAAAACAGACATTGCAAGATACACAAAGCCTGAAAGGTAGGCGACCTGATAATGTCAACAGAACCGCCTCCAACTCCGGGCTTGATACACCATGCTTGTCTACCCAGACAGCAGATGTTACAATCAAAGAATAAGTGCGGTACATTTACACACTTCCATCACACATTTTAAGGTCACAAAAGGCGACATTCACTAGATTCCAACCAGTGTGAATAGGCATAAAAGAGACTTACAAAGAGGCTTCAGCCATTGGTGCCATCAGTACGTCACGATTAGGCTTTACACTGATGCTACATGTGCTGTGGTCTGGAGGACAGTGGGGGCTAGATACCATAGAGGTGGGGGAGGAGCAGGGAGGGGTGTGGTAGGGTGTCCCCATAGCTGACTGCCACTATAAGAGGCCTAAAGGTCAGGGTCAAACCAACACTGCCGTGCTGTAGATCACGTGACATGTTCAGTCACTCGTGCCGGTGTTGGCGTGACGTGCGGCCATTATTGTGACGTACAAAGGGGCATATTTAGCAAAGATCGCGGGGGCGGGGCATCCCCTGGCCCCTGCTACTTCATATTTCTACTCCATGTAATACAGCATGCATCTGAGCATCGTACACACGCAGTCAACCCTACACACCCACCTCTTCACCATAAACCACACTCTATGTCACAACAAGCTCCTCTCCTGACCCTTTCTGTATCCTCTTTTCAAGTCTATCCAGTAGACATTGGCTCTTTAAGGATATATGTTGCTAAAATATGATATGCCATGATGCATGAATACAGCATTGTCGAGTCTACTAGCCAGGGCTGCACTCAAGTATCACGTTCATATACTATCAAAGGGTCATCAGGGTGTATTCATTGTATCATGACGGCGATAAATGGGTTAATATATTAAAGCACTATGCGTCCCTTAAAGGGTTAGGCTTCTCACTGGGTCCAGTGTGATTTGTGGAGGACAAGATGGCTGATGCCAGATGCCAACTACAACTGTCGTCCTACTTCTAGGTATTAACTGTGTCTGTCAGTTTAACACCTCTTTAACAGCCATATTAAACTGCCATCAAAAGTGGCACGGGAAGACATGGCACAATTAGATACATACTTATTACTCATAACTACCCGCCATAAACAGCAGTCTATGATACCCATTCTGGAGTCTGGGCCTCAGCGATTTGCGTTAGCTAAGGCTTCCATAATCATAAATGTAACTAAATGATACCAGGTATAGAAAACTGAGGGTAACTAGGTACACCCTTTACAGAATAGAAGGTTACATGTTTAATACTATTCAGGTGGTCCTCAGATAATAAATCTTTTTTGTGACAGAGGACGGACGGCCACCATCACCTCCTTGTCATAAACCTATTATAACCACCATTCTCCCCTTTTCATGCTTGGCCCATTTCTCTTGAACACGAAGATACACCCCACTAGTTCTCATCAATGTCCCTACCCGAATAGCCTTTGTTGTCTGGTACCCACTAGAACTACTACAGTCCATGTAGAACCAGGGAGTTTTCTACTTGTATGACCTTTCTGCCAAATTGTTAAAATTGAAAATTCTAAGGCAATGGAAAACAGCACTTTTATGCATGGTGTTGGACCAAAGCATTTTGGACATGCAATTTTGCTACATTTATAATACAGCAGAAATGCATTTAATTACTATACAAATTCACCTAGGTATAGTATTATAATATTAGTACAATAGCACAAAGTAGGCCAATACAACACGTCGGCACGAGGTCAGCTAGGCCGTCACACCCCCTTGGTGGCACGGAATGCTAATTAATTATGACTATATATGCGTCTGTAGGGCTAATTGGTGAGTCTTTTCATCCACACCGGGACCAGCCGTTAGTGGGTGGGCCATGTAAGGGGCTTCAATATCTCTTCATGTGTGGCCTCTTTCATTGTCTATATATTCGACTAAAATATAATGCATAAACACCAAATGTAGATAAACATCTAAATACATGTAAAGTGTCCGATGTTAACATAAAATCAAAAGCACGTGTGCCTATACTGTGTCCATTGTAGTCCCCGATTGTAGTGTACGTTCCCTCCTGATACACCTGTGTAGATAACCTACTGATATCTCTTAATATCCAGTTCTGGCTTACAAAGGCTTCAGGAATGCCTATGTAGGTTTATACTCATGGCAGCAGGATTCTGATAAGAAATGGTACAGCAGTATGGTATAATGGTACATAATACAGAATTCAATGAAGAGGGACAATGAAGCTGATGTCCTAAAAAATACACAGCTAGGTTTATAGGTTTATCCAATATAGTAAGATAGTAGCAGCTGTAACTTACCATGTTCTGCTTGGTGTCCAGATACATGCTGGCCACTTCTGCCTTGTCCACCCCTGTAGTGTTGTTATTGTTACTGTGCTTCTCCTCCCGTCCGCACGGGGGTGTGCCTCTCGTCGTGCGCTGCCGCGTAGATAGCCGCTCCGACGACTTCCGGTGACGCTCCCCGTTGGCATGGACGCGCTCTACGTTGCTATGTGCGCGTGCGTGGTGTCTTCTTGAGGACGAGGCGTGGCTAGCGTGGCTGGCGTGGCTAGCGTGGCTGTGGCGGGAGTGGCTGCTGTGGCTGGACTTGCCGAGACTGCTGCCCACGCTCTGTACGTCGTCCATGCTACCCGCCCAGGGCGGGGCGACGACACCTCCGCCGTCGCCGCTCACACCCCTGAAAAATACGAACATATATTGCTGTAGTTACTCCATAGTTACTGTGAGAACTATAGGGGGGTTATCAATAGTCAGTCCATTATGCGTAACAGGTAACCCCTCCCCAAAGCAAATACATATTTGTACTTAGAAACTACCAACTCGCCATGTATTAATACAGTTTTTAGGATGGAACACTGTTAAAATCCTTATCTGCATTAATGTGTGCACATAGCAATACAATACAGCCATATCGGAATGTATAACACATATCCTTCACTAACCACTTCAAATGTGTCATAGTATCTCCATAATCCGACAGGAGCCACACCCCACTACATGCTACTAGATTGATATGACCCTGAGATAAGGCCAGCATGATAATCCATGGGATTAATATCCAACACATCTTGGTGACAACTGGCACCACTATATCTCACCTCTACTTCAATTTACACCACACCTACACAATCCCTGTAGGTTGTATCATTCACACAACTTCCATGACCCATGCATATAATGGTTTTCCATCTTTTCACAAACAATAATTTTTCATAGCTGGTATATATTATTGGTCATATATGTTTAAAATCTTTCCCCTGTACCACCTCACTGCTGAAAACAGATGCTAAGAGAGTACAAGAGAGGCCCTAACATTCAGGGTAACGGGTAATTCCCTGTCACCTCACGAGGTGTCGCCTCGGCAGCGTGCGAGGATGGCGCCAGAAGCTCTTCACAATTTTCACACCACACACATTTACACACCTTACTTATCTTGCCTACTCCTATGTAAATAGTGCTGACGATTTGCAAATTAAATATTTCCGAGTAGATAATATGTTACTTATATCATTGGCTCTAATACAGGTTGTAGACCGTAGAGCAGTGGAACAAACAATGATACAAAATAACACAACAGAAATAATTCATCACAGTCATCCATCGGATTCCCATTAAGAGGCCCCATAAGCTGACTCAAGTTGAACTAACACCAATATTTAGGAAAACTCTTGTACTAATGGTGTAGCAGGCACCTACACTGTTATCTCTGACCGTCCATTAGGAAGTCATACAAGCTGCCAAAGTGGTTCACACCAGCTTATTCTAAGTTCCGTTATACTGTGTATAGGTAATCCCTGTAATTTGCTTCAACTTAAAGGTATGATTTGTAACAGTCTCCCTTTGTGTGTGATGTAAGGACTAAGGTAAAGCTGGACACGGGGCATGTAAAGCATTTATACCAATTTTCAAGAGGAAATCCTCTTTATACTAATGTGTTAAAAAAGTCACCTAACATAACCTATGTGACATTTGTCTTTGCTATGATACAATTGAGTGTAAGGCCTATTTCAATTATATTAAGAATTTAGAAATGCAATACTGATTGCTATCACATGAACCCCTGTACGAGAAATCACATCCAAATATCTCTCCACCCTGTATTGGCCAACATATAAAGCACTTAAAACCTCCAATATCTTGTCTTGCGTCACAAGAGCCTTAAATCCACCCAATCATTACATCATGCAAATCCTTGGCCTGCGGTGAGGACGGCAGATCCCCTATAGCCCCAAGCCCTAACCGACGTCGGCCATTTCCCATTTCCTGAAGTGTACCCGGGTGACAATGTAGTAGTCTGCCCATAGAGGGATCATCTGAACCCAACTGACAACATACTCTCGCTCTAAAAAAGACAAACCTATGGCAACTTCATTAAGACAGATAACAATGTGCTATACACTGGTCCCAGGGGGTCCCTGAGCTACTTATAATAAACATCAGTTTGTTGTTTATCATAGTAGGTTTGTCAATCCCTGTTGTCACTGCCTGTCATTGGGACCCACTCTGGGGGAGACTGTTTTGTCCTTCTCCTATCCATCAGGGGCTTAGTGTCCAGCAGACACTCCATACAGGGACAATGCAGAATTACATCCATGCCCCACAATGACTGGGATTAGGCCCCACAATAACGGGGATTATGTCTAAGTCCAGGCGGACAAAGACGCGACAACTGGACATCTTGTTAGGGTGTGCCCGTGATTGGAGAAGAAGAATGTCGGGGCAGATTGAGAATATGTCGGGGCGGGAAGTAGTTATGTCAGAAAGCATCTCATAATCAACCCTCATTTCCCAAACAAAAAAGGCTGTAAAAGGTTCTTAACG
Organism: Harmothoe impar; assembly: GCA_947462335.1. NCBI lineage: Eukaryota > Metazoa > Annelida > Polychaeta > Phyllodocida > Polynoidae > Harmothoe > Harmothoe impar. The sequence goes on from OX381710.1 coordinate 27,124,511, forward strand.
CGGCTGCAATGGTGGAGGGATTTTTCAAATAAAACATTGCCCCTGGTCTGATGTAAAAAGGGATGACCAGAGGCTAGGGGCTATAGCTGGGAATTAAAAAGTTGTTATACTTATCACTTACACCATTCAATAGAAAATCGCCGTGCTTATGACATAAAGTGGTATTTAAGTATACTAGAGTATCCTACATTTTGCTTGTGCTCAGATTTTTTTGTCATTAGTGACTTTTCAAGGAACATATTTGGGCCTAACGCCTGGATGAATTCCCTTGTATTGTGACCTTGCCCTACCTGACCCCCTGGAGCTGACAATTTACCCTTAACAATCTCTACCAAAGCAGGGGGGAATGAACATGGTTATTATTCAGATGTACTAACATAAATAGGCCCAGTGTTATGTGAATGTCCTGATTCGGGGGCTGGGTGTTGGTCAGTGCAGTTGAATGGTCATGTTGTGACCCCCCTATTGGGAACCTATTATAGGAGTGCGTGCTGACCACACTGACCAGGGAGACCTCCCATGGATACGGTCGCCATCTCTGACCACCATTGTTATGCTGACCAGGCCCAGGGGAGAGGAGGTTAACAGTTTGTCAGGTGGTCAAGGTGTGCTACCCCCTCCTGGGGGTGAACTCACCTGACGCCACACCTGACAACTGGTATCAAATATAATGATGCATGGCTTCTCGCCCTGTACATGTACTAGCGAAACCAGTACATATATATAGGCTTAAAACCCTAGATTCTAGTGCAGATGAAATACTCATCAGAAAAGCAGTCAATTACTTCTGCAATTGGCATCAATTCCAAAATGGTGCCACTTTATGTAGCTGCCACACATCACCACCTTTTTTTTTAAATTGCAGAAAGATTGCAGTGCAATACACATGGGGGTGAAAGTAGGCTGTAGGCTAATTACCTGGGCCACCCCTCTGTGTTTCTCTAGGTTACAGACTTGTGCACACACATACAACAGGTGGGAGACACGAGGCATTCCTGTGGTGAGATCCTCCTGGTGTCCCTGCCCGGTGCCCTACATCGTGCCCACCCCCTACCGCCGCAGGTAACAACAGCACACTTACCTGTGCACACCTGACACGCGGGCCTCGATCCAGCCAGGGTGCTGGGGGATAGAGGGGGATCTGGAGGACGATGTGTATATTTGGGGCTGGTGGTGGTATTTGAAGGAGAGAAGGGGTTGGGTGGAGATCATACTCTATTTGGTGGTGACCACACAGGTCAACACAGAGGTGGTTGCCATGACAATGGGTGGACAAAGTACTATTCTCCCACTGAACATATCACAGCAACCTATTGTATATTATGGTGTTCGAGATATCCAAGTCTATTTTATATATCATATTGTTAACTAAACCACTCCCTATTTTCTATTGTTTGGCCACTTATGTGGTAACAACTTCCTACGACTGACACTGTATCGTGATAAATCAACTGGTGAATACACAATTGCAGTATAGCAATTTCACCAAACCACCACAACTACAAAACATATTCGATAATACGTGCAGCGATTTAATTGGAATAGGATGCACTAACGTCACTGCTGGTCATAAAAAGTGAATTTCCAGATATAATAGTTTTGGATGTATGTGCCTTTCTTATCAATCCTATCAATCTCACTTCACCCCCCAAAATGATCAAAGGTCGTGGGAAATACGTTGGAGAAAGGTATACATGAAAGGTGTATGTATGATCAAGGATCAGAGTTCGGCGTGTGCTGGGTGATCAAAGGCACACCGCCTGGATCATCCCCTACCACCTACCCCTCCCGATCATCCTCAAACCACTGACACCAATAGCTCATCCAGGGACCATTTCCTCATTTTGAATCTCCCACCGCATGTCTTGACTTAAACTCGCCCACAGTACTTCCCAAAATATCCACACTCACGCGAACCTGGCCATAAGTGCTGACGTTAGAATGAAATTTAGTTTCATGATTATGGCATTTATTTGTGCAGGAAGGGGATGTAGCGGCCTTGTCTGCTCTGAACACTGAGGCAGGTTGGGTGATTAACTTAATTGGTTGAGAATAACTGCGTCTGTGGCCGTCTTTGTCAGAGGGGTACCCCCAATTAGAGTACGTGGATATAACTGAGGTAGCAGCACTGGTGATTCATGCCACGGTAATTAGCAATATGTCACCTTAGTCATGGAAAAGTTTCAGTATATATCGTACACTTGTTTTAATTAAATTGGTATTAAATTGCCGATATTAGTCTCAATCATACATTAACTACCGGGCACGCCATTTTCCGTATCTTATATGTCATCAAATGACAGTCATGCTTTGTGTGCATAAGTTCTATTTCAATATAGACATTATATCATCCACACACAGCTTTAAAAGCTGTAGGCCCGGTGTGGATATTTCGAGGGAGTGGCTGGGAACCAAACAGCATGGAAACAACAATACGTGGACTGCAAGGAAGGGGAATCCCCTAAGCTCATTTTTGTCCCCTGTGGATCCGAAACATGTATATATTCTTTTCTAGAAGAGGATTTAAAGTATAACGCCCGTCAGATGAAACAATAAAAGCCTTACTTGATATGCAAATGCATTTCTTATAGTCAGATCACTTGTAGAACAGAGGACATCCTAATGTCTACCTAGTCTATGCCACAGAACTATTTTTAAATCCCATGGTACCCTAAAACCCACACCCCCTGGTGGGAAAACATTGACATTGGCACCCCTTGTTGGCGGCAATCAGGTCGGCGGCGGTCAGGTGCTGGAGGAGGGGATCTGTGGTGGGTGGACAAACACAGGGGGGTGACTCTGTTTGTTGCCGTCACCGATATGTGGACAAACCCCCATACCCTGACAGTTGGTCCCGTGTCACTGGTGTCACCACAGTCTCCCCATAGCAAGTACAGGTGTCACAACCGGCCGTGGAGAACTGCCCATTCTTATACTATAAACACGGTCACAATATTCATCATTGGTGAGGAATTCAATCACAATATATCCCAAATCTCTCGACCCATGATTTACACACACTGATATACGTGACACACAGCGGTGTGATTGGTATAGGTACCTCCCCTTTGCACATTTAAATGCCCTACATTACTGTATATATTCGTGATATTCGTCATATTGAACAGTATATGTATACCAATCACAACGACTAATTTAGCTATGGATCTACGTGGACACAACCATGAGGCATGACAGAGCAGTGAATAACATCTCTCACAGTGAGGTAGTCCGACAGTAAGAAGGGTCTTCCCCATACTATGGCAGTTCTGTTTCAGTTTACCTGGGAGGGAGGGCGACGTCCATAGGGTGGAGCCAGACCCAACTCATGATGGGGGTGGTTCAGGAACAATTAGGTCCAGGTAGTCTCAGATCGTACATCCGTGCCATATCCAGGCCCCTGATATACTGAGGAGGTGCCCACCTTTCCTCCTGTCCCTTAGTCCCTTCCTGCAGTGGTTAGTGTCCTGGTGATGTGTTTATAAGATGTGCTGCTGGAGGAGTAGCTTAGTGTAGGTGTGCTGTGGGGTAGGACAGCAGTGTGTCTGTGTGTCTACCTGCCGACCTAGCAGCAGTGAGGCGGGACACTACACGTCTTGTCACCCCCTCAACACCCCGACACGACCGTCTTGGTATTAAGTCATGTAATGGTGCACGACCTGTCACACAGTACGAGCTCTACCCTTCTCCTGCACCCACAACTACCTGTCCCTCACCCGTGTCCTCCTCCAGTACGTCAATGACGTCTTTACCATGACGTCACATCAGGTGTTAAGACATTATCCATGTATTGTAAGAAGGTCCATCGTGTGTCCCCACTAAAATGTTCTCACGGGTCTTTGTAGACGGCACAAGAGATAGCAGTGGTCTGCTAAAAGGTGTGGTGTCTTCTCACACAGGGTTCTTGTCCCCCTGACAGGTCACCTTATTGTGCAGGGGGCATGGAGGGTGTGGGCTGACCAGTGGGCTGTACAGGTGAGCGGGTGGAGGTGTTGTAGACTACGTGTCAGTATACAAATGTACCGTATAGTAGACAGTGCATAGGGTGAGGGTAGAGTAGAGACCTGCATCAAGAAGACGTCCTGTCCTTCCCCTAACCCCCTTCCACTCCACGCTCCAGCAGCCACCCGACCACTACCAGCACACTACAATACACATGGAGACAGTAGTAGTCCTGCTGGGTCTCCTCCTCCTGCACTTACCTTCCCTCCTGTCCTAATTCCACCCTCACCCTACTTAACAATAGGCCGGGTGGGCGGCCTCACCGTCGCGCCCACATGCCGGGGTGGTCCAGTTTTACCTGGGTTTAGCACTGCCCCCGTGATCAACTTCTAGGATGTAGTATAATCCGGGTATTCTTCTCCGAGTTATCAAAACCCAGACTGTCTTGTTTTCATACCCGTGCAGAGAGGCTCTATAGCGCAATGTTTCATGTTCAGGACTTAATTACGGAGGAGACAGTTGGGGTGGGATAGAGTTGACATAAAAACTTAACGGTACCAGAGACAACTGTAAATAGGGGATTACAATGCATTCGCTGTAGGCGGGCTGGAGGATGGAACAAACTGTGAAGACATGACTGTGTCCCATACCTGGGCCTCCCCTATAGACACTGCTAAACATGTATATAAGACATCATCCGTATACCTATCTCTGTAACAATACGTAGAAATGCAGGCACAACTGTCTGTGCCCATGGAAACGCATTCCACTGTCTCAGGCAATTTCTACCATCCTGAAATACCACGACCAGTGTCACCCCAGATCCCCCTCCAAGTTCTAAACCCATATTTTTGTCAATACGCCGACTCTAGTTTAGCTTCGCAGTATGAGTACTGCAGACCTCAGTATCAGGTGCTGAGAAGTCAATTGTCGTCTGCAGGAAGTAGCCTTGGTGTTCTGCTTTAATTGGGTGGCGCCGTGATTAATAGACAGTTCTCAGGTATGGTGATTAATAGGCAGTTTGTACTTGTCGTTATTAATGGACAGTTTGCAGCTCTGCCATACCACCACAGCCATGCCCCCCTCGGGGTCCCCACGAAAGGTGATCTGAAAATAATCACTTAAAATGGGTGCACACTTCTTTCTGTGCATTCTTCAAGGCGCGCACCAAGAGGTTGACGGGCGCGCTAGTGCTGCCACCTGGGTGCCATAAAAAGGACATCGAACAAAGTGCTGGCCGAGTGCAGATCAAGATGGGGGTCACGGGTTCCGCATCACTGGGCCTCAGGCACCTTAATATTACCTTATACCACCCATTCGATATGGGTGATGTCTCCCAATCCACAGATCTATATCTATTTATAGTATGTAACATAGCATTCTTCAGATATGTATACTGCAATATTCACTGACCTATGAATTCTCATTTTATTCTCTTTGGGCAATGGTGGGCATTATTTTAAATTAGGATATTAACTGACTTTTCTGTATGGCTATACGCCGATAGTATGGGAATCAATCATGGCGGGTTGTGACGTTGGTGGAGGGGGGTGGGGGCTGGTGGTGCTCAGTAGTCGGCCTGGATCCTCCACTGAAGTCCACAGAGTGTTGAGAAATAGAGACGTCTCGAGTGTTGTACACGATCCGTCTCCACCAGTCAGTGACATGTTTCACGGCTGGGCTGCTGAGGTTGCTCCCCTTCCACTAACCCCTTCTACTATAACACAACACTCAGTGGGGTCATACACACTCTATTAAACCCACCCATCCACACCACCACAGCTGATCGTTTTTCTGACCCATTTGTGCCCACAGGCTCCAATTTATGCTCACCCTAAAAAAAGTCACAGCAGTGTTTATCCTAGAGTGATGGCCATTTCAAACTGATTATTTCAGGTCGGATTGGATACCTTCCTGATGTGAAAACTTACCCACTGGTGAAATGACGTGGGTGGTCTGTTTCATAGAAAACACTGGATTAAATGTAGTTCTTTAATTAATTCCCTAATGCACATAAAACATGAGGTAATCGAGCTCCAGTACAACTCATGGATAACATTGTAAGCCCGTTGTATAGGGGCCCTGCCAATAGTTTAGATTCCAAATAAACATCTAGGCCCGTGAAACATTCCAAATCCGGGCTTTTGCAAAATTGCCCAATCAGTGAACGAGTTGAATGGGGCCCCTTTTGTTCTTTCTTCAAACAATCCATTGGTTTCGAATTTCAGGCAGGGCTCAATTTAGTATTCATTGGGCGGAGTCTTCCCATTGAGTTGCCTCCTCCACTGTGTGGCATTGTGTTGTAAACTGGAGTGGTTCCAGTTTAGCAAACCTACAGAAATCGATCCAACCCCTTTCACTCCCCCACAACCATCTGTTGGGGGCCCTTTATTTGCACCATACCCGATTAAGACCAGCCTATGTCAAGTGAGCAGCATTGACGTTATCATTACATCAGAGGAAGGCCTCATTGCCTGGCCGTTAGCTGCCATCTTTTGTCTGTATTTGAGGGTATTGAGGTCCTCCCACAAAACCCCCATATAGGGGAGGTGTGAGGAGGTACAATTCACCCCCAACATATGGATTACCCAACACCCACCGCTAACCCTTTATGAGGGATATTGATCGAAATTAGTCTGGCTGCTGGGTGTGTGATTGGGGAAGGTTGGACACTGGTGGGTGTGAGCTGGGACATCCCACGAGACCACAGCATCCCTCCTAGGTGTTTATTAATCACCTCTGCTGACCAGCCCTCATATATATACAGCCCTCGCACCCTAATATTGAATACCCTGCATCCCCCATGAGACTATGTCTGCAGTAAAAAGAGCTAAGCTCAATGATTTATCCTGACTGTTGAGTTTCTGAGATCTTTCCGCTTGGCCTGTGCTGTGTGTGTTGATCTCTGTACTAAGTGGTAGGCCTGCTACTTGACTGTCGCAATACCTCCTACACGACTCAATAGCTGTCCATGAAGTGGGGAAGAACACTTCAAGGTGAAACGCTTGATGCCCTTCCAGTAACAGTCGAAGCTGAACTAGGAATGGCACGCTGGGCCCTTATAGGGGAGGCAGGATTTGAAAGACCCAACTATTGCTCCATCTCCAGTAGGAAGTGGAGTGGGGTTAGCAGCCCTGCTAGAAGCGGTGTCCTTCCCTTAATAATTATATAACCCATGTGTATCTTCAAGGCAATCAGTGCACTAATATAGATGACTTATGTGGGCTCTCTAAAATGGTGCATTCCACCAACGAATAGAAAGTAAAACTTTCAAATCTGAAGTTGGAAAGGCGAAGGTGCCTTACCAGACTCCCCATCGTTACCGTGTACGGGATGGGGGCCTATGACCGAGATTGAACCACTTTTCACATTGAACCACATGCCACGCCGTTGACACTAGGTGTCAGCACTCAAGTAGTCTGATGTCGTTCGCGGAGGGCTTGGCTGGCACACAGTGCTAGCAACAAGCACCACCAAATGCACGGTACTTATTACATGCTTATAAAGAAATGAAATGTATTTTGTTAAACGTAATGGACTATTATTTGGAGGTAGCTGCTCCACTAAGTCTCCACTTCAAACAAGGCAGCGAGAAATAGTGCATTAGATCTGATCAGGATGAAATCCAAGTAGATGGGTGAGTGACAGTCTGACAAAGTGAGTTAAATTAGATATGATTCTGGGTGAATGGACTGTGGCTGGGTGTGAGGCTGAGGTCTGAGAGACTGGGTGCCCCTACACCTCCATGACAAGGTGAGTGGTAAGGGCAGGTAATCAGGGTGCCGGGGTGTGGGGGCACGACATGGGGAGGTGACAGCACCACCCTCACCACCTCACACCTGGGGTGGACTCACAACACCACTGCTTATTAGTGTTTCTATAAACCACCTTCCACACCATGCTCACAAGGTTGTAAAGACTCAACACCAGATGTGGAACAGGCTGAATTAGACTACTTATCTACACTAGCATTTAATAGAGATATGTGGTCAAAATCATGTGGGTAAGACACAGATTAGACCACAGTATATAGGCTCCACATGCATTTTGTATATTAGTATACAAAATGTATGAATATATGGTGTACAAGATATCTAGGATGGCATGAACTTGACAGTGGCCTGAAAACGTATGATGCACGGCGTTTGTTGATTTAAACTAAAATCTTGTTATTAAGATGCAGTGACCCCCTAGATACAAAACTGACCAAGAAACAGCTGGTTACTATGAAGGGATGCTGCTACTACATCAAGTCGAAATAAGTCAAAGTAGTGTAAGTCAACACCCTCGTTTATTTAAGACCAGACAGACAAAGGCAGTTTGTTTGTCTAACGATGGTTATCTGTGGACGTACAGTTTGCTGATGACGTGTGTGACGAGTGGTACTGTGACGTAAGAGTACGTCCAGGGGTAACGGGACATCGGTTCATTGGACATACCGTTAATCGGGGACAGAAAGACAGCCACCTTGTTTATACAAAGGGCACAGTGTTTGTGTGTACTCGAATTAGAGCCGGCACAAAGGGACGACATCAGGAAACAGGCCTGCACAGATATAATGAAGTTAGTAGAGGCCCTGAGAGGAGGTAGTGTAAGGTGGAACGTTAGTTGTACTCCTATCTAATACTGAATAAAGGTGTTTACCATCAGTTCGTACCGCTGGACAACTCACGGATGGCCAAACTGGAGTTGCTTTGAAGTGTTGATACTTTAACACTTGTTCAACTTAAAATGTATTTATAGTTTACAAAGCATTCGGAGGGCGACCCGATGTCCCCTATCTAATCCTCATGAAACAGACACCTTTGTAAATGGTTTCATACGCTGCCACCTTACAGAACACGTCATATTCTACCACCATTCAGGCAGGGCTCAACATGACAATGCAAGCTTTCAAGACAGGTCATCCCTCCTCCTGCCCCTACCCCAGTTGGAAACATTAACGTGCGTTATCAGCAGTCTCCTGTCCTTCTAGGGGGTACTGGAGGATGCTGGAGGCAGTGGGTATGTAGAGGGCATCATGTAAAGCACCCCCAGGGGTGAGTATAGGGGTGCAGGAGGTGATGCAACCTGGAGGGTGCTACAACACATAGAACAGACCCTTAGTGTAGTGGCAGGTCAACCACGTAAACCTGTCCACACCCTCAGCATCCTCCTCCACACCCTGCAGCCTCTCACTCCTCTCCCTGACCACCAGGTATACCTTAATCTGACCTACAGATATCACAGCTCTAATTATGATGACACAAGGTTACCAGGGACCAACAATAAATCTGTCGGTATCAATCTTATCTGATATATAATGAATTAGATAGCAGCCCAAGGGGACAGGGTCACTAGAAGGGGCTTTTTTTGCATGGGTATCTTGTGTTGGTATCTTTAGTTTCTTGATGTGAAAATTGGGAAGATCTAAGAAAATTCTCGTCTTTCTTTCAATTTGCTCTACCCCCACCCCACCCTGAGGCATCTTGGGACGGACTGTACCAGCCTAATTCCTCACTGTCAGTTTTCTCTTAACAGCGGACAAATAACTTCTGAGGGAGACAATGGGATGAGGAAGTGGGTGGGAGGGGTGGTCCATATGTTGTAGGTAATGGGTGTTGTTGATTAAAGGCCAAGAGGACGGGGGATCAGATGTCCGCTTTACCTGTATCAGGTTCAGGGGCTGACCACCACACCTCCACCCTATACACAGGTATACAGGTAGACACCCCTTACCCTTGCCGCCCATCTCTTAGCGCCCACTGGGGGCGGGGAGATGGGGGCGCCGGGCAGGGCTCACCTCCCTGATTACTAGGTGGCGCCACCCGAGCTAATGGAATTAAACAGTGATAATATGCGGCGGTTACAATTTGTAGCCCGGGACTTTGCCAACAGGGGGCGGTGGTGGGAGGGGTAACCCGACCCTGGAAGACTCCAGGGCTTCTTCTTTCAGCAGCAGGTAGTGCTGAGTGTTGGTGCCCTGTTATATACACAGCACAGACATGGCCTAAACACCGGTCAATGAGGCTCATTAATCCCTCTTAAGTATATACTATATGCACTGACCCCTCCCCATCTAGGTTAGTCTTCAATACTAAGCTCCCTTGAGCACTTGGTTGGCTACTCCAGGGAGGCTGTATAAGACACCCCAAGACACCCTCTACGGTCTAGTAGTCAACCTAATTAACCAGCAATATCCCAACGTCGTCCAACATGTCTTAGGGAATTTGACATGAAGAGGCCACAGGGGATTTGGTCTCAATGCCTGTCAGTACCGGAATCAAATACCACACTGTTATAATGATCCTATTCCACCAAACACATGTACATAAAAGTCATGCTTTTTATACATGCATAGAAAGACAAACCAACATCTTAAAACGCCTCCCTCTACTTCAATACGTTAACTTAATGATTAAACAACACTGTCAGTATCATATTTTCAAACTGACGTCTGAGAACCCATTCACCAAATATAGCAGCCAGACAGATAAATCCATGTCGACCTCATTCATGTGCCTCTACATGGGTAAAAATCGACACGGGCGACACGGCGACACGGCCGTTTTAGGCCCATTTAAAAATCGACGGACACAGGAAACTTAGGCATAAAAATCGACACACAGGAAATTTTCTCTATGTTCTTATATACCTAAAATTCGACACGATGACACGGCCCTTTTGCTAAAATTCGACACGGCGACACGGTCAATATTGTGAGGACCCATGTAGAGGCACATTCATATAAATACTATGCAGGCACTGGCAGGTGCGTACATAACTTAATGCAAGGTACATGTACTTACTGTTTGTCAGGTGAGCTCTGCTGTGAGCTGCTGGTCGTCTTAGGGGAACCATGTGTAGAACCAGCTGTTAAGTCCAACCTTGGTGACATTTGCACCAGATCATCAGCCTTGACAATCATGTCTCTGGGTCTGTGTTACAGGTAAACTATACACACACTCCAGGGTGTCCAGTGTTTAAGACCCAACAGGGTAAATTCTTCAATATCAAAACCTCCAGGTTGTCATCTGCTTAAAGATCACAGCTGTCCAAAAATAGGGTTAAAACATAAAATGTCCAGGATAAAATCTCTCAAGAGAATCCAATAGTCAGTAAAGTTTGTGTATTGTGTGGTAGTATCCTTGGATCATTCACAGTAAAGTATATTTAAGTGATGCCCAATCCTCTTGTCAGAGTAGAGGGTTGAGGTAGTCCATAGGTTGTAGTATAGCTCCTAGGGCTTGTAGCACATGTCCATGTACATCCATGTATGAGTACTAAAGTGGATGGATGATGCTGTCAGTGGTGTGGCATCTTCAGCACTGATGATGTCCACGTCTCACTGCGGTCAGTTATATACATGGGCAATGTCCTGTTTGCACCCAAACACCTCACCATGCAGTATGTCCTCCACATCTACACACACAGTCTGCGGTCACCCAACCCTGGGAGGAATATGAACGCCTGCCAGCCTCACACACCCCATACCCCATTCAGCCTCCACCCCCTCCTTACAGGGCCCCGGCCAATCAGCGCACAGGTAGCCGCCGGGGGTGCAGTGGGAGGGGGTGCTAAGCCTTTCATTCAGTACCACAGCCCCTGCACCCCTTCTCCACTCCATCCCCAGCCCCATCCTCCCTCCTAACCAGTCGAGTGGAACACGCATTCCTATAATATATTTTTTGCACTCAGTAAAAATGATTCAGTTCAAAACATCACATCTTTTTAGTGGGCTTAAATGATATATTTCTTGTCAATTATAGGAAATGGCTCTGAAAGTGGCCATTGGGAAGACTCCTAGAGTACAAAAAAAATCCCAAAAATTCCATGACATGCTGACCCAAGGTATTTGCCCCCACATGGCCCACCCACCAGCCGGCTGATTGACAGATACTGACCGTGCTGGCTGCTGATTGGTTTAGGGCACAGGCACCTTCCATCTCTCATCAGTACGGTGCGGAGATAACGGGAGATGTTCTCCGCACGCCTTGCATGCACCTCCATCCCCATACACCTATTAATGCTGGTCATGCATTAAATTAAAGTACCCCCTTGCATTCCCTGAGTATCTCCTGCCCGCCCATTAACAAAACGGCGCTGTGATGGCCAGATATGGAATAAATCCCGACTAGAATTACGCCTCACGTTGGGAGTGGTCCCATCAGGTATTGCTGATTAGGGTTTTAGCAGACTGGTAATGTGTATCTGTAGGGGAGAAAGCTCTAAGATACCAGGCCTCGTGTGAGCATGACTCTGGTATCACAAACACCACTCCCGCAGTATCACATGACATTACCAACAGTTTTAAAGCTAGGTATCACCAGTCAAATATTACAAGACGATACTCTACGTCAATTAGTTAAAGATATGGAAAATTAAGAGTCAAGTGCTAGCACATATCAAAAGACCACCAGTCTTGTATCGACGCCTAGGCCTGTCGCTTAGGGTCCAGGAGATTTGAAATTTCTCATAAGTACTAAAGTAGGATCTTGAATAAGCGCCTGTATCGTATAAGCGCCGGGGCATCATCGCACATTTTTGCATCAGAGGCTGAGCCCATTTGATTTACAGCATATAGGAAGTCACATATTATATCGAGCGATGCTTGATCTAATACAGTTTTGACATTAATATCAATAGAAAGGAATGTACATATAATGCCCCCCCCCCCCCCCCCCAGTTGTCATACACGTGTAGACCACCGACCCATTGCTGTTCCACACCGTTGGTGCATTGTCCTAGGTGTCCTAATCACCAACTCTGTCAATGGCGACTTACCCAATGCTGGCCAGGGTAACGCTCATTAAACGTGTCCATGTTCTAATTGCTGCCCCATACCATCTGCCTGCACCATCTTCCCCTGTACCAGCATCATCACCCCTACACCTCCCCGCCCTGAGTGTACCGTCAAGTAGGCCTTCTCACCACTACAAGGACAGACTCAACACCACATCAAAGCCATCAGGCACCCACTCTACATCTTTTTTTACATGTATATCCCTGTTCTGTCCCTGTGGAGAGGACACTTGTACATGAGCCTCCCCCGCCCATCTCCCCTCCCCTCCGGCCGCTGCTGCCCCCTGCTGCCCACACCTGTCACTACACCCCAGTGGACACTGCCATTTCGGGAGGTGCTGTGGTCAGTGCTATAGCTTTGTCTTATCCAGCCCTGTTGGCCGTCTATGAGACAGGGGAGATGCCTATGGTGTTGGTATCCAGCTCTCAAAAGGCATCATACTGTTCTATAGCGCACCGAGGCAGGTCCCCATCACGCCCATAGCCATAGATCGGCCTGTACACCTGGCGCTAATGAAGCCCTACCTGGCCCTACCTAGGTCACAAAATGACTGACTTTAGGGGGGAGTCCTGCCGAGCAGTAACAAACGCTGGGACCTGATTACTGCCCCACCCTACAGCGTGCCCACCTGGCAGCTGTCTCAGGTAATTGGGGCCTTTACCTGGGCAGTGTAGGTGATGCTGATGGGGCACAGCACCAGGCATGTGCCTCTTTGGCTGCCCGTGCTACTCATATTGGTATTCACGCCTCACACATGGCTGTGTAGGATGGACTACATGTATTCATACACGTGCTGAATGTATGCAGACACAGGCACTGCTCTGTGTGCACAGGCTACACACAGCCAATGCCCCCTGCACCTTTTGGTATTGACACAGACATAAAAGTGAAGACTCCCCTGCAATAAGCCATGAACACCTGTCTGTAGTGAAGGTGGATGGGGTAACACATCACCCCTGGGACCAGGGAGGCCTCAATGCTGACGGTGACAAACCAGTGACGTCATTACGACATCACAGGGATACCCTTCCGGTTCACCTTCTGCTGTTTCCGGTTCCCCCATCATCGTCACAGACACTGTATAACGGCACAGTGACGTTCGAATGAAAACGGTACAATAATAATAACGGTAGTTCTCAGGCTTCTATATAAATACCATCGCATTCTTTCAATCATATCAGAGGCCTTCCCACTGCCTACGGTACATCCATTGTCGTGGTAAATTAACTTTTGACCGCCCGCCTGTTTAAATACCTACAGCATAATTACCAGGACCCACAAAGACCCGGCATGGCGTGCTTAGAGGTGGTCAGAGTGCAGCCTTAATATATCTGTCATATCTGTCAGGGCTCTTTGACTGGGGCACCCAGAGAAGCTGGTGTCCAGTCCATGTTTTATCGCTGCCTGACCTGCCCAGTGTTGTGAGGACCAAGGCCTGGTTGACCTCTCACCTCTATTAAGGGCTGCCCAGTCAGGGTCTGGGCAGGGAGGTGCAGGTAACCTGGTGGTGGTCAGTTCACCCCTGCCCCACCTTGAATATACCATACTATCCTCTCACACCATCAGGGCTAATGTCACATTAGTGTACATTAGTCACGTAGGCATGAGAGCACTGAGATGGCATGAGAGCATGGGAGATGGGGAAAGAATGTACAAAAATGGTTATTGTGAAATAATCAAAATAATCGATGCACCATTTCTATCTCTCGCAGATCATCTGAAGATACTGTATGTATTTGGCGTGGCCTTTGATTGACCGAAGCCCGCATCATTGTGTAGGACCAGCAGGTGTGCTTGCATTTCCTCTACATGTTATAGCACAATGTCAAAGGTCATCAATATCAGCCCCAAGTCCATAGGCATTGAATTCCAATTTACATATATACATTTAGATATGCGTAGAAGAGAACATTAGCTACTGATATCAATTTGTGAAGTGCAGAGGGAATTTTCCCACCAAAGAACTGAATTCAAATCAATGGGAGCAACTCATACAGACCACTGTGACACATGGAGGTATATCCCCTAACCCTAGACTACAAAGGTGCCCATCACCAGGCCCCACTCCCGACAGGCCTCCCGCGTCCCATGCCACTATAAATCTCAGTGAGAGCCATGCGGGCACACAGCCTGAATGAGAAACTCAATTAAACAGCTCCCCTATGTCACATCCAATGTATACAATGTGACTAAGCAGGTGAACCTTGACCAGTCCGCCCTGACCACTGCATCTTCATTATATACCCTGCTCCACGGGGCAGTGTTAGGGGCAGGAGGCAGCCTGATCCCATGTTCCAAGGCTGGGAAGGACCCCCCCCCCCCTCAAACCACCGACCCTATGGTAGATTCACCATGAGTGGGGCAAATACCTTGAGTCAGACACTTGCTTTTTAAAAGGTACCGGTATTCTTGTATGATACATGTATTAGCTCTTGCCTTTCAGGGTTGAGATAAAAATGACACGTAAACTGTGCTATTCTTCAGTAATAAATGGCTTTGATAACATGCTTGCACAACGATGTCCGACTCATGGTGAGTCTACCCAGTGCAGAAACTGACCACCGGCGGGCAGCTGTCCCGTGTAGCGTCCCCCTGAGTAAGTGGACAATGGCGCTGATAAATGGTGCCGGGCGTTATTGTGGTCAGCAGGCCCTGGGTGGGTGAGATGGGGACGGTCGGTGAGACTCTTCTGTAAGCGTACCCTCAATATGCAGAACAGCCGGCAAATATCAAGTCAACGGGAGAGATTGCAGTAAAAGGTTATATAGATCTGGGGGCATTCCACACAGCTCAAAACACGTGAAATAGAATCCAACGCTTCGTAATAGATAACAAAATGAAATAGTTTATAGATTCAAATCATGGAATTATTACATGTACAATGTAAAATGCTGGAGACTGCATGGGTATGCATGTGAGTTATTCTACACCATTACATAATAATAAACCTTTGGAACCACATATGAAAACATGAATTTCTACATCTTACATTCATCCTTATAGTTGCACTGTTAGAAGTAAGTAGTGTTCCTGTACAGCAACTATTGGGGGCAACTTTGGTTCCAGTAAATTCTGCTGTAGACCTACAGTAGAATCTACTGTAGACACAGACCTGAGTTCTAAAAAGGCTCACATATTCAACATCTTGGAGATTTGAACCCCCAGGTTCCAATCCATAGTCCTGAACCATGACCACTACGCCAGTGAATCCTGCATGTCAGGTGCATTGAAACACCTCCTACTTATGTGTGAATGGTAGAGGTCAACACAGGATCCCTGGGGACAATTTTAGAACTAGACTGTTCATGTCTTAAGGGATAATATGAAAATTACCCTATTGCAGTAATGTACTAATAAGGACTGAACTACCATTAGTTGAAGTGTAATCTTGATGGCCTATAGATGTTTTTCAAAGTAAATTTTACTATCTTTCATGCAGATTGTTGAGATACATTGGTCTTATCCTCTGCATATTTTCAATAGTAACATTTCAGTGTACCAAAATATTTTATACTTTAGAATTGCATCAGGAGAAATGTAGTTTGTGTGAGAGTTTCCTGCCGGGACTGGAACTGCTGACCCTCAGACTACATCTCCCACGGCTCTACCGACTGAGCTAGAGGGGCAGTCACTATGTAGCCTGCATCATTGGGCTTTTGAAAAGAGCAGGTCATATTTGAGCTGTGGAGTATGGTACTCCCTCCAACCTCTCTGCTCTCTCTCCCTCTGGTTGCTGGTTATGGGATTCGAACCTGCATCTACAGTAACAGAATTGTATGTGTACAGCAAAAGTTGCTGTATTATCTTTTACAGCTAAAGTACTGTATAGTTACAGCACATATTGATGTTCACGAACAACAACTTTTTACAGTGTGGGGCCCAATGCCAATGGTACTCATTGCTTATGCTAAGTCAAATTCAAACCCAGTCAGAATGCTTGTATGTGTGTATAGACCCTATAAGCGGCAGCTGCACATGAGCTTTTAGCTGTACCTATAATAGCACCCAGGTATACGATTAATGGTATCTAGGCATCAACCAGACCTACTGCAGCCTGGTCCCTTACTGCTCCTACCTGATCCCTCCAGCACCACCTGCCGCCAGCCTTACACATTTACAACAGGAGCATATATAACGGGAAGGGCGGGGACCGGAGCCTGTCACCTCAAACAATGCCCAGATCAGCAGTCAGAGATGACGATATAGATTACCCCCACAAGGGCCGCCCCGGGGTGGAGAGTAAGAGTGAGCTAGGGGAGCCAAAACCATCTGGTGAAGTACTTATCTCAAGTGACTATCTCTGAAGTATAGCGTTTTCACACTAATAGCATAGCCCTCACCCCCCATTACTGTACTTCAATATTATGGTTATCAATAGCTTCTGGTGGGATTTGAAGGATTTAGACCCCATTGAGCCTAATGCCCATAGTTATAACATTACTTTCATAGAGCACAGTGAGGGTAAATCTGTACAAAAATAGGGGCCAAATCAGCCAAAACATATGCCATGTTGGTCAAATGAATATGACACGTATATTTTATACACACCTATAATAGCATTCCCATGGGGTATCTTGTTACTTCTTGTACCAGGCACCTAACCTATACCCTGGTACCTGACCGCTGACCAGGTGCTAGGCCAGGTGTGTCCGTCTGTGGTCAGGGAGATGGTTAATGTACACACCATGTGAACATCCCCAAAATGGTGGCCAGCACCAACACTGTGAGGGTATATATGACAGCCAGACAACTACCATCAGTCACCCAGACAGGCATAGAACCCCCGGCTATGGACAGAGATACCCTCTGAACATCCTCCTAGAACCCTCATCTGTACATTTGTCCCCATGGTAACGGGAACAATTCCCCCATATCTGAGGGCTGGGTAGGGAGTGCCCCCAGGGATATGGTCTAACTGGACAGGGCACAAAGGTTATCAGTGCGACATATCTACAATATGTACTGGTCATCTGAAGGCCACAGGACAACAATATGAAGTGTGTGCTCTCACAATGAGTTGCATGTGGCCCTGTAACTGTTCACCTTTTTTGTGATATTATCATAACAATGTAATATTATCGTGATAATGTTATCTGAGTGACCGTCAGCCAGGTGTCCCCTCACATGTGTCATGTAAATGTGTGTCTCTCGTTGCCTGCACAATGATGAAGTACAATGCCACCAGGAGTGGTTGAGTGGTAGACCGACTAGCACACAGATAGAGGATGGCACTGCTAGAAGTGAGTTCATTCTTTGTAAATGCACACACATGCAATAGTCACTGTCTGGGTGTAGCATGTGTTTATGATGGATTGGTGAACACTCTGTCTTTATAATGCGAATGTATTGAAAGGGTTCAAATCTGCTGGCCTATATAGCTGGAGCGGATCGGAGGTGGGCGGGGAGTCCAGACCATCCCTTTTGGATTTTATTAAATATATTTTTTAACAATATTCCAATCTGACGAATCGCAGCGGGACGCTTTTTGGCACTTTGGTGTTTAGTGGACCCAACCCTTTTCAAATTCCCGCGTCCTCCCCTGAATTATGTCACTCCAACTCAGAGAAACGCGAAACATATTTATTACCGTTTTGTGTGCGTTTAATACTTTATCACTTATCTGGAATCATTAAAAATTGAACTATTTCAATCTATTTCAGTGACTTAAAGATCTATAGTAACGATTAGAGGAGATTATATAGTTCAAAATCTTAAATGAAATCTCCTCTAGTTAGAATGCAATATATCAGAATTGCTCAGGTTACCAAACAGGGTACGAATCCAATTTGCTTGTGACCTCGTGTAATCTTCAAACCTAACGATAGCAATCAGTCCCCAAAACCCTCTATATACAACAGCTTCGGTGCAGATATGAATGGTTGAGTCTTTGAGCAAACAGTGGGTTCCTACATAACAAAACACACCTACAGGGACAGATGGTTAGGAGCCGGATAAGAGGACTACGGGGCCCAAAGTTGCATCAGCTTTACATAAGTGAGATTATTGGATATCTTTGACGAGTTGGCCACACAGGGCTTCGGTCGCCAAACGACAAAAAGAAACCCCCAACAAAGATAGCGACACAGCTGTCCCTCTATCGGACATCACACACATCACGCGACTTTTGCAGATTCCTCCAGATTCCTGCCCGATTTCAATCAGAATCGATAATCACTAGACAGGTTCCCCCCTCAGGCAGGGGCATGCGGGACTGAGCAGCCGACTGGAGGGGCTTTAAAAATACCACAATAATTTTCTGTTATGTAACAGATATATACTTATGATGGTTCAGAGGGGGTGGTTGGAGGGGCGGGGACCCTGTGATGTTTTACTCATATAGGACCGAGTAGAGGGGTGATTGGAAGACCCAGGGAGGCTGGCATATGGTCAATTAGTTGGTATATAACCGCTTGGTAGAGACAGGTACAGGTGTGCCCTCCGCCTATACTACCCGTAATATAAGCCTAACCGGCCTAAACGACATATTGCACAATGTACCCGAGACCCGTCATTAGGGGACCAGCAGATAGCCCTCTTCACCCCACACCTCATAACCCTTTTTGCCCAATCTCAGCATCCGAGAGGAAGGCTTCAGGTATTACATCACTATCTGGTCGGCACTATTCTCTGATCAAGTATTATAAGGTGGCATTCAAGCATGTTCTAATATCCTTGCCAATATATCTATACTGAGGGTCCTTGGGAGTTTGACGCAACCTGTCCCGCGTCTCCAACCGGGCGCATGCGCGACTATTGTCGGCGTAGACAGGCCCCGAGCGGCGGAAGCGGAAAGGTATTCAGCGGAATGCCAACTGTTACCGGCGCGCGTGTCTGTTCTGAGGACTCAATCGGTGAATTACACTAACTGTCACTTCCACCCAGCCCCCTCCCCCAGCCCCACCTCCAAACCAACCCGTCCATTTAATGACAGTGGGCCAGGGATCAGCTGACGGTACCCAGACCACTGTCTTTGTGCTCTGAGTCGCGTCTAAAAAGACCAAGAAGGGCGATAATAAGGGACTCCCTCTTTGATCGTCATTGGGATGTTCAGAAACTATTCTACGCACTGAAACACTATCGCCATCTGTCGGGGTAGCCTAACGGGGAATCACCATGGGGTGGGATTATAAGACGGTTGGGTGTCCAAGAGACCAACGGACACGCGCCCAACCAGGCATCTCACGTGGATCCACCCCTCCCCTCCCCCAATGGAGCACTAGTAATTAATGAGGAACTCCTCCACCAGGCCTTCATCAAATATTGTGAGGAGACAAGGAGGGCGCGGCCGGAGGAACGGACCAGGCCTTATAACGAGGCTAATTTCCAGGACGCACGTGCTGCTTACAGGCCCCCTAGTGGGAGAAACACCAACTAGCCGGGAGGACGTGACGTCACAGGACACCTGTCGTCACGTGCTAGCAGCGGGGGCGTCGCCATACCGACAGTGGTATTTGTAAGCATGGCTGCATCTTCAGAATGCCTGCGTTTACACTGTTTTGAATACACTCCCCATTTCAGTGAAAGTGAACAATACAAAACGATACTTTCCACAAAAATATGAAAAGGCCTACGCTACGTTACTCATTTCCAATATTAAAGATAAGAGCCAGTGATGCCCTTTTCCATTAACAAACGTATCAATGTGTTAATCAGCCATGTGCTTGGCACAGGGCAGTAGAAAACGTTGGCACCTGTATGGCCTCCACATGTACTTGAAGGTGTTCCAAGTGTTTCATGTTCGCCGTAAGTCTGGTCTTAAGGAACAATGCATTTTTTTCTGTCTTTTTTCTCTGACAGCCTGATGTTTACCTACTGTGTTTTTTTAATGGCTTGGGGTTTCTGAAACTGCTAATAATAGAGTGTCTGTTATTGGATGCTCCATATCTGTTTTCATATGACAATTGCTATCTGTAATAAAATACGGCAAATACCAACGAATCTAACACCAGATATATACCTGTCAAACATCACATCCTTGGAAACTGAGATGTACCCACAGCCCTCACAGTTGTACATGTGCATGGGTAGATTCCAGAGAAGATGTCTAAAGTGTACTATGTATCACCTGCCATGACACTGCCATGCTGAATAGTCGACGCATATCTGACAAAGAGTGTGTATTCAGGGAAACTATATTTTACTTTTAAGCTAGTTTGCTATTGTAGAGTAAGCCTACACTCCAATGATGCAACTATGCCCCTTTTAAGACATGTTGAAGGCATTAGACGGGTAATTCATCTGTCTATGGTACATTGTCTTTTTGTCATTCACGATGCACTAAATAGCTGAGCAAATATTTGCCTACTGATGGCTGTCTCCTGAAAGTACTAAAGCCATGCCGGCCACCGGACGGAGGATCCCTTCTTCCTACACAGACTGTCTGAGGAGGGGGCGGGGAGAATCAGGGGAGTCTCTATTGAACTAGAAGGACCAATTCTCATTAGCATGTCAGTCCATGGCCTTTGTCTAAAGACAACGTCAGCACAGTGACAGGTCAATTGGGATTTAATAACGTTAACAACGCGTCCGGGTTGTTC
Organism: Harmothoe impar; assembly: GCA_947462335.1. NCBI lineage: Eukaryota > Metazoa > Annelida > Polychaeta > Phyllodocida > Polynoidae > Harmothoe > Harmothoe impar. The sequence continues at coordinate 27,145,772 of OX381710.1, forward strand.
TCACCTGCCTTAATAAAGGTGTGGCGGGACCCTGGGGTAGACAATGGGGGTACAATAGGTGTGCTGGACAGGTACATGAGCCCCCAGGTACATCAACCTGGGGTACCTGTATAGAGCATGTAGAGAAGTGTTTACCTGGTCAATTAACTCCTTGAGTAATTATCACCAGTAGGCGGAGGCCCTGGAGGAACGATTACCTGGACAGTCCCATAGACAGATGTAATGACACATGAAGAGGGATTACTCCGTGGATAATTAGCAATATGTTCGATATACACAATCTATGACATGTATACGGATAACTACTTTTGCTAGTAAAACAAATGGAAGTTGTAGTGGGTGATTAATCCGGAATTAAGTTGAATCCCAGGGGATAATTGCAGAAATTGGAGGAGGATTTATGGTGTAATTATCATACCAATTTAAGGGATTTTGTCGTGAACAACTTGCAAAATGCCAAAACTGTACAAGAGATGCCCCATTAGCTTCTCCAAACAGCAGGTGTTCCTTTAAACATGACACATCCACATGTAATATGAAGTGTTCAGTCATTGTTTCCAGAAGAACAGAACACCGTATGCTACTCGCTATCTGTATGTATGTATTCACACCTTATTCGTTTCCACCATTCTCCAACTCCATGTCACGGCATTTAGCGTTACAATACTTGGCATTAAAGGTTAGTACTTCACAGATAACTCTGTCACATCACCAGTAATGTAATGTCATATCGCCACTTTGTCCACACAGCAATACCGTTGCCAACTGACAGGGCTAAGATGAAAGAGGCAGTGACAGTACATAACGGGACATGTGTTGTGATTTCAGCTAAATAGGATTTGGCCACTACATGTACTGACTATTGGGAGAAGTAGGGTAATTGACTGCCAAATAAGCCATAGACTGTCCAACAGGTGAGCCAGGTGACTCTATTACTGTACACGTTCTTTGGTATTTTTTTTTGGTAATCTGTATTTTTTCAATGTGTTGTCTAGAAAAGTGGGAAATCGTATCCTGAATTAGACTGATAGTGATATATTTATAGGTTGAAACGCCTTACAGATATTGATAATTACAGACATTTAAATACTACACGTGTGTTTTATACCTCTAATTATGTTATCCCAGGTAATTTTCACCCTGTTATGCCGGGTGATCTTCGCTCTACCTTGAAAGTTTATAGATGAGAACGACACATGGTTATCGGCATCCCAGATGTCGTACTCCCTATTTAAGTCTCACATAGCTGTCACAGAAACAATAATATTATCTCGTCTTTGGAGACCCATGACCTCCCATGTATAACAAACCAGGACAACTACACATAATGACACTATACCTCAGGGGTTATTACATATTCTCATTACTAAATACCTTTGTTCATGCAGGCTTATTTGAAATAGTTTAAACCCAGGAACATATGGTGCATGTATATGGAAATGCATATTTAAATCAGCATCTGTTGGGGTATATCTCCAGACATCTTGGGCCGTTAGAGGCAGCCACAGCCTCCCTGGAGTCTGCATGTTTGTTTAAGTGATCCATCCTTCCTCCACGCAGCCCCACCTGCCGCCAGGCCTTATTAACACGCCACCCACCCCACAGTGTAAAGAACATGAAGACAGGTGAGATGATTGTCCTGGGATCCAGCTGCACCACTACACCTGTCATATACCAACCTCATCTCACTCTCAGGTGAGTTCACCTGCTCAAAGCCCACCTTTGACTTGTTCAAATGATCCAATAATATTCTTACCGCATAATGGCATTGGTGAAGGTGCGTGTGTGGGTATAGACTGACAGACGCCAGCCAGGTAGGGTGCAGGATCCACCTGCTGCTAGTCAATTACCCACCTGTTGGATCATCAGACAGGTAAAACGGTTAACAATTAGTGTACATTCTGCAGACTGCTACACTAGTTCAGCTACCTGCATCCTTGTGAGGTATAAGGTTTTGCAGCGGTGTTAACCCTTTAAACATAACGTTGCATTAAAGCAACATTTGTCATCATGATGCACCAAAGCTGTGCCGTGTGTAAGTAACTCACTGGTACTGCATTAGTGCATCATGCCGACCATTCGGGCGTATCTCCATCCCGTAGGATAGGAATGATACATGACGGCAGTTCTGGCGAAAAGAGGTATAGAACATTGAAACTATACGCGGCTCTTAAATCGTCTCATATGGTTAAATGGTGTGCTAAAATGCTCGCAGTTGAGATTCGAAAATTGAGCTTTCAAAATTGCATTTTGCGTTGTTATATGGGTAGGCCTCGTGCACGTAGCATGGGATACGCTACAAAGGGAGGAAATTGGGGTTCCATACTATTTTTGGTTCAATTCTTAGATAACAAGGCATGCTTTATTTCGTTTTCACTCTGCATTGTAATCAATACTTTCATACATGTCCAACGCTTGTTATTTCGGTGTTAGATTTCAGCCCGCCACTTGTCCCACAGGTAGACTGTTCAATTTGCATTCTTCACAGTCTTCAATCAGACATGGCATCGGTGACCACAGTTGAGATGTTTGTTGAGGGGAGCTTGTGAAGTTATGTACCATGTGAGTTGGGTTGTCAGCTAGAGGGGTGTGTGTATGGGGGTAGGGGGGGGGGCTGTCATACAGGGGCGTGATGCAGCCAGGGGCGGCACACGGGGATCCATCATTGTGTATGATGACGCCCCCACCCTCTACACGCCCCCCCCCCCCGCCCATCAGCCACCAACTCTATATCCCCCTACCTGATACACACCTATATAGCTACAATCCAGCTTCCTGTCTCCCCTGTAGCTACCCCTCCCTGGGCATTGTCCCCCAACCTGTAGGCCATGTATGATACATCACTGTAGGTGGCAGCACCTGGTGCCCCACCCACCTGCCTCCCCTGTCCCGTTACCTGTGTTACCTGTGCCCCTCCCCTACCTTACACTACATGTAGTTACCTTACCTGTGCACCACACAAAAAGTGGCCGTCTCGCTACTGATCACAGCAGCAATAGTCCAGTGAATGAAGAGAAATAAGCAGTCTAGGGTCAACAAAATTGCTACATGCAATTTTTTTGTTTTAATGGACACCCTGATATGTCTACTTCTCATAAAAAAAAAGTTTACAAAAATCGTCCTTGGGGAACCTGCCTAAAAATGGCCATTCCCAAAGTGACTCTAGGACCTATGGTATCTCCTCACAGGCATGCTATACACTGCACTATGCACCACACTGAATGCCTCTGGTAGGCACCACTCACCCCTCAATCCCCTTCTTTCTTTTTAGATATTGGCATTTGTTCTAAGATACCAAACTAGGTCAATTCTAAAAATAGCCTCATGCACTGTCCTACTTACAAGGCTTTCTGGTGCTGTATCTCTGATCACCAGTGTAAAGCACAGACAGCCTGCAGCTCTACAGGAAGGTCAGATATGCTAGTTTATAATGGTTAATGATACTATTATACGTCATGAACATGAGTTCTAATATATAATTTTTACTATATACCTTATAGTGCTGCAGCATTGGAGAGCTAGGAGCATTATTTCTGGCGACACCCATCAACAAAAAAGACTAAAGTACGCCATATACCACAGGAAAGCTCTGTTAATGGGCTTTTTAGATATGGTGCCTGTAAAAAGATCCAAGAATACCGCCAAAATCCAAGATGGCCACCAGAATTTCAGGATTTCATCTCCTGTGACCTAGATATGGCTTAGAATACTATTTTTAACACTGCCTACCCCCCTAAATTGGACCCAAGGAATTTAACATTTCTATTCTTCTTTTGCTAATATCAGTGGTTGCTTAGCAATGACTAGTCTAATTGTTTATCTGCCTAGCAACACAGTTTTCCATGGTCCTGAGGTTGACTATAATCATACCTACCCCCCCTAAATAGAACCCAAGCAATCCTGGAGACCCCCTCAGTGACTCTGGGGACCCTTCAGTAATTCTGTGGACCCTTGCAGTAGCTCTGGGGACCCCTTAAGTGACTTTTGGGACTGCTCTGGGGACCCTCCCAGCAGCTCTGGAGACCCTTCCAGTAGCTCTGGGAACCCCCACAATTCTAGTACTGTTCTAGTGTACTATGTGGTTAAGTGCGAGTGGTGAGAATGCCCCTTTAAGCTGCTCTGGGGACCGCTTCAGTTACACTGGGGAATCCTTCAGTGACTCTGTGATTCCCTTTAGTGACTCTGGGCATCCCTTCAGCGACTCTGTGGACCCTTCCAGTAGTTCTAGGGACCATTCCAGTAGCTCTGCACCCTCCCAGAGGCTTGAGACCCTACAGGTGGCTCTGGAGACCCTCCCAGTAAGTCTGGGACCCTCTGAGTGCTCTGGGAATCCCTTGAGAGGCTGTGATGACCCTTCCAGCGGCTCTTGGGACCCTTCTGGTTGCTCCCAGAGGACCTTTGCAGACTGTGGTAGCACCTCAGGTTGCTGTGGGTGCATCCTTGCTGATTCTGTAAACCCCTCTGCTGATTCTATGACCACATCTATCCCTGGAAACAGCCATGCTGGCTCTGGGTATACATACCCTGGCATTACTAAATGTCTACTAGCTCTGAAAACCTCTTTGCTGGTACCAAGGACAACTCCTCCTCCTATAGCGGGGATGACTAGATCATATTCTCCTCTACCAGGAACAAATAACTCATCTTCCCCTATACCAGGGATGACTAGATAATCTTCCCCTGTAACAGGGACGACCGTACCGACTCCCTCACAACCACTGAAGGGGTCCCTAGAGTCACTGAAGAGGTCCACAGAGCTACTGGAAGGGTCCACAGAGTCACTGGTAGGGTCCCCAGAGCTGCTAAAGGGGTGCCCAGAATCACTGAAGGGGTCCCCAGAGCTACTGGAAGGGTCCAAAGAGCTGCAGTAAGTACCCACAGGGGTTCAAATAGGACATACTTCTTGGAGGGCTAGGAATATGACACTATCCTAGTGTAGGCCTCATTGGCCCTAGCTATTCTATGGGATAGGGAAACTATCTGCAATGGCAAAATATGAGACTGTGAAAGAGTTTTATGATGTGTTCCTGCAAAAAAAAGATTTCAGCAGGAGATTGAGGAAGCAGGGAACAAATTGCTAGCAGCATTATATGGCCAGATGAAAGATTTAGACTCAGAGCATGCATATTTTTGACAGCAGAGTAAACATTTTCTTGTATGAATAATGGACTCAAATGCACCCTGGCCTGTAAACTGCAAAGGTATTACATAGATGAATACAGAATCTGTTGACACCTCGGACTGTTCGTTATAAAACCATGCAGCTTTTAAATAAACCTTTTATTCAATATTGGTTAGGTACTGCTCCTTTTGATAATATCTAGAGCTTTGACCTTGACCTTAGGTTACTGGTCGAATTTATGTGTATGTTTTAACTTCATGATGATTCACACCTTGTATCTTAAGTGCAGTGAACATAATGTTATAGTACTTCCAAAGCATGGTATATCATTGCAATAACCTTTACAAGATCTGGATTGCCCTTCATGCAACTCACACACTCTGTTTTTCCTGACCCACCTTGTATCAATGTACAGTTCAGTGATTAAAAAGAGGTATGGAGTGGATTTCATGTCCACATAGATGCAGACTTAGTGAATTAGTATTTTTGATTCATTATTGCAGTAAAACCACAAAATATGTGACCTTGACCTTGGAAAATAATTCTGATCAATGCATCTGTCGAAGCTGATGTCAATTGGTATATTATAATAGTGAATATGTCAATAAGAAGCGAGAATATGGCTGTTTAACATTGAGAGGGAGTACAAAGGCGGCCATGTTGGATTTCAGGCACTTCCCCAAGGAGGATTCCCGTAAACTTTTTTTTTCTGAAATGTGCATGTATCAAAGAGTTGAGAACCATTGAAAAAGCTAATGTAGCAATTTTGTTGACCCTGAAGTGTTCATTCACTGGACTACAAGCGAGTCAACCAGAAACCAAAACCCCCCTAAAACTTTCTCACAGAACCTCACCTGACACCCCCCTACCTCACCCCCCCCCCCTTACTCACCCCCCACCCCCAGCACCACTTCCAGGGGCTACCACCAACCTAGAAGTATTCCCGGCAGAGGCTGGTAAGAGGCCAAGTCAGGCTCACATTCCGCTACCTGTACAGGTACAGGTGCCAACATGAGGGGGTTGTAGGGCAGTGGTGGGCATGGTTACAGGTATACGGGTTAACAGCGCCCTCCTGTATGGGTGCACCTCGTTAGGCAGGGGTGCCCCTTAACCCCTGCTGCACCGGGGTACAGGGGGTTACGAGACGTGACAGGCACGACGCTGGTCATATGTGCTGCCTCGGGCTGTGGGGGAAGAATGGGTCCAAGTGTCTAATGTAGAAGTGGGCTCAACAACACTGACTTACCACCACCAGGATATTAAGATATCACTGTGTACTCCAACTGAAAATCTGATTTCTCGTCTACGAGATTTTTCAAGAAATGTCAAAATGTCAAAATGCACATGTCTATGAGATGCATATAATTGGAACACCGTTGGGAGATGCTAGGATCCTGCAACCAATTTATCTTAGTAGAAACTTTCTCTACTTCAAGAGCATGCATCAGCATAGGGCATACCGAGTATTGTAAAAATACAATGGGTCCATCAATTTTATTAGAGATATATATCATTCCCTCTTATCAGTGACCCTATATTCTTCATGGAGATGCAAGATAACGATCAGACATTTGCCCAAAGAGCAGAGGCTGACAGTGAATACAAAAGACCTGGACTCCTGTGATCATAGAACCAGATACTCTCACCCCGACAGGAGAGGACCTCACTAGTGCCGGTATATCCATCTGTCGTCATCCTACAGCCACTTGTTCAGGGACCTCGGACGCTGAATGCGTCCAGTAATAAGGCAATTTGCGACATGGGAGTTGGAGGCGGCAACGTTAGCTTCTATTGTGACAGTTGTCAAAACATGTACAACTGTAGTTGGGTATTGGGGGAGGAGGCCTTTCTCCACGGTCCTCCACGCTTGGCCGGATCACTGAGTCCCTCACCCCCAACCCCTCCCCACCCTCCCCTTCTAACGGCACCTTACCGACTAGGTCACGTGACACACAGGATTCCGGCCGCCATTATGACTTTCACTGACTGCTGGTGCCGGGCAATTACAGCAGCTTGTGACCTTTGTCGGGGCCCAGCAGGCCGGGGCCCAGCCTCCAGAGGGAGACACGGGCTGTCACAGGTGTCATGTGGTTTATTATCATTATCACAATACCCAGGGGGAGACTTGCAGGTAGCCACCCAGCACAGTATAGAAATGTTGTCACTGATGTATTGGCTTTACTAGATAACAGAGAAGGGGAAAGTGTGCCCGAGGTGTCAAGGCACTCGCCCAGGTTATTATCGAAATGCAGTCATCTGAATTTGTGTTTATTCTGATGAGGGAGGGAGGGTTTTATTTCCACCTGTCTATGTGTATGGAATTCGTTAATATAGTCGTATGTACCTTGTACATCTATTCACATCTTGGTCGTTAGGTCATTTATCATACAATATCCATAAAACACCTACTCTACCTACATCCAGTGCCATACGTTGTGAGTGTAAGCCCCATGTTATTTCTATATACATATTCAAGAAGACAAATGAAAGTACATGTACATCTATATTTACTTAAGGTTCGTTACCTCTAGAAGTGTTCACAGCTGATCCAACACATCTTCAAGCATTGCCTTACCTGAAAGATATAAAAGGGACAACAATTAAATACAGTGTCTTTTTATAGCAAATACAATATCCCACAGACACAGGCCTACATATGCATGTATTTTGGCTACTCTAAACAGTTGGATTAAATGACAATTTGGATGACAGGTTCTAAATAATTATGAAGGTTACTATGACTAATTTTCATACATGTAGCTGGTTCTCATACATGTAGCTGGTCTCTCTTCCCTCCCACAAACCACCATATCAGAAATATGGAAGCAGAGAACATATGGAACTGAAAGACCATGTGGTGTGCTCATGTCACCCTGAGATGTCCTCCAGGTTGCACAGGTCGTGGGAACCTTACATGAGACACAGTGAGTACTTCTCACAGGTAGGTCTCACCTGACCACACACTGCCCAGGTAAACCACAGGTAGTAACCCGGTCTATGGGTGAGGTAAAGGTGGTTTGTGACTGCCAGTACTCACGTCACCCCATCACCCTATTCTTCAAGTGACCTTTTGGGGGCATTGTGGCTGACCCATCAATAGCCTTCTTTTTTTAAATTTCAACTAAGGAGTCCTCTTAAACCGCACACTCCATGTTTTTTACTGCTCCCTCAGCAGAAATCACATCCTCACATGATCAGGCTGACCTCGGTATGACCTTGTGTGTGACCTTGACCATGTCCCATTGAGAGAGAGAAGAAAGCTTTCATGTTGAGAGCACGGCTTGTATTACCCCCTCAGACACTGGGACCAGACAGGGCTAACCTCATCACATGATCAAGCTGACCTTGGAATAACGTTTCAGTGACCTTGGGAATGACCTTAGCACATCCTCCAAGGTGGGGAATCACCGTGACCCTGCGTGTTGTATATGACCTGCGTGATTTTGCTTTTTTGAAAGCTAACCGTCTGGTGGGTGGACGATCATGACTGACCAGTTTAACTAACGGTCTACAGGCAGTACAGGTACTGGAGGCGATGACATGTCTAGGTGCCGAGATCGTGCCATGCCCTGTGGCTAACCACCTGCCCTACTGTCCGCCGCGAGTCGCAACCCACGCAACCCATGGAGCAAGGAAACTGAGGTCCTTATGGAACCACACATTTCCTTCAGCTACAACATGTAGCAGTATTGATTAATTGTAATGAATAGATAGACCGATGAGGATCTTCAAGGTCTGAAAGGAATGACTTAAACCATCATGTTTAGGGATCATTCAAATACGACAGGTGCCCCTTCTCTTAACCTTTCGTATCCAACATCGAAATCATTGTCATAATTTCTCTCCAATATCGGTCATTCGCCATATATTACACTTGTGGGGATGACATCATGCTTGATACACCCCCAACCTGAGAGGGATTACTATTAAGTTGAGTGAACCTGGGGGAGAAGTAATATCGAGAGTTGAGAGAGCCTCTACTCGGTGGTTCCATGGTTGAGCACGGGGCATTCTAACCGTTGGTCGTAAATCCCCACCTTTAGATTAAGACAGGATTCTCGTTGACAGCCGACACCACCTTGTCCTCCTGCCTCCCTGACGGTGGCGACATCACACAGGCCAGCCCTGCACACTTATACTACTAACCCTTTAAGGTCAGCACATTGATTTATTATGCTATGCCCTTCAGTGTTATGGAGCATGGAATCAATATAGCCTTTGGGAGTGGGCTGTATCCATGCATCATGCCGACCTTTCGGGAGTGTATCAACCGCATGCAGTCCAGGCGAGTTACACGTCAAGGTTTCACTCATGCATCATGCCGACAAAGGGCACATCATATTAAATCACTCTGCGACCATCAAAGGGCTAAAGTCAACAAAAGCCCGCCTCCACTCCCCACCTGCCCGCGAGGGGGCGGGACCATGGTCAGGCCCCAGTGCGCAGGGCTGTGTCACGGATCTAAGATGGGGATCCAGGCAGGCGTGGCCGCGGGGCAGGTGGTGACACGTGCCCAGGTAACTCCAGTACCCGGGTACATGGGGTGTGGGGGTCGTGTAGGGGGGACACATGCTAACATGAAAGGTAACCCGCCACCCCCTCCACACCCACACAGCCCACCCCGGATCCCGACCGTTAAGGGCTACGGGTAATCCTCCCGTGTCCATGCTTTTACATGTCAAATGATTAAAGAGCCTTGAACATGGCTGACCTCCGCATGCTCCCTGGTATATCTACATAGACTATACATGTAGAACTTGGCATGGGTTGTGCGCTTCTTGCATGTGACACTGCGGTTAAGTGTGTAAGTGGTGCAATTATAATTATAGCACGTTAATCACACATAAATACATGGTGTGCATAATACTGCAATTATGTATTTAATATCACAATGTTTATAGGATAATTTCTTATTTTTTTCAGATGAATGGTAAGGAGTTATCCGTTAATGGCATAATTATTTCCTCTGAGAGAGTGGAGAAACCCCCACTGAACAACATCTTCACATACGTTACATACATGTCCCATTATACCTAAATATGATTGGAAGCTGAATGAGAAACGCAACCTCCGCTGTTAATCATTTAACATGCATCCCCGCTTTACATGATATAGCAAAAATAATACAACCAGTATTGGAATACACGTCTTCAGAACACCAACACACGAGTCCTATGAACATGCATACACCCTCAGAAAAGTCAAGCAGTGCCTGACTTTCAGGTGAGAGTGGTTTTAGCGACAATGACGCTGACTTTTCTGTGTGTGTACCACTATCACATCCCTAGTTACGCAAGATCACGTGTCTAAATGTGCGTTCTGATGAGACAGAAATGTAACAATTTTACCATATACGATTACGGCACGATTAAGGTACAATACTTATTATGTTTATATCAGTAGGGGGGAAGTGAACTTCCCCCCTACACTGAAAATCCATAGATTGAAAGGGTTAGTCAGTTCAGACTATCCTAGGTTGGTCATATGAGTGTTAGTCATGATGGCAAAGTTATATTCAAAAATGACTGAGGGTTCAGTCAGTAGTGGCTAACCTAGGTTCATCATTGGTGTGTTGTATTTGTATACCACTAGTTGGGGCCACCTGTCATGACCACTCGGTGGCTCCCCCTGGAAATAAAAAGACTAAGGTGGGTTGGTCAGTCCTGACCAACCTGACAATAATAACTGACCTATGTTGGGCGTATAGGGATCCAAAAAATGACTAACTAGGTTAGGCACTAGTGACTGAGAGGTTGGGCGTATAGGGAGCCTAGGAATATCAGTGTACTTATATCCATATAGCTGGAAGCAATGGGCGAATTAAGAGGGATAAGCTACGATAACCACCATAATATTCCACCTATTTCACATGAGTACTGGATACTACAGGTGAGTCCATACGCCACAGATGGTATCAGTAGATAACAGGTGTGGGCCTCTCTGACCCCCAGCCACACTGACAGAAGGCTGCTTGTCAGGGATCTTTATTACCCCGGTAAACCTTACTTCTGCCCCAAGCATCCATACAGCTACCCCGATACACGACTTGAGCATGACGACGCTGCACAATTTCAAGGTGGCCATTGGGCTTTAACCCTTAGAGGACGGTGTGATGCATATGTATACTTCATATGCATGATACACCGATGCAGTGCCAACGGGTAACTCAACGGGTAACTCACCGGCGCTGCATCGGTGCGTCATGCATGTAGTGTATCAACCCAATAAGGTGAATTGCATGAGGCAACATTTTTTAAATAAAGCACCGCTGAGTTTTCATGGATTATGATGACAAAATGGTGTATAGTGCATTAAACACTACGTTTTCTTTAAATGGTTAGGCATGGCGAGGCTGGCCAAATTAGACGTGGTCATTGGGTTTACCGGTGGTGCTATGAGGGGTGCAACTTTCGATTGTGTGTACCTGTGATGTGAATTTAGCGGACAATACGACAGGTGGCAATAAGTGTGACCACCAAGTTGGAACCGTTTTATGTGAAAGTATGTTGCGGTTTGCTATGCTTTATGAGGTACATAAGGTGGTCTTAGGGAGGTGGGTTAAACCAACAGTCTGCCGACCTTTCCAATAAGTCTTGCGGTTTCCCCTGGACGTAGAAAGACAAACACTGTTCCTATATTAGTAATTACGTTTGCAAAAATGTAAAAACAAGTACCCGGTATCACATATATGAGAAGCAGGCGCCGCATTGAAGGACTATTGTGTATTGGTCTCTTGTCGCTCTATATCTAAACAGTGAAAGATGGACTATATGCATTGGTCACACAGTTTCGCCATTAGCTCGTTTTTGAATCTAAGGAAGCGTCCTAAGACCAACCGATGCATCAATGTATCAATAATTGTAGTAATGCCAGCTAATACTTATACTACTGTCGGCGCAGTAGGCCTGCTGGTGGCTCCACCTGGCTTCTCTGAGGTGAACCATGTCGTGGCCTCTGACCCGGTCCAGGTAAGCTTGGCTAAACTGGTAAATTACTACTCCTTCTTTGTGAAGACAGATTCAAACTGGTCTTACATGGATGACCCTGCCCTAAGGTGGCACACTGCCGACATGTATTCCGCCTCTTGTAATAACAGAAGTCTACAGAGACTGGGGGAGTGGCTATGTCCCTGCTGACCCCACCTCACCAGACGTGAACAGGTGAGAGTAGTGCCAGGTAACATAAGGAACAAGGAGGCTATCATGGAGTCCCTAGTTATACAGCCTCATGTAACCCTACCTCCAGGTCCTATTGTCAGGGTCAGGGGTAAAACACGTCATGGGGATGGCTACCCTCAAGCAGCATATAATACGGGGTATCATCTAAACCTAAAATAGGCAATCTCTACTTCCCGAGTACAAGTGCATAGATTATTATTTGACGTTTGAGGGGTTTTATTTGAATATTCAGTATCAGAAAACCTGTTATCGCCATGCCATGTGGAGGTAATGCAGCAGTGAGTAGACAATTAAAGGCCAACATCTGATATTTTACCTCAACATTTGCAGACAAACATCTGACTCCCACCTCAGCTGTCAGGAAACTGGTATGCTGAAGGAATTCTTGAGGAAATTGATGGTAATGGTTAAAAGTGCAATAAGTTACAATGAACTAAAACTGACCAATATGGCAATAATTCATAGGGAAATATTCTGACCCCTGTCCAAATCAGCTCCATATGCATCAGTATCAGCAACAATCACGCCCCTTAGCTGACGGCATACCTGCACCCTGACCATGTCCATACCAATCAAACATTCAGGAATTCTCACAGTGGGACAACGGCGACACCTGCCCCACGCGACCCCGGGTGGACAGCGGGAGAACTAAACAGTCGCCGGCACCACCTATGGCGCCTGGAGGACACTATGAGAGTGGAGGGGTTTTGGAAAAGGGGGAGTTAGCAGGGGAGTTCTCCAGGCCCAGTGGTATACCCTGTATGCTAGAATTATTAGACTTAATGGAAAATTCCATTTGAAATTTGACCTTGAGTAAGATAAACAGCAATTGACCTTATCTTTGAAAGGTCATAGCGCGCTAAGTAAGGAGGTCGAACTGATATGATTTGTGAGTGCAGGATTTCATCCACGTATTCACACACATGTGTAGAACTGAGAAATTTGGTTTAATGGATGTTCTCATAGAAGGGTGAATCCTGTTCAGTGAGATCCAAATGGGTCTTTGTGGAGAAACCTGATATGGTGGCAGGTTGGGAGATGGTTAATCATAAAGGTCCCCCGACCTGGAAGACATGATATGAAAGGAGGTTTTGAATTTCACTCAATGACAAGGGCTTTCTGTCAGACCCAAGATGAATCTGTGCATTATGTTCACGCTCCACGTGCCTTAGGTGTTGACTGTAGAGGTATAGTATAGGATTATCCCTTTACACGTCCACCTCTCACCCTCCCACCCACAACACACATGCCTGGCGCGTGTCATAAAGCAAGCCTCTGAAGCATCCTCAAAGATACCAGACCCCAGCCAAGGGCTGACCCCTCAAACAAAACGTGTGACCTGCAGGCCCCACTCGGTCCTACGCGGCCTCTCCAGGCCCGTCTCCAGTGTCTTCAGGTGGGCGCTGTAAGGGGAGAGCTCTGGGTGAAGCCTCCCACTGACCTAGGTCACTACTGTGTGGTGGCGGGATGCTACAGCGAGGTGTCACCATGGTGACCGGCTCCATGCCCGCCATGTTTGTTGTACTGGTATCAACCTCCCTCTGTGGTGAAGCAGCAAACAAAATGGCACGCGCCAAGCCTGGGGGTTCTCAGGTAGATCCTACACAGGACGCACCTTCTTTTCACCACTCCCCAGTCCACAAAACGTAAGACATCTCTTATCTTGGTTTGATTTCTACAGAGAAGTAATTAAATGTCGACATTCCAGTGGGACTGAGAAAGTAGGCAATCCTACAGATGTAGGAAAAGCAGCATCTCTACTAGGTTGTGAACTGTTTATGCATTCACGTCGTACTAGTATGTATAGCTATGTATGTGTATACCTTTTAAGTCAAAACTGAGTACACTGAGTGTTATCGGAAAATTACATGTGAAATAGCATCACGATGTGCATATGTTTAGGCTAATTGTCCATGTAATTACCAATCAGTAGTAGGCATGATGAAGATGCATCTATGCCATTAGCCACACCTGTGCACACCTCAGGGAAAGTGGGACAATAGTGCAAGTCATTCGCGGTCTACATTCGCATGTCCTCTGCACATTCAATGATTCATGTATATTGTGCCTTTGTAAAAGCAGGCTGTGGGGTTCAGGCACTAATAGCACTGACCACTGGGAGGAGGGAGGGGGACACAGGAAGGGTCAAGCCGTTTTGGACATCTTTACTGATGACCAGTTTGACATTGACAAAAGAGGCTGAAAGAACATGTTCATGGTTATTCATATAGTCATGTTAACTCCGATGACCACCTGTTTAGGCCCCTATCACTATGCCCCCGTCTCCCCTACCACGGCTACCACCAGAGGCGCTGCATCTGCTTTGGCCGCTAGGTGTCTCTGAGTGACATGCTCCATTGCTACAAGAGGGCGCTGCGATCACGTGGGTCACAATGGCCACGCCTCCTGGGATGTGGTGACAAAAGGCAGGCACGTCACAGGGAGGACGTATTGTCACGTCATCTCCTTATCAGATTGGCGTTATGTCTCTATGAAACACCCACTCCCTGTGGCACTGTTGTGTGCTGGGTGTGCACGGTGTGAAATGCATTCAGCCACCAGGGCACTAACTCCCACTAACTACGCCTACTGTGTGTATGGTGAACAGAGGGCTAGGGCATGCCAAGTAAAGGGCGGGTGTTACCTTTGGCTCTGCTATTCAAATGGTTGGCTTTAGGACCTGTCGATACTCATGGGAACCTAGATAGTACTAGATAGGCATGTGACTGAAAAGGAACTGTATCACTGTAGGCGATGCCACCAAGGCCTTAGCATTCGAACCCAGTCTGAGGGGCTAGTCTGCAGCAAAAGTATTACAGGGGGGTGATTTACAATTAATAGAACTTTATTTGTGGAATTGAACGCTGACACAGCAAACTAAGATACTATCCAGAATATAGTGAAGACATTTGGCATTTGAATATTATCTATAAAACCACCAATATGTTAATGGTCACCATTAATGCTCGATTGGCAAGTCAGCACAATCCCAGGGCACAATCTCATGCCTGCCTGTCATAGTCACGATAGTGAAGGTAATTGAGATTTGGTGAAGGGTCTGTAACGGGTGTAAGCACTACCAGCTGCCCCCACGTCCTGTATAGTACTGGTGGTGCCATGTCGTGTGTTCCCTGGAGAGACTGCTGCCTCCAACCAGCCACCAGGCACCTCAGGCTGACCACTGCTGACGTTCACCCAGGGGTGACTGGACACGGGTCATTGGGTGGGGTCACTTCCCTCGTCAACTTCCAAAGAAGTCAAACTTTGACCAGCAGAGTGGGTGGGTGGAGGTTGATTCCAGGGCAGTAGGGAGGGGGATACAATGGTAGCGCTGCCTGTACATGTCACATTGTCAGCCTCTTCCTCCTGTAGAGGGCACCACCTCCCCCATTCAGCATGTATCAATGACATGCTGCCCTGTGAATAGCATGTGAGACATGTGACAAATCACCACCACCACATGCTCCTCACACACGCTCCTCACCGCTCACCCTAGTCACGTGGGCCGAGCGCCCCACCCCCTGGTGCCAAATCCACAAAGCTGTTTGCCCAGAACCACCGGTGAGGGCGCTAATATTATGTGACCTCTGACCTCACGTCGGCTGAGGTCAAGGTCGGTAGTGAGGTCTGCTGGGTAATTTACTGTCGTTTTATGTAAGATAGAATAATATCAATTGAGCGTGAGACAAGCCATGAAAACTCGGTTGTAGTTGCTGTGATGAATGTCTTCTACCATGATTTATATCAGTCTATTACTTGCATTCTGATGAGTTTAGCTCGAGGCTAGCCACTACTAATATGCAGTTGAACAGATGCATGGTATCCCGTCGGTATTACGCTGCTGTCACCTCAAAACCCATGCACGATTTACAGTGGACCTTACTTCAAACAACCATGTCACAAATGTAAAGTGTTTTCATTTATCTTGCGTTATTATTAGCAGGCATTAAACCACATTAAAACTGATACACCTTTTGTACACACCTCCAATGGCACATGTCGACAAAATCACATAGGCAAATAGCAAAGTTCAAACCTACACCTTCACCTCTGTTATCATTAAAACTCTCTGCAGGTGGTTTGTTATCCCCTCTCCTATGGACACGCGACTCTTCACAGTAGAGAACGCCACAGGGGGTCCCCATTAATGATGCTCTATATTTGAACAAAGTCCACTGATTACTCGGTACAATACGGAATCCAATCACCAACAGACCCCAGCACAGCAACCCAAAGTGCTTCGTTATCTACTAATAATACAGTCAACTCCCTCTATTGCGGACACCCTTGGGACTTCTCAAAAATGGCCGCATTGGTGGGGTGGCCGCACTGGAGGGAGTTAGGGGTCCAGGACAAATTTATGTAAATATAGGAATGATTTTTTTTTAATTCAGACCTTCTCATCCAGAATGCGGAAAATCTTCTTTGTTATGCTTTATGTGGTAGGTATTCAATGGAAGCTACCAGTACATTACAACACATATATTGTACTGAATTGATATGTCTGACAATTCTCATCAATTGCATTTATAAATTGTAATCACAGGTAACCAACAATGCATCGCTTTATACTAGATGGGAATTTGGGGGGTGGGGGGGGGGGGGACTCTGGGCTATGTCCGTGAGGGGGAGGTGTCAGAAGCCTGCCACGATGGGGTGGGGGGAGGTGCGGGGTGAGCTTTAACACCTTCTCCTTCCCAAAGTGTGTGTATGTGTATGGGAGGGGGCGGGTGGCAGTTGGTTTGGTACTGGTGTCCGAGCAGGAGATGTCAGGCTATTGTAGCGATTTGTTCGCTCAGTGGCTTCTCCAAGACGGTATACTTCAATGAGGGGGGAGGGGGCAACCTCCTCTCATTAAACCATAACGCATATACCTGCACTCAAGATACATATACCTACTTAATTATCATACACTAGAACAAGGAGCCGATCCTTATGCTATATTCTCAAGCCTGGAAATTGTTCAGGAATGGATACTCTACGTATCTCTGACAGGAAGTATGTGGCTTTTTAAATCTCTTTTCAAATAATTTGAGAATTAATTTCTATAAAGTGGCCGCATTAGAGGAAGAAATATGCCATTTGGGACTGAGAAATAGGTGTCCGCAGGGCGGGGTGGCCGCATTAGAGGGGTGGCCGCATTAGGGAGAGTTCTTTACATTAAATTAAAGAGAAAAATCGTTGGTACTTTCCAAAAATGGCCTTAATGGCGAGGTGGCCGCAATGGAGGGGTGGCCGTTAGGAGGGAGTTGACTGTACCATGCTCACATTACAATGCATGTCTGACAGATTCTCCAGGCTGCAACGTTGCTGTCATTTTACGAGACATGCATACCTTTTGTTTACATGAGCTCCCATATGGCTGCCCCCGGCGCCGGGGACATGATTTGCATGCTGTAATATTCTGCTCTATTCATTTCCTCATCCGGGGAATGACCTCACCATGGCAACCGCCATTAGCGGAACAAAGATGGCGCCGGTGAAAAGTGCCCGGATCATGCCGTCACGCTTCACTAAACTTTGAGGGGGTGGGGTACTATGGGGACTTCAGATTACATGTATTTTTTTTTAATCTTATGTTGTTTGCAGTTAACAGTATGTGAGTTCTGATGAGCAATATATTCCACTACGTTTATAGAGGCAAATTGAGGCTCGATGTAGATGATATGAAGCATAATAATATTATTATTGTATTATCGCTTGTTGCTATCCCCCTTTTTGGTCGTTGTGTGTATGGTAGCCCTCTGCCTGTAACTACAGTTTGTACCTATTATCGAGAGCATTTGGATACGTACATGACTTCATGTCATAAATACCCTTGGACCAGCATTATAATTTTACCCTCCCCCCCCCCCCCCCTATTCCCAGGGAAAGTATGGCCAGGACGGATTTGAAAAAGGTTCCCATGACTGAGTAGTAACCTGACGACACGTCAACCTCTAGTAGTAGCACCAGTATACCACATTCCCACCAACATTTACTCTGCTTCATTCACAGTATACCACATTCCCACCAACATTTACTCTGCTTCATCAGCTACGTGCTGGATGCTTAGTTGGACAATCCGCCACAAGGTGTCAGCACTGCGGCCTCCAGGTAGGAGAGGACAGGTGCCCCGAGGTCCTCCTGCCCACTGAGGTGTGGGGAGGCGACCAGGTGTGCTCCCCTTATCTGTTTACCTGGCCAACTCACCTGTGCTTTCCGTGTAAATCATCCCTCCCCGATGCTCTGCCTCATGCAGCCACAGCCACGGTCCACCAGTTTATCCACACTGGCTTCCTGTGCACTGTCTCCCAGGATGCATGTTCTTTTCAGTCCTCCTCTGAATACAGCATGAACATGCTTGTACAGTGCATATCATGAATTTCCACCCCACTGAGTCCCCACCATTGTACTACATGGTCTCTGTCTGTCTGGGTCAGTTTAATGGGAAACATATGGAAAAGACCTGCAGGCCAAGAGGAGCTCTCCAGGCATGTACATAATTACCTGCAGGTATAACCATCCCCCAGGGACAAGACACATTCTTTGAATGGTGCACTACAATGCCACTCGGCCTCAAGTGGGACACGTTGAGGCAGGTTACACCACAAACACTACTATATAGTGCCTCTCCACGGACCAAACCCACTCACATGGATCTCAATGAGGACATCCTCTCCCTCAGGCTCTAGCAACACTCCAGAATTAATAGGCGTATTTATGCCTTGCGAAATAAACTCATTATGCCTATGAGTCTGTGGTGAATATTATATTGGGTCCCACAGGGTAGGAATAGACACCAATACGACTAAGTAATTGATTTGACAAGAAAAGATATTCTTTCTGAAGGAGATTTTCCAATCCTTCTACTTAAAATAGCCCCATCCCTCCCACCGGAAGTGGTTCTCGATCTCATGTATTTTAAGTGTTTTGCTAAGGGAACCTACGGTGGTCCTCGAGTATATCCTTGGTTAATAAATAGCTTTATTTTCCTATTTGAGTCCCTTGTGAGAAGGATGCGTGGTTGATGGGGATTAAGGGAAGAGCCACGAGTAGAAAAGGTTAAGAGTGTTTGGTAATTAGGACTAGTTCCTTCAAATTATACTGAAGGGGGCCAAGAAACTCCCCAGACACTTAATCCTACCAATTTCCCACCAGTGGAGGCCTCTGTCGGCGCTGTCTATCTCCAGGCTCCTCACAATAGATCCTCCACCTCCCCAGTCTAATCCTACCCTGACCCTGCCGACACCTGTAGGGCATCGCCCCCCTCCCCACTACATACACGTACATACTACACACATACCCCAGCATGCTGATGTTCCTTTAGCAGCCCCTGGTGACCCCCCTGGTCAGTCCTCTGATGATGAGTGAGTCGGGGAGACGAGGCAGAAACATGGCCCAGCCTCCAAGTGCGGCATCACGCAGCATCACGCGCGTCTTCATAAAAGGTGTTTGATTAAAAATGTGCGCCGACTGCGGGTTGTGTGAACTCTGCTCCATCCGCCCGGAGGGGAAGCTGGCCCTGGGTGAGTGGTCATGGGACATGGGGTGGGGGAGGTTAAAGCCAGGGTTAACACCCGCATACAGGCAAACACGAATACCTGTACTTCTGCTCAGGTTGCTGAAATAGTTATTTCGTCTCCCTAGAGCTTAGTGTATATATACATGTTGGCTGTTGTATACCTTCAATCATCTTAGTGCACAAGGCCATGTATGCATTGTCCATGGATGTTCTTTATGGACACCCCCAATCTAACCACTGACCATTAGCTATACAATGGTTCCTATACAATACCACTTGTATTAAGATTCCGTAGACTGAATAATGGCTGCGTGTGTATAAATACACATGTACCTGTATATCAATAATGTCTCAGCGGTCCAATATCTCCCAGATGAAATCTGCCCAAACTGTGTGGTTTGTGTGGTCAATCAGAGCACCTGTGTGATGGACTTGTATGGGGGCTCAAGCAGGTTTCCAGAGAATCACAATATGGTCTTGACCACACACAAACAAATCGAACCCCCCTTAAGAAAGAAGACACCCTTCCCTCCCTGCTCCCACTAATAAGGTGATACTTTGAAGTCCCCCCACAGCCCAGGATGAACAGTAGACGCTAAAAGCTTGCTCTATTGTTGGTGCTCGGCCCCGGCCCCACCAAACAGGATTAGCTATAGAGCAGGGTCTTAGCAATCTCCATGTGTAAAAGTGTCCCTACTAAGCCCAATCTGTCTGAGATGGGGCAGGATTCAGACCACATCTTCCAACCCAGAGCACACGCTCAGGGACCCCCTCAAACACCAACCGTTAGCCCAACCAGAAAAGCTAGATTTGAAGTGGAGATATGGCCAGGTAGAGATTGACCAGTCCCTAGGGAGTGTTAACCAGTATAGGGTTTGCTTTGCTTAAACCTATATCTATAGAGGTGGGATGCTTTCTACAATGGGAGTCATCAAGTGTCACTTTGTTTATTAGGCCTCCTCCCTCTAGGTGGGTATACATAGGAGCAGTACCTGGGAGACGTACCTGATAAGAGCCTACTGCTTATCCATCAAGGTGGCAATAAAAAGGTTTAGTTGGAAGGACATGTGCTTCGTCACCATTCATCACTATGCCACACTCCCAATATCCACATATATAGGCTGCTATTATAGCACAACACAACGGTCAGCCTCCTACTAAGGTCCACCCTTTTGATCCTGTACTCTCTATTCTTTACTTGCCCTAGAGGGGGCATAGCAACTGGAGATGCGCTAGGTGTATAATATATGGACACCTCTTGACCGTTGTAAAGGCCCTTCCCCTAAGTTTAGACCCACACAGGGCCTGCTGAGAGGCACCTTGGTGCTTGACCACTGCCTGCTGGGTCCTTAGTTGGTGAGCTGGGTGTGGGGCTAACTGTACTTGACGTAGCAGGCACTGATCACAGACCCACCAAGTGATGCCCCTGATGCCCCCCTGGTGGCACTGATGGCCATCCACCAGATCCCTCACCCACCCACAAAGCGCCACGTTCCCAGCTCTCCGGGTAGCCGACGACAAGTTTTAATTTCACCACCGTCAGTCCAGCCCCTAGCAAAGACTACAATGGGGGATGCAGGAGGAGAGGCTATCTCACTGGGTCATTAGTGGGCTGGGGGAGTGGAGGTGGGTTAAATTTGTCTGGAGTCTGGAGGGGAGGTTACTCAGGTAGGGGCGAGTTTGTACGTTAAGAACACCTGTGTGTGTTGGATGGGATGATGTATGTGTGATGATCAGTGAGTGTCCAGCCAGGTGAGCCATTAAAAGAACAACTCTCCCACCAAACTGACCAAACCTATCCCACCGAGACATTTTCAGTGGTTTTCCTACTTTTAAGTGATGTCTTCTTGCCCCGCAGATGGATTCGAGATTATTTTCGATAATTTGAGGTCCACTAAATGCTGTCTAATTAGCAGTCGGTGTTCTTCAGAATTTAGACAAGGATTTAATGGCCAGCTGCTCTCTAGAAATTCCCAGCATCTGAGCCCTCGATCCTAATCTCATAGAATCTCACTTCACCCACCTGGCCAGTTTCTACAGATCGTACATCCAGAACACCTCATCAGTACACAAATCCTGTCTAATTAACAATCTATGCTATTTTATTAAAATTGGTCGGGATAAGCATAAAAGCTGGTAGCACTGCACGTCACTCGAAATGCTCAGCTCACGTCCCTCGATCCTAATCCCTGGGAATTTCGCTTCACACACCTGGCAGGGTTGCCTACCTTGTAGGACACATCATTGGTCATAGTTAATAACCCTACTCTACACGCCAGTATGGCCACCAGACTACACCAGCTGTGGCTACCTCCACTAGAGTAGCCGTGTTCTAGGGTATATAGCGAAGTCCATAATTACATAGAGCTGATTATACACATACACCAGTGCACGTCGCACTATCTGCGTCTTTATGTCACAATTTCTTCATCTTTCTGTCTAGTTTCTGACAAGTATAATTGCGTGAGGACCACTCACTGTCTGTACTTTGCAATGTCCAGCAGATTTCATTTGACAAATCTCTTTTGGGTATAAACCCCCTCATTGTCCAGGGTAAACAGCCACTTGCCTGCATTTCAGTTTTCTATTTCCAGTAGGGTTTGGGGCTGCTCTCACTATCGCATCCAGACCCTGCACTGAACCCCAACCTATGTGTGCTACTGCATTGTCCCCTTCATCAGAAAGGCAAACACGAGTGTGGAAATTGAATTAGCCCATTGAGAATGGGAGTGGAAACTCAGGGGGCACTCCCCGGTTTTTAAAAAGAAATATAATTCAAAACAGAAATATCCCTTTTTAATGGTTCTTATGGGGCACCAGATGTTTACATTAATCTCTGACATTACACACTAAACTTACATGAAAGACCTTCAAGTCAGGAGCACCACGCGGGGGGTAGCAGCAGAGCAGATGTTTTCTCCCGTTTTGTCAAGTATTGTTCTACACCCAAGAGAGCTAGTTTCGGGGCTAGTCTATAGTCATAGGCCTCGTTAACATTACACAACTGATCTCCTCCCAATAAAGTTACACACTTGTTAAATTGTGGAAATTTGTTGGCCTTTTTTTTCCAACTTCCTTTAGGGGACAAAGTGTCAATATAATATATTTTCTCTTTTTTTCTATCTGGTTCCTTTCAACATTGAATCTGCAATAGTCGATGTGCACGTGCTGCTAATTTTCCTCTCTGTAAATTGAGTTGATAAGAGCATGTCTCTGGCAGATCGCCAGTCTCTGTGATTATGTCAGTGTTCTGCCTCTTCACAGTGCATTAGGTGGGGCCGTTACGGTGGGCATCTAAAAAAGACTAACTTTCCCCAAACCCCAACCACCCGCCGACTAAAACACCAGATTCCTTGAATGACGACGCCTGGCCATACGCGGGGGGTACTTTTCAAAAAATAGTAAACAGAAACCGCGCCCATTTTGGTAATGTCTGCAGTCCTCGGTTACACAATATGCAGGAGTCATGCACGGCTGAGCATTGGTGACCCACAAATTGGGGGAAGGAATACAATGGGGGAGGGGGAGCAGCCCAAACCCGGCAACCCAAACTACCATTTGTAAGCCCCCTGTCATTATGATGATGTCCCGGGAGCAGGGTGAACCATGCATAAGGCACTTAGAACATGGCAGATCTATTCTAAGCATGATGGCTGCCTGAGACCGAGGCCCCTCTTGTAAGCAGCTGCGTAACGCCTGTAACTCATATACCACGTCCCAGCCTCATACATGTGTTGTGAAGGAACCGTGGTGAATCCGGCTACTAGTATACCTCTCTCCCTCTACCATTGCCTCTCTATGGGGCTCTACTCTGATAAAGCTACATGACAAACTGATCTCTTATCTGTGGCGAGGAAAGATCCCTCGGCACCAAGGTAAAATTCAGGTGTAAAGTGTACAAAGCCTTATTACTTATTGGAGACTCAAGCAAGGCTATAATCAGGTCGGAGCCTTATAATCATTGTGCCTTGTTTTACAAATACAAATTATCAATGTGAGCTCGTTATTGTTTTAACTGATTGAAACACCCCACTAGAAGGTGAGAGAATGTATGTCCCTACCGACTGAGGTCAATCTAAAGACGTTAATTATGCAGTGCCAATATACTAGTAGTTTAATGGTAATATTTGATAAAGAATGTTTTAATCATGCATACAAAATGATGTATTTCACACCACACCAACAGCTTCCCTGCCTTATCACATTCCCCCGAGGAGGCTCTTAAATTTGTTTAAAATTTAAGATTATACTGTCACGCGGATGCCCAGGCACGTAATACCTGACAGATTATTAATAGCTGAGCTATATCAAATCTAAAAAAAGTTTTAATAGCATTTTATCCTATGATAAGCAGCTTGTTGGCCATAGAATTAACATAGCAGGTGTTATGGAACAATATTGAGATCCCACTGATTCGCATAGTAATTAATTGCAACTCTACTCACCCTAACAAAAGCCTTATTCATAGCTCGGTGTCATCACCACAAAAAAGGTGAACATATAAAAAGTGACTTGACTTAGAATCGGTTCACGCCTGTAATGAGCTCATTTAGCATGGATACTTCACGTGATGGGACTGTCAAAACAGACCTGTCATACCAACCAGCTATAAACTTTCAAATTCTAAAACGGTTGTCCCATTTCCCATTAATTTGCATGAACACTTGAGATAGACATGATATATTTAGCATAATTCAAAATCAAACATGGTCTGGTGGGTGTAACCACCGTAGGGGCTTATATGTAGGCACCTAAGTAACTGGGACACACGTAATTATGTATGTGCAGCATATGCAGTATCTAGTTAGACTCGAGCACCCAGTCTCTATACCGCCGGTCAGGGCCCCTCAAGGCTGGACGTGTGAGACTAATATATGTCGTCCCGTCACAAAATGATAGACTAGTTTCTTTAACATACCGGGCACTTGAGCCATGCTGTATGACAACAGTATTCATCAAAATTTAATAGGAACTCCCTTATATTGAAGAGCAACCCAAAATAATCACTAACGAAAGTGTTAACTTACAGATACTTCCGGTTTAACCTGCGTTGATCACAGTGGTGAGATTGTTCAGGCAGTTAATTTCCAACTTCCGGTCACCATCAATTCCGGTTCCGGTCACTCTCGCTACGTCCAAGACGTGACGTCACATGTATGTCGGAGCGGTGTTATTCCGGGGACACGCGTGTGTGTTTGAGGAGCGTCAGGGAGGAGCGTCCCTATTTGCAGACGACATTTTACCTCAAGCTGAGACCACAAACTGAGAGCGCGCAACGCCAAACAAAGCCAGCAGACGACAGACATCTGCGACGTGCCGTCCTCCTCTGCTGGACGTTATTATACTAGGGGAGTGCGACCAGTCATAAATCTCACCCCCACCCCAACCCACATTCGGGACTCGAGCCCCCAGAATTTGTCTTCTTCCCCTTAGACCCCCACCATTGCTTGTCATAATGATTCTGCCGCCTCGCTGCCACCACCCAGAGCTCCGCCCTTACAATGCTGTTTATGATAATAACTCCTCTCCCTTACCGCCCCAGGCCTTCTCACCCAACTGAGAACATCAACCCCCAAGAACCTGCCACTTCTTGCCAAGTATCGCTATATCTCACGAGGTCTCATCGACGCTCACACCAACCTCTCGTGGGATTTCTTCCCATTTTAATGTGCTCGTCTGATATGGTAGAATATCATGGCTGGGTGACACCGGGTGGGAGAGGGGTAGGGGGCTGGCCGCTTCATGAGGCTTATTATGATACCAGGAAGCAGCAGGGGTGCAGTAGTTGGGTGCCCTTAAGGAACCGGAACAAGTCTTAAGGAGGTAGGGGCTGGGGTGGGTGGAACCAAAAGTGAAGGGTGTCCTTGATGTATTTCTCACGCTGCAACCTCGGTAGACACCATGGCCTCTGGGTGTGACTATGAAGTTGTCGTCGGTTTTTAGATGTGAGGACTTCCCGGGGGGAATGGAGAAGGGGGGGGGGGGGGGGGGTGCCCCACATGTCCACAAGTTACCCCCCCCCCCCCCCAACCCACACACACATACACACCTCAGGGCGTCTGACCCACAGCACTACCACAAAGAAGAACCCTGAATGGTTTGGCAAAATACCCCCAATCTGATATCATTATATTTCTGTTCACCACTATTGCATGTTCGATTGTTGGAATAAGAGATCAAATTCCACTTGGCATCTGAACTTGGTATCGGTCATCAGGTGACTAGAATGTTGGCATTGCATTGTCATTTGAGAGCTTAAGGGCCATTACCCTTTCCAAAAGATAAGTTAGGAACCCCCTGCAAATTTGGAAACAAATGTTTTATTTAATAGCGTTGATAATCAACAACCACGAGTTGCTCTCAGATAGGCACATTATTGTAATACTTGTACATGTAGCAGAATGTGAGGGTGCAAGGATATCCACCTGCGAAATCATATATATGGACAGAAGCACCAGGTATATATTCTTATATTTATATATTATTGGTATGCAGAATGACATGCCCCCCCCCCACACACACACAATTCATCAGCCAATTAATGTGACAGTAGAGCCATACTCACAAGTCAAAGACGTATACCGTAGACCTCTGGTGTATATCCCTCGGTGTACAAAATACACGGTGTGTTTGCCTCAATGTGAAGCAACAGATTGAAGTGGAAATCCTTCTTGCTGCATCCCATCACAATATGCTAGCACATCGCAGCACTGTCCACCTGCACACCCTGAGCAGCCAGTAGCTGGCTGGACTTTGGTCAGGCAGTCAGTGTGGCGGCCCTCCCACCCCCGCCTCCCAGACCCCCCACACCCCGCCCCCAATCAGCCTCCACCACTGACCAGTCAGGTGCTCATTTGTTGTCCCTCACCTGAGGAAACGTCTTCAAAGCAGGCCGAAAAAATGAGCCCCAGTGGCTGGCTAACCCTTTATGGTGAGCATAGTGCTTTAATATGCTATGCCCTTTGTCATTATGATGTATGTATGCAGCCCCGGCGGGTTCCCTCATTCTCGCTGCATTCATACATCATGCCGACCATTTGGGAGTGTATCAGCCTCGTATAATTGGCATGATGCATGAATCCAGCCCTGCGGAGTCTACTCACCAGGCATCATGTAGTCATGGGCCGTATTCATGCATCATGACGATAAAGCATTTAGACACTACGCGTCCCTTAAAGGGTTAAGTATCACGGAAGGTGCCCTCGGCCCCGATACGACCGCTTTAATTACGGACATAGCCGGGGCTGGGCCACTGACCTGCCTCCTTTCGAAACCAACCGCTCAGAAAAAATTCATGAAGGAATTATGCATGCAGTGGACGACTCCCTCCCCCCTCCTTGAAGCTACTGCCTACTTTTTTGACCCCGACCTCGCGACAGGTAAAAGACCAGGCCACGATGCTACATTTCTACGTTAATGAACCGAGACGACCTTCCAGCTCTTGTCATAATACAACTTGGGCTAACAAGAATTGAAGTGATTTTTAACATTTCTTTCATGAATTAAATAGCCTAGTTATCTATCATCATAGCAATAATTCGAAATTGGCACCAACGCCTTAATTTTACAGCGAATTGGACATTTCGAATGCAATAAAGGTGGTCAAATCCTGTCGTTCTATGTCGAAAAATACATTCTCATCGTACAGCAAGAGTTAGGTCAGGCAACAAGATACCGACTTACCGGTATTATTCAACTTCGTCACCGAATAGATACAAATACCATCTAACGTGCCAATTGATGACAATTAGCCCTCATCTCCATACACGATTTGAATATCTTAATATAACTACCACAACAGTTGTGACATAACGATATGCCCCTATTTTAGCTATACAGCAATAAATCTGTTTTATTCAAAGAAGTAGAGGATGTAGAATTTGCATCAGAGAGACTAGAGAGATAGGAGATCTGGGTATGGTGATATGGGGGCGTTACAGGGGGCTTCAATACGGTCAGATGTTGGGAGAGGTAACAGAAGAGGAGAGGACACCAAATACACTTGATGCTGAGTAACATAACACCTATTGTGAAGGAGAGAACCATAGTTAGGGGATTAAGTGAGGAAGAGAACCATGGTTAAGGGATTTAGTGAGGGTGAGAACCATAGTTAAGAGATTTAGTTGTTATATGAGTTGGGCACTGAGTATCTTTGTTTTCCCTGTTATAGGTCATCAGCCGGACACATTAGACACGGTGTAGACCTTAGGACTGGGCAGTTAGGGTGATTAATGCCTCGTTTACCTGCTCAGGTGTGCTTAACGACGACTAATGACATCCAAAAAGGATCCCCTGCCCCCTCAGGCCTAGTGGAGTCTGGTCCGGGATGGTGGGCAGGGTATGCACAAGCTGGTCCCTCCCAGTGCTCAGGTAAGAGGAACACCTCCATGCGGGCTCCTCCTGGTGTATATAGGTGTACACAGCTCAGCCCCCTCCCTCCTCCTCCCCCCAATGGCACGCTAATAAGTACAGGTAAATTGCGGACTGATGAGAAGGCAAATGGTTGCTGCAGCCTCTATAGGTGTCCTCCCCAGCCCACTGTGCAAGGCCTACCATAACCCTTTAGGGGTCGCATAGTGCTTTAATGCAATATGGCCTTCAATTGTCGTCATGATACATGCTGCTCAAAGTTAAGCCTAACTCACCAGTAATCCATTCTCGCATCATGCAATACCTTGGGGTTGATTTAGTCCTGAAATATAGGCATGATGAGTGCCTGCACCATGACGACAAAGAACATCGCAACGTAAAGCACAATGTGGCCCTTAGGGGGTTAATTGGTGATTATTGTAGGTGCACGATGGTTGTTGGCTGATTCTGCGGGCACCGCCCTCCTCCCCACACAACACACACCACCCGCACACTGTCCAGTTTCACTTAGATCCGAATGGCTGCCACGCTACTGCAATTATCTGATTGCCTCGATATTGATTTGCCGTATATCTCTAGTCATTGGTTTGCCGACATCTCTCGGCTACCATTTGTTGATTCCCGATTAAATGATTTAATCTGGGAGGTGAGAAATGGCTTCCAGATACAAATCTGACAATGACTTTAATTGCAATAACAACTATTTATTAAACAGGAAAGCGCGGGTTTGTATTGTGCAATAAGAACCATTACATGTGGTAAGAATGGGGTAATGTGGAAGTTGTTATTAGTCCTAATTGCTTGCGGTAAGTATCAGCTGAAACTGGCAGGTGCATCAGCTGGTTGGGGTAGGTAATGACTGCGGTGGTACCAGGGGGATATCACTGTTACCACACCTGTCATAACCACACCTAGCGTCGTGAGAAGCACATATACCTAGCTGAGAACACCCAAATCACCACGTCGTCTCCACTTACCTGCCTTTGGTTTCCGCTACCAACACATATCTTTTTTCCAATGAAAATGTCGCCCTCCCCTTGCCACACACCCTATCCCTACACCTTCTGCGCTCCCACGCCTCCTGCCGCCGATACCATTCACACACACACCCCTCACACCTGGCCTTTTCTCCCCCCACCTGGTTATATAATGTTTCAGCTACCCCTAGCAGGGCATTCATGGCACCCTGCGCGGCCCCGCCCTGCGTTTTAACCTGGAAACCACATCTCACTCACCTGTGAACCCCCAGGTAGACTTCACAGGCCATGAGCTGAGACGACCTACTCACCGTGTCCCTTATTCATGTAACCCTTTAAAGGTAGCACAGTACTGTAAAACATGTTCAACCTGTTATCATCGTGATACATGAATGCATGCAATGATGCATGGATGCAGCCCAGGGAAGCCAGCATAACTGCATTCAAGCATCATACCAACCTTACATGGTTGATACAGTCGGTATGCGGCATGCAGCATCAGACTTGCCATGACTGCATTCATGCACCATGACGACAAAGGGCGTTGCACACAAAAGCACTATGCGGTCCTTAAAGGGTTATACCTATACCCTAGTGCAGGTGGAACTGTTACCTAAGTACTGATGCGGAGGGCGGTTTTCATGTTACAAAGTGGAAATGTCAACCTTTGTGGACATTGACATCCAGAGATATTACGTTGGTGTTGAGTAGAAGAAATACCCATTCCGACGTGTCTTTCATCCTTGGTATTAGTAACAGAGTTGATGGTTGGCTTTATGAGTGAGTTCTCTCATGTGAAAGAGGTGGGGTTACCTTACCAGGACGTGGGAGAATGCATTTTAACACACGTGTATGGATTGTAACTTGGGAGAGGAGATACCATGGAAGGGGCTTGGGTATGCATGGTTGTTGTATATATGAAGAGTTTGGTTCCAAAACGCAAAAAGCGCCATTTTGAAAAATGACACCAAGGTGTACTTCCGGAATAGGCTAATGCAATTTTGAAACAATTTTTCTTCATTTTTCTTCAATTTTCCATGTCTTAAGGTCCTCTCTGGTGTACACATTATATGCTAGGCACTATAATTGCCAATATGGTAGCCTTAGAGAAATCACTACATGGTTCAATTCTGGAATGGATTAGTTGCGTTTTGCAACGAAACTCTTCATATACAGTGGTGTTACTGTGTACATGTGCCCGGTACATAAAACTGAAAAATGTATATTGTGCATATCCCACAAGTCACACATATATAGGTCTTAATGCTGAAAATAGTTACCTTTAAATTAAACGAAACCTAAAATCAAGTATCATAATGGAAAATGATTATGATAATGTTTGGTACACACAGAATCATAGTCCCTCACTCTGTAACGGGCCACACCTTGCACCATTGAGCCCATTACACCTTACACAAGTCCATTACACCACACCTTACACAAGCCCATTACACCTTACACAAATGCTCACATGCATCATATTGACACAGCATGTACACCAATATCCACTTGTCACCTATATTTGCGGAAACACACCTCCTTCTACAAACACGTCTCCTTGAGGCACCGACACATACCAATAGTCCTATTGAATACGGTTGATGACGATGGATTATGTATTTGTTTGTATCCCTCTTACCTTACATAACCAATCAGCAGTCTGCCTGAATGAAGGGAGGTTGGGTCAATATTTGAAGGACTTGTCTCCCACCAACAGGAGGGGAGTTTCACCAAAGTTAAGCCTACACCTGCATTACATGAAGGTGCGCCGCAATCAGGTGGTGCTACAACATACTGCTCCAGCATCACAAAGTAAGGGGGTGGACGGAGGGGACATTAGTTACCCCACATAGGCTCCCACATAGTGTGGGATTCCCTTATTCGTCATGATGATTGAATGCCCTAGTCCTAGTGAGTAACTCTCTGGTCCTGCAACTGCGTCATACTGCCCATACGACACTCTCGAAGGATTGGTATAAGCAGCTCCAGAGAAGTTTGCTCTTGGTCATTGGTATGATGCATGAATGCATTCAGCTGATGCATTTATGCACTATGTTGCCCATAAAGGGTTAACTACAGGGAGGTTGGTGAGTGTATTGCGGTTTATTTTACGGGGGGGGGGGGGTGTCTACCCCGCATGGCCCTATGATTCAAATTGTGGTTGGTGGAAACTATTTCCCAAACTCACGAGAAAATACACCAAACCCGATGTTAAAAAGTGGCCACGCGAAAGCAGGCGTCAACATCACTTTCTTTCGTCCTCCGTTATGAAACAGCTAAATACCATCTACGGTACAACAAAACACGCAGGGGTGTCGGAACAGGGGGGGCCAGGGGGGCCATGGCCCCCCCAATCCTAGACATGGGGGGGCCAGAGTATCTTTTGGCCCCCCCAAAATTTTGGAAATGATAATAAATTATATTCATTACTCCATAGTTATATAAAGAAATACCCATAAATTTACCTCAGAATGCACCAAATGATGTCAAATTTTTTCAAAGTTCTCCTTGGGGGCCAAGCCCCCAGACCCCCAATAAATTTTCAGTGCATCGCTTTTTAACGCTCGGAATCGCGCACCCTTCTCAACTTTGTTTGGTTCGGACGCGGCCCCTCCAAAGTCAAGTTGCTTCCGACACCCCTGACACGTACCCTGGTACTTTCTATAGTTTGCTCGTTATTTAAACAAAAATCTCCCTCAGAGCTATAATTCCACGTTTTCCAGATGTAATTGTTTGAACATGTGTATATGAAAAGGAAAAACGTTGATTTTTGAACTTGTTGACCTGCTCTGAACTTCCACAATGGGCACCCGGCCACTTGAGGACTCAGCCCATCATGAGAGGCTGCACAACCCCAAATGTCCGGGCAACCCACAATAAAAGTTGGGGTTTGCATTTCCACTAGGGCGTGCCGGATGTGGATAAGCACTGTAGGCATAAAAAGGCATCTATTCAGATGCAGGAGCCTCCTCCAGAACCCCCCCCCCCCCCCCCCACACACACACACACACAACCTTAACCCACCCAGTGTGTAATGACAGACCTCCTCTGTTCTAACCTCAAAAAACCTCCTGCAGTATAAAATAATAAATACATTAGCGGTACCAATGACCTCCAATGAGACGCTATGTTTTATTCAAACCCCATAACGCCCCTGCCTATACAATGCACCAACACACGCAGACATCGATAAAATCTATTAATGCCCATTAATACCAGACATGGGGACTTAAAAAGGTCAAAAATCCTACCATCCCGTTACTATCAACATTTAATTTGAGCTGCCCATGTCCATTTCGGGGTTGCCATAGTGACGGTAATTATGGTCGGCATCTCAGGGTGGATGGGTAACCTGACCCCTACCGTGGGACGCGGGGACTGCTGGGGGAGGCTGGCTGACCAGCACTGAGACAAAAAAAATAAAGGTGTTTCCAGTTACATACTGAAAAAAAAACTAGGTAGGGTGGGACACCTTTCTTTTCTTTTTTAATTCCTCTTTTTAGTAACTTGACTTAAATAACATTAAAAGTTGATAGCATTCCTGAAAATGTAAGAAAATTAGGGTCGGCCCAATGTTCTCTCCCGGGGTGTTCTCTGTGGTCGAAAGCGTATGGTCGGGTGACCGGAAACACATTTTTCTTTAGGTTTGACCACTGCCGGCCAGTGTGGGGGGGGGGGGGGGGTATTGGGTCGGAGGGGGGGGGGGGGGTTATAGGGGGTATGAGGGTACAGAGGGGATCCGTTGTGGTCCTGTGTATATGTATACACGAGGCTTGTTTCCTCAATAAACACACCAACACGTGAAGCAGATAGCCAGACACTGCCGACAGGTGCCCCTTATTGACTGCAGCCCAGCTCTACTGCCATGTTGCGGCTTTATACTGGTACCTAGGGAACGGGGAAACCACATTGTACAGCGACTAGGGAATCAAATGGGAAACCCCTTCATATCATATGTACTGGGAAAAGGGACTCTACTGTACCCTGCTCTATTGCCCCTTTTCGCAGATATTGTCCCATGTAGTGGCAAGGGATTAGTTTACGCTGGCTTTGGTTGGCCATATTCAGGAGGAATACATTCAGACGGGTGTAGAATCAACAACCCGAGAGACATAATGTTAATCCTTTGCTTGTTGTTAAGGAAACAAGGAACCGATCAGGGGAAATCCCTTGATTCCCAATTCCCGTCCATTTGCACACTGTACAGTATAGTAGCACATGTAGAAAGTAGTTAGATTAGAGGGGTAGGGGAGATCAAGAGAGATTAAGGGATGGACAGTGCTGCGACTAGCGGCAGAGGAGGGGCACCACAGGGGGTCACCCTCGGCCACTGTCCACTATTATGATGTTTAGATAAGACCGGAGTGAGGCTCCCTAGGTCTACCCCTCACACATTCTTCCCCTTAATGTGTCCTCTGACCCAGTTGTGCCCCTCCTTTCCCCTACCACTGCACCATAAGCCCTACCCCAACCTCATCCCCCTGGTGGAGAGCCCCAAACCACATGCCACCAGCTGTCTGGGGCTCCCATGGCAAGTGGATAAATTTGATCCACTCTGAATCTGCTAGTCGTAGGCCTGTGGACGAGATTTTCCTGCATTTCCGCACAGGGTACGGAACGGCCATTGGCTGCAGTCACCATTGCTACGTCAGCCACAGTGTATTTAACATGCACCCTGTACTCATCACTATTAAACTGTGACGTTGACGTCTTCATGACGTACCACCCACCATCTACGTCACGCCTGCTACACTCAGCATGCTGGTGATGACGGTGACGTAGAGTCGGGAGTTTTGACCATCACCTTGGAGACGGGGCACGACCTGCTCCTGGTCACCATGATACGTCGGGCGCCAAGGGCCAATCGCCCCGAGATAATACGGCGTGCCCCGAGATAATACGGCGTGCCCCGGGGCACAGGGCGGTGCCTTACTTCAGCACGGGGTCGGGGCACATGAAGCGGCGGTGCCGTATCCCGATACGGGGGCAGGTCAGAGGACAGCGGCCAGCCCGGAGAGATCCGTCTGCGGTGTCCGGCTGGGGTTGACGGACAGGCCCTACCAGCGGACCCCTACTTGGTAGAGTTTGCAGATGGCACTTGGCAGGGGCCTGACAGGGGGTGAGGGCACTGGTGGACAGGGGTGAGGGGTCGGGTGGGGACTACTGTATCAGTATCAGTGTTGTGTGATGTGTTCTTCTGACCAAACACTACATGTGTGTCCTAGTATATATACATGTTCACGTGTATCCATATTCCTCACGCGAAAATGGGGTAGCTCAATGCAAATTTAAAATGTCCCACATGCTCGGCCTCGTATTAAGCGTCCCCTCCCACCCACCACTTGCAGGGCCAAAGTAAATACCGAGACAGGCCTGGCTTATAATTAATGTTAAGGGTCCACTTGGAGCAGTCAGAGATGCTGGGAGGTGTTGAGAGACAGAGGGCGTCCAGTCCATAATTGAATGCACCTCTAGCCCACCCACTGCCCATGATGGAGGTGGCCAGGGCAGGCTGGGTTGGGGTTCTGTACTGCTGAACTCCTTGTCCAGGCAAACGTATGCAGTGCGGGCTTCACAAGGCCTCAAAATATTTCTCAATTTGGGGGATTCATTTAGAACAACACCTGAACTGAGCAAATGGGTTAAAGGCAAACATGTGTTAATTGTATGTCTATCGAGTAGAGATTAACATTTGCTAAGAGGGTGAGATGCTCGTGCAGAAATCTACCAAGTTGCAGAAGCTGGGGCTAATGAAGCCTTTACTTCTGGGTATAAAGTTGGCGCCTGGCTTTATTAGCCCCATATTATGCCCCAGGACATTGCCCCACTACAGGGGCAATCGGACTTGTAGGTCACTCCGACCACAGACCTACACAAACTGACCACTATATATCACAGTATACTAGTAGTCACCCCAGTTTTATCAGCATCCCACCCCAGTATACACCCGGAGAGCAGGGTGTTGGTATCTCAGCTATGCTGGAGGTGGGGGTTAGGACGTCCCCGATCCCCACTTTTAATCATCATCAGACGCCGGGGGTGGCCCCCTGCCATCTGGGTGTAGATTACAGTCGACCACCGTCGTGCGGTCAGTCCGCCCCTCTAACCTCCAGCAGCCGACCCGGCTCCTGCCCTCCTCCTGCCCCCCTTATGGCGCGCCGATATCGGTCACCTATACTTCTACTATAGTGATCAATACGTATTTAATACTGGTTCCCTTTTCGAAATCTTTACTCTTAAAAAATACTGTCCTTTTTTAGCAACACGATGTTGGATGAAGTTGTTTTTGTCCTTCCACCACCAGTCTTCTTGAGCGATGAATACCCTCATCCCCCTTTTTTGTACAGACACGAGCAGTCTTTGTTCCTGATGTTTCGTTCCTCAAAGGGGGTTATATTTTCCATCCCAATTTCATCCCTCCCTGTTGATGGTTCCTGTTGATGTACTATACAAAGGAGTGTATTATTAACATCGATTAAAATCTGACCCTCAGGTCGGTGCATCATCACTATAAAGGCCATACCTAACCTTCAGGTCAATACTTTGAGTAAATGGCAGCCCATAATGTAAGCTCTTTAGCCGATTCCCACCACTGCCGACCACGGCTACACACCCTATACCCCTGACACTCAGCTCGCAGATGGAGCCTAACGAAGAAGCCGGCCAGCTGATGTCAATTTACACCAATCACCACAGAGTCTAGCCAGCTTCTGCAGATCAGCGAGGTGGGCCGGCAAATGGGAGGGGCGGCCCATAAAGTCAACTAGCAACTCATGGTAGTCATGTGTCCGTAATAAGGGTTCGGCTCTTCAAAGAGCATGTTACTGACAGATCCCTTCGGCTGTAAAAATGGGCATGCATCTTTAATATTATAATTCTCATAATATGGATTGGTTTGTAATGATCAAGTTCGTGATAATGTACATTCTGGGTGGTAAATAAAACAGAGTTTCGGTCCTGATGGACTAACACAAGGAGATAGCCTCGGCCTAGTATAAGTGTAAACAAGCCATACAAAACATGCTACAGCTGATCCCCTACTTACAGCTTCTAGTATGTAGTACTACTACTTGCTAGTACTACAGGTCTCTGGTGGTTAGACAACCCCATACCCACTTCCTGACAGAATCCAGACATGACAACTCCCGTCAGAGACACACAAAGCTTCTTGTTGTAAAGCAGTGCCTCTCAATGTTTATACCCAAACCCCTCCCAACCAGTAATGTTAAATGTCACATGACTCATGAGTGTCCGAGTCTTGTTGTTGTGCAGGGGGTTTCATGATGCTAACACCGCAGGCGTACCCACTGGATGACCTTTCAGTGACAAACTAGGGCATTGCTTTAGTGTCATTGCTTTCCCTATACAGCTTATCGGGGCTGAGACATGTAGAATAGACTTACATCCGGGTACGAAGCTACACTAACTACCATTGCAGCCAGGCCGTGTCATGAGCTGTCACACTGTGACAGTGACAGGCTGAGTGTGTGACAGCCCTTATTTGACATCAAATAGGACCCTGGCCTTATCTTCATGGTAGCGACATAATCATTCATCAAAGGACCCCGGGATTAGTGGTTTTGCAGCCTACTGGAATGCCGCTGGTGTGGACTGTTTGATTAGAAAATCAATCTCAGTGCTGATATTGTCCACCTTACTGACCTCTGACCTATATGTAGCCTTGTAGGCCCTGTACTATACTAAAGAAGGATGGGAAGGAGTAAATCTTTCTAGTAAACCACGAATCACGCTCTTCACAGCCATATACTCCCAAAATGGCTCATTCAAGTGTGACGTCACCAATGTTCCAGCATCAATTCAATCCCCTACACCCTCAATGGTTCCGCTGGTTCCTATATTAAATGGTAGGGATCATTGCCATGTAGACCACTATTTGGGCAACATCCTCTTGCCCGATAGAATTTTAAATCAGATTTAGTTATACAGGTAGACCATAGATTCGTGTGTCTTTCCATCGCAATATATCCATTGCTGATGACATCATCATGTACTTGAATGGATCCCACTTAAACACTTAATCTCAGGAAACCATGATGGAATATGGCTCAATCACATCAATATTCTTATGTAACCCGTATGTAGGACAAAGGTTAGTGTGATAAGGCATTGGTGGGCACATATAGCATGGCAGTGTTAAGGCCAGGCTCCATAGCCAATTATTAATCTAATAGTATGGATCAATAAAGATAACCATGACGCTATTACTCAAGCTGCCGTTAGAAGGTAGCTTATGTGGATTTGCTTCTCAAACAATTAACTTCTTGTGCTCCTCATGCAGTGATGCAAAGGTTCATTAGCTTTCGTTCATGGATATTATTCCGTGGAATTTGACATAGTAACAAACATTTGTGTTACTAGACAACAAGTGACATAACTTCAGTTCTGCACTATTGCACTGTAGGCTAATTACTGAAAATGGCAGTGATATAACTTTCAGTAACACAGTTCTGCATTATTGCACACATACTAAAGTGGACCGTCGTAATACCACTGTCAGTGTGAATGTACAGATGTGCATAACTGTTGTTACCAATGCATATAAATTCAAATATCGTGGTGTCTAAACCATGGACAGTGGTCTATAGCATAGGCAGATATGTATTATATACTACTATACTAGTACCATAGGAACTGCACCATAGATACTACTAGTACCTCTTGTAGGGCATCCAGATGGTTCACTTCAGGTCCCCTTATAGGCCATCTGCAGACCAGGTCAAGTCCCACAGGACGACTCCCCCACACCAGGGATAGGGCAGGGTCCAGTTTAGGGGAGTGGTCAAGGGATAGGATGACCTCCCATGTTTGTGAAACCACCCTCTTCCTGGCGCCGACAACTGGCAAACAGCTGAGTCCGCTAATTGCCAAAAGTCGTCTGCTCTTTACATAAATGTCATCTGCCTGTGGACCATGTTTTGTGAGCGACCAAACCGTCAGTACTTTACCAGACCTGTTTCCTGTCACCCTATGTGTACCCCAGAGATAGGCACCATATATTTGGTCTACTACATGTCGATCCAGTCCAGAATACAAAACAGCAGGGTCCACTGGAATTCTCACAATACACGGCATTTGTCCCATTCTTTGTTTAATGTAACGGTTGATTATGCATTAGCGTCCCAATGAAAAACACTGATTTCAGTGTTCACTGACTCCTAGAGGAATGTCTCTAAGAACGTCTATCGTGATAACCCTAATGACCCTGATGACAATAGTTCTGGTAGCTCATTATAAACAATTATGTCCTCTATTTGTCTCCAGAAACGCCTTATCACCATATTATCACCCATAATCTTTACTAATGACCAGAATGGGGGACCAATGGCTCTGAGGCTCAGAGGGCGAAGGAAGCTTGGTACTTCCTAGTTCTAAATGGGTCATTAGGTGTGCTATGTCTGTAAGTAGCTCCATAAGCTGATGATATGCTCAGGCCTAAAATAAAAATTTGTTGTTTTCAGGTAACCCGACCTACCATATTTATTTTGGGGGAAAACAATTTAAAACCAAAAATGGTGGCTTATCAGCCAAATGTACTAAATTAACCAAATCATCCTAAAAAAGATGGGTTTAAGAATATCGACCTGCCTATCCTAATTTCTATTCGGCCTGAACACAATTTCTTTGCTTTTGGCCTCATCGACACTGGAGGAGGTGAGGAGAGCAGTAGGAAGGTGGTGGGGGTAGCGAAGGGTAGGTTGTGATTAGAGGGGTCAGTGTTGCCGTGTGTGACAGCTGATAACAGCCTGGTGACCAGTCATCTTCACTCACCCTGCACCCAGGGTGGGGGGGAGCTGCTCGTGGAGTAGCCTGGAGGGGAACGTTCACAAGTTATGTCACTGGCTAGGGTTTGGGGGACGGACCTTTGGGTTTCAGTAGCAACAAAATGTGATGCTCTCTTGCCAATTTGCCTAAATAGGGAACAGGGGTTCAGAGGTGGGTCTTGAAATTGTACATGCCTCAAAATAGGTGATTAAATTTGTCAACGTTCCTCACTATGGGCGGCAGTGGAACGGAGGCCTCGGTACTCTACTTGTGGAGCTGCTCCTCAACCCAACCACAAGACGTGCTATCTTAGACGGTATCTCTGCCCTAACTAGACCATATCTAAGTCTATATCCAGGCGTTGAGCAGAGCAATAGTGTTATAGAGTACTAGTATGTCTAGTTTGAAATATCCTTTCTATACACTAGTAATATCTTGTCAGCTGCGGATCAATGGAAATAGCAGCAATGCATATTGCAAAAACTTGGCCCTAAATACTTCAAAACATTCATAATATACATTGTATAAACCACCAATGAATTATGCATGTAGAATTCTAATCTCCTGGGCAGTGAGGTTATGTATGCCCTTAGTCACTATAATACATGCAGTGCACTTGATATTGGACATCCATATACACTTCAACACTACAGCGTAACTTAATGTATTACAAGTCATTATCACCGTTCTCAGGCCAAATGACTAAAGACCATGAGTAATCCCCTAACACATATTTTTCGAGTTGGGAACCGATAATGTAGGAACCTTAAATCCTACTTATATTTTCTTTATCAACATTTACATAGGACTGCTTATTTATCAGCAAAGCTTCATAAACATTGGCGACCGCTTCTTTTAATTAAAATCCTCTTTGAACCATGAGCAAGTAACTTATACGTGCCTTTTGAAACGTGATACCTTGGCTATACCCACTCTATACAGATGGCTTCACATAAGAAGCCACCTAAAATGGCCGGACAATCAATTCCTGCTGTGAGTATCACTCCGACCTATAAAATCCGCTATGAGACTAATTCACTAATGTGGTAAAATATCACTTGCCAAAAAGTAATTGAATATCTGCTAATATGTTCAAATTACATGATAATTTCCATACGAATGAGAATGCACCTTCCAAAATTCCCAAGTAATCCGATACACAGCAATATTCCTGAACAAATATCAATAATTTATATGTTTATTTTCAGAGGGATAGACGTTAACACCTACACAAACCAACCTCTGCCCTTGTTGAGCTTGTGACTTGGGAAGTGACTGGTCAGTGGATGTGTGTTGGTGCTGTGGGTGGGGGGGGGGGGGGGGGGGGGGGTTAAGGGCCCCATGTTGGTGCAATAATATTTGGAGGGCAGGAAGTGGCGGCTAGTGTGTGAGGCTCGTGATAAGGGGGCCCTGCAGGTGAGGCTTGTTTGTTGGGGCAGTGATAAAGAGGCCGATAACGTTACGTGTTGGCCCTTTTGTCGCCATCAGGATCCTCTAAGGCATAAGGGCCGCCTAAGACCCTTGTTGATGCTCTGAAATCTTACACAAAAAGTGAAAGTGGCAGAAGGCTGAGAGAGTGATGTTTCTTTGGAGAGTGGTTGGTGTAGAAACGAATGTAGGCTTGTAGTATAAATACAACGATCGTGATGTAGGATGTATGTTAAATGATATCGAATACCAATGCGTCACCAATCCCGGTCTGGCATTCTTAAGACCATGACTTAAGAATTAGGTGCAGGGTGACCTTATTTCTATGACTGTGGCATGTACTTGAGATGAAACCCTTGAGACCGGCCTACCTCCCTAGTCCTGGTGGGAAGATGGAGCCTTAAGTAGCCTGACGTTAAGACAACACAGCATGACTCCTTGACAGCAGTCACAACTTTCATTTGACCTATAGATGGAACATCTCTAAAGTAGACTAAACCCTATTGTCCCCAACTAAGCATTAGGATTTGTTTAGTTTCCCAGATCAGTGTCAGAAAAGGCTTTCCCCTGACGTGCTAGGGATTACACAATTGTCAATAGCTTTGCTCATGTTTGAACAGCAGGGGGTCAGTTACACATCAGAATTAGCTAATGGGGTCATACATTAGGGTAACCGGTTAATGCACAAAATGTCCGAATCTTGAGATAATGGTAGAACTGTCCAGTATCAAAAATAGGTTTCTTTGCTACCTTTGTACCAAATTGATGACACAATTACTGCTCTAGCAGTAGCAATATTATAGACTATAGTCTATAGTACTAGAAGTAGTGCCAGTGGTGGCAGATGGCAGGTTGTTATGATGAGTAAACTGGCTTCAGTGAAGGGTGTCAATTCCATTTCTGGAGCTGACCACTACATAGGTTGGCCTGAGACTGTGAGAGGCCGATTCGTCATGGGGATTCAGCTTTTGTGCAGCAGACGACTTTGAGAGCACCTGGTCCTTGAGTGTGTCAAGGTGGCCGCGTTCTTGTTGACACTTCCCAGCAGGGCCATGCTTTCGCCTGGTTAGTCAGCCAACTGTCACCTTTATATGTGGCCTCAGCCTTCAGATTCCCCATATATAAGCTACTGGCACTAAGGGATGTATACATGAGATGTGTAAAGTTGATTTCTTACCTTATTGCGTCTGTAGTTGTATCCGTAATGTCATGACAGGTGTAGGTCAAGTTAGTGTCCCCCTGTGATATAGGTGTGTGTCTATAAATGGCAGCAGGAGGTTGGGGCTTAGTTTGGGGGGAATCCTCCAGCACCACCCCGGCAACAAGCAGGGCTATCGGCCGGCCTCCGACCCGGCTCCGACCACACCACGCAATGCCTACCTCCTCCTCCCGCCCCGACGCCGCCGGACACTCAACCACCAGTTGATAACCGACTCACAACAAACTCCAAGTAGTTGCAAAGTCGCCGAAAAGTTCCTATAATGTTAGTTCCGTGAGTTCTGGGGTGGTATCGACTCCGGGATGGACCCTCACAACAGTAGAGTCCAATTAAACGACGTAGGCTGGGGCTGGCTTTGTTGTGTATAGGGAGTGGAGGACACAGTCGGCTGAGCAGCGGGGCCAGTCTCCCCCTCAGTCCGTGCACACCAACACCTCCAGCCGGCCACCTCCAGCAGCTGTGCAAAGTGTCACGGGGGGTACGCCGATTAATTGCCGCGCGGTGGACTACTGACCTAGAATGCTGTTTGAGACATACTCTGTGCGCCCTGTTTTATCTGAGTCCAGGTTCGGTCCGTATGGGCCCTGTGGACCTGCTGACCAGCCTTCGGCTGTGTTGGTTTTAAAACTATATCATCATTTATCTGAGATGTTTGTCATGCTGTGCTTTATTTAGGGAAAGTTTAACTTTATGTTTATTTCGAATCTGTGGATATTTTCCTAAGTTTTTGAAATGGAGGGGCACTTTTATCAGTAAAACTTTATTAACCATTGAGCCCCCCGTGATGAAATGACCGACCTTAAGCTCTGCTTCTACCATCAGCGGCCGGTATCAAAATAGTCTTTTGTTGGGAGGGGGTGCATGATGTCTTAGCACACAGACATAGGCTTACCTGAGCTCAGGGATATGAAAGGCTAACAGGAACTTTTAACCAGTTTCATCTAAGAAACCAACTTGAAATTGCATTAGATGCACCTATTTCACTCTCCTGTGGTCAAAATAGGAAACAGGTAACCATGGCTATATATCCCTGGTCTACATTGAAATGGACTGGACCGTCCCCCCTACACGAGCAGAGTGGACTCGCCCAGAGTAATCAAGGTCATGCGTCAGTGGGCCGTGACGACCAACAGAGG
Source organism: Harmothoe impar (assembly GCA_947462335.1). Lineage (NCBI taxonomy): Eukaryota > Metazoa > Annelida > Polychaeta > Phyllodocida > Polynoidae > Harmothoe > Harmothoe impar. The sequence goes on from OX381710.1 coordinate 27,188,489, forward strand.
GCACCAGGAGGATGGTGGCGGGAAGCGTTGCCATAACAACCACAGGTCTACTGGAGCTGGAGGAGGATGGCCGCATCTTCTTTTTCATGAATTGCAAACCAAGGGATGTAAACTGAACAACAGGGGCGCTGCCACTACAAAGTGAGGGGCAATTGGGGGGACGGGTGCCGCTAGCCATTTTTTCATTGGCTTTAGATTATTTTTTGCATGCTCTGTCAAAATGTGAAGCCCACACCCGACCCAAGAGGCGGTATTTCCCATGCTCCTTCAGCTTGCAGCGGTACTTTCTTTTTTCCCCCTCATTCACTTCCAAAAGGGCCCTATCCCTTGACCTATAATCCCCATTTCACCCCTTCAATTCACATCCCTACCTAGGTGATAAAGACTAAGTTTGATAAAGTTGTGCACGACCTGTGGTGTGAGTTTTGTTTTGGTTGTGGGGCACGGCCCCAGGGCGGGTCCACACTTACTAAAAGGTCCATTATCCACTTGCGTAATATTTGAGAACAGGCAAGTGCTACTAGCCTTAGGAAAACATTCACACATTTGTACGTTTTTGAACACAAACCTCTTCACACCCTTAGTTTTTGGAGGAGTATGACTCAGTCTGCTGGTAACTTGAGAATAGACATTTTACAGACACACATTGCCTGTTTTGTATTTTGTTAGGGGGAGGTGTTTGGCTTGGGGGTTACTATTATATAAATGTCACTATAATAGCCCACTGGTTACCACTAGTTACTTATAAGTGTACTTAAATATGCCAAACTTGTTGCTAACTCGTCCAGGAACGGTACCAGCATAAACCACAGATAATATCAAGTTGCTATAAAAATAGATGGTTTATTGTGGTTTAGCTCTAAGGCTATCTCGTGAGATAATCAGACAGATGACAAAATAATACAGTCAATAATATTAATAATCTCCCAGCGCTTTAGCACACAGCTCTCAATAGTGCAGACATATAGCAGTGGATATAGTTCCTGATCCGGCCACTATAGTTATCAGTCAATATAGTCCTAATAATAATAATAATTAATAATAATAATTATTGTATATCTCTCAGCACTTTAGCACACAGCTCTCAATAGCACAGACATATAGTAGTGGATATAGTTCCTGATCCAACCACTATAGTTACCAGTCAATAGTCCTAATAATAATAATAATTAATAATAATTATTATTGTATATCTCTCAGCACTTTAGCACACAGCTCTCAATAGCACAGACATATAGTAGTGGATATAGTTCCTGATCCAACCACTATAGTTACCAGTCAATAGTCCTAATAATAATAATAATTAATAATAATTATTATTATATATATCTCAGCACTCAGCACACAGCTCCTATAAAATGACACAGTACCTTCAGTCCAATAGCACAAACATATAGTGGTGGAGTTGACTCCTGATCCACCCACTATAGTTACCACAGTCCAATATAGTCTCAGGTTCCTGGAGACATATATCTGGTGCTGGCCTGGACCATAACCCTCCTGGGTATACTGATGGTCAGGCTGGAGATGTGTCCTTCTTGGAGGCTGGAGTGGATGTGCCCTTGGAGGGCTGAAGGTCTGGTATTTATGGTGGACCCTGACTGGTGATGACATGCAGGTCAGCATTCATTGAGTTTGTCAATCTTAGTCAGCAGTGGTGGTTGTTTGCCACCCCTTAGTCAATGGCTGGGGAGTGGCATGTGGCTGGCTTCAGTCAGCAGTGGGGATTGTTTGACACCTCTTAGTCAGTGTGCCTGGAGTGGCATGTTGCTTTGGCACTCCCCAGTCACCCACCCTCCACCTGAGTGGAGGTGGCATCTGAAACACTAACACCTCACCTGGCTAGTGGCATCTAGCTGAACTGCACAGAATTATAACTGTCACATAAATATTTTGAACCTGTCCATAAAATCATTTTAGATTTAACATCCATTCTCATATTACATTAATAATATTATGATGCATAATAATTATTGCATAATTGCATAACCAATATGTCAATATTATAAAACCTAAATTAGTACTATTGCATAATTGCATAACCAATATGTCAGCATTATAAAACTCAAATTAATACCCTGACATTACACCTCGGTTGGTAAGCGTTTTTGTTCCACTCAAAAACCACATATAGCTTCCATAATTTTCCTTTTTTTACTTGTATTTCATAACTTGGTATACTTGTATAACCTTAAACTAACAAACTTCCACCTGCAAGATTCAACCAGAATCTTAGACAAAACAATTACACAATGGTTAACAAACCCTCGATAAAAGCTTCAACCGGAATCTTAGACAAAATAATACACTGGGTAAGAAACCTTTACTAAAAAGATTCAACCGGAATCTTATACAAAATAATATGCTTAGGATCCCTGCTAGGATCTTACTTCAAATGATATAATATAAAAAATTCTTGACTTTTTTTGAAACTTTCACATTATCATTATGTGACCTTCTACAGATCTATTTGTTGTCCTTTATGGACACAAATAGAAACACAAATCATAAAATCATGAACAAAATTAATCAGAAAACTTGACATTCTGCCATACGCACACAATTACCATCTTCGGTAATGCAAAAACATCCATCATATACGGTACATCATTCACTATCATTCCATCACCAGGATCTTAAACTTATGAATATACAGTAACTTGCCATGTGTCTGGCTTGCCATGAGTATGTAACTCAAGATTGTCCTCTTGTACAGGTAAAATAGGTAACTGGGGGTACCTATAATGACCTTATCTGCTGTTTTCTAAACAGTTCATAGTCCATTGTAAAATAATGGGAAATGTCTGGGGAACAACATCTCTCAGTCCATTATTGTCACCTCTCACTACGTGCACTGGTCTCTTGCACTAATAATCACTCCTGTGTGTTGTACTGTGCTAGACAAATGTTCCCTAGCTTCTAGTCTGAGCCAAGGTTACGTTCTCCCATTCACCAGGTGCCGTCGCGCTCAAACTAACCAGCAACCGCTGCCCTCTGCATAGCCAGGCTATCATCTCTCCTAGGACCTATAGGTGTCACATGCTGAAAACCGGCAAAAACAGTGAAAGGAACATTATGTTTAGCAAACACATACTCGTACATGGTAACAATACCAAAGCTGACGCTACTGTGCGTGTGTGTGTGATAACTTATGAACAAGGTCAATCTCTCCTAAACCATAATAAAAATCCTACCTCATAGCTTCAGGTGTTTACCCCTGACCCGGCCCTTAACCTTGAGCGGGACAGGTGGAGTTGGTTGCTGTTCGTCATCTGTAGCAACCCCATCATTCTTTAATAAGGGTAGTTTCACCTCAGTCCTACCTTTACTAGTTGTGGTTATTATAGTGTGTACCCGTCTCACCTGGGTCTTTGGCGTGGTGTTTTGGGATTGTGAAACCGAGCAGGGAATTTGGACAAAATCATTGCCATCATGAAATATGAAATGTGATATAAACTCCTCTGGGTCAAACTTACTTAGAACAACATCTGCTTTGCGTCCTAGATGACGCGCTACGGAGAACCTAGACTGAGGAATGCATAAATCTGGCTTGCCGTCTATACTCATAATGAAAGTTCCATTGAATTCATATTCTAAAACTGACTCAAGACACATATGTTTAACCTGTACACGTTCTACACATGGAACACTTTCTAAGCAAACTGCACTCGGACAAGCTACAATCTCAGTCATTGGTAATGTAATGAAATTACCAGGATAACCAAACCTATGAAAGATTTTTACGAGTGGTAAGTCAACCTCCTCTATGAGTCCTTCCTTCCTTGCTGACAACCATCTTGTAACAAAACCTAGGGCTTTCTTATATGTCCTGAATATAGCCCTCCTTGTAAATACTAGAAGTAACAAAACAAAGATGAGTCCCAGTATCTTCTCCCCGCTATCCATACCCTGTACCATACTATGCATTTCCCTGATATAATCCGTAGAAGTAGAGATAGATGTCACAACCCCTGGTGTTGTTGGTCTTAAATGAATAACTGCAATACCTTCTTCCTGTTTTAGTGGGGCTGCAGAAGTTGGGACCAATAACCGCTGAGCCATAATAATACCATACACTATCCTAAGTCTGTAGAAATTAAATCCCGCCAAAATAGAAATAAACACTGCAAAAATGATTATAACTATCTTGAAAGAAAATCCTGCTACCGGTGTAACCCAATGGGACATGCTCCAACCCTGCACCTCCTCTATCTTAGTCTGTTTCACATCCATGATTTCTTTTGCCAAAATCTTCAGATCTAATTCAGAATCTGGTTGAGACGATACTGCTGTGTGGTCATCAAATACTTTGTCTAAAACCAATTTGGTGGTTTTAGCTGGCACAAATTCAGCCGTGAGTCCCTCTAGTGAAATATTGAAAGCGCCCAGTAAAGGCAGATTAACCAGCTCTACTGTCACAGAGATGGGTTCAGTTTCACATCCTTCTGTGGGCCGTATTGCACCCCCTCCCACTGTGACATGTTGTCCACAGGGAATGGTTACTGTGCAATAGGTACACGCTTGTGTCCTAAGTTCATCCGTGTCATTAGAGAATGTGATATTGTGTTTGGGACTTGCAATGATAAATTTGGAATCTTCTATATGCTTTATAACTGGTAAAACTGGTGCTCCTGGCCTGACGCCAAATGAGCAGTGTTCAGCAATTTTGACCACATCGTCGTTCCATAATGCCCATAGACAAGTCGGTGACTGTGAATCTATGACATAATTTAGATGTGGGCAAGACGTGTAGTATCTTGCCCGACATGCCTGGATGTCTTCTCTAGTTAGCAACATGTAACTATTTGATTGGAGTGAAACAGCCAACTGCCTGAAATCATTCTTCAACATGGTTAAACCATTAGAATGACCTTTACTTACTGGTACTGGCCACCTCTCTACATTATACACTACAAACCTGCAATTACCCTTCCCTAGTGGCACAGACATATGAATATACATCCTATCCTTGGTATATTGATAAGCTAACAACTCATCATGATAATAAAAAGCTGGGTCCTTTAAGCAAAGATCATAACCTGTGTTAGAAAGGTCATGTACTGCCTTACTTAAAGCGGTAGTAACCTGTTTGACTGGTACAAGTGCAGCTGGTATGGAACCTGACTGCAACATTTGTATCCCCTGAACCCATTGATCCCACTTATACTGGTACATATTAATGGTCTCTACCTTAAGCTGAAGATACGATAAAAACAATGTTACATAGGTCTCCCATATGATCTCATCTGTCACATTCCTAGTTAAAGCTGTTTGCCTACCTGCCAACAAATTAATCCTGCTTTTGGATAGTTCTAACCCTTCTGCCAAAATCCTCATCTTACCATGTACTGCCCCCAAAGCTGTTATAGTGTCATTGATCATCCGGATTGACTTCTCTCTCATACCCTGCTGTTCTAAGGCCATAGCATTATAAGAATCAGTCAACTTATGATCTAGACGGACAATATCTGTAACAGTTGCAGTACCAAAGACACTTCTGGACAGATCCCCAATGAATCCTAGGGGGGCTTGACGTGTGAAACGTGCACTTTCCGTGTTCACAGGATAAGCCAAGAATCCGTCCAGTGTATCTATTGATACTAGCAACTGCTGTTCAGCCTTGTCAAAAACATCTAGATGAACCTTCATATACTCATCTATACGTTCACACACTATCCTAGTCAATCTAGCTGGAGGCTTATGTTTACCGGTACATGGGTTGGTGGGTCTAGCTAATATCCTACTGTCAAAGACAGGTCTCTCCAGAACAAATACCAAAGGCCTGACTGAATCAGGTTTCAGAATATCCTCCTTCACCTTTCTAAACAAAACACCTGCATTCTGTCGGTTCACAACCCTTGGCCACTCACAATTCACCACAACTAGTGCAAGAACCATCAACTGAAAATAAAAATGTACCTGTAAGCTAGTGTCCCTTACTATAAATTCACCAATGTCACAGATATGTAGAGGTCAGTCACTACCTCAAACTTACCCATAGCATGGAGAACATCCCTGTACTAGCCATGTTGCCTCTTGGAGTGTAAGATGCAATGTGAGGAAAACCTGTCCTCCCACCCCTTCTTATAGGAGGCTGGCTACCCTGACCAGCATGCACTTTCTGGCACCCCTATGAGGGTATGTGACACTGCTTAATCCACTCTAGTGGGCACCCCTATCATACTGACCCTTCAGTGGGGGGTCCCCTATACCCTTAGCCAACACATGCCACTGGTCACACAATGGTGGCATCATAACACCCTGAAGCTAAGAGAATGGGTTTTAATCTTCTGAGAGAAGTGTGCTGGTCCTGACAAGGGCCTTTAATGTGGGGTATATTGTTCAGGCTTAATTAAGCTGTCTGGTGCCCGGCACCAGCTTAAATTGCCACTCTGTCTCTGGTTCATCCTCTGATTTAATGTCTGTGTACAGTGTCTTCTAGAATTTGATAAATTAGACTGTAATTTGATGAACAAATCATGGTTAGGGCTTCCTCCTGCCCCTGTATATACCTCCACAACCCCAGTCAGGCTTGCTGAACTGATCACTCCTCATATTACTGTGTCACCTGTGACTGCTCGGCATCACTCATGTCACCCAGTGACATGTGATGAATTTTCACAATCATACACTCAGAGCTGTTTCTCCTGTCACTGATTATAGCTGATCAGTGATTAAATGTGGATGTCAGGCAATCCATAGCCTCTCTTTATATCTCACATTGGCATGCCTATTCTCTGGGCCCGCATGCCACAGCTCACTGTTGTGTGTCACTCTGGACCTGTTCTTAGTTATCACACTTGTCATAATTTATTTTTTCCAAATTTGTCTTAGGGTTTAGAATTGATCAATACTGCCTCCTGTTGGTCCTAACACACTGTGTGGGCCATGGCAGTGATGCCAATTCACTCACCCTGTCTGGTACATCAAAATTGGGTGGGTCACAATACAATAACATTGCCAATGTGACAGGTATACATTTATCCCCTAACCCAAGTATATGGGTGGAGACACTAGTTTATACTGCTGTCCTCTGTGGTGTCATTGTGAAGACCTACACATCCTTGTGTTTTAGGTTAAAATTCTGATAATTCTTGTTGTCATGGTTAGGCTGCTTGTGTCTTGACACAAATGTGTCTAGACACGTGAAAAGGCCAGGTGAGTAGGCATTTAGGTATGGCTGCCAGTAGGTCTGGGTTGACCCAGGCAATCACAGCCTAATCCTTTGTCTTTATAATTGGGACTTAGAATCCATCTTTATACATCCAATAGCTGGGTTGCCATGTGATGGCTAGACTCCATAAGTATGTTAATGTCAGAGCTCTAGTGACAAGCATCTAGTGTATGCATCATGATATTAAAAGGCTGGATTGCCTTTGAATATTATAAATGCTCACTGTACATTTTATAATCTGGTTGTGGTTTTACAAATTTAAACTGAAAACACCTGTGTTTGACTTGTCGCGAGAAAATCAAACTGCCTTCAATAAAAATAAGTCTGTAAATCTATCCCCAGGATATAACCAAAACTGGATGGTTTGATTAAAATAGAACAATAATTTTAGAAATATTAGCATCTAGAACTACAAATGGTAGGTAACCGTACAAAAATGGGTATCACATTTATAGAAGTCATATGAGTGAGTGTGGGAGCTAACCACACTGAACTCACATGTAAGCACCATTCTCATCATCTTGTACTGATTCCTCCATTTAGGATATATACACAACCGCTAATAAGTTTTAACGGTTTCTCAATCGGGGGACGGTCCGTGCTCTTGAAGTTAGGTCTGATGTAACAAACTTACTTTGAGCAACTAAATCTAAATGGTCTGCACTCAGCCATTTCTTGTCACCATCAGCAAAATGAACCAGATATCTTACACCTGCACCTCCTGGTTTGCAAACATCCAAAACACCTTTTATTTCATGATAAGTAGGAGCACCATCACTGGGTATAGACTTTGCTGCCTTGGGTACAAGTCTTATAGCTTTGATGATGGGTGGTGCTAGAGAATCAGTGGGATCAGATTCCACCTCAATCTCCACTCCTTCTTCATGATCTGTATCTTCATCTGAACTTGTGTTGTTTGGATTTTCTTGCTCTGGTTGGGTGGGATCATTATCTCCATCTGTTGGTGTATTGTCTCCCAAAGGATCACCCTCTCGCCCTCTAGGGGGATCACCTAGGGTTGGATCTACTTGTGTAAAACTATCATTTGGAAGATCATTCTCATCCAACTCAGCGGGATCATTGATTTCTGGTTCTTCTGCCATAGGTCTGGACCATCTTTTCTCAACCTCTTCTCGTGACAGTCCCTTCTTCAGTCTCATGAGTGTGACCGGCCGGTTGATAAACTTACCAGTCTTGGCGTGCTTCAGGAAGACAGTGGTCTCAGTATGATATCTTACCACCAAATAAGGACCGTGAAATATGCGAGCTAATTTCAGTTTGGTCTTTGGATCTTTGATCCTAGGCCAGTATAGCCAACACAATTCACCCTCCTTGATATTGGGGTCGTATGCTCCGCGATCATACCTCTTTTTCATCAACTCCTGCACATGTCTCATGTGTCTTCCTGCGCATTCGGCTGCCTTCTCTTGTGACTGAAGTATACCTGCTAATTGGTCAGCAACTGTTTTTGGTACCTGATCTCCCAGTCTCAACTGATTTTCTGTGGGGTACATTGGTTCAACTCCATGTGACAGCAGAAATGCTGTATGGCCTGTCGCATAGGCCGGTGTAGAGTTAAGACTAAACTCTACAGCTGGAAGATGAGTATCCCAATCCTTCTGATTTTCTGCCACATAATTCCTCAGAACACCTAGGACTGACCTATTTGTTCTCTCAACTAATCCCGAAGATTGTGGATGGAGCACGGTGTTGAATGCCTGTGATATATTCAGCATTGCGCAAAGATGTTCGAATACTAGACTTGCAAAAGCCTTGCCGTTATCTGATACCAACCTTCGTGGTGTGCCAAAACGACACACTACTTTGTCATGGAATGCCCTTGCAATACACTCAGCCGTCAAAAACTTTACTGGAAAACAGATTACAAACCTTGAGTAGTAATCTACACACACAATAATGTGTTCATTCAGGCCAAGTGTGATGGGTAGGCGTTCCAGTGCATCCATATTCCAGGTATCAAATGGCTTTGGGCATGGATCTCTTAATACAAGTGGAGGCTTGATAGGTCTAGTCATCCTCTTTGTTTGTGCACAGTCTTCACAAGATGCACAATAATCAGTGACATCTTGGGACATCTTAGGCCAGAAATACCTCGATTTCATCGCTCCCAGCATCTTGTTTACGCCTAAATGCCCTCCCAAAGGATCATCATGATGCCCCTTCAATACTCTCAGACGAAGATACGTTGGAACTACAATTAATGCAGTTACCTCTGCCTTTGGACCTACAGTTACATCCATGTAGTACAAAATGCCATCCACTATAGTATAGTGTGATTCTCGGAGTATGATTGCCCTGGCCGACTTTGCATCTGAAGGGAGATAACCATTTATGAGATATTCTCTTATCTCTGCTGTGAAATCGTCACCTTCCTGTTCTTCCCTCATCTCTTCTCTGGTGATACCAGAGATAGGGAAATGATGTTTTGCTTGCTGCCTCACTTTGGCCTCATACCTTTTTCGTTTGGCTTCTTGTCGTGTCGGAGGTGGTGTAACATGCATGGCAGCCAGAATGATGGGATCTGGACTGTACCATTCTCTCTCTTCGTCTGGAGGTATATAATATCTGACCTCTGGGTTGCTATCAAAACGAACACTCTTCTTTCCACTGTATTTCTTCTTGATTCTTTCTAACCTCCTCTCACTCTTGGGCAAGCGTGGTGTGGATATAATTTCTGTAGTTTGTACCTCAGAAATATTGATAGCACACAGTGATGGAAATGATTCCATCATTTCCTCTATTCCATCCTTCTCATAGGGTTGACCTTCAAGCCGGCTCAATGAATCTGGCACTATATTTTCCTTGCCCTTGACATGCTCTACTCTGTATTGGAACTGCCTTAAGTCAGCTGCCCACCGGATCTGACGAGGTGACAGCTTGCTCCTTGGATTCAGAATGTATTGTAACGGTGCATGATCTGTCCTCACAAGGAACTCCCTTCCCTCCAAATACACTCTCCAATGTAGGCAGGCATACACAATACCAGCCAATTCTCTGTCAAGGGTGGAATAGTTTCTCTGTGCCTGATTAAAGAGTTTTGCCATGTATGCTACTGGTCTTAGGCTGCCCTCTCTGTCATGTTGACTCAGGGTTCCACCTATTCCATAGTCAGAAGCATCGGTTGTCACAACGAAAGATTTCTTAAAGTTGGGATATAGGAGGAGAGTATCTGCTGTGAGGGCTTCTTTCAAATCCTCAAATGCTTCTGCATGTCTCGGTTCCCAACTCCACTCCTTTTTCTTCTTTGTCAATTCATACAAGTGTCGGGCACGTGTTGCGTACTCAGGTATGAATTTGCGGTAGAATCCTGTTATCCCTAGAAACCTTCTCACGTGAGTTTGATTTGTCGGTGGTTTGATATCTCTGATGGCTTTGACCTTGATTGGATTAGGTCTGATCCCCTCTTTGTTGAGTATGTGGCCCAGGAATGGTACTTCTGGTGCTGCCACAATGCACTTAGCTGGTTTCAATCTCAATCCAGACTGTTGAACTCTATGCAGGACCTCTCCAAGATCGTCAAGATGCTGTTCAAAAGTGTTGGAGAAAACCAGGATATCATCAATGTAGCAGATGCAGTTTTTGAACTGCAACCCTTGTAATACCAAGTCAACCACCATCTGACAACTCCGTGCAGCATTCCTCAAGCCCATACTGAGCCTCTTGTATCTGAACTTCCCAAATGGTGTTAGGAAACCTGTGAGGTCACGGCTCTTCTCTGAGATTGGTATTTGGTGAAACGCCATCATCAGATCTAATGCGGTGATGTAATTTGGTTGAATCTGACCAACCGCATCAAGAGCATCATCTATTCTTGGGATGGCCAGATACTGAGGTTCTGTGACAGCATTAAGATTCCTATAGTCACATACTAACCTATGACCTCCAGAGGACTTTGAAACAAGGAAAGCTGGTGAGGCCCAACTGCCATCATAGCTCTGTTCCACTATGTCTAGCCGGATCTGCTCATCAACAGCCTTCTTCAAGTTTTCTCTCATTTTCGGTGACATCCGGAATGGCATCTGTTGTACAGGTTTAGCATTTGATGTGACTGTAATCTCATGCTCAATCCAGTCTGTACAACCTAGATTACCATCTGGTCCTACAAAAGCACCACAGTTGGCCCTGAGCAGCTCATCCATCTTCTCCCTCTGCTCGGTCGTCAGCTGTGACCTAGAGTAGTCAACTTCGGGTGTGAAAACCTCTCTAGTCTTACCCCCTTCAGCCGTTTCCTTCGATATGGGTGTGTATGCCTGTACAGAAGAGATCTTGATACATTCTGAGGTATTCAAACACCTCACAGTTCCTATAACTACCCCTTTCTCCAGGGTTACCTCATGGTCTGATATATTGACAAAACGAGTAGGAATGGTGCCCTGATCTACTTTCACACAACACCTTGCTGTCCACACCTCAGGCTGCTTGTCAATCTTGTACCCATTGTAGTATAGGAATGTACCCTCTTCTAAATGCTTACCTACAGGTATACTGCACATCATTTCGGTATATCGGGGGATGGTATACTTACGGTTGGTTCTCACTGCTATCTCTCCTTCTGGTTTGTCATCACTACCATAAGTTATACTCATGCCATATTTCCTTAGAAAATCCCGGCCTAGAACCACATCTAAACGGAGGCCCGGGATGACATGAAAACTTACCTCGTAGATGGTATCATCGATTGTGATTCTAGTCTCTATATCACAACAAGCATCTACACTCTGACCTCCTGCAAAGGTTACAAACACTTTAGAAGGATTTTCTATCATTTCACCACCTGCATTTTTGACCTTGTCATAGAAATCACGACTCACACAGCATCGATCGGCCCCAGTATCGACCAATGCCCGTGCACATGTCTGATCCACACATACCCTGACACAGTTATCATCGGTTAACAGATGTGAAGCCATATAGGCCCTACCTTTTTGATGATCTTCAGCCTGGCGGTTGCAGATGGCAGCAATCTGTAGTCGTGTTGAATCGCGACGAATCCCCTGGATCTCTGGTCGCACGCCCCTCAGCTCATCCTCAGCTTCGTATGGCGCATTGCCCCTGGCACAAACACGACTAGAACACATGTCATCATTCTGCATACAACCACTACAGCAATCACCAGATGGGTGTACATCTTCTCTCAAATACCGTTTGCCTTCTGAATTCCTCTTGTCACTATACATAAACTTATACTTGACTGACTCAGGAGTCTCAACTTCAATAAATTCAGGAATTTGGCAAATCTTATCCTTACTCTGAGTGTTTTTACTGAAGTCAGAGGTTTGAGAATCCTCTTCTCTAGTATTATTTGAACCAGAAATACTGCTCATCATTTCCTCTACAACTTTTACATTTGTATCATTATCACCTCTGTTTGAAACGATACCAGCAATACTTCCCACAGTCCTCTTACCAAGGCCTTCCCCCTCTCTTTCCCCATAGGGAGGAGGTGGCTTTAGTTTCCCGAACTGCCGTTGCTGCTGTTGTTACTGTTGGTGTTACTGCTGCTGTTGTTGTTGCCACCGTTGGACTGCCCTCTCCTGTCGCTGGATCTGGATCTGGATCGGTTGCCCAAGATCAATGCGTCTTCAATTCGCTTCAGCCGTGCATCCAGATCATTACCAGAGTTAGATCCGGTATTCTGGTTGTTGCCCCCGTTGTTGTTGTTACGGTTGTTGCCCCGGTAGTTGCCCCGGTTGTTGCCCCGGTTGTAACCCCGGTTGTTGTTCCTGTTGTAGCCACCATTGTTGCGTCTTGGTTTCTCCTCCTCCTGACAGTCCCTTGCAAAATGGCCATGGCCATTACAGTTGTAACAACGCACCGTACCTACTTGTGTGGCATTCAGCTGCATACTCTGAAACATCTCCTTCAAGTCCTGCATGCTGACAGCACCCGAGGAGTTGGACTCTTCCTTCTTCGCTGGTTCAGGTTTAACAGCCAAGGCTGCAACAGAGACTGGTTGCCTCATCTTCTCCATCTCTGCCTGCATCCTCCTGTTCTCACGCTGCAGCTCTGCGATCTCGGCTGACTCCCTGGAAATCTTTTTAGGATTTGTTTCGGCACACTGTTCCACAAGGCTCTCCTGCAGTGTCTGCAAGATACTGTTCACCTGAGCCTGTTCACTGTGCTCGAATTGATAAGAGAAATCATCTGAATATGTTTTGCAAAGTTCTACAGCTGCTGCAAAGTCCGTTGGTGCTGCTGCACGTAGCTTCTTGCTATAAGGTGCTGCCACAGCTGCCTTAAAAGCACCAAGCTTTTCTGCCTCTGTGTAACCAAGGCGACGGTAGGTCTTGGTTGCCTCAATAATAAAGTCATGGATATCTGTGCCCTTCTTCATTCTGAGGCTATTAAACTTCTCTAATTGCTTTGAGGTTAAACGACCAAAGTGGTCAGTGAAGGCATCACGTGTCTCTTGCCATGTGGCTTTAGTATCTATGTTGTAGGCATTATACCACTCCTCAGCAGAACCCTCCAAATAGCTTGGAAAAATGTGCAGCATGCGCTTCTTATCTACATCATCATTGCCAATGCAGATATGACGTTCAAACCCTTTTATCCACAATTCTGGGTCTGCTCGGTCTGAATTAGAGAAAGCCTTAGGGGCTCTACCTTTAACCTTTCCCTCCTGAGGGTCTTCAATGGCATACTCCTGAATACTGGCTAAAGCCTCTTCCTGTGCCTCATTACTAGTCTTCAATTTGTCACTAATAGTCTGAACAAGGGCCTTCTGCAGACTCTTCCAATTTTTGTTAAACAAATCCTCTACTGTTGTCATCTTGTTACCTTAGTATGCGGCCGTTCTCCACCAGCAAATGTTAGGGGGAGGTGTTTGGCTTGGGGGTTACTATTATATAAATGTCACTATAATAGCCCACTGGTTACCACTAGTTACTTATAAGTGTACTTAAATATGCCAAACTTGTTGCTAACTCGTCCAGGAACGGTACCAGCATAAACCACAGATAATATCAAGTTGCTATAAAAATAGATGGTTTATTGTGGTTTAGCTCTAAGGCTATCTCGTGAGATAATCAGACAGATGACAAAATAATACAGTCAATAATATTAATAATCTCCCAGCGCTTTAGCACACAGCTCTCAATAGTGCAGACATATAGCAGTGGATATAGTTCCTGATCCGGCCACTATAGTTATCAGTCAATATAGTCCTAATAATAATAATAATTAATAATAATAATTATTGTATATCTCTCAGCACTTTAGCACACAGCTCTCAATAGCACAGACATATAGTAGTGGATATAGTTCCTGATCCAACCACTATAGTTACCAGTCAATAGTCCTAATAATAATAATAATTAATAATAATTATTATTGTATATCTCTCAGCACTTTAGCACACAGCTCTCAATAGCACAGACATATAGTAGTGGATATAGTTCCTGATCCAACCACTATAGTTACCAGTCAATAGTCCTAATAATAATAATAATTAATAATAATTATTATTATATATATCTCAGCACTCAGCACACAGCTCCTATAAAATGACACAGTACCTTCAGTCCAATAGCACAAACATATAGTGGTGGAGTTGACTCCTGATCCACCCACTATAGTTACCACAGTCCAATATAGTCTCAGGTTCCTGGAGACATATATCTGGTGCTGGCCTGGACCATAACCCTCCTGGGTATACTGATGGTCAGGCTGGAGATGTGTCCTTCTTGGAGGCTGGAGTGGATGTGCCCTTGGAGGGCTGAAGGTCTGGTATTTATGGTGGACCCTGACTGGTGATGACATGCAGGTCAGCATTCATTGAGTTTGTCAATCTTAGTCAGCAGTGGTGGTTGTTTGCCACCCCTTAGTCAATGGCTGGGGAGTGGCATGTGGCTGGCTTCAGTCAGCAGTGGGGATTGTTTGACACCTCTTAGTCAGTGTGCCTGGAGTGGCATGTTGCTTTGGCACTCCCCAGTCACCCACCCTCCACCTGAGTGGAGGTGGCATCTGAAACACTAACACCTCACCTGGCTAGTGGCATCTAGCTGAACTGCACAGAATTATAACTGTCACATAAATATTTTGAACCTGTCCATAAAATCATTTTAGATTTAACATCCATTCTCATATTACATTAATAATATTATGATGCATAATAATTATTGCATAATTGCATAACCAATATGTCAATATTATAAAACCTAAATTAGTACTATTGCATAATTGCATAACCAATATGTCAGCATTATAAAACTCAAATTAATACCCTGACAATTTGCTTAGAGCATAGGTCATGTCTCATGGAATCATTACCTCACATTATACATTTGTACGCAGAGTTTCAGAATTTGGGAGCGATCATGACTGGTGTTTTTAGGAGATACTTGTAAGAACTTCTCACATTCACCTTACATATTTTCACATCACCCTCCATGCTTGCCCCCAACCCTTCCATTCTAGATGCTACCGTTGGCCGCTTATTAGGTCAAGCTTGTTTACTATACAAACATTCTCTTCTTCAGAAGATCCCCTTTGTAAGAAGTCTGTGTGTATGGTGGAGGGCTTAGACCTAATTACATGCACAAAGGTCTAATATACAAGTGACATACTTAGTACGATTATACATGTAAGTCAGTTAAGTCTACATGTGTAAGATATGCCACATTTAATGAACATTTGCTCTCGAGAAAATTGGAATGAATTTAGGACTGAAATCCTCTTCTCTGTGAAAATTGCCAAACTCGGACATTTTGATGAAGTTTTCTGCCCTTCGCTGCCCCTACCATCATCTATCAAGTATAGCATACAGATATATATTTATTTACTCATTTTATATCATAAGTCTGTCAGACATGCTAAAGGTGATTGTATAAAAGTGTACCCTAAATGTACAATGAATAATATAATAAGTATACGATCTTTATGAGAGACATGTAATTGCTATTATTGATGAGATCAGGCTGGGACTACAGTGACTGTAGACCACGCAGAGAAAAGAAATAGAGTCAAAAGGGAGTCCAGGCTTGCCTCAAGAATGACTCCCTTTTCTGACCTTCTTTCTGACTCTCTTGATGAAAAAAGTCAATACCTGACTCCCTTAACAGGGACTTGTGTGACTCCCCCAAAAGAGAGCTCAGGTTTCACCTCCAGAATGACTCCTTTTATGACTCCCCATTACAAACAGCGTCCCGGTCCATGTTCCAACTCCCTTCAGAAAGGGAGTCTAGGCGCAGTGACTCCAAATGTGATGTGAGTCATTGAACCATGACTCCCTTTGTGGAGAGGTTCAGTGGACGCGGCACATGTATTATGGAGAGGATCATTGAAGAACGGCTCCTTTGGAATAGAGAGTCATATTGAATCCATGATTGGTAAATTATATCCCCTACCCCTCTATATATAACCATTCAAATGGCTGTCTCCCTAGCTCATCTTTCTACATCATATTGGTGCAATGCTTCAGAAGGAGGAAGGATCTCAGAACCAGTGCACATTAGTAAATACATCAAGGAACATCTGATTTTTTGTGGATATAAACTTTCTTGTCTTTCTACAAATTGGGTGTCTATACCTTATACATCATGCTTATGCTAGAGTTTTAAGTGAACTGTAATTATTTCATGAAATTATGTAATTTTGACATTAGATCTTGATGCTACAACGATAATATACACATACATGTACCGTACCGTCGTGATAAAGCGCCTGGTCTTGAATAAGCGCCGGTCTTGAATAAGCGCCGGGGTATAGGGGCTTCCAAATGCTTCTTAAGCACTAAAATCGTGACCTTGAATAAGCGCCTGTCTTGTATAAGCGCCTGGGTAAGAGCCCCGTCAAATTGAAGAGCGCCCCGGTGCTTAGTCACGACGGTACGGTATTAGCATAATTATCAATGTCACAAATTACGTGGGTTTAGAGATCTGAAATATAGAATGATACCATTTTAAGTATTATAGTGCTACCACCTATAGCTGGCCTAAATCATAACTAACTGTTTGACTCCCTTAAGCATTCACTGACTCCTTTGGACATAGTTTAGGCCACATGTGACATCCCCAACTGACATTGAATCCATGAATTGATAGGAAAGGGAGTCATGGACTGATTAAAGTGAGAGTCAGATGGCTTCTAAAACATATATGCTAGATGGCATTAGAGTCATTGTACTATAGTGCCACCTAGTGTGTTTCCTATTTCTCAGAATCTGCCTTGTATACTTACCTCAGTGACGCCCTTATAGGGAGTCCAGACAACCATTTTATTCACCTCAGCTGCCATGGACTCTGTTTGATCGAATTGACAAGGAGTCAGGGCCATTTGAAGGGTCAGGCAACGTGAAAAGGCAACGAAGAGGAGTTCTGCATGTCTTGCTCTCTTTTCATAGCCTGCTCCCCTTGTGACTCATTTTCTTCTCCTTGTGCAACACCCCGTGATAAAAACTCGACTTCCACCCATAAGCCACTGAGTAAAATATACTAAGATTTGTTAAAATTTAGCCAGGTCCAACCCTAGCCACAAGGATACCCTAGGTAAGTCACTGTGGTCCCAGCCTTACCTCTCATCAATAATAGCAATTACTAGGACAGTGCATGTCTCTTATGAAGATCATGTAATTATATATTACCAGCAGCTTCGCTGCAGGTGAACTTTTGGTGCCTTTGGTTGAGCCGTGGGAAGAAAATTGCAATAACAACATAGCGCTGGACGGGAACGAAACCACCGACCAGGACCCAACAAAATCACCTTGGGTGAATTGCATCATGGGAGCCGTATCGTTATTAATGTGGTCCTAACCATTGCTCCTCGATGTAAAGTTCCACCCCCAACCCCCATAGTCCCTTGTATTGTGTAAACAACATGTCCCATGTACATGAATAGAGCATTACAACAACCGGAAGTTCAATTGGTCCGAGTTCCGCTCCTGGGGTTCCGCTTCACCCCGGACAAGGACCGAACGTTATTGTGCCAAAATCTCGCCAAGTATTAGTAAAGAATGAGGGCGGGATGATGTATATCAACTCGGTAATGTGTTTCGCTGACACCTTTCTATATTTATTAGCTCACACGTTATACCAGGTCCTAGGAGTAAGACAACCCTAGAATGAAATGCAATAAGGGGGGTTGGTAACGTTTAGTATTGCTTCAGTCAACATCCCTTTTTGCTCATGCTCATATCCCATGTTGTACAACACTAGATCTGCCTGCAAAACGATGACTTGGACAGAAGTCAAAAGAGATGAAAAAGAGTGACTTTGGAGAGTAAGAAATATTAATCGATGGATCAAGGAAAGGATCACTGATGGCATGTTGCCTATGAACGGCGTTATGTGCCTGCCCATTAACTCTGAGTTAGATTTTAATATGTATCATCAGGATCACTGACGGATGGTCGCCTCAAAGAAGTAAAGCACACATAACCCCATATCTACCACATAGCTTCAGGTTTTTCCACTACTGCAGAGGTAGTGTCAAAAGAAGGTCTTCTTCCCCATGGGAATCTTTTAACCAAAATTCCCATGAAACTTTAGTAATTTCCCCTTATCATCCGGCCCAGTCACCGAGTGGTCAGCACCGATGGCCTTTGACCACCACATCAACGACCTTCCCTTCACATAGGTCGAAAATATGTCAGCAGATCATTTGGTCAGATTAGTCAGTGAGGGGTGAGTGGTGAGGTTGGAGGACACTGGGTGAGGGGTGTGGTAGGTGCCTCGTAGCCCTTTAAGGGCCACATAGTGCTGTAATGCGCTACGTCTTGAGTGGGGATGATGCATGAATGTACCCCTGGTGAGTATATCTACATGTATACGAGTCTTATCGCCAGAGCTGCATTCACGCATCATGCCGAGTCTTTGGGAGTATGCCGACCATGTGGACTGGGCATGATGCTTGAATCCACCCCTGGTGAGTTACTGTCAGGGCTGCATTCATGCATCGTGGCGAACAAGGGCATAATGCACTCTATCATTATGCGGCCCTTAAAGGGCTAGAGCCTGGGCACAGATAGGGTTCCCATGAATGGCCATGGCCATACCCCCGGGGTGGCCTCAGAGGGACTGTTTTTAAATTTGTAGTTGGCTGGCCGCCGATAACACGTTTTACACGGGGAGTGGGGCTGGAGACTGACCAGAACAATACCAGAGGTGCAGGCAGTGTCAGCTATTTCTGTGCCGTTAACTTTCCATCTCTGTACACACAACTCCCACAAACTATTGTCAGGGGTGGTCCGCAGAGAGCATAAGTGACCCTGCCGTGTCCCTCCCCCGACCCTACTGACCCCCACGGCTCCAGGCTAGGAGATAGGTGATGGTCAGCCGTGGGAATTAAGTAGTTATGCCGATTTCACGGCCTCCAGCTCATCTTTGATATCAGGGCACCCCACAAAGTAAGGGGAGTTGGGGAGTGAAAGGATGTGTGGAGAGTTCTCTGTGACCAGTGAAAACGACTATATTTTGTCACGGGCGTCCGTTGACAGGGCCCTCTGCAAGTCATAATTTCCATTTCCCTCTCTTCTTCTGGCACTGCCAACGCGTTAGTAATATTGGTTGAAATAATTGGATTTACTACACTGTACATTTCTTTACTCTATCTTTAGCAAATAATGCCAGATTTGAAAGGTGTCCATCGCCACACTCCCCAACCCTCCACCCCACACCACCCCCGACCTCACCTCACAAATAAACTTTTGCGAGGTTCTTCTATCCTTTTGGTGCAATTTGGAATATTTATCCCATAGTTTGCCTTTATAGAGTGAATTAATCTAGACAATTGTTTTGTATACTTTTAAACATGTAGGCCTAAGTTAGCCTACAACAATATTTTTACTAGGGGAGAATCTTTGCAACAGAGCATCAATTTTTGTGGTTCATCAGTTTGGATCAGTTGGGGATATTTACATTATTACAGGAGGATTTATCACACATCGTATACCCGGTCATACATGATAGAGGAATGAGCGGACAGTATAATATTGAATATATCTAGTACCTATCAAATATATTAATTTTACATGCCTTTGTACAATTCCCATTTATCTACAAATATAAGCATATGTATGAGTTGATGAATTGGCTGTTAATTGCAATCACAGAAAACAAAGGAGGGTACAGGGTGTTAATGAGCATGGTATATCATTAGTCACCTGGGGGAGGTGAGGTTATAGAACAGATTCGATGCTGGAGGGACAGGTAGAGTGGTAAAGGTGTGAAGACGATGAGGAGTGTCATGGGGTAGGGTGGTGGTGGTGGTGGTGTGGGTGTGGATGGGTGTGGTTGTGTGATGGGGGTGGGCGTACACATGCATGCATGTATGAGTGTATCAGCACAATCCGATGATGCATGCCCCACCTGTAATCAATGTGACACTAGGCCTGCATCCTACCTGCATGCCTTAACCACATAATTATACAGATAGACCCCACCCTAATTCCCAACGTCTCCAGAGAAACTTGTATTGTTTAATCGGCCACATAGCCTTTATCTTCATTCATATTTCACTGTGGTTATTTTTTACATACTTATTATCATTATGAAACCGCATGCTATAAGATCCAATACATACATAGTTTGGTTTGTTCTTTGAGCGTTATTTAGCACTTCTGTTCATCCCAATATTTCTAGTAGGAGCCTACACATTTCGTGCTTAGAACCATTTGACTAAAGTCACCTATTCATATTATCATTTGTATATTGTGTACAGCTGACGCCCATTCCCTCTAGGACTAAGGTATCTGAATGCACTGTTCTGCTTTTCATACTTTTTCTATAGATTTTGAGTCAGTACATTGTACCCATCTCGTGATTATCGTCGTAATGGTAACCAAAAGTAAACCATGCAATATCCCTATAATATCTTATGAGATATCAATTCAATCAATTAAAAATCACCAGACATTATAACATAATATCATCTCTTTTTTTCACGTTTCTGACTCCCATAAAATTAGAAACTACATACCTACACAAAAATGTAAACTATATGGTTCTATATGAGGAGACGCCTAACAATATAATTATATGTATGTAATTATTTTTTCGAAGTTGCCCCCCCCCCCCCCCGCAGGTATGACTCACGTATGTCAACATGATATGTTTGAATAAACATCGTTTAAATGATCACGAACATAATGTGAATATTCACTTTTCTTTTTGCCGCTGGATGTTTTCTTAATCGCCCCATACATCCCTCTCACACGATCCCAGAATAACATGCATCTATTTTGTATTTTTGTATTATATATGTCTAACCAAACACCTCATGAATGGCAGTGTCTACATTGTACTACTTCTGCTGGAAGCTATTTCTTTACAAATCCCCCAGTTTGTCACGAAGCTTATTTTCAGCCTGATAATGCATCTTATATCTCCGCAGGCCATCATGCAAATCATTAAAGTTGAACCAGGAATAAACTGATAGCATTGACACAGAAACTGATGTGAAATGTAAAGTGCTGGACATGTTCCTACCCTAGTTCTCCTGGAAACTGCATAAATGTATTAGTTTAGCTGCAGGATATATATGTTTCCACGTGAGTCATTCCATGTTTAGGGGTTCCTTTGTTATAATTTACGATATGTTCAATCTACCAGTCCAACACATGGGACATGTATATATAATTCCAATGTATGTACCCCATGCCTATGAATACATGTATTCTACACGTTTGTGTGTGAGTATTTCCACGTCACGATGTCAGCATGTAACTTAGATCCTTATCAGATCGTTTCCTTTCACCATTTGCCAGACACTTGCAGGATTAAACTCTTGACTATTCATAACCCGACTGACGTCACCAAAATCCATATGATTTAACTGGGTAGATTTGTATTACCGTAAACCTGCTGCATATATTCTGCACTGTATCTGCATATATGACGTGTCAATATAGGCCCATAAACATGTTCTATAGTTCCTATTTCTCACGTCAATTCAAAATTACGTTGATTATTAGAATGAATTCTTGAAGGCACAATTTATTTCTCCGACTGAAATACCAAATAAAGATACAATTAAAAAAGCCTGTTTCGTAGATCTATCAGGCTTAGGTCTTAGACTTATCTGGTAGATCTTGAGACGTCTCAAACCTCCCTAAATCCCAGTATAGCCTATTGAGGTGTGTATAGAGACCCACCTGCCCCATACCTGATCCCCCACGTGCCCCTGGACCCCCCACTAAGGCCCTCCCCTGGAGTACCCGTGCAACACGACGTGTGGCGCCCTCTGATGTACGCCCACTACCGCATGCCCTTATATGGACAATAGGCCCAAATAAAAGAGGTGTGTTTCAGTCAACATGGTCCAACAAAATTGGGGAAGGTAGGTCGATTACTTTAGATGTTGAATGTACCAGGAATGAGTCGTGTATCGCCATGTATCGGCTCACGAGTCATCAGCATGATCCACTGATTCCTCCAGTAACTAGGAATAGCATGCTGTTAATTTCCCCGTCAGATAATTAATTATGCCACTAAAATCAGTGGGAGCGTGTTTATCCTGACCAAAAATTTGCTGAAATCTAGAAAAATGTGGATATCAAAACAATTTTCTTTTTAATTCTCCAAAATAGTGGAAAAATGAAAGGCCCTTTTTTTTAAGCTAGGGTCTGGTTTCCTGAAACACTTTTTTCCTTTGCCTGACCATATTTCAGATATGATTTCATGTAGAAATCATACGTGTTTGGGCAGTTAGAGAATCATATAATACAGGGTCAACCTGCAGAAAACTAATCACATGGATTCAATCTTCTCCATTTCAAGGTGAAATCTGGAATGTGATAAATGTACACTTTATCCTAGAGCCAACCACATACCTTGAGATGTCCACCAAAATCAGGTATAGTCATTCAATTATTGTATAGTCTCTATTTCTCCTTTCTTTCAAACAGTAACACGTGATGTGTACATGTACTGTGATACATAAAAATTGGGCATTTCATGCATGAATCACTACAACTTCGAGGTGGACATCTCAAGGTAAACGTGCACTGAAAACTTAGGCTTGGGTGAAAGTCATCAGTGCAGATGACTTTAGGTAAATCACGTAGGGTCGATGACCTATGATCATCATAGTGATGAGCCAAGGTCATTATCTTAAGGACATAGTTTTGCCACTAGGGGCCCTACTAGACAAGAATGTAGTAGACAATACTTCTCTTGGTGATCTACTAATTAATATGGATGATAAACTTGATCATAAATACTTATAAATTAAACCATTATGATGAATATTATCACAGTAGACACTGACATAATTCAAATGAATTTTTTTAAGCAAAATTACCAAAAGCATACATAATGTGAATACTGAGACACCCTTTACATGTCTAAAACTACATGTATGAGTCTGAGGACAGACTCTCATCGGTTATACACACAATGGGCCCATCATGAGGGCTTAAAAGTGCCTCAAGAAGGCCTGATGCTCGGAGAAGGGGGTAATTATAAAGATATTTGAAAATGATCCCTTGTTTTGTAAAAATCAGGGGCGGATCCAGAAGGGGTGGTCTAGGAGGGGGGGCACAGCCAAGAACATTTGGTCTAGGGGGGGCACAGGCAGGGTTCTGGACCACATTTCCTATAGTTAAGAGTCATACCAAGGGCCATTTTCAGGGGGTCTAGGGGGGGGGGGGGGGGCACGTGGCCCCCAGGCCACCCCCTGGATCCGCTACTGAAAATACAGATGCAAAAAACTAGAAGTCATCAGATTGATTACCTAGCATCATCACAATGATTGCCCAAGCACTCTCTCTAATTTGGTCAAAAGGTGATCAACATGATGACCCTAGTTCATCACATATGATGACTCCATTGATGACCGGGGACTCCCCCAGAGCACCATCACAGTGATCACCAGTCCTTAAAGTCATTACTAGTGATGACTTTATAGACCCCAAAACTTTCAGTGTGGTTGACTACAACATGGTGATCAGCACATCGAGTTACTGCTCGAACTCACAACCTCCTAAATTAATTATGAAATTAAGAGGCCAACTTTTGTTATTCCATTTTCCGTCCTCCATGCGGTGGCAAATTTTTGAGATGTCATTAATCCATAGAAAAAAAGGGTGGTCTAACAGTGTGTATTTAATTCTAATTTAGAATATTGAACATGTATTCAGACTCTTATCAAACCAATGATCATAAAACATCAAATGGTATCTGAATGAATATCGCCATTTCTTCTCACAAAAAAGAAATTGGTACTTAATTTTGTAACACATGTAGTTTGTGTAATACAGTGACTGTATATCATATACAAATATACACACATAGTAAAGGTGTCTGCAGGTCGTCGCTTTGCTCCAGGTGTTACAAGGTAGGGATATCACTGCAGGTGTCCCACCTTAAGCTGAAGGCGGCCACAGGTGAGGTGAGGGCCTCATAGCCCCAGGTGTCTCCCCCTGGAGGCCAGGTGAGGAGGGATCCAGTCCCCTGCCTAGACTCACTTTAATACCACAGAGACCCAAAGATCTACCGTAGTGCTACTTTTAAGTACATCACATGGCTCTATGAACACGGTTACTAGTTAGCTTATGACTACATTATACTGAATGACCTGACCATTGATAAAAAGGACCGGGCCATCATGGAAATAAATACATAAGAAAACAAGAGTAACATCAAAGGCAGTGAGATTGTTAAGACTATTATCAATCTATCGAGATATTTGTTCAGTTGCAATTGTCAACTGGTCGATTGCCATGCAGCATTGTAATTCCGCCATCTTTAATTGAATTAACTTCCTGTATAAACCAATGAACAAAAGATTCACCCAAATTAGTCTGATGGTATTTGTTCCCACTATAATCGCCACACCCACTTTCTCCACCTTCCTCCAACCGCTCTGAAAGCCCCTGCACCTAAACCTAAAACACGCGCACCCCTCTACAGCACAACGGTGCATTTAGGAGTATGCACCCTGGTATCACCCGAGCACAAATTCGATCATTAGTGGGTGTAGAGGACAGGGGGTTACCTGTAAGACCTAACACCTGTACAAAGTAGTGGTGGGGCTAGTTTACAGGTGAGAGCACCACCACACCCATCTATTTACCTGTACCCTTACCTGTAGACTGTGGGCGACAACTGTGTCTGTGCCGACCCCACTTTGTGTGGATCCACAAAGACGGACGCCGCCCATACAACGTAACACCAGGCCTAGTTTACCTTAGGGAGTGGTCATTTTTTAACAACAGGGGGGGGTTGGTGGATTTGGGGGGGGGGGACCAAAAAATTTTGGACCCCTTGAAGGGGGGACCAAAAAAAATTGGACCCCTCTTGAGGGGGGGACCAAAAAAATTACACCCCTTTTTAGCAAAAAAGCCCGCGCGTTACTATAGCTCAAAGGGGTCGGCCGCGCCCATTTTCAACCTGCCTAGGGGGGGGACTGAAAAATTTGTGACCCCTTCCGCGGGGGGGACCAAAAGTTTTTCGACCCGCTCGCGCGAAAATCCACCGACCCCCCCCTGTTGTTAAAAAATGACCACTCCCTTACTCCGTAATTAACACCACAACAGAATCTGCATAATCATTCTTACTTTAACCTCTAGATGAAGACTCGCTGGTTTAACGAACTCTGCATTCTTACATTCTTTTATACTCCCGGGGGTAGATTTACACGATGATCAAAGTGGGGGAAAACGTAAATCATCCAATAGAGGGGACATCTGCTAAAGTGTAGTTTGGATATTGATGTTACAGAAATAATGCAGACATGTGTACATACCGGGTACTGCTTGTCGTAGGATATAATACCATATTTATCGCTTGGTATTGCTGATACGTTGTGGGGACATTGGTATACACACGCATATAGTTATTTGCTTAAATTACTTTTACATTTTAATGTTCATTTTAACTATAGATTGGTTTTAGAGATCCATCTGTTCTGATTGATCAAAAAGACGATTTTGTTTTGAAGGGGAAGTCAACGTGTTTGTGAGGCTGCACAAACCAGTCAAAGGGCAGAGACAACAAAGGGAGGGGGGGGGGGGAGAAAACCCTATAATATTGCCACCTGAGTATCCTCTTAAATACTGTAGTGATGGTGACGACTGGAAGAGAGGGAGACGTCTAAGGTTCCTGTTGGAGTTAAGGATACTAGTAGACGCTATGTAGGTGAAAGGGGCGTGGTGACACATTGGGGTGGGGGCGTGGCCGTCACCCTGCCTTAAAACCCGGACACAGAGTAAGGCAAAGGGTCATAGCCTGTGATTAGGGATCTGATTGTGTCATCATAAGTGGTAGAGTCAATTAGTCACTTCCTTAAATGAAAGGTGCGAATACATTCAGAGTTCTCTTGAGCCGAAATGTAAACCTTTCTTCCAGATCCCCCCAGATCCGTTGGAAGACATATAAAAACGCGGTGAAAAGAGGAGTGTTTCTCTTTCCCTTCCCCATTTCCGATTCATTGAAAAGCTGGCGATCTTATGTTTTTGTAAAATCAGATCTCATATTGAGACATGGTGGTATGTTTGTCATGGTGATATTTCTGTCTATCTATTCCCCCTGTCTGCAACCCCGAGAGGAAATCGAAGCCGATTAGAATGGAAGGGGGGCGACACAGGACAAACGGAGATAAGAGGAAGACCAATGGCGTGAACATGCTCTGCTATCTCCAACACTAAAGTCGGTCAGCAATTTCACCTTTCACCTAGGTTGTGAACAATCCGCCATCCATCCTCAGTCAGTGTCAGTTAATCTCGGATGTACCAGCATTCCTGGCGGTTTCCAGTTTGTCCTCTGACACTGGGGCACGTTATCGCTGCTTCTCTCAGACTTGTTCGGGTATTAAGGATCCAGCTATATTATAGAATGGTCTACGCCCTTCATTTCCCTATGACGTTACTCGATCACGGTTCATCCATCATTATATGTTTCTCTCTTGGAAATTGTATTTAACTTCATCACCTAGTACATATCCTGATCGCTTGCCCATTAAATAAGCTAAGGCCAGTTAAAAACGATTATCAGCTTTGGGGACAATGGGTGCTCTCTCTCTATATATATAAAAAGGCCAAAATACCGTATGCAATCATTGGTGTAGGAACTAGATTTAAAAAGCATTTTACTCCCTGTTCTAATCTCAACGTATTTATGCTATTGTTCCCATTATTTATGATAGTTATATTGATGATTACATATCAAATAATCTCTCCAAATTCTATTTAACCTAGATGAAAATGCAAATTGGCCATCCTCATGGCATAAAATAGTATCATCAAATAGAATAAAAAGCCTCCCTCCCGCGGCCTTATGCATCTAATTATTGTGGGCATTACGGAACATGAAGTCTCTATAAGTCACCCTGTATATGACAGAGGTGCTACTAAGTACATACATCATTACATGTGCAAGGTACTGGACAAGTCTAGGAGCAGCTTGCGGCATATTCTAGGTGACAACTCATGTACTGAGAGCTGCTCATCTGCCCTCAGGTCCCCTGGTTGTCATGACAACGCCACCCGGCTGACCAGGGGGTGCAGTGACCACTGGTCACCAAGGTGGTCTGTCACATGATGACATGCTCTGGACGCATCACGATGGGGGGGGGGGGGGGGTGAAGTATCAGTGGCATGCTGGAAGACTTGTCCTTCAAAGCCAAAAAAGAAGGGTACCAGGGAAAACAGTTATCCACTGTTAAATAGATCCTGCAGGGATCTATAACTAAAGTTCAGCAACTTCATTTCATGTCACATTTGCAGTATTAAACTCACTTTACTTCAAGCCATGTCAGGCACCCAAGACTGTGATGTGAGAGGTGACATGTCTATCCCGCCTGCACTAGTCTCTTTCCTCCAGTGGCTAATTAGTAAAGCTGGTGCTGAAACCCGAGCTGCTCACTAGACGCTCATGGTGGGTGGTGCCGGGATGGGTCGTTTCGGTAGAGGTCACCCTCCTAGCTCCTCCCTGAGGTTGAGTTCAATAGTCATGTCTTAATGTGCCTGGTCTATGTCAGGGGTGACTAGTTCATAGTACTAACAATGTAGCAGATAGATTTGATTTGTACCATAATGGTTATGGCCTTACTTCAGCGTACTTTAGAATCTCGGTTTGTCCTCTATTGTCCCACTTAGGTTAAATCCAAGTTCCAAATGTCCTTTACATATCACACATCGGCATATATAAATCGTCACTATTGTTTCAGTTCTTTTTTTAAAGGTATCACGTGCATGGTGAACTAGATGTCAGGAAAGCGACCTACAATCTGCCCGTTCATCTAAGGCCTGGCGGTTATTTCATTTTCATCACAAGAAGAAGAAAAGGAAACACACAACGGAAGGAGTGCTGTTTTTTTCACTACCATCATAACATTTCTGTTCATCGACAGTTTGACATGTCCCTTTATTCGGTACATCAGACTATGTCCTGGTAAGTAATAAACTACCCAGTACATGATTGTGATACTAATAAGTTTAATAGTTTAGGTTTGGTATACCAAGCAAACATACAATATACAAGGTTGACTGTGCTCGTTTTCTTATCGCTAAATGACACACACCAGAACGTGCTCTGTCCAGTACATGATGCACATGTACATGTATATCTGACCCCTTGCCCCATGTGCTCTCCCCATTGTCACTAAGTCTATAGCTGTCCACACACTAGACTTACACCAAGAGCCCCCCTCCATGAGCTGCTCCCCACGTGACCTACTACCTGAGACATCCTCCAGGGGGCGCCTTATTAATGACGTCATTAATCACCCGCCTCAGGAGAGGAGAGGGGGGGGGGGGTGGTGGTACAAAAGGACCGCATGTAGCGGGGTGCTGGGTTAAAGCCCCCTTCTCCCTCCATGTGATTATCAGCTTGATTAAAGTCCGATTGGTCGCGGCAAAAGTACCCTCGTCGGCTTGTTACTTCTGCCGAGTACTTCAGTGACCATCAAAAGCCTCCGACTCTCTGGAAATAATTGGTCTTTAAAGGGATGACTGTTCAAGGGTAAAATCAGAGCTGATATTATTAAGTAGGGCGGACCTGAATGGGTGATGTAGGGGACAAGGGCCTCAACAGGTGCGTGCAGCATGTATCAGTCTGGGTGCATGTTATTGTGGGCCTGGCCTCTCTCAGGGGCGGGAAGGAGGTGGGGGGGGGGGGGGGCGTGGGGGTTAGGGGTAGCCTAATAATAAAGGTGAATGTTTTTGGACCTATTGATCAGACGTTGCCTTTCCGAGGAACCCTCTATTTTAGACTGGGTTCTATATCCATTGGAGGCTTCGAGATACACTTAACCCATGTATACATGTGCAGCTGTTTTATCTTCATTACTTTTCATTCCTTTATAATAAAATCACCATTTGGTATGTTTACTTCATGTTACGGTGGACATCACACCAATCTACAAGAAAATGTACACTAGCACACCTTATACGTTTTATTGTTTGTAGATATGTATAAACTGCGCCTTTATGGATGAGCCTGATATGTACTGATGTCATGTATCTATGCTCAGACTATATCCAATTTTGAAAGGAGGGGCTCTAGATAAAACTGCTCGATAAGGCAATCAATTTGGAGATTTTAAATATCCAATTGAAAACTCAACACCGGGTTAAAATGGGCATGAAGAAATGATCAGTCACTTAATATTCATGTTGTCAAAAACGTCGTCAATTCTTCAACTCATTAATCCGTATCGAGGATAAACCATGTCAGGCTTGTAATCACTGTGTGGCTTAGAACTATTAACCCCCTAGGGCGGCCATGGAGGTGGTGTAGAAAAAAGATCCTTGTTTATCTTGTCTTTGTTGAGTTTATCACTGGCAGGTTGTCACGATGCCCGGGATGCCCGGGTCACGATGACGGTTGGACTAGGCCTCTTCCACTGCGGCCAGAGCCTCCTACCGCGCTGCCCTCACGTCGCGCACGTCATGGCGGTGACGTAGTGCACGTCGCCGTCACGGTAGGCCTCCTCCAGGACGTAAGCTGACCAGGGCCCTAAAGAGGCACACAGATAATGCCCATTAGGGCCCGTGTCCAGCGTGATGCCATGGCAACCCGAGAGGGGCATACATGTACTGGAGTCAGTAGAGATAAAATATGGCGGATTATCAGTTATTTTTTCTGGGATTTTTCCACCTGTTTCCGTAGGAACGCGTTTAAGCGCCGGTATTTTGACAAGCGCCGGTCTTTGTATAAGCGTCCCTGTTTTCAAAACCCGACGGTATGACATGGCGCTGCATGTACGGCAATGCGTCGTCTCTTAGAAGGGTGGGTGGCTCGTGGAAGTGCCATACAAATTCAACCCCACCCCGGCTGTAGAACAGGTTATGCTTTATGGTCACAACATGTGACTGATATAATGCATACCCATGATACTTCTGGGTCTGATCAATGAGTAGGCTATAGAACTATATGGTTTGATACATAACATGATTCTGTAACAGATCTCTGGGCAGCAGGTGAACCTATGGTTAAACCCTATAGTCTAGGCTCTAGGCAGCCCCCAAATATCAGCTGAAGTGGGTCTTGCAATGACTAGGTGAACCATTGTCCATCAAAAGGACATCACTCTAGAAGAATCCAAGATCAGCAATCTATGATGTCATAAACGTCTGCACCTGACTTAGTCTGGCATGACGTGACGTCTTGAGACGCCAACACCACATTGGTGATGACCTTTTGATGACGTATGTTAGATGAGGTATTGACGTGACCAACATGGCAGCCGTCACGGCTCACCGATCACACCGGCCCCACCCACCCGTGTTTATATTTCTCTAATTCTCTATCGCACTACCGGGGGGCTTCTGTGACAGTCTCAGTCAATATGAATGATAAATCACGGTCATGCAGGCCTAATAGGTCCTGGATGACCCACTTTGGGAGGGAACTTTCTCATTCCCCTATAGGCTTCACTGTCTAGCCAGTGTTATTGTCTACGATGTAAATTGTCAACCAATATTCTAGGCCGATATTATATTATCTGAAGTGTACGTCTGCCTTCTTCTTAGTATATAGAAATCCGTTATTAAAAAAGTTTGGGTTCATTCGGATGTCATTGAATTATCATGGAAGAATACACCGGATTGATTTGATACACATGTAGGTGATCATGTAGTAATTGTTTATGGTCCTTTTTGATTTTATATAATGTAGAACAAGGTCCGCAATATCTAAGATATCCAAATGTCCGTGATAAATGGCAAAAGAACGTCCAGTATAGAATAATGAATAAATTTGCTGGTAGATATATAAGTGTCATGGAAGTAAACACATCTAGTTTTCTCTTTAGGCTACTTCAACAACCTCTTTGAAATTTTCCGGATTATCCTGTGTGAGCATAACATTTGTCAATAACCTGGATAACTACAGCGGCTCTTTGAAAGTATCTGAAACCCCTAGAAATCAAAACGGGGGTGTTTGTTTGGCTATTCAGCACGTAAGATTACAGAATATCCTCTAGCTCTAGGTTTGGAGTCTCCAGGGTCCAGACGCGGACAACGGGACAGTGGCGTCACCAAGCGGGAAGTCGGAGAACTGCTGACACTATGACTTTGAGGAACGCCGCCCTCACACTTCTGACACCAAGGGAACAGAACCCCAAAGAAGGAATACCTTTGAGAGCGGGCAGTTTATGTGACAACTTGAAGATGTCAAACAAAGAATTATATAAGTATGCTGAAGCCTCTTCTTATCTGAAGGAGGTCCAATACTGGGCACATATGTTTGAAGAGAGACGAAGGTCACTCTCAAGATGTATGAAACACTGAAGTTGAAACGATGATATTAGATACTTTTTCTTTCAATACAATGTCATGTACTTCAAATCTGCCCCAGCTTAGACAGACGTAGACTCACAACTTAAAGCAATGCGATCTATGGAATGCCCTACGAGAGATTCCCCTTCATGAGTTAGCACATTAGACAACACAGTACAATACATGTACACCCGAGGCTCGTTACCGTTGAACATTGAACTTTCGATGAACTGAACATCTTTAAGGTGACATGAGGAAATTGCATGCAGTTATTCCCATCTCCAGGTTCCTATGTCATGACTTCTGTCATATAAATGACCCGGTGGTATAAAGGACAACTTATGTGTCAAATAATGAATCAATTGGCGTGGCAACTCCCATGGCACTTGTAATTAGTAAATTAGGGTTTGTAGTGATTGTTATCAGTAGATAAAGAGGGTTTGTACTAAAGTGGGGAACAAAACATTTCCCACCAGAAGAAACAGCAGCAGCAGCAGTAACACCAACAGCAGCTGCGACAGCTGTAGCGGCAGCAGCTGTACTAGCAGACGACATTTCCTCTTCCACACTTACCTTCTGCAACTGTTATAACATTAATTATTGGAATTGACTTTGTCTCATAAATATGAGATCTTAATTCAGATATAGTGCAACGACAGCAGTGCATGAGAGTCCATTCTGGCCATAATTGATTGATTAATTGCAGTAGACAAATATCTGGCATTTTCTAACTTTGCTTGCACATGCAATGTGTAAGCGGATGCATATGAACGTCCACATCAGATGGCACCAGCGTTCTTGAAGGACCGTCATAGTGTAATGTACAGCTGATGCAAACACATTTGACTTGCCTTGAACTTGGAACACGATGTGATAAAAAGTGCACTGATGATATGATGTCGGATGAGGACAAGCAACAAGACACTTTCAATAAACTAACTCCGTCCTGGTGTGTGATTCAAGTAAACCAATCCTACCAGATGTACCCCGAGGCACAGGGAGGTAAACAAAAGACTTGTCAGATAGGTTGTTTATATCCCCAAACACATCAACATATGTCACCCCTGTGTCTTCATTGTCTCCTGGCCCTGGGCGTTCACACATTAATAATCCAAGTCAACGCTAGGTGGCAGCACAGCGCGGGTGGCGTTTGCCTGGTATTTGAGCATAGCTCAGCAACTGGACACAACATGTCAAACATTGTCAAATCCCCTTTTGTATTAGTTTGAGATTTAGAAAGGCTTATTTACATAGAGATGACGATAGATGAGACCATTCCTCCCCTCCTCCTAGATGTGGGCGTGGTATTTGCTCAGTTAACTCTCTGTCAGCAACAACAGATAGGCCTACTATAGGGATGGGGACACAGGCTGAGGGCAGTGCCTCGGGCTGAAACCTACACCACCCAGGCTAGCCCCTAAATTAGACCTTGCAGCTCCCACAGCACCTATCTCCAGGTGTCATCTGTGTAGGGCGTGCTTCTTTTGCTCATTGTGGTTTGTTAATTTGGACTAGGACATGTCATGTGAAAATTGGGTTCCCTCCCTGTTTTACCTCAGATAACCCGAACCCACATTGTTGTGTCATTGTGCCCATACAAAGACCGGAACAATGACTTAAGTACACCATGTGTATCTTTCTATTAGAGGAAAATAAACTAATAATGAGCTAATTTGTCCCATTCGTCCATCGTTCATTAATTGTCAAAAATAACCTTGAAACTATTCACCCCAAAATACACATACTAAGACTCAAAGACAAATAGCCCAGGGCATACTTGACATGACAATGAGACAGACACGTGTCAAACTCGTGCATATCTCCAAACATCAGAATATCTAAGAAAATTTCCCTATATGTGTCCCTAAGTTAATGAGCAGTTCAATGATAATGAGGGTGAGAAACCAAGCTTATCAGAATCATATCTGGCCCCTTTATGATCCCACAGGTAGTGAGGGGAATGCTGGCCGTGGACGCTGGCAGACGTCCTCCAAGGGTGGCGCCACTAACGGGAATAGCTGGCATTATCTGCATGGACCCATCGGAATGCCATTATTTCCAGCATACCTTCTTCCACCCATTATACGTATTCTGCAGCCACAGAAATAGATGTTTATGCATAGGCTTGTAGACAGAGGAGCTACAAACAGAGAGGCTGAATATGAAATACGCTGTGGTGTATTTTCTTTTAACTTTATGATATAAATATACGTAAATTGACCTATACGTATACGTGGTCTCTTTATTTTGAGTTATGGCTCCCTACTCTTTCCCATCTTACAAAGGGGAAAGGAGATGCGTGTGACATTATATTATTCGACCATGTAAAGTGTCTTATCATTGGTACGTTGTTTGATTAATGCCATGAGTAGGCTAATGTCAGTCGCCTAATGTCCACCAAATATTCTGCAGCCTACATCAGCAACATTTGCCAGTCCTGAAATATGCTTTAATCAGTCAGGTAGCCTAATATCAAAGAGGCACCCCGTCTGTCTAAATACCAAAGGTGAACATATCAGCCCGCTAATTGATTGATTAATAAGGAGGGGATATAATTATGATTAGTAGGTCTCCTACATAACCGTCATGACATCTGTCCATGGATACAGCACGGTTAGCTTAGTCTACTTCACAGAGTTCCCACTAGGTGGTGTGCTGGTGTAGTAATGCATGTAACTAAGTTATGCCTCAATACATCAGGGTCGCCTGGGATTACAGGCATTTGTTTCGTTGTATTTGAAAATCAGTCATTTTAATTAAAGTCCATTGTACAAGATCTATGCTATTAAACACATATTGTATATCATGTATGATGCGAAAAGACTAATGCAAAGAACCACGAAAAGAAGCGATACCCCGCCCTCTTGAATGTGTGAGGGTGTAATTTTACCTGGGAATACTAAGGTCACCCATAACGGTCAGTACGAGTATGCTAGCACACCAATAGTTTACAAATACCCGATAATAACCAAACGTAATAAGCTGAGAGATTAATAGATCAAAGGTAGCCTCAGCGATATAAGTATTCATGCTTTCCTGGCGACTGGAGGGATTGAAATGGGTTTCAATAGAGACAACAGATAAGGAAGGGGTGGTGTGGTCCTTTTCAGCTCTCATCCCGTTATCCCAGGGCCTCCCCTAATCTAAGTATTGTCTCAAACCTTAATAACCTGTCTCTCCCAGGAGGCACCGATTATCGCCCACCCCATCCCTGACGTCACCCTTTACGTCACCGTCCCACGACGTCTTTGTGTTTACCTTGGAGAAGGTTTTCCCAGCCCAGTTTGGTCATTAGCAGTGTAATTAGTCCATGTCCGCCCGATCTGTCCATACCCGGTACCATCAGCAGGTAAGGGAACGTTCACAAATGACGTAAGCTATTTGGCATTTTTTTCAAGACCCCACGTCTCCTGGCACCCCCTCCAATATTTTGGCTAATCAGTCTATAGAAAAGCCCGGGTAGAAAAGCAAGACTACGTTTCGTCACTTCATCCCCTCCCCCGACATCCCCTCCAATAGCAGATTTAGAGGGGCCGCCCCCCATGTTTTTGGGCAATTTTTTAAATGTAAAATTTGACCCAAAGGTCGGAGAGGGTGACTTTTTCCACTAGCGCCCCAACTTCTTTCTAAATCACTACCCTCTCCCCTCCAACCCCCTATAGGCATGGTGCCACCATTTGACAACGTTTCCTACGTAGAGATCACAGACGTGACATCAATCACGTTACGTGAAGCTTACGTATAGCTTTCACGCAAGGTCGCTGGAGACCGTATAGCTCTGCACCCCGCGAGTCTCATCAGCCCCCCGCCGAGCGGTAAAAGACAGGGAAATTGGTGCAACAGCACAGGATTTGCCGCTGATAAAAAGTTTACCTCGGCAAGAATGCCTCCACAAGATGAAAGCACCCTTCACGCCGCAGATTGCTGTACCGTTTTCGTCTTTGAGGGAATTGGTAATGGCCTGAGCGATTAAGGAATTGTCTGCTTTAAAGGCATGGCTTGCTTTTCAAGATTCCAATTAGGGCTACTCGTGTACAAAGGGGGGAGGGATGGTCTCACCCCTGATGTCTATAAAGTGATATGTCATGTTGTTATAAATGTCAGATATGTGGAGAAGATTTAGATGTTTCTACCATTCAAAATGTCACTTCCCTCTCAGTTATATCCTTGAGGGTGGACCGTATGAGGGTTATTGTAACGAAGACATTGTCATCCAAATACCAAGAGGGATGGTGACTACTTAATGTCTTTAACACTGGAAACCCTCATTTCCCTAAAATAGGGGCATGGGAAAATCAGAGTGGCCACTCCGAATGGGACCGTTTGAGGCTTTGTGGGATAAAACTCTAATCACAGAGACACCTCCCCTCATTGCTCTCAGAAAAATATTGACTGTAAATGAATGCCCACACTACATAGGGACAGCGTACAAAACAAACCTTTTAATCCTTTCAAACCTTTGGAATATGGACCCCTTTGTGTGTTCCGTTTTATAAATGAATTCATCCATGCCCTGAGCCGAGCTTGAGATGCCATACTGAAAGTTCTGACATTGTGACGAACGGGATTGGATTAGAGGTTTTAGGAATAGTTTAGATATCTCGCGTATCCTATATTTAGGCATACAGAAAATACTGCAGTTTTAATGTGCCAGTGGCATGGTATATAGGCTAGTAATATTAGAGGGTGTGTTGAAGGGTTCTTATAGTAGTATATTTGTGTGTAAATATGTAATTTCTTAGACGGAGAGCTATGTATAATCACATGTCTACCAATGCTGGTTTCATATTAAGTGTGGATAAGGTATAATTCAAATATAAATGTATCGACCCAACACCTGCATTTATACATGTATTAGAAAGAGATGTATTTTGTCCTGAATCCTATACAAAGTGAAATTACTTCCTTGCTTTACTATAGCCCTATAATCTTGTACAATAAGTGCATTTTAGGCTTACTAATTATATTGGAATGTAATTTTCTTCCCCAACACATATTGGACGGAAAACGTTTTGTTGTTGATGTATTTTAATGGTAAGATGAGCACAGTTCAACCCTCTTGAGTCAATAACTAATTATTTGTATATCATGTCTCTCTCATAAAGACTTGAGTTGAAAGACATTAAACTGTATAGACACATGATAAAGTCTTTTTGCTCAATAAACATGACATGAATGAAGGAACAGGGCGGGGGGGGGGGGGGGGGCATAACCAATCATGGACATGGGGAGGGGAAGAGTGCCCCCCTCCCCCAAAAAAAGAAAATTTGGAATGTGTACACACCCTTATGGATTGAGATATTGAATGACACAATGCCCATTACCCAACGCAGAAATAGCTTTCTGCTAATAACAAAAAAAACAACGAAGAATGATTCACAATCCGTCACCCTTTGGAGTAATTCAGATTCCTCTACCAATCTCACGCACCATTTCCAAGCACAACTGGTAAAACCAGTATCCACATCTCTATGGGATTAGAGTTAGGTAACACAGGCATAGACACTGAGCGATATTACACACTTTGATTCTGACTGTCCCCTCTCTTGTACACCCTCAAGGCAGTCCCCCAATGCGCCGCCATCTTTGAATCAAACACCATTGATTGGGGATTAAGTTACAGGTCCCCTGCATAACAACGATTCTGCATACTCCCCCATACACTTGAAGTCCAGCATCACGAGGGAGATGTGAGGACAATTGATGGCATCATGGGGAGGGGGCACACCCGGGGTGGGAGGTCCCTCCCCAGTGGCCTTGTCCAGGGCGCTAATCCCTTGTATATCAACAAGCAGCATGACCTTTCGCTGTTGTGGGACGTATGTGAAGGGTAGGGTTTCAGCCTGAAGGGTATCTACTGAGAGGGGGCTTAGGGCCCAGGAGCTCTGAGAGTCAACAGCACAAGGAGCAGGGGTTCCAGGTATACAGCCTTTGATGTGGTCAGTTACAGGTGGGAGGTCTGGGGAGATAGGGTCAGAGACCTGGATGATGTAACACACCTCCAGGGGCTGGGTGACAATTGTGACTACCTACCTGTATGGTGGAGAGATGTCCTCATCGTTCCTCATCAACACGGTAGGAGGACGCCCCGTGAAACGCCCCACGCGTCCTAACCGTCATAATATTGTACACAGGTAGACTGTTCAATATGTAACGACCCCAGAAGTGTGGAATTATAATGGCATAAAATGTTTATAAACCTGTTTATTTATGAAATCGTTGTAATTTTCTTCATTCCTCGCATACATGCTTGGAACTCAGTATTTCCTCTGCCATCCCCCATCTACCCTTTCCGCAATATTCATCCCTACATGGCCCCCATGCCTGCAGGTGGTTTATTAATCTACCTGCGTTTGAAGACCGACCAGATTTCATCCTGACCAGATATCATGGGCGTGATCTACAAATGCAGGAAGGGGTATACAGGTGATAAGTAGTCCCCACAAGTATGTGAAGCCAGCTCATGTGTTGTAGCTGTACCGATTACAGGTAGATAACGGTGGGCAGGTCGAGGTGCCCAGGTGAGTGCTGACTGGACAGGTGTGTATACATGATAGCGGTGGGGGATAAAGAGAGGTTGTAGGTTCTCTCACCTTCCGGCTATATCTACCTGCTGGAAAGCTTCACTACACATGGACACGACAGGTGTGGTAACGACATGATGGGTATCGTCACGTTTAACTCGACAAGATCTTGTGGGATTCTGTTTACAAATTTAAGATGATAAATGATCGTAAAATAGACAGTTTAAAATGAATCAACGTCACCAGGAAAGGTCAATTTTATCCGCAAGCTCGGGTCTATGCTACACACCCATAGCTTGTGTATTTGCACTTTTGTTTTCTTTCAGATATTGGGTTTAAACACTAAACAGGCTGTAGCAATGACCAGATGCTTGTCCTGAGGGCAAAGGGACAAGGTGACATACGTTCAGTACACAGTCACCAACAATTGTCAATTCTGAACTCTTTACTTGTACATGTAAGGGCCACCCACAGGGTATGCAATCTGTCAGTATATTACACACATGCAGAGGCGTGCATTTGACTACATAATCTTAATTATACAATCGATGGATGGAGAGAGACAGATACATGCAGAGAGACCGAGACAGACAGGTACAAACAGTGACTTTCAAACACATACAGCGACAGAGAAAGAGAGACATTACCTGTGTTCAGAGAGACAGACAAAGAGACAGACAGGCCTGTGGACAGAAACAGAGACTTACATGGACAGACCGAGCCTGGAAAGAGATAGCTCTAGGTGCAGGGACCGGATAGAGCAACAGAACGTGTGCGTTTAATATCAGGCCAATCTGATTAATTACAATTATAAATTATTATTCTATAATAGTGACATATTTTTATACTGATTAAGTTAATAAGTTGATTGAAAAAGTGCATATTAATCACACATTCCAAATTGGAATTAAATCAAAGATGACTGATGGTACGCTAATTACAACATTTCAGCCCTGCTGTGTATAATCATTGCCCCTGTAATTACACCTGTAATAAGGACTGTCACACACCCTCCAGGTGGCTAATCAGCACACCACACCTACCTGTGGACATTTGTATAACGCGCCTATGTCCAACCTTTAATTATAAACTCCAGTGTTAAAGGCATTGTACATCACAGAACAACGACATCCATTGCATATATCACCTGTTTAATCTTATTCAACCATCGGCAGATGGCCTTTTATCATGCTGCCATCTCGATAACGTGGCTTTACAGGATTCATTACAATACAATACAAACATTGGGTAACTGCTGCAGTCCCAACTGATGCATACTTAAATGCACCATTGTTTCTGAAATGTGACAAAATTGGGGCAGCATTTTGTCTTTGGTGGGGCAATTATTCTAGCAGTACAAATGATATAAACAAACAAAGTCTGGTGTGTGGAGAAGCTAGTTGTACTTGTAGTGTAGCAGCCCAAGGTGTGTTAATTGGGAAATTAGTACCTGGACACAAAGCCTCTACTACTTCTACCTGGGGGAGGTGTACCATGGTGCTTATATATAGGCTGATGTTGAAGGTGGAAGAGTGGCATATCGCTCCAGGTGACAGATCTCTGTTCGAGCATCAATGGAGTCGTCCCTGACTAGAAAAACAAGTTTATGATTAATTGTCAGGAGGTCCACGCCACAATATTGTACTAATGACATAATACATGTAGTCATAAAACATAATACATTTCCCCTCGCTCATATATCTGTCTCTGTCTGTCTATCTTTCTCTATTTGTCTCTGATGTGTACGTGATGAATTTAGCACACTACCAGTAATACCTCCATGTGTCAGCACTAGCAGAGATCTTGTATTCAATGTCCTAATCAGGAATTCCGCCAATATGGACAAAAGAAAACAGGTCTTACTATTCAAGTGTGTTTTAAGTGTAAATCACTCATTCTTCAACCACTGTCCATCGTGGTATACATTGGTAACACCCACTGGGCCAGTGCAATCCAGTGTATAGGCTAAATAGGTGAGAGAGTGGACGCCTCCGGAAATGTCCAAGAAAACAACACCTAATCATTGTTCATACCACTCGCCAGGTAACCACTTTCTCAAGTGTAACGGTGTTGGGTTATTTAGTATGACGTCACAACAAGCCATTAGCCACTTTCCCGTTCTTCCATTATTAAAAGAAACCTATACTGTTAAAAAAGTACCGGTGGTCAGCACTGAACGGAAAACGGAAACATTAGGTAAGTGTATCACCTTTCCAGACTCTAATTAACAGTCATTATGTTCAGCATTGTTCTCTCATTTTTTTCTTAGAATAAAAAGAAACATGGCATGCAATCACCGTTAGGCTCTAAAAGCTTATATAGCATTTACAACCTCTCTTATTGGCTAATATAGGAAGACCATCTTTTTATTATTTATGTTGGGGTCATTGACGTAAGAAAAGGCGATGCAAAAAGACACATTTGAGCCAAATGGGTGATTAGGAAGGAAGCTCCCGGGGGTGATTATTCAAGTACACAGAAAACACTATTAAAGAGTGCATGCGCCATTTACTCAGGCTTGGTCACGTGCATCCGGTCACATGGTCCTCTAACGGCATACTTCCCCTGTACCCTCAGGTATGCCCATGCCCACGGGTCAGAATAGGGGCGTGGTGTCGGACCTCCGGTAACTAGCGATCTTTCAGCCCAAGGGACACGGCAGACGACATTTTTCTTTGGTTTCGTCTTGGCGGGAAACTCCAAAGAGCTGGGCAATGCAGAGAGTTTTCGGTTGGTAAAACAGACATAGAGGGGGAATCTTTACTAATGACCCATCTGTACACCCTCTGTCACGTCAAAGGCACGCACAAAACTCGTCAACTGACACGCGCCGGTAGGCCACACACTCAGCACTATGTCAGGCCTTTATTATTGCTATAGTTGTCACAATAAATGTCTAATTATTGTCAAAGACATGAACATGAACATACAGGTCCTTATCTACATACACTATTTTTTTGTATCACAGGGCCTGCACTGGAAATACGATGCTGTTGGCACCTTCCAAGACGGGGGGTATGCAAAAAAATCCGCATGCTCTAGAGAGGGGGTGAGGTATAAACATGTCTGTGCCTCCACGCAAGATTTCACCGCTTGAACACTCCGTAAAGCAATCTTTGCTTACAATTAAAGACAAGCTACAAAATGTAGTTCGAGTGGTCTATCCGTCCCAATATAAGCCCATGAGTGCATTTAATAGACGAATGTGAGAGTCTGCCTGAGACGCTCAGAAGGTGGTGGTTTTAGCTGGTTTTGGGGACAACGACTCTCACATTCCACATGTGTCACAATACAATACTTCCCAGTGGGCACAAAATTCAGTTAAACGTTGAATCAATGTTGAATCAACATTGGCAACCATTTATCAATGTTGATTCAATGTTGAATCCACATGGTCAAACATTTGTCAACACACAGAAAAGAAGTAGAATCACTGTAACTCCAGACGTGATCACTTAGGTAACTCTCCCCAGGACTCTAACGTGACTCCTAAGCATTAGCAGGACTCTAAAATAACTCTATAATGATGTTCTACAATGACTCTGTTCTAAGACTCCCTAATGATTGGGAGTCACTTTAGAGTTGTGGGGAGAGTTACCTCAGTGATCGGGGCTGGACTCCCATTTGAGAGTTACAGTGATCCTACTTCTTCTCTCTGTGAATGTTAATACAACGTTCTATGCTCACTGGGTTTGAGGAACTGCACATACCTATTGACAGAAACCTCTCCCAATGATACATTAAGTTCAGTTTTTAACATGAAGTGCTTAAGAGTATAATTAGAGACTATGGATAAAAGGGGATGAGTCGTGACCACAGGGGTGCCCCCTGGTGACGCATGGCAACAATTATACAAAAGCGCGTTGAAAAGCAGACGACTTTTGACGTAGCGACACCCGTCACGTGCGGCCGTAATCAAAGCGGGGTGCCGCCTGGTGGGAATGTCTGCAACGAGATTTGCCCCCAAAATGGCGGCTTAATTCCTACCTGCGTCTCATGAGAACCACATGGAGGCTGGCAGCGTTTGGCGGTCTGAGGTACTGGAGCAGTCCACGGGTACGGAACGTGGCGCCCTTAACCATTTAAGGGCCGCATATTGTTCTAATGTAATATTCCCTTTGTCGTCATGATGCATGAATGCATAACTGGTGAGTAACTCGCGAGAACTGCATGCATACATCATGGGCTGATACACTCCTGAATTGCTGGCGAGTATAGACTCGACAGCCCTGCATTCATGCATCATGACGACAAAGGACAAAGCACATTAAAGCACTATACGTCGCTTAAAGGGTGAAGGGCATCCACGTATCCAACAGTATAGACTGATAGCGGCACACGATAAGGCCCTCCGTGTGTCATGTGGGGTGATCAATCGCTCATTTGTAAGACTGACAACGGGACTGTGGCGGCGTGCGACCCTTTGAAGGCTGGAACCATCCAGGCAAACATAATGTCTGAGATCGTTAGCTGCTGCTTCTGCCGCTGTAACCGTTTAATAAGCTCTTAATCAAAAATTCCCAGGAGATATGGATTGTTGGAGACCGACGAGCTTCGTCGATTAATGACCTCTCCCTCGATAGTGCATGGTGGTCACCTTTTAGGCCCTGTGTACTGCAGGACACTCCATTCCCACACACCCCATTAAAAGGTCAACAAGAACGCCAGACGAAGCCATGTCCTGTGCTGACCGTTTGGCAGTTTCACATTTACATCATCTTGATTAGAATTACCTCCTTGTCACAGAATAACAATCATTTGACTAAAAAAAGGACAAAAATTGTCTATTGTTGTTGACGACAAGTACGCTTAAAGTTATCAAATACATGTATAACATAAAGCTCCCATTAGAAATGATTGTTCAAGATAACATGGTCATCTTTTTCAAAGTGAAATATCAGATATCTAAACCACGCAAGAACATTCTGAGGTGTATACATAGAGATCTATATATCTATACCGCTCATATCTCAAAAATATTGAGATACGCAATGCATTTGTGCTATCATGAATGCCGATAAGCTCTATGTCTCATTCTGTATCTGAATTTATATATGTACAAAACTGCAGTATTCTAAGCTGCCTTTGCAATACATAACATTCTCGATGATTGCTTTTGAGTTAGAAAATGACATATTTTATTCACACTGCTTTAATCTAGCGACACCCCCGCCAAAGCCCCATCTTGAGCTCACATTCACCTTTATATAAACTAAGTATTCCAATATAGCCAGGGGCCCTGCATGGGGGGTTATCATATTTATTGTGGTGAAGGTTGCCCGGATGTACAGACGGGTGGGCAGGACAGGTTTCGATCTTCCTACCTTCCCATGCAGAAGGCTACAATCTGCAGCAGCCAAATCCACCCTACTCCAAACAAATAAAGTCTGACAGATTGACCAGTTGATGGAGGAGTTTATGTTATGTGTGCGCTCTGAGAGCTACATTCCCTGGGTCAGGGGGTCCACACTGGGTACATTAATCAGCCTTCTTCACGTAGCAACCGTTCTCTACACAAACTCTAACAAGGTTGCACAAGTGCTAGCTGCACCTTTTGGGGGAAGGATATTAATTAGCCTCTGGCTCAGTACCACCTGTTAAGAAGTTAGCCACGTAACTTGTTGTTTGTCTTGTGAGAACGTTGCCAAAGGGACTCTCCGCCAGACGGCGGGCTGGGGACACCTGAACGTCCTTCAAAGAGACGCTGGAGCTGCGTCCACTTCAACTGCGCCTGCGCTAACTAAACACAGCACGCCCTCTGCCGAAACGCAGCAGAATTAACTGCCTCATTGGAAGCATATCAAATAATGTGAAGTGGTCTGTACTGAGCAGGAAAGATGGGATTTCCGACTCTGCCCGACCTCTGCCGACTTCTTCCGAATCATCGCGCCCTGGCTGGATCCAAACAAGATTACAAAAGGAGGGATAAGAGAGGGGACCGTTAGGGCTAGCCGGGTGGGGCAGATTATGAGTTGGAGTTACGTTTTTAAGCTGCCTGAAGCCAGGCCCCCCTGGCGTATTACAGGTGTTACAAGACTCTCCTTTGTGGAGTAGGCAGAGAAATAATCTCTATTTGACGATTGCTACCACTTCACC
This sequence comes from Harmothoe impar, assembly GCA_947462335.1. Taxonomy (NCBI): domain Eukaryota; kingdom Metazoa; phylum Annelida; class Polychaeta; order Phyllodocida; family Polynoidae; genus Harmothoe; species Harmothoe impar. The sequence goes on from OX381710.1 coordinate 27,232,959, forward strand.
CTCAAATAGCCAACTCAGCATCCTACCGTTATCCATTCAAGAGGCACTTAAGATTGCAAATAAGTAATTTAAATAAGATTAATGACACCAAGTGTCTCCTTTAAAAGTAACCTCAACTGAAGGTGTGAGATACACCTAATCTTGAATACATCTTGAATTAAAATCATATAAGAGTTAAGAGATGCCTTTTAAAGTGGCACACACCAATAGACTATTAATACCACAAGAAACGTGTACTGATCATTTGTATTTACAAGAAACATTCAAAATGTCTCTTGTTGCCATATATTTCCAAACTGAGTTTGAACCACATTGAGTGAACATATGTATACATTCACATATAATGTGCTCCCCCAGTACTGCAGTATACAGTGTAAATAAATTCAAATGTCTAAATACCTCTAAATACACATGTTGTAACAGTTGGTGAAATACTAATGTATGTGTGTCGTGTATCATTTTACTTTTGGTAGCTGGTTGGCACTACTTTCGTAAGACGTAACCCTTCTTCTAGTTCGCCCAGTAAAACGATGAAGACACACGCGACCCATCACTGAGCAGCCAATCTACTCTATGGTCACGGTCCTAGAGTAATAACGGTAATACAGCCTCCCCCAGCCTCCCTATATGTCTCACACAGGGGGGTCATGGCTTATGTCAAGATACTGTATAGATCATAGGTCTTCAATAGTCATGTGCCAGCTATTTGCTATAACCTCGCAATATATACCTCTCTTTTGGGGGAAGAAAAAAAATACAAACCTATACAAGTATACATGTATGTATTTTGGATATTGATGTCAGTATCACAGGCGGCCTATGAAATGATATAATTGTAACCGCTTCTTCAGTGTCCAGTTCTGAGCTGGGGAGATATCCAAACATGGCCTAAGCTGGATCAGCAACATGTCTACATATGCATCATCACATCGTAACTCACTTATCTACGCTTACCGCACACTTATGGCCAAACTAAAGGGTAGTTATCATTTTATGACAGGTTTATCACACATAGACCACATCTAGCCCTCCTCACTCCAGCTTGGTGCCATCCAGACGTACACACATGTAGACCGGGGCCCGCCCCTCCCCGCCCTGTGGACGGACAGACGACACGGTCTGATAAACGTAATGGTGCCATCCTTCTATGCAGCTTCTCATGCTCGTTAACTTACTGGAGGAGCTTCTCATGCATCTAAAGAGGAACAACATGTGTATTTATATATTTTTTACTTTAATTCTATCAGTGTATTTATTTTTACATGCAGATGTACATTATCACATTTACAGATGTGACAAAGATATAATTATACTGCATACGTGCATATGCCTAGGCCAAAGAAAGGGTGTGTTTCAGGTTACATAGTCTGAAAATCTAGGTAGGGTAGGTCGGGTTTAAATTTTTTTTTTTTTTTACTTTGGACTGAAAAGTTCCCAAAAATTGACTCGCAAACTTCAGCGCCGACTCACCGACAACGGTGTCTACTCGTAGACCATCAAATTGACCCTGAAATAGGCCCAGAATTACTTAAAACATAAATATTTTTTCAATATTGGATAAACATTTCTAGGGTAGGGCTTGTAGAGAAATATTTAGGAAAATGAAGAAAATGAATGGAGATATTTTTGAGTTCATAAAGTATTTTATTACACGAAGCGATTTTACAAAATTATTGAAATTCTGTGAAATAGCCATTTGGCCATACGACGCCTTTGCCGATGGACTTGAGCATGTAACTTCATATTTCTGTCAGAGGCCACAGAGCGTCAATATGTTGTGCTTCCCCAGACTCACACATGTTCACCCCATTCTTATACCAGACACCGTAAACATATGCTATGCCGATGAGCAATACATGTACTATAGTATATTAATATTAAAGAGGTGGGGAGTGCCTAATCTTAACACTATCTCCCATAAATCTTTCTATAACATTTCCCTCATGTCTGTAGGCCCATCTACCTATATAGGTTCTTCAAACGCCAATACAGGTCACCAGTGACCAGACCATGGGAAAGGGACCTCTGTCTGGATCGTTTAGGAGCTACAGCTTTGTGGATCTGGTCAAAACATTACCCCCTGACCACCTCTCCTGGGTCTACCACGGCCTCTCCAGGGACCAGCCGTGTCCTCGATTCACCAGCACCAAGCTTACCACCACCTGTCGCCGCCATGCTAAATCATCATGACACGACCCTACGTGTGACCTCTGACATGACCCCTGGCCCTCCTGACCCCTGACCACCACGTGGCCGGCGCCGCCCAGCTCCACAAGAAGTGACAAGTTATGACGGCGGAATGTCGTCTGCGTGAAGACTGAATTCCTCACAGGATGGGTGGTAATCAGGCAGTGTCTTGTGATGTATATACCTGACGTGGTGGAGGTGGGCGGGGCGGTGGGGCTACAGAGGTATGGAGACAAGGTGCACTAGAGTGCTTTGATAAGGTGTGGGAAGGGAGGAGGTTGCGTTCCATCAGGGAGATCATAATGCAGCGGTCAGATGCAGCAATGTTGTAGTGACGTCACGGCGTCTCCAACCTTCGCTGGTGACGTCACACAACGGCCTGAACAAACACTCATCTTCACTCCATCATGGAGGGAAGGTGCATGTGTCCGTAGGCGGGCTGAGGTATTAACGATGGATGCATGGGAAGAAGTCGGATCAGCTATGATTATGCTCAGGGTTGAAGAGTTCACGCAAATTAATTAATATATCAATGGCATTAGTGGGGGGATTGGAGTACATGTGTACTCATACTACCAATAGTTTCTCTAACATATCATGTGACCAGAAAATATCTGTTTTTACGATCATACTTATATAGCTGCGATTATAGTACATTATAGCTTTATCAATGTGCAAGTTCAAAATTACTAATATAATGTGTGTAACATTGTATATCTATTGTTATTTATGTTTCCAGGTCTGATGATACACGCGTTTAAGAGAAGGGCCGAGTCATACAGATAGACATGTATGGTATGATTATGATCCCTCCCCCGAATAGCAACGCGGACTTTTTGGTTAGAAATACACACTCAAAAAAGTCAGCGTCATTGTCGCTAAAACCACTCTCATATGAAAGTCAGACACTGTCTGACTTTCATGTGAGAGTGGTTTTAGCGACAATGACGCTGACTTTTCTGAGTGTGTATGTGCAATTTCATTTTGCTCATCACCCCTCTTTAGCTACCTCTGTTGTTAAAACAATCCACTAAAATAAAAACCCTTGAAATCTGATGAACCATACGGAGAGGTGAGGCGTGGGAACAAACTGTATACCTGGTAATGGTTTATCCAATCGATACGATCATTTATTCTGCAGTATATCTTTTACTGAGGGCGATGTGTTGATGGACAAATATCAGGGGTGTGAGTTTGTCCTGGTCAAGGTCACTATAGGTACCCTATAGGCACTGGAACCCCACATTGCAAAAAGATATTTGTTATTAATCATATTTCTTAAGATTGCAATAAACCTGTCCTTGTGTCTGTTGGGGGTCTGGAGGGTATGTGGGTGGGGAGGAGGGTGGGGGTGGTCAGGTGACCATTCCGTGGTCAGCAGAGGCTGGCCCGGTGTCTACAGAAAGGTACAGGTCAGTGCTGGTCACAGCTGTGAGGTGTTTTAATGTCACCAGGTCGTCACAAGGGGCCCTTGTCACACATAGCTCTAAGACGAACCACGTGTCCAGCCAATACCTGACGTCCTCTCTACTTGGACGTCTTGTGACGGTGACGTGACGAGGTGTGACACACCCAGGAAGTCGTCGCCACAGGGGCCCGTGACAGAGGTGGATGTAATGACCTACACTGAAAAAGTAAACTTCTCACCAGACTTGTCTAAGTGACTGTCATAAACGAGTCAAAGGTTGTCTAACCTATCAGGTTACCATCCCACAAATAGAATTTGGAGCTGACAAATGTCAAGTTTTGAGCTTGCACATGCCAAGTGGGTCTTCTATCTCCAGCTAGAAGACCCGCCTCCTTGACAAGTTTTTAACTTGTTTATTTCATGACAGTCAACTAGTCTGGAGACAAGTTTACCTTTTCAGTGTATGTCACTGGGCTGACATTGAATAAAGTTAACTGTAGTTAGCAGAGCCATTATGGCGGATGGTGTGTTTGTAAACAAAACCACAGGGTGATTTACTAGAATATTGTAAAGTTGTGTAGTAGTTCCTTTGTTACCATGTTCGAAATTGTGGACTGAACGGTTGCCATTTCTGTCGACTTTGTTTTCCTCGTCATTGTGACGACCAAAGGTATAGTCACGCTCAAGGTGACAACTTGAAGGACCAAACTAAGTGTGACCCAGAGGGGATCAAGTATGACCATCTAAGTTGGTCACATTGACGACACTTTGTTGTTGGTTTAAGTATTGTAACACAGTATTGTCAATCTGACGACCGTTCATTTTCCTTTTTTGATGACATAAATACACCAAATACACGCATACCTATCTATGTGTGTGACAAAGCTGAGGGACTGTTTCCACATTTCTTTTATGTCAATATATAACCAGATGACCATTCACGCGAGATCCATTAGCAGTAAAACCTTGTCTACCCCAAACTGACAGTTGCCCCTCCTGTCTGAAACACTATAAAAACACACGTGTCAGCTGCAAACAGGTACAAGGCATTAAGCCACACTTCTTGCCATCCCCAAATCCACATGTTGCATCTAAGCGCCGCATGACATATATGTGTTAATACATTGTACCCCTTGTTGTTATCACCATCATGCATGAATGCAAGCGAGTGCTGCATTCATGCATCGTGATGACCATATGGGTTAGACAAATTACCCCAAAACAGTATGATGCAGAAATGGCACCAGCATATAAAAGCATTATGCTGAGCTTAAAGGGTTTACCTAAGAGCTCTTTAATCAATAATGGCATGGTGCGTATTAGTAATTTGTAAGACGCTTTACCCCCTGTTCTTATCATAATCTTATTCTGCTATTGAGTAAGATTTCTTATTAAATGTGAAAGGGGGGAGGGGGGGGGGGGGTTCATGCCACTTTGGTTCCTGGAGGCAGATGTGTTTGTCTCTTATACAGTGAAACTTCGTTATAAGTAACTCTGATATAAGGAGACCTTGCTTATAAGGAGCAGATTTGTGTGGTCCTGATTTTCCCCTATACATTTATATCATAAGAAAACTCTCTTAGAAGGAGGTGTTTTACCTTAACCTCTGATATAAGGAGGTAATTTTGGCTCATTTCCTTATTTTGTACGTGCAAACCTTACCCAGGGAAGTTATTTCTCAGGATTACAGTCACATACTGCTTAAAATTGCCCACTGCCCCATCCCATAGATGTGGGGAGAACACATTTGTAGCTTCCCTGGGGAGGAAGGGATATCAAGAGCTCCATGAAGGGGATCTAGAAGGGGGTTTGACTTGAAATAATACACACACCCATCTGAATTGTATTCGAATCAAATCTACCTACGACATCTGTTGAACAGTTGTAAGGGTGGAGAAAAATAAGCACACATACGACCAGCTTATCTCATACGACCAGCTTATCTCAAGAAAACTGTAGAATGCTGTCATACAAAAAAAAAGGGTGCATTTCATAAAAAATCGTAGCAAATTTCCAATCTACCTGATCGTACAGAATACATGTAAAAGGTGGTTTTAAGGGAAAAAATGCCCATTGCACAACAGATGGCTGAGACAGCCTCTGAAGTCATCTCAGCCATTCAAAAGATAATTGATAATGTTTTATTTTGTACCAAACCAAGATGTAATAAATCATAATGATATATAGACTGCCCTGCAAGAATGAATGCCTCATAATTTCACTATATCATACATTTTTTGAAAATCATATTTTAACTATTTCCTCCCGAATCGTAGTGTGGGTAATGTTCCAATGTACTCTGTGATACAAAGTTATATTTTTAGCATAATTATTTTCACAACAACTTTCTAAAAGCTAGTGATACGATTGAGTAAAAGAAATATGTCCTATGATTATAATTGTGAAATGTACCACATTTTTCTCTACGACTGCCTTGTACGACCCCTTTACTACAACCAGTAGTAAAATTGCGATTTGCTCTCTTTTCCCTACAGACATGTTTTTTTGTGGTCGTAGAATTATTGAGCTATCGTATACTGTTATGAATCGAGCCCCAGGTCTATCCTCAGCATTTATTTCAGGCTGATTTATTTTCAGGCTCTATTATTGCAAAGCTATAGATTTTGCCTACATACGCATACATATACCTAAACACAGATTCTACTATTCTATAAGGGTTCATTTAGAAAGTACATTTGTATTTATGGTACAAATATTTAAAAAAAAAAAAAAAATTACTTCCCATTGGCCATGGCTGATCGGCTAACTGTATTTAGTCTAGTCAGTGTGAGCATAATGTATAATTACGTTCAGTAGACAGACAGGATGAAAGCAGCCTGATGAAAGCACCACACAAATGTATCATGCAACATAACACATGTGCTGAAACTTTCAGAATACCAGAGAAAATGCTCGCTCATAAAATCTGGGGATTACATTGCCAACCACGATTGCTATGTTTATGTATACAAAATGTATCTACATCAGTCTTTAGTATGCATATTGTAAACACCGCCAACACATACATCATAAGTGTGTAAGGTGTGTTCCATTTTCCTATGGATAAATGTTTTTTTAAGTAAAGACTATAGTATACTGATAATACTAAGTCATAGTTTGCATCATCCACCACTGTTAAGTGAAGTGTACACCACACGGCCTTATCCTATCCTGTGGAGACATTCAAATTAAAGCCGAAAATGTTGTAAATCACACCTCTATATAGGGATCAATAAGATGGAAAGGTTTACACGTTTATGGTCCTTTATCCTATTACTATATGCTCACATTGGGGTATGGGGACAAGGTTATGAGTTGGAGTCGGAGTTGGATGCAATTCTCATAAATTTGTATCAGCAAAGTAGGTATTGCATAACACCACTAATACACCTGGGTTGTGATTTTACGACAGGTGCTCTGTGTTGTCTTGTTAACTCATCAATGTTACACTCCTTTAACAGTAGGGAGTGACAAATGGCATATTGAATAGCGATGATTATGCAAACCAAACACTTACAGTGCAGAGCTGGATACTTATTGGAATTCTTCAAGACATCTCCATGGCAACAGACTGGAAGTAGCCTACTGGTAGAGGTGGCGGTGGGTGGCTGAGGGGGTTAATGAGGCATATTGTAAGGTGAGAGTAAAGCTGACAGAAACAGAAAGGTTCTGTAGATCACCAAGTGATGACAGACAGGTGTGAATGAAGACGTGTACCTGGGACATCACAAGCACCGACCCACCTGCTCCTCCAAGACAGGACCCATGATACACACTATACACATTATGACATGTATAACTGGAGTGGCCGCAAGACAACATGTCACCATAATATGATATTACATGTATATGATTCTTTGTAAAATGGAGGTATAGAATCTTGTCCTTCTCGGCAAAACATTTGTAAAGAATGTACCCTCGCTTCCCTGGGTATAAAAGACTAAATCCAGTAACCCACTCCAATAGTTATTATGGTACACAGCCCCCCTTCCACCCGCCTTGGCTTTTATCCTAACTGCCTTCGCCCACCCCTATTTCATTTCCATAGAATAGATACATAGGCATTATTGGGGACATTTATGATAACAAATGTATTTATGGTAACGTATGTATTTATGGTGACAAATGTAAAAAATTGGTTACACATTTACACCCCCGACATGTCTCCTTCTGCTCCCTGACATTATCCATTGCCATTCAACATATCAACATATAACAGTTTTGCCCCATAACAGTTGTCATGGCAACAATGTCAACGTTGTTATCTTTTCCGGGTCAACCACTGAACAATAATCTTTTCTTCTTTTATATAAAGTACATGTATACCAGCCCCAAATCGTTTTCAGCTTAGCGGCCACAGTTCCCTTTTTGATTACTATTTCAGTGGAAATAATTTGCCTGGGGTCAGGGTGCAGTGGCCCCAGTCCTGACGACCACAACATGTCCAGTGTAGATTTGCATGCTGGGACTATAAAGCCCTTAAAGGACCGCATAGTACGTTAATGCAGTATGCGCTTTGTCCTCATGATTCATATGGACCGGCGAGTAACTCGCTGGTGCTATGTTCAAGGACCATGCTGACAATTTCCTGTGTGACATAATGCTTAGCTGTAACACTGGCGAGTTACTCGCTGGAGCTGCATTCATGTATCATGACGACAAAGGAATGGTGCATTGAGCACCATGCGGTCGTTAAGGGGTTAATAGGAGGGGTGGGGCAGGGAGTAATGGCTGAGTGTGGGGACCATTCACAACTTCCACTAAACTTCAAAAAAGGCTTTTCTATGCTCAAGCCTTTCCCGGTCCAGTGGTCAACCCCTAGACTGACCGGTACCTAAAAGAACTGTGTCTGTGATTGTGACCAGTTGACGGATTCTGACCCACTGCGCATGCTTAATATCGACCCGCCCCTCGCGGCAGCGTTCGGCATGGCTGGGGGTCGCCTTAGAAGGTCGCCGCAGTGCCCTTGCCGCTCATGGCCGCTCTTGGAGGGCCGCCGGGCGGGGTGCCCACCCTAAACGCCCACCTGTCGTGCACAACCGATATTATTACTATTTTTCTTTTAACAAAATGGCCATTTCAATAGTCCACTAGTTAGCGACAATCGCACCCAGTCATAGTTATTGGGGTGTAGCCTTGTAGGGCCTACATTTAGGCCTATTTGGTGTTGATGTTAAAGGTCGGTGGGTGGACACCGGTCAAGAGGTCACCTGTGCTAATGTGACATTACCTATATTATTATATTTTATTGATTGATATCATCCTTCTAGTTAACACCTAGACCTACAAGGTCTTAATCAATGATGAGCTGGGGCTCTTTCGCTAGAGAACGGTACACGTGCCCCCCCCCCCTATTATAAGGCATAGAGAATGTGTTTTGGGGCATTGACTCGCCAGGACTGCATTCATGCATCATGTTGACCAATGTCACAGACACAGCACATATGTGGTTCTTATAGGGTTAGTTTTATACCCCTCATCTCCACAACTGGAGGAGAATAAATCAGGTTGATACACCATCAGGTAATTAGACGAGGGTGGTGGGGGATTTACCTAGCAACTGTGTTTTCTGTTTTCCTTGTCCTTAGTCTGATTTATAACGCCATAAAGACGATTAAAATCGGTCCCCCAAAGCAAGGACTGCGGCTTTACATAACCCTATACAAAGGTTGGGGACGTATCAGACGAATCCTATCTAACTATAGTACTATCTTCTTTCTCCCAGATTGATTTTTGATTTGTTGTCCACTATCTTCAAAAGACTAAGCCTGTTCAATCAGGTTCAATCAACCAGTATGAGCAGAAAATGTCCACGTCATTTTCTTAGCTGCGATTTCCAACTCATTATCCATCCTCGCCATTAATCTCACTTTCATATCTGAACCGTCTGAAATAACCTCACAATATATTTTCCAATTCTAGCAGCACCTGATTGCCCTTCATATACCCCGCCACATCTCAAACTGGGCGTTCATTACCTATGTCGCCCAGGGCATGATCTAGCTGGTCCAGTCACCTGGAGGACATAGTAAATACTAACTCTGTCTCGGTTGTCCTATAGGGTCTATACAGCAGGTCTAGCCATTCTGATCCCCATCTCTACCCTGTTACGTATAGTACTTTAGTGTACGCTCAGAATATTATAGTGGAGTTTATGGGTGGTGTAGGATCAATTACCAGGGGTGCAGCCCCAAGGGGTCATTCCCTTGGACAGTGAGTCTGGACTGTGACTGTTTCAGGCGCATCTTCTTCCATTTTGGGTCTATGACAGATAACATAATTTCATACTCACATAATATAATGATATGAAGTGGATACGATTGGTAGTGGCCGCTTACAAGAACATAAATGAAGTGTTCAACTTGGAAGTTAAATTACATTGATATCCAGGAGAAAACTGAAGAACATCTCCCCCCCCCCCGACTGGAAACCCTTCATGCTAATGTTCATATTCCCTACTGTACCCACATGCATTATAATCATATGACACAATAAAACCAACACGTAATTTTACAGCAAATGACCTTACTTCAAAACAAATCTTGCTTCTTTTTGTTCGACAAGCTATATGGACCTGCACAATATACTTGTACATGTATGTATGTCCTTATTTCCACCGCCTTCCTGCTAGTGCTAGGTCGAATCCCCAATTTTGGTCACCAGTAGCGCCACATGTATAATGTTCTAAAATATCTTTACAAGCCCCATTTCTATCTTAGTTATTGTCTAGATATCACCCAGGGGTACACTTCATATTTGACATATTTCTGACTATTGAAAATGTTGTTACTTCCCATTGTCTAAGGGAGTGCTCCCTAAGTGCCATTTTCTGTTTGACGATTTAGAGTTGATCGGCAGGCAATCGACAGACAATCGGCAGGTATAGCCCCATACCAATTACAGTGGCTCCAGAGGGGTAAAAAGCGACCTGTCGACCTGGGCTGTTTTCCAGGCGACCTGGCGACATGATAGAATAATTTAAGCGACCTGGTGACCTTTGGAAAAATATATCTCTAGCAAAAATGGTCTAAAAAAGCGACTTCGTGACCAGGGGCCCTTAATTTCGGCGACTTTTCGACCTCAGGGGGGGGGGGGGGCCTCTGCACCCCCATTACACTACACAGAGTGCATTTACCAGCTTGTTATGGCCCTACCTGCCGATTGCATGCAGATTGCCGGCCGATCACCTCTAAATCGGCTAATGAGAAATTACCCTAAGAGGGCAAACACCCGGCCCCATGTACTGAGAGGGACAGCACTTGATAAAAATTTCATTTCGACCTTTCTGGAGGTTAATACCAAATCAATACAATACAAGTTGAAAATCTATGACCGGGCGCAATCTATGGCTGGGCGCAATCCATGACCGGCAAGCATGGATTTGGAAAAAAAAATATCATAAAAAAGAATAAATTTCTAAAGTCTTAAAATATTCATTTACCCTTTTCTGGCCATTTCTATCTACATCTGTCCCAAATAAAATGTTTTCTTTCATGTTGGTCATAGATTGCACCAGGTTATAGACCTTCAACGTGTATCGATTTTGTGAGACACGGTCATTTACTGGCACCAGGTATACACATATCAGGCCCGTAACTATCCCTCTTCACGGGGTGGTTCGTTTTTGGATATGGTGGAACTTTATATGATTACTTCAATGGTGGAACTGGACTTTTCTAATATGAGGTGGAACTTTGTGTTATATATTTAAAGAGAAGCTGAGTTTTGTGTATCTAATACATCCTTCATAGTTTTCTCTCTAGACTCCTTAATAATTGTCCGATTGACAAGCCGTAAAAAGTGAGAGGTAGGGTGGAACACTTTTGCTCCTTCAGGCAGGGTGGGGTGGTTAGTTCGAAACGACGAACCCCCCCTAGTTACGGGCCTGCATATAAACATGGGCAATCACAGCACCAACTCAGCTGAAGGCCGGTTAGCAGGTTTACAGCGGGGTTTGTACAGATTGGTGGTGCCACCTTCGGGAGATCCATACAACTTCATAGTTATTATATGTAGGTGGCGCCGACTGGTGGTATACAAGTGTACACATCATTGAACAGGGACTGCACTAATACTTATAGGTTGCATTGATTCAGTGGACTCTACGATACTTACGCCCAGACTCGGAGCGAGATTTCTGCAAGTAGCGTGGGTGTCAAAGTTAGGATTGCATGGACGAATTGGTTCAGAATCATGCAGACTTGGTAGTGGTTTTCATAGGATGACCAGATAGGATTTCAAATATGCTGAACATTGCTCTCTTGAGAGAATGCTGGGAGTAAATTAAAGATTGTCCCCCTTTTTATTTAAACTAGGCCCATTAGTCTCATGTACATGGATTCAATATCTAAATTCTAGCTATGATTAACTGTATGCAATAACACGTACTGTACCGTGTAAATAAGAATAGATCATGGTATAAGCTTTCCCACATCTTGAACATTGACGTACGCTGTCACACTTCCCATATATGCGGTAATTCCATACAGTATGGATACCATTCTCATCAGAGGTGTAGATAACGAAGCAAGGTGCCACACAGGACAGCATTTCTCTCAATACATTGAAGAAACAAGAAACGAGTTTTCCTTTAACGTACCTTTTATTCTTTTTCTTTGCATATCAAATTTTCTGTAAAAACAATTATGCTTACTTATTCATTGGCTAAGTCACCTATACAAGCCGACCACATTGGCTTTCACCACAATTTTATATTTCTTTCTGTAGCATAGCATTCGCAGAATGTGTAATTGTTTAATGCACACAGTAGTAAGTTATATATCACACTCTTCCTCAACATAACAGATTTTCACGTATGAATACATACATTCCAGATACTTCTTACACACTTACACTGTAGAACACGACAGAATAAATACTGAATATTCTCACGCAAGATAAATACCCAATGAATCGCGTGTAACTGATTCTCTGATGAATAGTGCGTAGGGAACGAACAGGTATCATCTATTCATGAGGTATTGTAAAGGAGTATTGCAGATCTCCACCCCAAATTGAAATATTTATTATTGACAGAATTTAGATGCATAAGAAGAGTCTGTTAATAGAAATGAAGCAATCGAGGGCGGTAACCGTATATTATAGGTAGGGCACACCGACATGACATTGATCTTTATCATCAGATACAATTTCTAATAGTGAACGCTGATCAACCATGTATTATGTGCATTTAAACTCAATATGCCCATGTAAACCTATCTGGATTCATACAGTGCAAGAATAACAGCACATAATTTTAAATGTGAATGTGGCAAGTTGAAGTATCATAAAACTGCTTCTTTGAGGCTGTTACTCTTGTCAAACAGTGGGGTAATCTAGGTCTAATTGAAGTCCATCTATTTTGCTGCTACCTGGTGAGAGATTATGAAACCAGCCACTCACACTATTTAAAATGTACCATGTCAACCAAAGGTTCAGGCATGGACCTGTACAAGATTCTTGTACAATTCCTTAGTTCAGATATAACCATCCAATAAAAAAAAAGATGGCTGTGACTTTAACAAGCTCAAGAAATTTACACCATATGCTTTTTTTTTTTTTTTTTTTTTTACTGTTGTACCCTACATATATCATGTAACCCTTTTGTTGCTATTTTTTATTGCAGTCCTTTCAAGGTACCTCATATGTGCCATATTTGAATAGATTGTTGAGACCAAGAGATTAAAGTAATGAGATATTTTTACAATATGGAGGAGTGATTGCTGTATGACTCATGGTTCAGTGGTATCGATGTAACACCACCAAAACGTGTTTTCTAAAGCTTACACCTTGTTACACTTTTATTTTCAAGTTTTGCAGCGAAAATACCATTACTTCTTTACACTACCAGGTATAACTAGTACTGATGGGATAATGAGCATTATGTGAAAATATAGACTTTACATATCACACAAATCATGAGAGGGTATGAATCATACAAATGGAGCAAAATCATAGTCAACCAATACAAAGGATGTCTAGATGTATGCAAACATGAAAGCATTCTTACAGGCATATACATTTGTTGTAAACCTTCATATATTTTGATATGGTCAGCCCCACAAATCCTTGATAATTAGATAACTGCAGTGTCTATTGTTCCACTATATTCCGATGCTACATATGTACACATTGTACATAATCAGTAACCAACTGGCGGTCACATATCCCCAGAGAATGTTCTCAGAAAAGATTGGTAGAAAGACGTTCTTTTATTATTTTGGAAATAATCTCTGTCAAAGGAAAGAAGGATTCGGATGTATCAATATGATATCATAGTAGTTTAAATAGCAGTTTATCTGTGTCAGTGACTATTTAGAGGAATATAGAAGAGTATCTGTAGTATCACTATCCTCTATGATCAACGTATCATTAATACACGAAGTGTACAAACATAGAAAACGATACTGAATGCTATATAGAGCATCTTAATGGCCATCTATGACCGGAGATAAAAGTGTCTCGATGGTTTGATTGCCATGATTTTGCAATACCATGATTTGATTAACGGAGCTAAAGCTTTGATATTAATTTGAAATACATGTTGACGTGACCAATATTTCTTTGGTTCTATTCCTTTTCACAATAGATACCTAGTGCATGATAGGTAATTAATAACATCATTGACTCTTGTTGGTTGTTCTCCTAAAGTGGGAGCTATATACTAGAACCATTACGATAACCAGGTACATCATATACTTTAATATGGGACATGGATAAAACATAATCTTACATAGATTATCATTACAATATATTTCTTCTGGTGGAGTTTGAATATGGCATTTAGTTCCAATATATTACGTTAACATGGGAACTGAACATTTTGAAAATATACATAAGCTCAAAATTGAACCCATTCACTGTCACACTTCCTCTTACATATCTACACTATTAAACCAGACCAATGACATATAATAGGAAGTTTTTCATGGTGGATCAAGTATTGACATACTTTAAAAAATATACCCACTCTCCAAATTTAGATTTCCCCAATGGCACTATACAATAATGTACACAGGTCACAAATCAAGTGCCAAACCTTGAAACAATACAAGAACATTTATGAAAATATTTTTCATGAAATATCTAACATGGTACAAGTACTTTGTTGTAACTGAACAATTGGTCACCTTATTGTATTGGGGTGGGACGGAAAAATATAAAACTTCTAATTTGTTATTGACAAAAGAGGGATAAATATCTAAAACTGTTTATGACTATGTTTTAAAGCGATAGTCTGAAGCAGGATGCTCCTCCTCAGCGATCTGAGACTCCATGTGCTCCAGGAGTTGAGACCGCGAGTCTTCTGAGAGCGAATTGCTACTGAAACCATTGGCGGAACCATTGGCGGTTGGCATTTCCCTGCGTATCCGCACCAAGTTGGCCATGGAGACATTCATGTCCTTGAAGGCCTGCAGCAGGAATATCCCCGATACTATGGTGAGGAACCCGCAAATATTACCGACTATATCCACTGAGCTGAGCGCGCCCCATTCATGGAACAGGATGGCTGAAGCGACAATGACGCACGTAGTAAAGACCACGTAGAGGATGGGCGTCACCACCGAAGTGTTGAAGATATCCAGTGCCTTGTTGAGGTAGTTCATCTGGATAGTAATATTGAAAACAACACAGAATAGGATGAACCAGGTCAGCCAGTTGGTCATCTGGTTGTCCCCGGCAAAGGTCTGTTTGAGTGCCACACCGAGCCCCTTGCAGGACATAACGGAGAGCGAACCGATTGAGCCGGTGATGGAAATGTAGACGAGTGGGTTGCTCTGTCCATAACGCGGTGATACGTAGAAGATGAGCACCATACAGAAGAGGACCACGCACACGGCATACAGGATGAAACCTGGGTGGGGGAAAACAAGAGTACATTCAGTATACTAAAACATGGAGAATACTTGCAACATGAACGGCAAGGCTTTTCTAGCTCTAGTGTTAAAATGTTTCAGAACTCAGTTTTCGCTTAAATTTTCTAATTTAGACATATATTTTATAATCATGACAAAGTACAATATGCGGAGAAACGCGCAAAGCAGTCCAGTGGCGGATCCACAATTTTGAAAAGGGGCCGTGCGCTATCAATTTTTTTTCAAGCCAGTTGTTGAAAGGCTGGACTACCTGCCCTGGCCAGTCTAGGTTGTTGAAGCACAATCCGGTTTCTGTAGTAACCACCAGATGGCGTGACCGTGGTGGGCTCTGGACCCTAGTAATAGTAGTTATGAGAGAATTCTCCAGGGGGCGTACAGTTAGTAGGTCCGTGATACCTTTGTCTCAATACACCAAACAACCAGACCTTGCTTCAAACTATAACCTTTTACTGGCGCATATTGCTCAAACTCAAAGTGATATGCCGTTTACGCTCTTACCATCATGATGCATAACTGCAGACTCGCCAGGGCTAAATCCATGCATCATATCAATATAAGTAACTCCCCCTGGCGAGTTAGTCGCCAATACTGCAAAGGTATAGTACATTAAAGCAGCTACTCGAGCTCCAAGCATCGAATTTTAGATTATAATATGTCAGCAATATTCACGGACTCATATGTGGACAGGTTGATTTACAAATAATATGGGTGCTTCTTTCTATATGAAAATAGGCAAAATACCTCCTGTGAGAATAGGAGTCAACCAACTGTAAACCGGATAACATAACAATCTGCAGGATACCTACTCCATGTTGCCTCCTATTGGGATTGAGGTGAACCACCTCTCACTGTGCTCCTATTAATATGCATAATGAAAGCACTATTCCCATCCACAACCATAAGGCTTTTCATGTGCATTCATGCAGATTATACATTATATATATACTTCCCTATTTATTTGTTGTATGTAGACCTCCACCATAAGTGTGTACTGATTGCTCTAAGTGTACTAGCCACACAAGACTAAGCCATTTTAGTTCCATCTTCGACCACAAGAGGTCATATTGGCATTGGTCCCTGCAGAGATGGCTTTCCTTCCCGCCATAGATGGATTAATATCTGTATTCTAGCCCATCCATTATGCTTTAGAGAGGCCTTATATGCTATGCTATTTTGCTCTGCCTCAAAGAAAAACAAATGATGGTCCTATAAATATTAAATTCATGCTAGAGTTGGAGGAGGTCTGAGGAGGTCGAGTTGCTGCTTTAACTCACTATACAGGTTAAACAATTCCAGTATCAAATTGCATGAATAGTAATTACCTGGGTCCTGTAGCTTGACCTGCAGTTCGGCCATGGTTTTGAGCTCCTGCTCCTTAGGGGAGTGGATGACGAGCACGGTGGAGCCCATGATACACACCAGACAGCCCACCTTCCCAAGCAGGTTCAGGTGCTCCCCGAGTAAGCGCGACGCCAGCATCGCACTGTCAGGGAACATAGATTTATTTTCATTACCAATAATGTAAATGGAAATTATGCCAATTACTGTATTACAAGACAATTATAATGATTTAAGAATGATGTGTATTCAAACTTATGTCCGTTCGTATTAGGGTACATATTAGATAAGGACACGATAGGCGTAGCACACATATTTTAATAAAAATGTTAATGGAAATATTAAATACATATAAAATCGAGTGTCCACATGGCTGAGTGTTCAAAGATTAGAATGCTAGTATCTGCATTATCATAATACAAAATTTACAATATTATTGGATTTATACTCCCTATTTATATCATTTCTTTTGTAAATTAGTTATGAACACACTTGGCCTAAATGACTATGTCACACATTTACTAGATATACCTAATTATACGCATATGGACCATGGATGAACTTTTTTCTTATTAATATATGGACTAAATGCAATATATATATTGCACGGATCAAACAGACTTTAGATCTTATCGATTTAGTATCCACATTTTGCTTCAGCTACAAATAAAAACATCACATTTGCTTGTCATATGTAATACTTTGTAATAAACGAGTCTCGCTTAGAGCTCACTGAAACGAAACAACTCACCTTACAAGTACAGATAGAGCTCCTAAGGGGGTTACTAAAGTGGCAGGTGCAAAGGCATAAGCTGCAAAGTTTGCACACTCTCCAGTTGCCACTGAAATACGAATAGGAATCCTTGCATTAGACATTGCCACAGTAACATATTTAGTCACACTTATTATATATGGCAGCTGGTAACTATAGTAATATAGTATGCAGAGGGGTATTCAATATCAATTGCATATACCTATATAGAATCAAAATGCATTTCATTCAGACTACGCTTTATGCAAGATATTGTCACTTTCATGGTTCTGAAATGTTTTTACTTTAATAAGTCTTCTCTTGGGGATTTCCTCAGATTTTTTATGGTATTAATCGAAAAGGCAAACGAACGATTTGGTGCACTTACTGAGTATCATGCCAGCCCACCAGAGCCATTCCTTGAGGTATCCATAGCCTCCCGCACCTGTCAACACAAGTATCGTCATCGGGTTAATATACAGTAAACTATGGTAAGAAGAAATCCTTGAGACCATACAACTAGGCCTCTTGTAAGCAACACTGCTTATAACATCTTCCGTACTAAAATTAGACTATAGGGACTCAAAGTACGCTTGTTATAAAGCTCCTTGTAATCGAATCTTCCTAAACAGTAAATCTCTCCTGGAATAAGGGAATATCGATGAAAACCAACGTCCATAATACGTACTCAGTCTTTTGTTTTTGTAGTCTTTAACAAATCTATGGTTCAGTATTTCATTCAAAGCAGTAAATTTACTGGAATACACGTATGCTTTGGATTTTTCCTGACTTGATCTAAGTGTTTTAGGTGTACCACTATAGTGTAGTGTGACTTACGTGGGATGCCACTGCCGACAAATCTACCAACATACACTCATCTTTCACTAGTTTGTCAAAGATAACTATGTTAAACTTTGTCGCACAGGCAATTGGTGAACAGGGTCCAAACAATTAATCGGCAGTGGAATCAAGTAGAAGGAGGGGGTGAGGTGTGCTATGTAATCAACTTACAGTGGGGGAGGACAAAGCCTTTGTGCAGGAGATACTTCAAGTAGTAAATCCATGTGTTCTTTTAATTTGTCTGTGGTTGGTTTACTACCCCACCATACGGGTACTTAGTCCTACAATTTAACGCTCAATACCAGCACTTTGAAGCCGACTTAAGGCATAATACTAAGCTTATAAATTCTGATATAATTCCTGGTATTTGATATCAAAAACACACTCTCTATGTTAAATTGACAGGTAGTTTGTCACTGATGGCCGTTTACTTCTACCTCATATACCACAGACCCCTATCCCTTTGAGTTTTGACATTAGTGTGCCCATCCCTCTAGCAACTAGGTGCAGTGACCTTAAGTAACAAAGGCTTGTCAGGGAAACAAGGAGAGACAGCGCTTTTAGCCATATTCCAGTTGACAAGAGCTTTAGGGAGTGATCATTTATTATCAACAGGGGGGGGGGGTGGTGGGTTTGGGGGGGGGGGGGCAAAAAAATTTGGACCCCTTGACCGGGGGGGGGGGCAAAAAAAATGTGGACCCCTCTTGGGGGGGGGGGGGGGCAAAAAAATTCAACCTGTTTTGAGGGAAAAAGCCCGCGCGTTACTATGCTTCAAAGGGCCCGCGCGCGAGCCGATTTTCGACCCTAAGGGGGGGGGGGGGGTAAAAAATTTTGACCCCTTGACCGGGGGGGGGGGGGGGTAAAAAATTTCGCACGCTCCGCGCGGAAACCCACCACCCCCCCCCTGTTGTTAAAAAATGATCACTCCCTTAGTACTCATAGTTCGATAACTTATGTACTCGATCCAGAACTACCAGTCGTATGATCGGTACGGGGTTCCTGTAGCTAGCAGTTACCGCTGGTTGTGGACGACGTTCAAAGATGACGTGCCCTTTTATAGTGTGTGACATGTGACCTGATTGACCAATCACAGGGCAGCAAGGCTGACTGTGGTTTGTTTACAGTAGAATGGTAACCAAGATAGTGTTTGGTTGCCGGGCTACTTGACCTCTGACCTCATTAGATCTAAATAGAGGAACTGGCGGTTTCACCTAAGGGGATCTTCAGACTGCATTTGTTTTAAATATTTTAGTAATGTTTAGATAGGTCTAAAAATTCCAAAATAAATTTAAGTGGTCCCACAGCACAGAACTACCAGTCGTTATGAACTCCTTGAATATTAGGGATCATATTATTTCTCTTAAAGTCTTAAAATGTCTATCATATCGCATATTTTCTAGTAAGATCTCTTATGAATTGAGTTAACAATTATGGCTTACTTCCAGCTCTCATAAGGTACTAGTATTAATGATGCGGCAAATGGGGGCACTATATTATATTCCTAGGTGTTCAATTCATATTGAGGATATGAATGGGGCAATTTTATACTAGTATACATAGAACTGAGGCGGGGAGTGTGGGGAGGGGGGGGGGGTGATTGTCCGTCTTGTTCTGAATGGTAACATATCTTATTATACATATACGTAATTTACCTTTTAATAGGGATAGAAGGGCATATTTTATCCCTTTTTCTTAAAAAAAAAAAATCTTATCGTATCTTATGCTTGTTTCTAAGATGAGACATTACCTGCTTTCTTCTTTCCTACCAGGGTATAATTATATTACCGTCAGCATTACATCTCAAACACTATGGTACTTATCACCAATGATAAGCACACCTCAATATGATTACAGGTATTGCTTTCTACTAAAGTCTATCTTGTCAGGTACCGGGTACACTGCAGTGAGATGCATATTTAAGCATGTGATTTGAAAGTAAGCCTACCAATGACTTAATTGTCACAGCCCATGCATAACATACATGTTTAACCCATGAATCTATGAATCATTTTTAAAAATACACAGATATTCAGAAGCATTTCTAGATTTCATTATACATGTACATGTATCCAAGTTATAGAACGTGTTGCCACTTTCAGCGAGCAATACTGATAATGCTTCAACATAGTGAAATTAACCATGATTCCAAACACAGGTACAGGGTGGACTTACCGGCTCTATGTTGTAGTTTGAGGAGACCTTTCTTTTTTAGTATAAAGCTGGATCCAATGAAGATGGAGGAACTCATGGCCAGGAAAAGGCCGATGTAGAAGTCGCGCAGTGCAGTATCCTGCTCCTCCGCCATGGTTGTATTGGTGAAGTTACTACTGTAATTACTCCAAACGCTGAGCAACTCGGTCTGAAATGGTAAGAAATGGATTGCTCACATTACACCCATTTGCCTAGAACTATTTCCATTCACTATGTTGTTAAATGTAGACACAGTGCAGGGTAGTCCTTCGACTATTATATTTCTTCTCTGTCAAAACTGGTAATCGAGGTACTCAGGTCGGGATGGTTGAATATAAAATATAAATCAAATTGAGTATTTAAAGCTCATGACCCTCAGCACGAAACCGGAAAATATTGTTCATCGTTCACTTATAATTGTTATAAAATCCAACAGTGTAAAAGTCACATGATTATAACCACGCTGTTTCTCATTATTTTTTCACTACGCTATCTTTCGTGTTAAATAATGTCCTTGTGCAAAATATGGTTGTGCAAATTTGTAAATGTGTAAATAGTGTACATTCTTTAGTTCACCCCTAAAAGGTGGGAAAAATGTTTGATTTAATGTTTGATTTAATACATGCCTTAGATGGTATACAACAGTAATAATCACCATCATTGTCTTTTTAAGTGTAAGTTGTGTCACGAACACCTGCGGATATAAAGTATTATGGCTGCAATTGAGAGCCGGTACACCAATATTCATACGTAAAATTACGCGTGGTTCTTCTTCCCGGTGTCTATTCGAGACAACACTTGATGTAAATACCCTTTATTCACTACCTCTTTTATCGGTCCCATCCCTACCCTTATACTAACATGTTCTTTATTAGTTTTTAGTCTCTTAAGGTGCTTATAGAATTTACCCTGTTCTACTGAAAAACACCAAGAGCATCTGTAAACTCAGATGTGAAACATAGGTGACGTATTGTTTTTTGTGGAGCGAAGAAAATCTTCTCAGTCGGCTCTCTCCTATTATAGCCCCCTCAGTACATTAAGTTGGTCTGCTGTGGGGGCCACTTCGGTCTCCCAGTTAAATTAACTGGGAGATATTTTGTGTTTTGTGTTTTGTTGTGTGTGGTTGGGGTGACCGGATCGAGTGAGACATGAGTACCACGTTGGTGAAAGATTTCATGGAACTACGGGGAATGAAGATTGTTCATTTAAATACTAGAAGCATGTACGGTAAAAAGGATGAGATTTTCAAAAAGCTGTCGGGTGTAGACATTGTCACTATGTCAGAGACCTGGCTGCACGCTGAAGTAGATAATGACCTAGTTGTCTGGAGCGGTATGAGATTGTATCGTCAAGACAGAAAGGCGAAAAAGAAGGGAGGTGGGATAGCAGTTTATTTACGACATGAGTTAACACCTGTCACAAAAGTTGTTCCCGCGTTGTGTCTGAACAACAAAGACATAGAATGTTTTGTCTTAGATATCTCAATACCAAATCATCGAACAATGAGGGTAATGACTGTGTATAGACCACCCAAGGGTAAAATTGCTGATTTCCTGAGTCACATTGAAATGGTCTATAAAACTATTGGAACTGATAACGTTGAAATGTGGTGTTTGGGTGACATCAATATAAATACTCTAGCGGAAAAGGCGGCGTCAACCATTTGTATAAATGATTTATGTAAGTTTTATGGTCTCCATAAACTTATTCATCAGTGCACTAGGCCATACAAGAAACGGACTGCCTGCTTGGATAATATCATGACGAGCTATGATAGTGATGTGCAATCGGGTACTTTAAACATGCTTGTTAGTGACCATCTGCCGGTGTACTGTGTAAAACTACTGCAATCGAGCGTAGTAAGTGAAAAAACTATCACCACTAGATCGTACAGGGACTTTGACGAGGAACTCTTCTTAGACTGGCTAGCAGAAGCCAACTGGGACGAGTTCTACGGTCTAAACAACCCAAGTGAAGCATGGAATTTTATCCAAAGCCACATAGAAACCTTTCTTGACGGTGTGTGTCCAGTCTCGACGAAAATAGTACGGGATATGGGTAACAGGTGGATGAACGCAGACATCCGTAGTTTGATCCATGAGAGAGATCAAAATGTGGAACTCTTTTTGAGTACGCATGGCTTAATTTACTTGGACAGGGCTAGGAAGCTGAGGAGGAGAATAAATCTTAGTTGCAAGTATGCGAAATCTGAATTTGTCAAATCCGGCTTGGAAGATAGTAAAACCGACCCAAAACAATTCTGGCGTAATATTAATAACGTAATGAAACCGGAGGGAGAAATCGTTCCCCCGGTTTTAATCGGCGATGATAATGAAATGAAATCAAACCAGGAGTCCGTGGACTACTTAAATGATTATTTTGCCGGTATTGGGAAGGTTCTAAGTGATGATCTGACTACCCAAGGTTTTCCTCCTCGTGTGATATCTGCGCCCAGTACACCACCTGTCTTCAACAAAATCGTTGTGAATATTGAGGTCGTTACAATCTTGGTAGATGAAATAAATGTGAATAAAACATCTGGTATTGATAATATCAGGTGTGATATTCTGAAATTGGCACTGAAAAACGTTCTCCCTGAATTGACCTGGTTACTTCAGCTGAGCTTCGACACTGGTGTATTCCCTGACGTGTGGAAAGTTGCACGAGTGAACCCTATCCCAAAGCCAGGAAACGAGCGACTAGTTACAAACTGGAGGCCCATTTCCCTGCTATCGCTACCTTCTAAAATAGCCGAGAAGCTTATGCACATGCACCTATCTGAGGTCTTGGACAAACTAGGTCTCCTGGCGGAGGAACAGTTTGGGTATAGACCGGGTAGAGGTACAGGAGACGCGGTCTTTAAATTTATTGATGATCTATACGATAACATTGATCGTGGTCATGTGACCCCGGCATGTTTCTTGGATCTGAAAAAAGCTTTTGACAGCGTCAGTCACTGTTACCTTCTGGAAATTGTGCGCAGCTTGGGCCTACATGATTCGGTAGTTAAATGGCTGACAAGTTACTTAACCGATCGGCAACAGTTCACTAGAATCGGCTCTTTCACGTCAGGGACACGCCCGGTAAATTATGGTGTTCCCCAAGGATCTGTCTTGGGGCCGCTTTTATTTATTCTGTATGTGAATGATGTGACCTCCGTGATAAAATCGTCGAAATTTCTCATGTATGCGGACGATTTAGTCTTCTACACCTCCAGCAATAAGGCTGATCTGGCCCATCAACGTATACAAGGTGATATTGATAATGTCTTCAAATGGTGTACTGAAAAAAGATTAACTGTCAATACTAGTAAAACAAAAGTTATGTGGTTTGGATCTGTAAAGAAGCTGGCTAATCGTAATCAGCTCAAACCACTGTACATGAACGGCAAGGTCCTTGATTGTGTAACTGATTATACCTATCTGGGTTTGCGGCTTGATGATCACTTAGCAATGGACTTAGCGATCACGGATGTGATTCAGAAAGTTAATAACAAACTGTTTAGGTTTGCAAAATTGCGATATTTATTGACATTGACAGCAGCTTTGTTGGTTTATAAAACTATGATTATGACACTGTTTGATTACTGTAGCTTTGCATATGCTGGCTGTAATGTTGGTTCACTCCCTAAACTACAACGGTTGCAAAACCGAGGACTAAGAATCTGTTACCGAGGTAATAGAGACTACATGGAAGAATCAGTCTTGCATTCAAAAACCGGCCTTCCCCTGTTGTCTAGAAGACGTGACGAGATGCTCCTAACTTGGATGTTCAAGTTCTCCACCAGAGAAGACCTGATAGACACTCATAGAGGTGATCGGGTAACTAGGTCCAATGAGAAAATCAAATTCAAGCTGAAAAGAGCGAAACTACAAGGTTATAAGAAATCTCCTTGGTATCGAGGCAACTTCCTTTGGAATAACCTAGGTGTATGGTTCCAAAACTCGAACAGCAAATTTCAGTTCAAACTACGTGTACGTAAAATTGTTAACCTGCACGTAAAAAATGATGAACCCTTGGAGAACTGGGTGGACGAGGACAGTGTAGTTTTTGATCATACATCTGGGAGTGAAAGTGATACTTAATGATACTGGTTGTAAAGAATGGGCAAATAGGGAATTGAGAAAAATCACATAAGCCTAATTATTTGAAGAGGGAAGATTAACGGTCTGTAATCATCCCTTGAATACTATTTTATGATCCCAGGAGTCGGAGATTACTGGATTGGGATCACTGACTGTTGGGATCATACTGGTTTACCTCGTGGGAGATGACTGGATTGGCATCATCTGGAGGTACGAATTGCGAACTGCAATATGATGATGAGGAGGTGTTAGGTCATAATCAAAACCGAAACCCGGAAGCCACCCTCTCTGTTGTGAGCAACCAACGACTTCGCGTCCTGTCTTATCCTTTTCCCGTATCCTTCATGATAAGGCGCATAGCCTCTGTTAAAAATAATTGAACCAATCGAAAACCCATGTAGTTCTAATTACATATAATGATATCAGTTTTACTGTGTCCAAATGATATGGGTCTCTACGGAAACCCTGTACACGTTGCCAATGTCAAGGGTAACTATTGTTATCTCCGATCCGCTATCCAAAACCACTTCTATTGTCGTCTCCTTCCTTGGCCTGTATTCTGTTGTCAAATTGTATAGTCTGGCCACGTATTGTCGCGTATATGTTGTAATTGTCTTGTGCTAACATCCTATCATTATTTCTAAACTCATCGCATCAACTATGTATTTGTTTTCACATGTATAGTAATGTTGAAATAGATGTTGATCTGAAACTTTGACTATTATTGTTGCTTCGACCCACCACTTTTCTGTACATTGTGAGAGGCTCAATAAATCCACGTTCAAACTGAAAAAAAAAAAATTATAAAAGATGTTCCCATATTGGAAGGAGGACTCAGGCTTTAACACCGTGTGATACATTGGGACCTGGAGTTGGGGACAGGACGGGTCTAAAATTACTGCCGGCCATTTACCCTGTGTGTGAAAGCCACGGGTATTGATATAGGTGCTATAGCCCCTCATACATTGACCTGTAGGATATCACACCTGTAGCTGGTGATCACTGTCCCCACCATCAATCTAATCACATGTACACCCTATAGCGAATCAAGTTCTCATTGTAATAACTATAGTCTCGCTTTCCGTTCATATATGACATTGTATATGGTTCAATCCTCATCGGTGTCATTTGAAATGAATACCGTAGCAGATCCTCGTACGAAATTTCGGGAGGTAATTCATACTGGCGTAGATTAAAAGTACGCCGGCGGCACATCGACGTAATACAGTGTGTGGGGTAGCCTGTACCCACACATGTAGTCTTAACACTGACTAAAGGTGTGGTGATTTATTGGGGGAAATGATGGTGGGAAAAGCCCAATTCAATATGGGACAGGAATGATTAAGGACTGACCCTTCTAAGATAAAACATCATTGATAACACAAGTGGATAATCAGAGATAGTCCGCTATAGTAGTGTAGAGCCAGGGCAAATAGAAAGGTCATAGGTCTCAGGATATTATACAACCTATGATTTGCTCGTTCGGAATCACTGTATAGTATATAGTCATACATATGTACCAGTACCTCTAAGTTAGAGGCCTCTCCTATCTCGATGACTTGGATCCAGACAAGTCAGATTCACTGGGGTGTTAACAGTAATATGTGTATACCTGTTCCAGACAAAACCACACAACTCTGTCAACCGTGAGAAGGAGGGGCAGAGACAGCACCTCTTAAGCATCTCCAGGGCAATGCAATTATTACCAGATTGACATATTTATGTTATTCCTTTTCTTATTCCCATGTCCCTTATCGCATGTTTGCGATATTACTCTTCCGGTGGCCCGGCATGGTGTTGATATCAAACTGATAGAGTTGGGTCAACACTCCCAAGTGGCCTAGTCCAAATCCTCAGTTCCCTGCCCTGGATCGTCACTTGACAAGCTGAGCATATTTGATAAGTAATATGAACATTGCCATGAACATTATAGAAAATGATGACAACATTCCAGCCACAAAGCCACCTGCAGCCACCAGCCTATCTTATGCTGAAGAATGTGCCACTGACTCTCCAAATGATTCAGGTTTCAGCGCTGACATACCGTACCCTTGGGAGGAAAACCCTCCAAAGGATTTTGTACATGTTGACGACAAAACCTTCTTCATAGAAAATCCCAATCCTATATTACCTAGAGAACAGAGACACTGGTTTGAACTCAATGATAATGGTTACTTGGTATTTAAACCACCTACCAATCTAAACCGGGAAGACGAAGAACTTTAGTCGTGCCATCTCATCAGTACTCAAAGCTATTGTGATATAACATTCCTAGACCAACCCTTAACAAAGGTTTTTTTAAATGTAAAATAACGAGTGCCCTAATTTATTTATTTATATATTTATTTATGTAAATTATTACACTTGTATTGCCTAGGCCTACCATCAAATGTACAAACAACAACAGTTTATTAAAAGGCTCCAAGAGAGTATAGTCAAAATAGGCTGTCATCAATGCATTGTAAAAAAGACTCCTGAAAAAGGGCTCCCAAGTTAACATGCCTACAGTTCTGTTGTAAATAAACCAGTCCTGATGAAGGCTCGAAAGAGCTGAAACGTCGACCATTTAAAACCCAAAAGTTTGAATTTTTGTGATCCTTGAGCAACTTTGGAAAAAAACCCGAGGAGGGTTTTGGGAATATTTATCGACAATCCAATAAGTAATATGTGTCATATGTCAACTCTCCTGCTCCAGTCATCCTCTCTACCCCATGACGATGGAAATCCCTGATGCTGACCCCTAACCACTGAGGTTATGACTTAAGGATTCAAACTCTATATACGGTAACTGATTACTCCAAAGTTTCTTCACGCCTAAACATCATTTGGACAATGAAAACCTAATCCGTGCTAACATCATGAAAATGTCCAGTTTATGTATAGCAATTAGCACCTCACGTGTGTATGTTTATCAACTAGAACACAGTATATGACCTGTGCTTATACAAGTTTGAAGTGGGATATGTAATTTCAGTTTCGTAATTTCGATGGCGCTACACTGCATACGTTAATATAGGATGCCATCTGTGCACGCAGGGCCCAACAAAGTTCACCAATAAGTCTTTTACACTGTGTAAAATGCGTGTGTCGCTTATGGAAATCGAAACATTTCTGTAGCTGAAGTCAAGGTTTTTGAGAAGCAAAATCAATATATCAAAAAGATAGAACTCTCAATTTATCATAGGTAAACATAACCGTCTGCCTTAGCGGTTGTACCTGTGCCATACTATTGGATAACGCCCATAGCAAAATGGGCCTTGCTTGCAGTTACGTATGTGGTTTCCCATATCGATCATAGCAGCAAACATTGTCCTTCTCCAGTGCTGAGCGACAGGTGAGGCAAATGCTGGATAACGGTCTGTGACTCAATCATGTTATCACCAGTTATCTAAGATCATGGTGGGTGCCACCTTATACCGTTGAATAGAGGGAAACGTGCTCTCGAGACAAAACGCTGAGTAAGATCTACATGATACGGTTCAGCTACACCTGTTTTACTTCTTCCTTGTCTTTAACCATGTGTTGACGATCAAATAGATTTTGGTACTTACAAGTCCTACTTGGGGGGGGGGGGGGGGGGGGGGGCGTGGCGGCGAGAAAAAAACAATGTCAACCCCGCTATCAGGGGTATGACAAATTGCATGTTTTCAGCGAAAAACAGCCAGCGCTTACTGTAAGAAGTATGTACTGTATACGTACCTACAGCAAAAGTTGATGGTAACTTTGGTTCCAGTAGATTTTGCTGTAGGTGTACAGCAACTGGCTTGCTGTACATGTACAGCAACTTCTACTGTATACATACAGCAAAAGTTGCATTTTACTGTATATGCTGTACAGTTACAGCAACTTCTTTTGTAGGTGAACAACAGTTTCATATTATTGTCGTCATCAATTTATATCAATTAATATGCATGTATGAAGAGTACTTTCCTGCATTAGTTTAATTTCAGCTATAGGATAATACACATTATACAATATAATGGTTTTAATACAGCATGTGATACCAGCTCTTTCCCAGACCAGGCACTTAAGGATTTAAATTTTCCCATCAATGCTGTGTCTCTTCTATACTTTTATTGTTTTTTTTTCATGATTATTCAACACAATCATACTAATATCAATGCACTTTATAATACCTGCATTCAGTTTCTCTCATCCTTGTAGTCAATCCTACTAGAGGGCGGGGGAGGGCGGTAAAAACATGTCACGCGTCTGCACAAAATGTTCAGCCCCCCCCCCCCCCCGTTGTTAAAAATGCAATTTCAGAATTTCTTTTTATCAAGACCATTGTGACGCTTTGTCCTATATATTATCTTCTTCATTGGGGCATGCAATGGGCCCATTACTAGAACTAGTGACAGTGGTGCTATTAGTGACGTTTTCCACCAGCATAAGATCAAGATAGTTATCTCGTAAGATAGCTATCTTCTTGTTTACCTTGTTGGTAAGTCATTTGTAACATCTAGGGCAAATAGAGTCTACATTATTTCCTCTGACAAGTCTGTAGGACGCCACATACATGTATGTAGATATTTGACACAGCGACATATGGAGATGATTGTTTCCTTGTAATCTGTCAATATATTCTTCACGTCAAAATTGGTTTCAAATGTCTTATAACTACCCCCTAGTTTTGTGATGGTTTGTACATATATTCACAGATCGGTAACAATGACTCAATGGTTGATAAAGGCTAAAACACTGGAAACCGATATGTATTTAGCCCTAGGGGCATTAGCCTATAGGCAGTGCTAAAGTAATCTGGCTGACTTCATATGTAACTAAACATTTTGAGAGCGATGCAGGTGACGATCCCACATGATGTAGGCCATCCTTAACCCTTAAGTGCTGGTCAAGGTCACAATTCTCCTGTGGCCGTCCAGTGGTTGCAAAATCCCAAGTGGCAATGTATACATCAATTGTTAATTATCTTTTTTATATTGGTGATCACGAACTATGGTATCTCCTGTACCTGTGAGTGTAACATGTGTTTGGTACAGGACCTTCTATAGTGCATCTCCAACCTAGTGATATAAGCGATCCCCGTTATCTATGGCAGCACAGCTATTCCAACTGTTATTTAGGATTATTAAAACCATTGTTGTCTATATGTTGTCCCTATATGACCTACCCATACCTGACATATGTGTTTTGACCACCTGGTTTTATCACATACAAAGGTTTGACACACGTTCTCCAGTTTATATTTAACTGAGCTCAGAGAGAAATCTCTAGGAGGGGTACTTTTTTCTACTTCCTGTTTTTCACGGTTCGTAAATCGGATGATCATTAAGAATTTTAGAGCGAAAACTCTGACACTGACTTTGAAAGCTGAGTCTATATATTTTATAGCCTTTATAAATGCAGCTATATTTATATTCCTGGAGATATACTCTAAAGTAAGTATTGATTAAAATGGCGACCGTAGCTAATTAGGTCTCATCAATATGGCTTATACAATCAGTGAGGATCTCACCCTCCACTATTACGTTTACATGCTAACGGCCATTGCTTAGGCCAGCTCAGATAGCAGGCACAGACATAGGATACCAGCCATGCAGACAAGTATTACTGAGAAATGTCTAGGTAGGTCGTACCTGTGTACACTGTCTTGTAATACTTATATGTCTGCTGTATATCTTCAATATTTATTGCTATTATTTCAATTGTTATGAGCATCATAACACTATATAAATTCTAATATCAATAACATCTTGCTCACAATTTTTCTTTGTTTTTGCATCGCTATGAATCCACTTTATCAGCTACACCAGGACACAGACGCCTCCCTCCCTGGGCTATAATCGTGTCCAAATCAAGAGCAGCTGAAGGTGGGTCATGTTATCTATAACTATATATATACCTGATAAATGGACTAACTGTATCACATGGTATCCTTATCTCTCGCAAAACACCTGAGGCACAAGGATAGGTCATGGTAAGGTGCCAGCTGCCCCCCCCCCCCCCCTCCCCATACACACCTGTCCAGCACAGCTCCAACCGCCATCCGTTCACATCAGTACAGCCTATAATGGGACGTTGATATCCGCTAATGCTATAAGGAAGTGCTCATTTTTAACAACAGGGGAGGGGGTTGGGGTACCGTATAAGCGCGGGCAAAATTGCCGCAGCTTATAAACGAGGCAAGTTTATATTCGAGGCAGGCTTGTATTTTCCCCCCATCTCCTATCTTTCGTTGGCAGTCTGTCTAAAATTCACGTAAATAGTCATTATCTATACTCATTTTCTAGATATTTTTAATGATGTCATAACTAATCTAAACGTTGTCTCTCTGTAAAGTGTTCCCAGTTTAAGGGGTGGTACGTTGGCTTCATTTACTGTACATATAAGAATTGTGAAAATATTCCGATTAGAAGTGAAATTTATGCCCCTATGAAGAAAATGTATTAGGGTTGTCTCTTATGATGAGGCTTATATTCGGGGCCTGGCTTATATAAGACCTAGTACCCCTTTTGACCCGGCTTATAATAAACGGGGTAGGCTTATATTCGGAGCCCGGCTAATAAACAAAAAAGTGTACACACATGCTCGCAGTGTCCGTCATACTCAGTCGTCTATTATTGATGCATGTTTCCACATATCAACGTGTCTGCATACAACTTTCTAAATAATAGATGGGTGCCTTAGTCCCAGCATACACACATAACACACCCGATTTGGCAACCAGTTTCGCATCTGATTTTAGATTTTTCGAATGGAGGTATATTTATACACTTAGTTTGATTATTTGAGGATGCATTTGTTTAAAAAAAAAACCCACATCCGTTCGACATAGTTACGTATGAAACTGTCATGTGTACATACTATTTGTGTCCAAGTAGACTAAAGTTCTGTTACCGATAAACCAGGCTTTATTTATGACCCAGCATGAACATGTTGTTGTTTTCCCCCCTGAAAAGGGCTCCACATTTCTTGGCCCCATCCACCAAACCACAATAGCGCCTATTATTTCATAATGACCAATAGCTCCCTTCATAGCTCATGATCATGAGGCAGTCTATACAGATCGGATAGAGTAAAATGCGTGCACCTTACACCGCCTTTGTGACTTCATAGACCATGGGCTAATATAATACGCAGAGCATCTATGGTATTACATCGTACCGTCGCGATTAAGCGCCGGGGCGCTCTTCAATTTGACGGGGCTCTTACCCAGGCGCTTATACAAGACAGGCGCTTATTCAAGGTCACGATTTAAGTGCTTAAGAAGCATTTGGAAGCCCCTAAACCCCGGCGCTTATTCAAGACCGGCGCTCATTCAAGACCAGGCGCTTTATCGCGACGGTACGGTAAGTGCATTTTCGTAGAACTGTTTTGTTGTTGCTATGTTACTAAAGGCTATACTGTTGTTCCTTTAGGGGATGTTCATTAACAGTAACGGATGGGGGAGGGGTAAATAAATTAGGCCCCTCCTGAAGGGGGGGGGGGCGTGTAAACAATTCTGACCCCCCCCCCTCTTAAGGGAGGGTCGTACAATAATATGCCCATTTTTAGCGAAAAAGCCCACACGTTACTTTGGTTCAATGGGGGGCGAAAGATTATCGACACAAAAAAATGTCGCACCTCGATTTTCGAGAGATTTTACCACCGTCCCCTGAAATTAATTAATGAACACTCCCTGAGTCTATTTCGTGTTCCATGGGCACTGTCTGTTCTATCTGTCAAGGCCTACACTCCAAGTACTTCTCAAATACCACATTCTTCCCCTTTCACATTTAGAAGCGTATACCAAGTGACAAATGAACAGTTCTGTGAAAATAGAAGCCATGCCCATTAACACAGTTGATTTCAAATTAATTGCCTGCTGGTTAAATAAAATGGAGCATACGTGTATAAGTATTGAAACGTGTCTAATTCATGCATACAGCCAGTTATATTCGCAGCCCTCGGGCTAGGTCGCGTATTGTATTTACTGAGAACACTATAGCCACAGCTGGAGGTCCATATTGATTAGATTCAGTTTAAATCATATAATGTCTGCATGCCAGAAGGCAGAGATAATACTCCATCGAGCTCTGGTCATCATTTAAAGTCTGACAAGTATGCCTCAACTTTATATACAGTCAACTCCCTCTAATCCGGACACCATTGGGACTATCCAAAAATGGCCGCATTAGCGAGGTGGCTGCACTAGAGAGAGTCAATGCCAAGTCTATGGAGTACATGGAATTTAAACTAGTAGTGCCGCAGAGGAGTGTGCACACAAGCAATGTCATATACATCGATATAACAAGTATAAAAAGAAGTTAAATGCTAGTCAATATGATATATGATAGGACTGCTTTGTTATCCTCCACGACATTGCATATCCACCAGCTCACTTCTGGGGGGGGGGGGGTATTATGACAGACTCTTTTTTATGGCAATATTGCGACGATCTGTATGTGCATTGTATATGGCACCCCCTACTGCCGCCCCCCTCCACCACTGTCGCACTGTTACTGTAAGGATGCTGGCGGGGATTAGCGATGCCCTGCTTTGTCTTAGGGCTGAGGTGCGAGTGTGCTGCATTGTCTTAGGGCCGAGGTGCGAGTGTGCTGCATTGTCTTAGGGCTGAGGTGCGAATATCAGGCATTTCCACTGCCCACTCACCTTTGTCAGACACACTTACCCCCCCCCCCACGTTCCTCTCAGCAACTACAAAGGTGACCAGAATAAATGAATCCACATTTAAACTGGTAAATAACATACATCTATCCCTCCCGTACATACATCTATCCCTCCCGTACGTATACATCTACCCCTCTATCCCTGAAATGAGGTTAATCTATAATGCTTTGTCCTGGGTTTTGGAAAACAGTGTACATACTAAGCAGTCCCATTGACATGAAAAATAATAAATATTGGGGGAAATGTTACATCGTTTTGCATCCAAATTCTTCAAACTCTTCATTGTTCTATACAAATGGCCGCATTAGAGGGAGAAATTCTTCATTTGGGACTGTAAAATCACTGTCCGCAGGGCGGGGTGGCCGTATTAGAGGGGTGGCCGCAATAGGGGGAGTATTTTACATTAGAATAAAGGGAAAAACGGTTGGGACTTCCCAAATATGGCCGCATTGGTGGGGTGGCCGCTATAGAGGGGTGGCCGTTAGGAGGGAGTTGACTGTATACGGCACATAGTGTTTGCCTTAGGATTGCTGGGGTTGGATTACTGCCAAGATATAGGGTTGGAAATGTCAGGAGCGAGCATGGGGAGGTAGGCCAAGATGGGGCTGGTTCAGACTCATCAGTGAACAAAGATAGGACATGGCTGTTCCTAGGTGTATAACACCAACTGTGTAACCAGCATATACTATGTATTGTACATACATGTTACGGCCGTGTTTATAGATACTACACCTACTTGAAATAGGGCACCAACATGACTGGGGAATTTCGAAATTTGTGTGTTGCATGAATAAAGATAACAATTATTAGCATTACCGGAGCACGTCTAATATACCAGGTACCCCGGTAGTTCTAATATATTATTTTCATTAAGAAGTCCGACGCTGTTGAAGTATCAACAGTGGTACTGGTATATGCAAATCAACGCGTTGTAAATTAAGCTGAATATAATACGTCCATATAAATAAGTCAACTATGTGTTGATATGAATAGAGTATGCTGTATGCCACTTAGTTTCAGAGATGAGTTGTTTTTGATGTGAACTTCTAATTTCATGGAACGTTCACAAATTACGATACAAAAATGGAGACCTTTTCAAGACCCCCCCCCCTCCCGTCCGCCTTTCACCACTTGTTACTGAATTTGGAAATCTCCCTATATTTATGGTAATCACCGTAACGGTTCATCACCAAACCCCAAAGACCTCTCCCTAGTAGATTTGTGAACGTTCCCTTACTGCAGGTCATAATAATTATACTAGTAGTACCTGATTCAAGCCTACTACATAAGTTCTATGAATCTCTAGATATACCCTAAATGGGAAAGTTCCCCAACCTCTTTACTTTATCTAGCTCATGCATGTGTACTTAGTCATGCCGCGGTAATACCAACCCGGAATACCAATCCCTATAGAACTTGCATCATACCCCACTCCCGGCCCTCTCCCCTAGCTCTATGTACCTCTATGCCTTCACTATACTTACCGTGGAGTCGGCCCCCATGTCCAGCCCCCACGTCGTGGTACTCCGGTGTCCAGGTGTGGACGGGGTACTGGAGGTGTCCTGAGGGACCCTGGAGGAGTTGGTCACGTTTGTGGCTACCTGGAGGCCATGGCTGACCGCCGTGCCCGCCATGTCCACCAAAGCCCCTAGCACACCTGAGGTAGGTCCCACCGTGGAGTTATCACCACCACCACTACTACTTAGTCCTCCAGTGGCTGTAGTCAGTGTAGGGCCTGTTCCTCCAGGTGCTACTGAGGTGTGCTCATTGAGCAGTCCCATGATCAGACCCCCGGTGGTGTTTGTAACCCCGGGACTCCCACCGTTAGTTCCTCCTGTGTATCCTCCAGTGTGGGGCTGCAGGGTTAGGGGTGGGGAGGAGTAGAGGCTCCTACTGCTGGAGGAGGTACTATTGGTAATGTTGTCTCTGATTGTCCCGGTGTGGTTTGCCGCCCCCAGGACTACACGTGAGGCCAGTATTGTCAGTGGTTCCGATCCACCACCACCACCACCACGTCCACCACCACCACTGGCACCATCACCACTGAGTCTCCACAACGCCTTGTCTCCCATATCGCCACCAGAGGGGGCCATAATCCAGCCTTCAATAGGGACAACCACTATATATAACGCTGACTGATCCTCCTTCTTATCTCTCTTTGCTTTGTTTTCTAAATATGGATCACCACAGGAAGTGTCAACCAGTCGAGCTATTGATATACCAGACCTGGGTATAAGCCCAATCGGTACCGGAAGTCTTCTGACCTCCAATCGGAAGTCATTCAGCGGTACCGGAAATTGCTCTCCGACCTGGTTCCTGGAGCCGTGGGCTTTGCTGCTGTGGTGGACCAGTTTAAGAGTTAGAATTCCTAGTTTAATATCCTCCACGGCATGAGAGCACCTGTGGTATTAAAGCCTATATACTGTGTGCACACCTGACGCTCCAGTGCACCGCTCCAGTAGTATAGATCCCAGTCCATGTGTGCAACATATACATTGCAGTTGCCTACATCTCCCTGGTATATTCCTCCTCCAGTGTAGTGTTGACCAGGTAGGCACGTTCAGGTTAAACTCCTTGTGATCGACCTATAACATGTGATAAGCTTTAATAGATAAGGACACGTTTACCTGGTATCACGCATGGCACGGGCGTGACCATTCACAACGCGCTATGATAATAATGGTGGCCAATATGATATTAACTCCGTATATTAAACCAGGTTACATTCTCAACTGACCAAATGCGTGAATGTTAATGGTAAAGGCTCGCTTAAAGCCTGCCTTAACACCGGCTTGTACACGTGACTAGTGTGACTAAGGGGGTGGTGGTGCCACTGCTGTAGTAGAGGTGGGACCCCCCCCCCCCCCCCGCCCCGACACACCCACCGAGCACACAGCTGCAATGCCACTCCCTGTCGCCACACGAGGCGGAATCCGCATCTCCCATCTATTTATTATGAAACTTATTGATCGGGCACCACAGCATCTTGTGTCCCGACCCCTGCCGACCCTGCCTCTCCCCACAGGCCAGGTATGGGCTTGGCTCGTCCACTTGTCAACTGTGTTGGTCACATAGTCATTTTTACATCGCAGACCATGCTTGCTTATGGCCACCTTTGGATCAAATCCATCATCACAGTACAGCGTTAAGCTGTACCTTATCTGGGAGTGGGAATTATTAAACAACGGAGTCAGGGCTGGGGCGTGCAGGTGCAGAACACAGGTCTGTGCTGCAATTTGAATTTGTGACTCTTGAGTACAGTCAACCCTCACTCCCTCAAACATTTACTAACTACCTCGGATCCCTCACTTCCTCAGACAACATATTCTTATATGTTCCAGTATATTTGGACTTGATTCCTCGAATAATTTCCTTCCTCAGATATTTTCCTTGCATTTTCCAAATTCGAGGAAGTGAGGGCCGGATGTATTTTACTTTAGTTTATCTATACTGATAAAAAAAAGACTTACTAATGATACTCATTTTCTCTATATCTCAAGAGTACAGGGCGTGGCTGTGTGCAGTGACTTCTATAAGTCTATGCCGTGTGTGAGCTGCGTCTTCTATAATCATCCCCTCTGCTATCTGCTTCTAACTGCTCCACCTCAGGCTGCATTATTAGATCACTCTGCACTTCAATATCACTTTTAGCACACATTTAAAACGTCCAGTAGTGACACACAAAATGACTGCTCCTCCATATTTAACTGTGGAAGGGACTCGCCACCTGCTACCGCGCACACTAACAGTATCACGATGCCGCTAAACGTGAATAAATTATGATCCCAATGTTATTGACCATATTGAATGGGTGCTTTCAAGTAGCAATAAACCCATTGCACAAAGAATGAAATGTATTCAAAGTAACATTCAAAGCAGCCATT
Source organism: Harmothoe impar (assembly GCA_947462335.1). Classification (NCBI taxonomy): domain Eukaryota; kingdom Metazoa; phylum Annelida; class Polychaeta; order Phyllodocida; family Polynoidae; genus Harmothoe; species Harmothoe impar. The sequence continues at coordinate 27,270,149 of OX381710.1, forward strand.
CGCTAATAAGCCCCCCTACCGTTTCTTTTATTTAACAAAAAAAAACACATCATAAAACTAACTGAATTTCCACTGGTTTTGGGAGACAATCAAACTATTAACTCCCGGTATACTGATAGGCAATTAGAATAATCTTATAAGCTCTGGCATATAGTTACTTCAAATTAGCACTAACGGACTGGCCAACATACACTTATTCAATATCTGCCTATATACAATGCCTATATGGAATTGCCTGGTTATTGGATTGCCTTGTGGAGGTGACAAACACGGCACGTCAGAATTGGGTCCCTGTTCCCAATTCCCAGTTATCTCTGATGATGCATGCCTTGTGACGTAACGGCAGTGTTACTCAGTACTCATCCTGTTACTATACATTATGATACATCATTTGGCGGTTAACAGCCATGACCCATGTCTATTCATGACACCACTGGAGGATGCACAGGCCGCGTGATGCATACAACTATGTATGGTAGATTATCCATTGATGGTACGCTTCTGGTGAGCCTTGATCAACACTTCGCCTTTATCATGTATTGCTCATATGAGGGGGTGGGGGGTATTTTGGGCGAGGAGGCAAGAGGCAGAGATGTCACTCTCTGGTAAGCAAAAAGTAGGAAATCTTAGAATTTAGTATTTTTTCTAAATGCAATTAACATAATTTGGTTAAAAAGACAATCTAGCCAAAAAGTGGAATTCCTTCTACAGGGTAGAGTGGGAAAATGGCATCTCTGAAGGTGGGGTGAGCGGGGTGCTCAACCAAATTCTGACCCTCTTGAGGGAGGGTATTTTTGACAGAGCTATAAAGGAGGAACGACTTCAATGCACGGTGCAACCACTGCTAATGACGGTTAGGTCGTCGGACCATGACGTCATTAGGAACACCATTGCATGGCAACAGTCACTTGAGGGAGGGGGAGCCTTTCACCACATGTTGGTACATTCTAGCAAATTAATATCGTTTAATGCAGTAATCTCAGCAAAAAAAGTAGGAAAAATCCAATACCAGTAGTAGTAGGAAAAGTGGGATCTCTAAACTATTAACGACCAGTTATTAAGGGAGGCAGATAGGCAGACGTGCACACGGTGAGAGATTCACCTGTGATGGAGCAGACCTCAGGGTGGTACAGGTAAACTGACCAGGTGTAAATGACCCTCACACGGGCTCTGTCACGCAAGGGGCAGCCACTACACAGGTAAGCATTGATCCCGCCCCTACCCCCTGCCCCATGACCATGAGAGAATACAGGCCAGGGGACCTGGACATTGATGAAGGGATTAGCTTGAAGGTACAACTAATTACATCTGTAACCTGAATTTCTTGGTGAGGTGTGGGAACATTAAGCATGCCAACTCCCCTGAATTCACCCTATGATATGTCTAATACCATGTAGGTAGGAAGTGGTGATCTTTAAAAACAAGAAGTGGGAGGGGGGGGGGGGTCGGTGGATTTTCGCGCAAGCGGGTTAAATTTTGAATTTAGATTTTTTTTTCTTGGGGGGGGGGGGGAGGGGGCACCCCATCAAGAGGGGTCAGGCCTTATGGGGGTATCTAGTTCATAAATAACTATTATGTAATACATGTATAAAGCAACCACAAAAGCTCTGCTCAACTACATGACTTGCTACATCATGTTCCATAGACATTCACCAACTGTGTAGAGGTAGAAGATGCCTGCAGGCCTTGCTGGGAGGATTGTTTGCTGAAGCTCATGTTGAAGGGGCCTCTGTTTGCACAACTCAGGTATAACTAGAGCAGGTGCATTTCTTAGTCAGAACCTCACATGGTATGGGCATAAGGAACCTCGATGTTCTTTGAAATTCGTCGAAAAGTCACCCTCACCGTCTTATACCCTGACAGGATATCCGTTTAGATGTAAAAGACAGGAGAGACCTGCTCTCATGATATAAAATACAGATCCAATTTCAATCAATAGAAATTCTGAAAAAAATAAGCGGATCTTGATATCAATGGGAGGGAGATCCTTTATTTGGAGTAATTTGGTTAAATTAGAGCGTTTCTTATGGAGATTTTGCTAAAAGCTGACCCTTACATATAGGGAGATATTGGAGAAAAGTACCCATGCCGGCCAGACGCATTTTTCTCCAAATTTAGTAAGTGCCCTCCCCTGTATTGGGGCATTTTAAGTTGCCACTGTCAGTAGCAGGTCATGCACTTCTAGTTCTAGGTACTGTCTGGCAGTACCCAGGGATGCCAGGAAAGGCCCGAAATGTCAGGTGAGCGATGCAAAGAGGAGTGGCCGGCAAGGCACATCTATTACCGTGTTCAGATTGGGAAGTGGAAGGGGAGGGTAGGGGCAGGGCAGATGTATTGACCACCATGATTCCCAAAGGCATTTATCTGTGTAAGTTTGGGCTATGGGTCAACATGAAAGATGGAGCAACATCTTATTCTATACTGATGTATCGTACTATCAGACTACCGTCTTGCTCCTTGATACTGATAGTACATGTACATAAAGCAAATGTTTTGTTATATTGAACACTATTGGCCGAGACCATGTCTTATAAGGACATTGATCATACAATTACCATCGATATTCAAAGTCTTAAAAATGACAAACTTTGAGAGTCTCTCAACCAAAAGCTATGCTGCTAAAAGAATACGTTTACCTCTATACAGGCTACCCATGCAACAACATCGCACGACAATAAACCAAACAAGAGTAGACATATGTTATCATTATTCCTCTAACAGGGAAGTAGTACCTGTATCGAGTACATAAAACATACCGGTATATTTCGGTATATTTCATGACCATTCCATCATGAACTGGGTATATTAAGACACCCCTTTTTAGGTGATAAATGTTCATCTGGTACATGTATAGGGACACAGGCTCCTAAAACTAAAACCTCCCACTCCCAGGCCTATACAACTGATGCCATCAGGCTCCTGCTTTCTACGCAATGCAGTTGCCCTAAGGTCATACTTTGATGCCTCCATAATGGTGTCCAACCCCAGGGTCTACTCTGGAGGTAATGTAGCTTAGAGACCATGGAGGCAAGGACCACCTGTGGTGGTACACAGCACAATCCACCTCCATGTCCTTGGTGACCTGCCAGTGCCACAACACAACAGTATCAGCTGGTGCTGAGGCCGCATGTTGGCCCGTTTTATTCTGATAAATTGGAGTTCATGTCGATCCTTGGGGAGTGCTGTAACCCATGGATGAGTTACTCGACAGGACTGCATTCATGACGACCAAGGGCACAAATGCTTAAACATTTTGTAAAAGCACTATGTTGTCCTTAAAGGGTTAACAACCCGCGGCGGAGGGGGGTGGGTGAGGAGGCTTAGGATTTGGGGTGGCATACTTATGGAAACTCATATGAACTAGGAAGTGCTAATTCTTTTAACAACTTGGGGGTGGGGGTAGGGGGCTGGTTGTGAAAGTTTATGTAGTTGCGCGAAATATTAAAGGGATCGATATTTTTTGACTGGTCGAAATTTGTTCACCTTTATCCCCGGCTTTTATCACTAGCGTTTGGCTGGTGAATTATTTTGTCCCCCACCTGGTGGATCAAGGCTCGACCCCCTATGTTCTTATAAAAATGAATACTCCCTTAAAAGGAAATTCTTTAATCAACAATTCACCCCCCGGGAATTCACCTCATTTCTAGAGTAAAAACACAAGTACGTTTATATGATATTTTTACTGCTACCTTTCATGTCCTCAACCGGCAATTATTTCCAAATCATCTATGGGAAATTGATATGATGTAGTAAGGTCATTGCAGTTCAAGAGAATCCTACAATAGTGGGGCAAGTGGCCTATAATACTGCGGTGATAAATGCAATGATACACTTGATGTATAACTGACAGAATAACCTTGGAAAAAGAATGAAGGGGTAACATTACATAGCAGCCATTGAAGTTAGGGTATGAGCGCAACTATAGTCGATTTCTTGAACCCCATGTCGCCTGTGTCAAATTTGCTAAAACCTGAGTCGATCGTCGCATTGATTTTTTTTACCCATGTATCAGCACACTTAATTGTGGCAAAGTCTTGGTTCAGCCATGCAAACATCATGATGCTTTCCGAAAGAATGGTTTGTTATATATAATATACATAAGCTGTTGGGTGTGTGCGTGCTACCAGGTGGTTTAGTCACCTCCCACACAGGGGGTTCCACCTGTACAACGTGCAGGTGTCAGAGCTGATAGCAGCCTGCACCACACCTAGCAGCAACCCACCCTGTACCAAGCTACCTGCCGGCCTACCATGTTAGAGTACAGGTGTGTGCCACCCATGTTGAGACCCCTCATGATTCTAATCAGTCAGAAGCACCTTTCCACATAAAACGTTATCCAATTAAGAGATAACAGCAATTGACGCCAGATATTGAAATCATCCATATTGGGTCTTAGGATGGCCCCTACCGACGCTGCTACACTCGAGGAAGCGCTAGCGACATGGGCTAGCTAACAGATACGTTGGTATCTGTGAAGAACACTATAATTGTATATGCAGATCCATTCATAAATGGGAAATTAAACGCATTTTTATTATTACAAATTGAAATGGATTTTTGCCCTTAAACATCGCATCTGAACATGCGCATCGGATCGGAAGTAGTCAAATCATATATGCGCATATGGTGCATATAGAGAAAAGTGTTCATTCAATCCACCAGGTGTCACTTTTATATAGAGAATATCGTGAATTTCAGTACATGTGTATATGCCAGTATCTATGTAGTGATTTTCCCTTTACCAGAAAATTAATTTTGATGTTTATACAGTGAATTTCATTGCATATACACATTCAAGTCCCCCTACCTGCGACACGTATGTATACCTGAAGCATCATGCCGACCCTATGAGGTTCAGACACTCCCCAAGGGTCGGCATGATGCAGCAGCAGTGAGTTACTCGCTGGGGCTGCATTGGTGCATCATGACGACAAATGTCATCTTTTAGCGACATCCGTCCTTAAAGGGTTAAGGCCGATGGTCCGGTATATGGACCTAGCTATGTACATGTATGCCACTTTGTTAGCCGCAGACTCTTTAATCATGTTGGTAATGGCCACATGGCAACAAGATGGAAGATGTTGATAAGTCAGAGGGTTTGGCTGAGCCACTCCGCCCCTATATAAAGGTACAAAGTGAGCAGCTCATCAGTCATCAGCAGACTTAATAAGGGCGTCCCCGAATCGTTGTCATAGCAACGTGAGCCTCTAATGCCTTGACAACTAGTAGCTTCAATTATGCCATCCCCAATGACTGTTTGCTATGGCTAATTAGACTGTATTACCTCGGTCGTCGTTGTATTACCGCAGCCAGGAGGAATTGCTAACCACTATATGGATAACGAAACTAACTTGTAGCTAATACTCTACATGTAGCGCACAAAACGAGTTATAGCTACTTACATGCACCATTAAAGGCTCAAAGAAGGGCATAATTGCACAATCTACACGTTCATTTATCTTCCTTCTGTATGAAAGCAGCATGGGCAAGTTATTCGCCAGGACTAAATTCACGCATTGTGCATACATGTATAGTTCATTAAAGCACAAAGCGCCCTTCCGATGGTTCAAACGTATTTTACCTGTCCTATTTACAAATCCCACTTACGGTAATTGGAAGTCTACCAAGGGCGACTGGGGATGGGGGCAGAGGAAGCAGAAACAATGATGACCCAAGTTCGTCTAAACTTTCTACAAATACAGTTCTGTTGAGGCTACTGAATATTGCATATCTAGTACATTTGTAGATCCCATTCCACCAGCCAGAACACTGTCCCATCGGTAGTTTTTTTAAACCAGGTATTTGTGAAGGAAATACAATAGAATACACTTCACCCTATATGCGCCCTATTATAGAGCCTGAAAAGAGGGCACAACTTTTGGGTAAGTTCCCTCTGGCATGCAACAGGGCAGTCAGGGCTGTAATTCACTATAGCATTAGTTCCAGTAGGACCCTTCATGTGTGCAGCGTCTAGGTGACCTTACCAACTTAAGACACTGCACATGTCCATAGGCCTCCCCTGTCTACTACTCTGCACCTACAGGAAGAAGGTTTCCCAAGGCAGTAGCCATGGCTCAGACCTAGAGACAGAAGATTGAGTTGAGAGGTAAAGGTCGAGCGTCTATAGGTAGGACATGAACCGGCTACAAACAGTGTCTGCCTCTTTATCCAGGGGCGGATGCAGGAGGGGGGTGGGGGTCCGCACACCCCTGTCTCCCCCTTTTTTAAAGGAAAAGATTTAGATTTTTCTAATGACAATGTAATCAGTAACACATTTCGCTACTTTGTGTTTAAGGACCTCCCCCCACACTTTCAAATTCCTGGGTCTGCCCCTGATATCTCATCCCCACACCACTTCATCACAAACCTGGGTTTTAACAGAAGGATATACACTGTATACTACATGTAGTAGGGAACACTAGATTTTCTGAATGTATTGGCTACTTTCCCCTAATATTAGAGACGCTCCTTACTTGCAACATGTATAACTTGGGTTAAGGTGAGAACTAAGAGGAGGGGCGGGGGTGAGTAAGTATACCCATTTGATGGAACCCACATGTAAATCATATACATTGAACTTTAGAGAGTAATCGTTAGCAGATTGTTTTGTAGTTCACAAACACATAGATTTGTCTAAAGCAAGTACATGTAGACGTGTATCAAACCACGGCAATACATGTGTGCTAGTAATCCATGCCCCTAGGTCTGCCTGTTAATTGGAGCATATAGCACGGATAATTTGTGTAACTACCGGTGTGTAGTATAATCAATATACCGGCACTTATGTAAAGTACACCACTCATGATCCTTCCATCTCTCCAACATGTATTCTTTTGTGTATATTTGAACCGAAAAATTCTCTAGGGTATACAATATGTCTGTCTTTGTCGCTGTCATTTTCCAAAAAATATCAACACAGATAATGCTCCTAGAAAGGGTTAGTACTAAATTGGCCAAGCATAACAAGGTGCCCGCGACATGCATATGAAAGCTTGTCTGTGAGTTAGCACAATTCTGATATGAGAGAGATCCATCCTTTTAGTAGTAAGTAACCCCCTACTATATAGAGATATGACTTAGGGGCCTCTATCCAGCCTGACCCTACCTCCATGGCTCAGCTGTGGTGAGTGGGTAGATAGATCCTCTATTCATTGGCACCAGCTGCCTCCAGATCCCATATCACGGGGTAAGCAGGTAGGGTTGGTCTATATCCTCCTTACTGGGACACTCCTTGTTAATTATGCCTACAGGTGACACACATGTGTCTGTATATAGCCGCTATTAGACATATGTAGACCCCACGTTATGGCGTGCGGTGCTCCAGGGGCGGTCGGCACAGGGGGCCAGTGTAGAGGCAGGTGAGGGGAGGCAGGGACATGTTATCCAGGTGAGTAATGTGCAGGAGTGAGGTGGTGGTGCCCACTCAGCACCACCTAGAGCACCACTACTGCTGTCACCACCAGCAGCGCCATGCAGCGCCGCCCACAGCACCACTGAGGCAGCAGCCGCTATCTAACGGCCACACCCTTAAACCCCTACCTATCTTACATGTTTGTATTAACTCCATTGTCATTCTCCAGGGGTAACCAGTATAACGTCTCATAACTCATTGTGACTTTAACACAGATGCTTATTTGTTTCATACCATTTCTCTATGGGTTATAAACCATTTGTTTAAAATGGGGTATTGTCACAACCATAGATATCTATGTCACAACGGTGCAAGGCAGGTGTTTCTCCAACAAGGCAGAGCCGGGTGAGACATAAATTGCTAGACACGGGCAGTCCAGTTTGGTGTTTCTCTTGTAAAATCCGCCATTTTGGATACAACCACGTGCTAAATATGGCGATGATTCCTTCTTTTGGACAGACAGACAGTCTCGACGTGAAGAGAGTCGTCATCTATTCTCTAGATAGCAAGTTACTAACTACTGCAAATTGTCGCGCATTAAGCCTATAACTTGCTTATAACCCGCACTCCTAAATTTCACAAATCTTACAAGCCGCAATTTAGCTAATTTAGTATGTACTGTAGTATATTTATAAACCCTCTCGTATAAGCCACGCCCTGTATATAGGCATGCTTGGTATCAAATCAAAGAGCAGTCTGACGCGCATACAAGCCCGGGCTTATACGTGAAAATCATAGTATCATATGGTGGTATACAGTGTTAACCTTCATACTACTTTAAAACAGCCCTACCCACCGACCCCGCACCAACTTCTGTTAGAACTTGCTATTTACCTATATTACCTGGACCCCCCCCCCCCCCTCTCCTCGTCCTTCCATTAGCCATGTGCACTCCGGCCGTGAGCTGGGGACCCCGGCAGCACTGGGTGCCCGCACTGGGACCGTCCCACACCGTGCATACTTTGGCCAAGGTACAAAATCAATGTCCCAGTTGGACAGTCACTGGTGCAGGACCCACGTCCACGGGGAGCAGCTCGGAGCAGCTCACAGCATGGCAGCAGCTCACCAAGTATTACAAGTGCAAGCTGTTCATAAGCAACTACTGGGTATACCATATACAGCTCCTCGTAAACTTGGGATGGACTCATAGGTCACACTGAGATTGGTTTGCAGAATATACCCTTTGGTCATTCTTTAAATACTATTATGCATGTGGCAAATATTGTTACAAAGTCACAGTAAACAATAGTTATAGTAAAGAAAGACGAGAATATCTGAGGAGACTACCGGTATAAGATGACAGGGCATGGGGCAGAGAAATATCTTACAAACGGGGAGGGGAGGGAGTGGGGTAGCTAACAAACGCTCGAACAGAACGTCAGGTATTGGCAGGCAATCCTATCTAATAGAAGATCCGCTTCAGGTCCTCATTCCATCAGTACATAAAACATACGCGATGGTTTTCATCTGATTGATGTTGGCCAATCTCGATTATAAAACAGTTGGCTCAGAGAACAAAAGAAGGATCCTGTCTCTGTATTACATACAGGGGTGTATATCGATGTGGTCCATTCAGTCCCCTCTCCTGCTGTGGATATACGTCAGATAAAGATCCTTTTAGGGCTCTGTAAGCATTTTTATTAACTCTTTGACATGTATGATTGCCGTGGCTGCCCCCAAGGCATACCCAGTTCTCGGTTTAATATCTAGAATACTTAATGTGACTTGCTTAGACTTTATTTGGGCAATTTAGAAAAGTTAAATATATAAATCAGTCGAGTACACAACATAAGGAGTATTTCACAGTAACTAAAATGATATACTATCAGGTATAATCAATGCGTAGACAACATCGCCCTTCTAGAATAATACATGTAACACAAGAGTCTCCACACTACATCCAAGGGGAAAATGTCATATTTTACTCGCAGTTGAAGCCATAATACACCCTTAATATCCATGTATAATGAGAGATTGTGTCGCAGCTTCTCTACCGATCCGCTGGGTGCTACCTTTGTGGGTGGGAGGGGCGCTAAGGAAGTTATCTCACTCCTGTACCTGGCCGCCTGTTGGTCGATCCCCGCCAGTTGCACCTGTATCTCATAATGTACGTATACCCTAGACACCTGTCCGCTCAAGGCAATTACTTATCTATTTATAGGTACATACCATATGACAACTAGACATGAGTTAACATGCCATAGTGTTATATTATCAATGTCTATACCATTGATATATTACAAATAGAAATAGAGATCTATAACGAGTTCACGGTCATCTCTGCATGTAGCTGCGTGCAGGTCTGGTTCCACAGTGGTGGTATTTTGTGCCTGCGGTGGAAACTACAGGCTTGGATGAGGGTGGATGAGTGACGGTAGACTCACAGTGGCATGCAACAAAACTACAATCACTAGCTGAGGACGCTCTCCAGTAGAAACCTGTGGCTGGGGCAGACATACAGTAACTAATATCCATAGTTTGCTTGAGTAAAATTAATGAGGTCCGTACTACACAACGAGGGGATATGGGAAAGATTCTGCATTTGATTATTCCATATCACTCATTTTTTTAAACTGCATTGCATCCACTATTGTCGCTTCCACTAATGCACGTGGGTGCTCTAAGTGGTTTCCAATTTCTGTTGTGTGAAAACAGCAACATGACGGTGGGATCACCTCTGTACTGTAGATAATTAGGCTAGTCGGGGTGCCCCCCCCCCTTACCAAGTTACTTCCTTTGTCCCATTCTTTTAACTCCAACCCAACAACAAAGATATCAGGGTTCTCCCCACACTGCAATGACACCGGCGGGCCGCCGGCGTCGTTTTCACTGCCGCCGGCATTAAATTATCCTAGAATCGCCGCCGGCGTCATTTTAGCTATCTATAGGTTTTTGAATTTTTTAAATCCATCAATATAATAGAACCAAAGTTATTCCATTTTAGTTTTTTTTTTCAAAAATAAATAAATAAACTTGAGAACTTTTTTCGAAAGTGAATATATATCCATCAATTGAAATCGAGGTTAATCCCACTTCAAGGCATTTGCTATGTCGGCTCGCGAGGCTTTTACGGTGTGATTTTTGAGTCTGTGGACAACCTTGGATATGGCCACTACCAGTAATGGTATAGTAATCAGAGATATGAGTCTCTTGTTCATACACCTAATTGACAGCATACATCCACCAGATACATGTACATACAAAATGTATTTGACTTTCAGTACATATTCCCAATGAACTAGGTAAAACCGTACATCGTCAGCAACTATAGATATCGGTATATTGTACAATACGGTATAATGTACCGTTGGCAGTGCTGGACTACATTACATCACCACTTAGATCACCAAAGGCCAGTGGTGACGTCACGGGGTGGCCTGGGACCGGCCCAGACTGCACTAACCAGCCTCCTTACGTCACTACCATATTGATCCCATCCCACAGGCCTATATGACCTACCAGTCACCACCACTGCCATTCTACCAATTGCATAGCTCGAGCCACAGGTTTCTTCTGGACAGCATTCACGCATGGTAGCGATTGTCACTTTACAAATAGAAAAACTTGCCACTACGAGTCATCTACGGTCATCTCTGCAAGTATGAGGACTAGGTCTAGTTCCACAGGTGGCATTTAGTGCCTGTAGTAGGAACTACAGGCTTGGATGACGGGAGATGACGCACAGTGGCGCACCTGTTTATAGAACAAGTAATACATGTACAAGCACTACCCGAGGATGCTGTCCAGTAGCAACCTGTGGCTGCATGGTGCAGACAATGGCAGCAATGACAAGCTTCTGGCAGTAGGACTGGTGTCATTATTGATCCTATTAATAAATCGTGCCCTTTGATGTGCTGTCCACGGGGCTATAGTATGCACTGTGACGGCGCCTACTGAACCCAGTACACACTTTGTCATACAAGGTTACCTGTGGCATTAGTTATTTAGGTTCATGCGCTTTGATCAATATAATTTCTGAACGAAAATAAAACTCATGCCATATGTGGGCGTATGGGTTTCCTGTTTTTAGGCCAGTGGTATTGCCAATGGTCAATAAGTCAACCGTGTACTTTCAAATTGGTTCACTGGATTTAGGCAGTAGGTACACATATAAGGTACAACGAGCAGCTAGGGTGGTCAAATTAGAGGGATACAGTTATAATCAATCGATGATGTGAAGGGCGTAGACATGACGTAGATCAGAGCCCTTCCTCAATGCCAAACTAGTTAAGCACCTGCGTTTCCACTACATTTTCTATTTTCTCAATCCCCACTGCTGTGATTAAAGTACAGTTTAATCTAAATTTAAGTTGGAAATACTCAAAAGTGTTAAATTAGTTTCAAAGTACATGCATAAAGATTCGATATGTCTTCGAAGTGGGGTGGGTGACACTAGTGACCCAAAGCCCTGCTCTCTTCTACAGCTGTATAGCTATTGGCTAAGGCGGAGGGTGGAGGAGATAGTACGTTTTATAAAATAGGGAGTGGGAGGGGGGGGGGGTGAAATCACGTGCAAGACACCCTTGGCAGACATGAAACAGATGTGAACATGAAACACATGATGATACCTTTTTTGTGTTGCATATTCATAAATATTGCAACCGTTCCCATCGTGATATATGTTATCGGTGCAACTAGTGAAATGCATGCACCTGCAACGAAACACCAGACAAGCTTGTCTGAGGAGGGGGGGGGGGGGAGGGGTGCCCTAAATGGGGGTGCAGAGGGGTCCCCCCCTCAGGTCGGAAAGTCGCCGAAATTAAAGGCCAAAAGTCGCAAAGTCGCTTTTCCAGACCATTTTTACTATAACCAAATTTGTCCAAAAGTCGCCAGGTCGCTTAAATTATTGCACCAGGTCGAAAAGTCGCCTGGAAAACAGCCCAGGTCGCCAGGTCGCCGAAAACCCCTCTGCAGTCACCTAAATGTAAATGTACAATCACGAGAAGTTGGGGCCTGGTGGACTCCCCGTCCAGAGCCATGTCGATCTTCACTCCCCCTGGTTTGGGCCACAGAAACATCCACAGAAACACCAGGTGGCGCGCTAGTCTGGTCAGAGACCTACATTCTTGTCTCTAGGTCTCAGTGAAGGAAATGGTTCTGCTATATACTTACTAAGCATGGGACAATTACAATTTCTGAATATCACCCCAGACCTAATAGATACATCCTTCCTACAGAACATATCCAACCAAAATTAGCTGCTGACCACAAAACATTTGAACGCGGGTCTGGAGCGTAAAACCAACTATTTTATTTTGTCTAAATTTGCACTGAATACATTGTATTTGATTCCCAACCTAGTCTTTGAAAAAAATGTAAACTCACTGAGAATCCCTTTACTATTTGATTCAACTTGGTTGACAGTCAGCAGCATGCAGAGGCGGACCCGGCGTACGCCGCTCCCCCCTTTTGGGCCGAAATTTGAGATATTTTTAGGTATTTTTAAACAATGCCCTCCCCCCTTTTTTCTCTCTCCAAAATCCTGTATCCGCCAGCTTGTAAAGAACGGTGACAAAATGCGGCGACAAGGTTGCATGGTTACAGGTCCCTACGTGGGTGGGGACTGTGATTGTGGGTCTAAGATGGTGATAGCACCTACCTCGTTAGCCTCCTCTAAGAGCCTCATGAGCCCCTCACAGGCCTTAACGGTGTACATCCCTAACGGCAGGGACAGGAACCCTGTCACCAGCAGCAGCGTCCACTTAGCTCTACACACTGACCACAGCAACCGTCTAGTGGCCTTCATAGAGATATTCCAGGCCCAGCGAAAAGAAGGCTATTGTTACATTTTGTGTTGACCACAAGACTGAGTGACCACCACTTGTTAAAGCTGACCACTGGGTCCGCTGCAGGCTGGTGGTTAGGTCAACACTATACACTAAGGGGCAGGCATAGACCTGTCTGTTTAGACCATGTTGTTAGCTGTTACCTGGCCGCTACAGTGGACGCCTGGGTCTACCTGGGGTATATATTAGAGGCGGGATTTGAGCTGGACATAGCAGGGAAATAGCACGGGCATGGTCATATCATAATCCTTTTACATTGTATACAAGTACCGTAAAACCTCGTCTAAAGGACGACATGTTTTCTATACGCCAACCCCCCCCCCCCCTCAAATTGGGGGGTCGGGGTCGGCTTATCGGTGGGGTTATAATACATGATATCAAAGAGAAAACGATACATAAACCATTGGCTTTGAAGTGGGCGGGAGGAGGGGGGGGGGGGGGGTCGTGCTATAGCCGGTATCTGCATTTTCTAAATGACGGTATATAATGCATTCTAGACATTAGGGCGTCCGTTCAGACAGGCTCCATCACAGCAGCAATGATCCACTATGCATTCACAATTAAAAGTGTTTTAAACACTAATACGGTACTCACTCCGTACTCACATCTTATGTGTTTTTTCTCATTCATGGAGTATTCCTTCCAGTGTAGGCTACATTTAGCACAAATCTTTCTACAATTAGTCCTCATACAACCCAGCACCCAGGTTCCAAGCAATACAAATATAGACTGTAAATCAATGAAATTATCAATTAAGATTTTCTTTTCGCAACAAATCTGGAAGCAGCCTGTATTTTGCTTTCGCCTGTGGACATTGATATTTTAGGAACTTGAAGAGCTAGGGAAATCCATACTATATCACCGGAAACGAAATTTTATTATTAACAATTCTAATTGGAGACATTTTAAAGTGAGATTTTTTTGGTGTATTCTTTCTTATTTTTTTATTTATTAATGTGGAGCACTGTTTCCAAGGCAACCAAAATTCTAATTTTCAAAATACATTAATCACACTAAAAAACTTTCGAGTTTCAATAGGTTTACTTGGTATTTAGATGCCTTAATAGGGGCCCAGGGGCTGCAAAATAGTCAACAACTGCACATGTATAACATGTCAGAGAAGTATCATACTTTTGGTTGGAATTTGGGTATCGGAGCTATAGTACAATTATATTCACAAATGAAATATCATGCCTGGACGGACTAAATCTGAAAGCCTACTTTCACTTAATCCTTCTACTGTGTAGTATAACTTATTGGGCAGTACAACAGGTATTGGCATCTGCTGTCTGCTGCATAGCATCTCAACTCAACACCACTGCCCAGTACAGCCCCCTGGTGTTACGGTTAGGTATTGTGTGTTAGATGCAGGGCGTCTGGTGCTACCTGGTGTTGAACAGGAGAACCTGATGAGGCCTCACTGCTGTCATTTTTGTCCACTACCAAGTAGTATTTAATAGTGTATAAACTAAATATGTGCAACGGATTGGATGACACTCATTTTCAATTATGACCAATGGATAGCCACTATTTCCTATATTTCGGAGTTGTTACTTTTGGTATAAAATCGAAGGGGGTAGGTGCCCCCCCCCCCCCCCCCCCCCCCCCCCAATTTCATCTGAAATTCTTCAATAGACCAGATGTAACGTGAGTAAATGCCCCATGGTGATGCTTCATACTGGTGGAGGCATACCGAGTAACCTGGACAGGAATGTGCATATTCCTAGTAACGGCAACGTGTACTTGTAGGACAAGGCTGAAGAATGGGCTAGACGTTGCTGTATACATTACGAGTAGGCATAACTGAAACTCCCTATAGGCTATTGGCTTATTATGAACGAACTAGGATTTGTAGAACTGAAGAAAGTGAAGATATTGAAATGAGAAGTGAGGTTATGATCATACCAATGAAGTGTTCTGACTATAGCGATAAATCGGGTGGCTCCATGCACGCGGCCATATTCCCCATAAGCTCTCACGAGAAATTCCGTGCTCAGAGCCAAGCTAACGTCGGAAGTGACGTGCCACAGCGAGATCTGCTGGTTACCTAATTGGCCTGACTAATTGCCCTTCCTTGTTCTTGGGCACCAGCACTGTTTGTGAAGATCATAAGATCATGGGAGGTAAACAAAAGAGCAGGTAAGTGCTTCTTTCCTTAAACTACTGATATCTCTTCTAAATATCAAGTGCATGTTTGGTATAGGCCTAATGCACGAAGGCCTATATCGTGTTGCGTTTGGAGAAATGTGAAACAGGTCATATGGCCCGGGTCACAGCCCACGGAGGCCCGGTCCCGGGCCCTGTCCAGACAGTGCAGTCACTCCACCCCCTCTCCCCAGGCCCTCCCCAACTAGAACTCTGAAATACCCATACTAGTAGTTTATCAGGCTAAATATAGGTTACTCCCATGTCGCTTGGCCTACAGTATTAGGGAGCGTTAGCAAACCTAACGTAGCTCACTAAACGCAGACATTTGAGTTTATAACATATTTACTCATTTCAAAATACGATAGCCTACATCGTCAAAAGAGCTCAAGTCTCACAGGTATTTTGGGCAGCACACAGTAGGGCCTAGGCCTAAGGGAGTGATCATTTTTTAACAACAGGGGGGCGGTGGATTTTCGCACTAGCGGGTCGAAATTATTTTGGTCCCCCCCACGGGAGGGGTCGAAATTTTTTGAAATTGAGCGCGGCCGACCCCTTTGAGCTATGGTAACGCGCGGGCTTTTTCACTAAAAAGGGGTGCAATTTTTTTCCCCCCCTCAAGAGGGGTCCAATTTTTTTTGGTCCCCCCTTCAAAGGGTCCAAATTATTTTGTTCCCCCCCCTAAATCCACCAACCCCCCCTGTTGTTAAAAAATGACCACTCCCTAACTGTGTGACACTATTATGAAGGGCATGAAGGCCACGAGAATGGAAGCGAGATTAGGCAGTGTAGGCCGTTTTCTTTTGATAACTTGGATTATGGAGCCGTCACCGAGATTTTTGGCATTTTGCAAAACAAAAAAAAAGGCGACTTTGGGACCTAGAGCCCTTAATTCTGCACCCCCTTTCAGATTGGGGATATTTCTCAACATATCTTCATTCTATTACCCAGAAACTCGCGACCATGTATGATTCGTGTATTCGATTTTTGTGGGTGGGTGCCACAAAATGCTAACGTTGTTTGGGGTCGAGACCCAGGGATCGAGATCACTTTTGGCTAATTGGTGGGGGGGGGGGGGGGCAGAAAATAAATTGTCGTTTTGGAAAAGTCCACCCCATAGCAAGTAATATATGACTCTTGAATATTGAACAACAGTTGATCAGTTTCCTACTTTTATGTTTCAACAGCTCAACCAATACAAGCGGCAACCAGCATGAGTAATGTGTAATCAGCAGTATCAAGTGGTATTATGTTCGTGACGTGAGTACACAACAAGTGGCAACCAGCAGAAACTACCTGTACCTGCCGATAACTATCACACTACAGCGGCAGAAATCGGATGCCTGCCAACGACTTACACCTGCATATTACTAAGTATCACTGGGGGATAGGGGCAGGGTTTTTCATTTGGAGGAAAAGATTAATAATCAGTGAGTAAATGAACTAGGATCTGGAATTTTCGTCAGTGAGTAAAATATGTAGGCATTTAAAAGGAGCTGACAGCCATTGGATAATTAATACCACATAAATGATTAACACTAACTAAGCAGGAAAAAGGAGCTTACACCAGTTGTATAATCCCAAATAAATCAGGAGCTGACAGGTAATTTATTTGATTAAAGCTGCGTGTGATTCACAGGTTGTATGGGCAAATTCACAGTATTATGTGTTTATTTATCATTCAGAACCTGATGTCTACTAGACACAAGAGCATCATAGTGATGACCACTTGCCAGTGACAAGCAAGCACGAGGCTTGCCAGGGACGAGCGTATCTGCGGCGAGCTCATGCCAGGGACGAGCGTATCTGTGGCGAGCGCATGCCAGGGATGAGCGTATCTGAGGCGAGCGCATGCCAGGGACGAGCGTATCTGTGGCGAGCGCATGCCAGGGACGAGTGCAGTGCAGGGAATTAATCAAATAAAATTTCATGTTTGGCGTCGTGTCATTTGATTACAAGCGATCAAAAATACTGCTACACGTGATCATCAGGGAAAACAGTATTTGTTCCAGGTCAAGGAATTCAAAATTTTGTCAGGGAAATATAGATTTTATTTTAAAGTTTGGGAATTTCAAATTTTATTAAGGAAATCTTACCACAAGGTGCTATCGTGTTTTTTTTCCCATTTTACAATATTGTTTAATGGGCTATCTTTAAAAGTGTTCAGACACTCATCGAGTGTATTTCATTGGGAATAAAGAGCGTTTTATGAGAGGATACTGATGCTTAACAGGGGCGTTTTTGGTCTTTTTATAAACTATATTTATCTAGACCCCTACTGATAAAGGGAAAATTGTTTTATATATTAAATATAAAAGATGGGACCATGTGATACATGTATCAATGAGATTCCATCTCAGATACTGGGGACAGAAATTCAAAAGAATTCTTGAATAAACAATATTGTATTAGTGCTATTGTTGTTTTTCAATGCTCTCCTTAATCCCATAAGCCTTGTGAAAAGAATATTTATATTAATCAATGTGATAATAAATGTAGATACCAAAAAGTGATAACAGTGATTGAAATAATTTGGAATGAGAATTGACACCCCATAGTAGCCGTCCTACCTTAACAGGGGGGGGGGGGGGTGTTACTTTAGATAAAGGTGGGAATGATTTTAGCCCAGAGAGGTAGACAAAGGATAGTGTCCCCTCTGCTGGAAATTAGATATTGTTGTACATTAAAAATGTATTTCTGCTTGCAATAAATACAATATTTATGTATTTGACGGTGTCTTGTTTTATGTGATATCCATCTAGATCTAGATCTGTTTAGATAAATGTTTGAACTAAAGGAGTCATTTATCATGTACAAGGGCGCATAAAGGACATCCTGTGCAATAATATGCTTAAAAGGATGCCCAAACACGGAAATATCTCTCCCTAGAAGAAATCCCCGCTCGTTCCCGTGGGTCAGAGGAGCGGTGCTTGCACGTCCATCATAGTTACGTGCCGGCTTTTTCACTAAAACAGCTGACCCCCCCCCCCCCCCCACCCCCCCGGCCCAAACGAGGGGTGTCGCCCTGTTGATTTTAAGAATGCCTGTGATCTCTTTGACACATTACTCGTGTCCATGTTGACTTTAGTGACGCATACACTGAGTGACACTGTCAGGCTATGATTGTGCAGACGAAACAGTGGGTGATCAGGGATATGCCTGAAATTTAACTCTGATATGTTTGAACATGGGAAGTGGCAATGGTTATCCTTTTAGTAAGAGCAACAGTTTAGAATAATCTCCCAGCCAAACTATCCCAGATGTCTTAATATTAAATAGTTTGTAACATATCAAACCATAAAATAGACTACACAAAGAGAGATCTACAGGCACAGAGGCCTTCCAGGAAGTCTCCTCACTGACCAGGAACCAGTGCAGCGGCTCAGATTAGTTCCCAAGCTGACCTGCCTCAGTTTCATAGATGGCGCTACCTGTTACGTTAGATCGCTATAGACTATTACCCAGTATTTGACACAAACATAAAAGAGGAGGGCATTTATAAATAGTCGGAGATCGGCTTATATTAATCTGAGTATACCGCTGCCAAGGGCTTATAAACACCGGGGGGGGGGGGGGGTATGTGTACTGAGTCATTGGGTGAGGCCAGGCTACGTGTAATTACGTGACTGTAATACAGAGGGATGCCATTATCCACCACATAACCGTATCAAGATAGCATTATCTGTTTCCTAAGCTATGATATCACAGTAGGGAGCAAATGGTTAGGAATATTATTCAGGAAATTATCACCCGTACTAACATTATTCATGCCTTGGAAATATTTGCATTTCACAATGAGCACAGACTACGTCCCACTTCTCTTGATGCTCATATAGTGTTTTGAGGACAGATTTAACAAACATACTGACGCAGAGTAGGGCATTTTATAAGAAGCTAGTCTGTCCCTTTTATTAATATTGAGCCTGTTTAGCCATTTTACCTGCTTTATATCATTCACCATTAATTACCCCGGAAAATGATCTCATGGTCTTTTCTAATAATGATGCCAATTCATTTTATTTCATGGTGAATACGGCACTCACATTAACTAAACCAAGGAGTACCGTATTTAACATCCCCTGTAAAATTACCCTCATCCGTATTTCACGGCCTGTCAAATCGTCAAAATTGTTGATTTAACCACTATGAATTAGCTTTTTCAGAGCAATCAAGTGGAATTTTGACAAATATCATTAATAATGACATGAAATAATTACAAAGGTGCACGAGTAGAGTTCCTCACTGAGGGTTATTTCACGAGGCAAATGTAATAGCTAATACCACAATGTATATTGGCAGCCTAAATATCCTTGAAATGGGACTAAATGGTAACATTACCTTCAAATCCGTTAGAATCTTTCCTGCTTTTCATAAGTAAGTCCACCATTGTCGTCTCCTTTTAAAATAATGGACATCATGACTGTCCATGCCAAGATAAGAACCTGGGGAGCCTGGGACAAGGATCAGACGTCCTTATCGTTATCACCTAATGTGTCTTACATACCTGGTACAGGAAGACACCGTGTCAATAATAAACATGTCTGCATCAGGAATATTTACAACTTTTATCAATCATCACGCTTTTTTTTTCAATATTAGGGAGTGGTCATTTTTTAACAACAGGGGGGGGTCGGTGGATTTTTGCGCGAGTGGGTCGAAATATTTTTGGTCCCCCCCCACGGGAGGGGTCGAAATTTTTTTGGTCTCCCCCTCAGGCAAGTTGAAATTGAGCGCGGCCGACCCCTTTGAGCTATAGTAACGCGCGGGCTTTTCCACTAAAAAGGGGTGCAATTTTTTTGGTCCCCCCCTCAAGAGGGGTCCAAATTTTTTTGGTCCCCCCCCTTCAAGGGGTCCAAATTTTTTTGGTCCCCCCCCCAAATCCACCAACCCCCCCCTGTTGTTAAAAAATGACCACTCCCTTACATTCGTATGACCAAAATTACCACTCTCTAGTCGGCAAAAAATAGAGTTTCTTGATATTTCGGTCAATTTCCTGTGGGAAAATGATATAATTTAATACATAAATTCTAGCCTAAATCATGGACGTTCATATGTGGGTCTGTAGATATGTGGTATCTCCGTAACCTCCGCTATAATACGGTTAAATTGTCAGAATAGTGCCCCCTCCTGTCAAATATATAAAATCTGATCCCAGGGGTAGAGAAAGATTTCCATTTTTTCTTATGATAATCTCATATTGTGATCGCTAGCGAGTCACGACACTTTTAAATACTTGGGGCTTTATGGACCAACGAGGTTTCATGGAAGTCACTGGATGGTCCCAGCCTTTTTTAATTCCCGAGTCCGCTGCACCATCCAGTATTAAATAGCGCTTTAAATAGATATCAGGGTACCAACTGGAACAATACAATAATGGGAACATTGAACCAAGTGTTGTGTGGTTTGTAATAGTTCACCCAAATCCTTAAACATAACATGAGGTGCATTCTCTCAACAAGCAAGCTGTGGAGCCAACCAACGAACACATGGACAATGTGGTATGGCTGACGTGTCCATGCACGCTGACGTGGTCTAGATGAGCACTACAGCCAGGTCACTGAATCACTCACTCCCATCGTCATATCCCTCTATAGTCCGAAAGTATCTAAACTGTCCAAAAAACATGCTATGGGACGACTACCTATACAATGTACAAGTGAAACCTACCGCAGCCGGTAGCCCGTTTTAGCATCAATCTTTATATCACAGTATACTGAGTATTGTGCTTTAATGCTGAAAATTCATTATGAATATTTTGCATAGACAAAATTCCGTACTAGGAAAAAGACAGAGCCGCCACTCTCTGGTCGTGAAAAACTAAGAAAAAATATTTTGTTCAAAAACCTTTTACAGCAAATTGACACTATTTATTAAAGAAAGTGCCAGCGAAAAAGTGTCATCCTTAAAGAAGAATATCTAGAGATTTCCTTCCTGAAAACTATGACCAAAAAAAAAGAAGACAAGTATTGGACAGCACCTGTATACTCTTAGTTTAGCCTCTGACGACTGAACACTCTTTTGGTGAGTTCGTTAGGCGAAAAATCCGCCTATTTAGTAACTTACTGAACCAGCGTGATGGTTGCTTCCGGTAAAGTCTTGCAAAGAACCAGCTTCAGCATGCTGAAGCTGGTTCTTTCCAAGGGTCTACAGGAAGTAACAGGCACGCTGGTTTAGTAACTTACTAAATAGGCGGATTTTCCCGGATTTTTCGCATAACAAACGCATCATATAACACAGCGTCATTTATAGACACAATGTGTATTTATAGAATCTGAACGGGTACGTGTGACGCATGAATAGTGCTCCAATCAATGGTCCAATGTGTTATGCCCTTTGCCATCATACTGTATAAATGCTCTTACCAGGACTGCATTCATGCATCATGATCAATGACCATGATCAATAGTCCCTGAAGGGATGGCGTGATTCTTAAATACGGCATTCATGCATCACTTAGTATGACAAAGGATATAGCACATTATTAACGCACTCGGCCTTGGAGCGTTAAGGTAAAGGACTCACCTAGCACGTGACCTGCCACGCCCCAGGTGTCCGGCGGCCTCTCCTCCAGGTGTTGTGGTTCAGGTAGGGGCCTCCTACCTCTAGACGAGCCAATGGTACAACCAACTGAATGTAGCAAAAATATAGAACCCTCATTTAGTTCAATGAATGTACGTTAAGTGCAGTTAGCACAAGTAGGATTTATAATATCAAAATCAAAAATGCATACTGTATTTGACGTTATAAGCGCCCTCCTCCTAATAAGCGCCCCCCCTTTTTTTTAGACTAGAACAAAGGCTTAAATCTCACGATTTTGGTGACTAATTACTAAAAATGCCATGAATTTTTTTTTATAAGCGCCCACGGCGCTTATTACATCGAATACGATAGGCCTATTCCTTTGAATCCAGGTGTGCCTACAGGTATAGAAGATCAACCATTATAGTGAGTTGCAAATTCCTACTACCGGTATATATCAACTACCGGTAATTGCGTATACCGGTACTTCTGACCTTTGTTGGAGAATGAATAATATCAAACAATAAATATATATATATACGCCAATAATCGTTGTAACTGTTCCTCCTGGTGAGGCCACTGGTCTCCTCCCTAATACAAGTCCAAGTTTGTATTGAATCTACACGAAGACTTTCAGTGTAGTTTTGTTCCAGATGGTCAGTAGACCAGGACTGCTGTACTCAGTTGTCTATTTTCCAGCTATGTGAGTGAGGGCGGATCAGCCTAGGGCGGGGTTAGGTGGTGTAACCAACACCATTGTAAAGGGTAAGCCTATGGCAGAAATGAAAAAAATCTCAACAAAATCTGGATGTCGCAGTTGTCTGCCAATGTTTATGCGTTGTAGTCATAACTGCTGGTGAAACTAAAACTTAAAATCGGTTGGTCTTGTGAACACCAACGTCACGCCCAGGGATGGATGCAGTCCTTAAATTAATGCCCACCCATGGGTTTAATACAGTTGTACATGGTTTAAGGGTCATTATGATGCACCAAGCAATGCCTACACGTTCCTCAACCATGCTGCATTGCCATTGGTGCATCATGATGACAAACAAGGAGGACTTCAGCGCATTGCTGCAATTTTTAAAATGACCCACTGAGGTTGGAATGTGTCCGAGTTCCTTTTATAAAATTTTAGATCATTGTTCCTTTGTGATATTGTATGTTTGGGACGGAGATTACAGTAACACTGA
Source organism: Harmothoe impar (assembly GCA_947462335.1). Classification (NCBI taxonomy): domain Eukaryota; kingdom Metazoa; phylum Annelida; class Polychaeta; order Phyllodocida; family Polynoidae; genus Harmothoe; species Harmothoe impar. Next base: position 27,293,203 of record OX381710.1, read on the forward strand.
CATGAAATTTGGAAGTATAGGCTAGTCCCCATCTTTGGTAGTACTCCCTAGCTTTCTTCATAGGCCCTGGGTTAAAAAACAGAGAAACTGAAAAAGTTTGATTCAAGAATTGTCACATTTTTTTCAAATGGCTTTTTTGTCGCAATTTTTAATTAATGTTAATTTTTGTTTGTCATTGATCAAGGATTCAATTACCGGTACATGTGTATTTGATTTCTAGGTGTGATTTGAAGTGATTTCACTCAGAGATCTTTGACAGGCTATCTGTATGATCGGATAAGGTGCACTTGCAGACCTAAGTGATAAGTAGGTTATCACAAAGAATCAATAACATGCCGTGTAGTTTACACAGAACCGTATACATAGTGTCCATAACTCCAGGGATAGCCCATAACTCCTGTGGGCCCCGTGCCTTATAGAAATTGGACATATCGAAATCTAGGGGAATACATCCCTTCACAATTACATGCACTATGACCTGGCGCTTATTACTTTGGATGGATGTTTATCCCCCGCGCTTATACAAGACTGGCGCTTACTTAATTTTTTTCCGAACCCCCCCCCCCAATTAGGCGAAAGTTATCTCGACCCCCCCCCCCCCGGCCACATTTGATTTTGAGGAATGACCCCCTCCCCCCCCCCCCCACACACTTATCGCATGCGCCTGTAGAATAACGCATGGTCACGAGTATCTAAACGGACCATACCCCTGGTTCTAGTATTTTATTATGACCCCCCCTCCCACCATGGTCATGGAGGCTTTTCCTGTTACTGTATGACCCTCCCACCGAGGGCCTTTTTTTTTTTTAAATCATAACCACCCCTATATCCAATAAGCCCCCCCCCCCAGCTGAGTCGGCCCTAATCATGTCCCCCGGCAAAAATATTTAATGTGTGGTTTCAACTTTTATGAAGACATTATTGTACCGTACCGGTATATCTATGCCTATGGTGGTTTAGGCCTACATCACAAATAACTAAGGTCAGGGGTGTTGGTGCTAACAATGATTATTTAAACCCCTCTTCTCAACCAAGCCTTCCAAGGAATTGTACAAGAATCTTGAACAGGTCCATGTCTCAACACTTCTGTTGGAGTTGGAAAAAACTCAAGAAATTTGCACTTCTTCACTGTGTGAAAACTTCAGAAGTTCAGTCAACTGTTTTTGAGAAGAATGGTTCCTGACATAGATCTGTGACTGTCAATGTACATCTAGATCTAGAACCTGGCTATGATGTGGCTATGACTGAAGTAGGTACATAAGTATCACTGTTTTGAATTGTGAGTCACTAACTGTGATTCACTGGGATGTGATGCCCCTTGACTAACGAAATGTGTAGCCTATTTTGAGTGCAGCTGCACTTTGGGGTTGCTTTGGCTCACTGAGAGTAATCTGTGCGACTGCAAGCTCTGCTCGTGTCGCGATATTGAATGAGATCAGAGTGAATTTGGACTGACAGCAGTTAAAGAAAACATTACTTTACCTGACTGTAGAAGGATAATGGTGTTTCTTTGCTGTATAACGCTGCTTTTGATTTTTACAGCCTCTTAGATACGCTGCAATGTTTCGGATGAAGCCTGCGCCGGAAGTCAACACCCCATTTCCGCTTTCACTGTTGTCACTCTATTATCGCTCAGTTGCAGTTCGGACGTGCATAGACAGGCTGTCCCGTGTAGGGACAGGCTTCTTAGCAATAGCAGACTGAGGGACTGACAATTACGCCCGTGCGCACAAACCGGAAGTGGTCGGTAATATGTAAACATGTGCTTGATGTGACTATTTAGAGACTGAGTTCACACAAAATTACATTTAACGAGTCTTCCTTATAACCATCTCTAGCAGTTTACAAAGAATCAGAACTAAATTTAATAAAATGAATGATCAGCAGCAGTTTTACTGAGCAAACTGATATGCTGTCCGCCATTTTGTTTTTGGTTCATGCCCGCTCATGAGCGAGATGGTATACTTTTCTAAATCCTCAATTTACCATCCTCAAACAATTAGCAGCTCACTAAAACTCACAGGGTAGCAAGAAAAGGGGTTAGGCTTACCATTAAAACTTGTTTTGGGAAGATTCATTAAGAAATAAAGGCAGGGGAAGTGCGCGGGGGGTGCCCGCGCACTACCGTCAAAACTGGCAATACGAGGGAGCCTCTCCCCAGTGAAGCGCCTGGGAGAGACTGCCCGCCTCTCTAGACGTGCAAGACAGAAACTGCTACATATATTCGCGAAATCGGACAGAACACACGTTCGCGATGTCTAGCGAGGATCCCTATCCTCCAAAGGTCTTCCTCAAGATTCCTGCAAGGCCTGATGGAATGAAGAGTGGATTTGGTGGGTCCAAGTCGTCGAAATCGAAGTCAAAACCCAAGTCCAAGTTGACACTATCAAAACCCAAGTCAAAATCGGGCTCCAGCTCCAAAGGAAAGCCCCGACCCAAACCAAAACCCGGTGGTGGAGGAGGGGGAGGTGGTAGTGCCAAATCTAAACCTAAGGGTAAATCAAAACCATCCGGCGGTGGTAAAGGTGCGGCCCCAGCACCATCTACTTTCAAGAAAAAGGACGATGGACTTGTGGATTTAGAACAACAATTTTTACTTCGTATGCCACTGGTAAGCAAAATCCCACCCCCGGCCATGACCATGTTGTCTTGTTAAAACATGATCCCTCCCTGATACAGACATTTCGTAGGCCACAGTGTTTAAATACCCGGTACATGTACCAGTAATAAACTTTTATACGCCATGATCTAGCCTACGGTACTTACAGAAATAGAGGAGGTTATGTGGCGAAGCCCCCTATATTTAGGGAGTGTTCATTTATTTATAGTGGGGGGGGGGTTAAAAATGTCCACCCCTCTCCTGAGCCAGGCTGAGGTGGGGGGGGGGGGGTTTAAAAAATGCTGACCCCTCCTAAGGGGGAGGGGGGTAGGCCTAAGCCGTAAACATTTATGGCCCTTTTTAAAGCAAAAGAAACCAGCGTGTTACAACGCAAAAAAACACTAAATGAATCTAAATCATGATAGTACCCATAATATTATCTGTTGATAAGGTCTTTCCAAAGGTGTTTATTTCTCTTCAGTCTCTGAATACGTATATATAGGACAAATCTGATCTCTTGGAGTATTTTTGTACGTCATACATTGTAACCTACACCCTTGGACCTATGTCAGTATGTGAGAAATAAAACCTAAAACTTGTTCAAAAAAAAAAGTTACTATAGTTCAAAGGTGGGCATGAAATATTACACGAGCTCTCGAGTGGGGAGGGGGGGGGGGCGGGGGGGAGGAATGTTAGCCCCTCGATGCGAAATTTTACCCCCCCCCCCCCACCTTCCAGTTCCAGTTATTGATAAATGAACACTCCCTTATATTCATATAATTAATCTAAACTAGAAAAGGATTTTATAACTACCGGTAGGTAACGTACCGATATGGGCAAATCCTCTGTGATAGGGACTTGATACCCTTTGAAAAGTTATTAACCCCTATCACAAAGGATCTAGTTTTCCCACAACAAAATGCTAGATCATTTTAAATATAATCTATATATACATAATACAAAAGCACCAAAGTTTTACTCTCCCCTCAGACTCCACGAGCTGGATCCATCTTTTTCATTTGTTATAGAATGTGGAAATTCAGGATTTAATCAAATCCATTCTTACCCTTGTTGGATTCTACTGATATTTCATATGGAGGATTTTTACAAATTATTTTCAGGGTCCTGCCATGGCGCTACGTAATGATGTCGAGTCTGGAGCCATGAATCTGCGAGATAAGCTGTCCATAGAGCTGGGTGGTGACTATCGACACTCATTTGTGCGTTATGGAGGTCAGGTTTTTAATGCCAGGGTAAGTGCAGTACAATATATCACTTTTTTTTCCAATTCTTAATAAAACTGAAATCTTTCATTAAATATACCGGGTACAGTACTATTAAACTGAATAACCAAGCTGTCCTTATGATACACATTTATAAACAGAATATCTATATATGTAACATGACCCCAAGGTCTGACCGGTAAACTGAAATGAATCCCCCTTGTAATTCTTTGAACATTTTGTAGTTGGTGTCACCTGTGCTAAGACTTACTTTCTTTAACTTTTCAGTTATTGGATCTTCCATGTATAACAGAGACATTGAAGACTACCGACCGAAAGACGTTCTACAAGACAGCCGATATCTGTCAGGTATGGTACAACTCGACTTAAATGGTGTAGTAAATTAGAATAGCTATATGTACAGCATATTTTGTCTTACTGTTTCTATATGTAATGCAATTCAAATTACCTCTTGCAAAGATTGAAAGAAGACGCGTGGACAATTTCCAAGGTTACTGAAGGAATTATTTTTGTTATTTCAGATGTTGATATGTAAGGATTCAGACTTTAGTAGTGACGAAGAAGAGTCCCCAAAGAAACCCAACAAAGATAACAAGGACACCAAATACCGCTGGAACCATGGAAGTAAGTGCCGGCTATAATTGTACATACCGGTATTACCAAATACATGTAGTTTGCGCGAATATACCAAGAACCAAGCACACATGTGAATAGTGATTCAATGTGGGTCATTTTAGCAAGTGACCATGGAAAGCTTTGTTCAATTTGATAACTCTGGTTTTTACCAAGCTTCCAGCGGTACAGAATTTAACTGATACCTTTGTTTATGTTCACAGTCACGCCGCCATTGAAAAATGTCAGAAAACGAAGGTTCCGGAAAACCATGAAGAAGAAGGTAAGGTTGCTTTACTGAAAAAGACATTGTCTGAAAACGACGAAAATATTGATACAAATCATTGCGAGATACATTTGTAGTATATACATCTTGGGCCATGGTTGACCCAACATTGGCAGACCATCAGCACATTTGATTAGGTAGCATCAAGGTGGCTGGAAATATACCCATCGTCAATCAAGATCGGTAAATTTGCATACCAAATATTTACATACAGTCCCTAGCGCATGCCGTCACTGGACGATCATGTTTTCTGCCCAGGAATTAAGCTCAGATTCCTTCTGAAAATTCAGAAATAATTCAAAACTTCCAAGCAGAACAATACATGTAAAAGCTACCATATATATTCACAGCTGTACCAAGACCAACCTGACATTGAGAAGGAGGTGAAGCGCCTGTTCCGCATGGACAACGAGGCGATAGACGTTAAGTGGGAGGTGGTGATCGAGGAGGACGACAGTCAGGCACCCGGGGACGAGCACGTGGAGAAAAATGTGGTCCTAGCCCACGGAGATGTCTTCAACCCTCTCAACTCATCAGAGGCCAAGAAAGTGGAGAACGCTGCCGCCTCTGAAAACATAAGCAAATTCTTAGGTGAGCAGATTTCTGTTTATTCATTCTGTATAATAATTTCATGGTTTTAAATCAGCTACTGATACAGCAGTTCAAGCTATCTATTTGGGTCATAAAAGCGACCATTTGAAGAAAACACAGTTTTGTCTCATACCGTATCAGCAACTAGATGTAAAATACAGAATATAATTCTTGGACTAAACATACTGGTAATGTTTCCATCAATAGAGGAGGATATCTTCGGCGACGTGAGCAGCTCAGAGGAAGAGGAGGAGGATGTGGATGTGGACAATGACATTAACATAATGGACAGCGGGGAGGACGAGGCCACGCCCACTAAGTCACAGCTAAATGAAGACAGCATGAACGACAACAACGACTCGATGATGTCTGCAGGGAGAAATGAAAACGAGGATGACTCTGACGCTTCGTTCGGGATGCAACAGGGCGCGGCAGCGTTTGAACCCAAACCCGAGCTGCCGCAGTTCTCAGCCAAGACGGACATGTTTGCATCGTTCATGTCCACTGACCCCACTGCCACTACAATGAGTGAAGGTATGTGCATAGAGCGTATGACACTGGGATTTATATCTTTCCTTGCGGCTTCTATTCTGTCTAATTACTGGACATCGATTCTCTGTCTCTTTGTAGCTCTATAGTGATCGATGCCCAGTTTTATACTTCAGACCAGTGGCTCATTTTGGCTGTTTTTTGCCTCACAGATTGCTCCTAGCGCAAAATCCTGACTAGGTGTCAATATATTCTCTATGCCAATGTGTAATATGAGGGTAGAAAACACTGGAACCTCAGTTAGAAAAAATCCTACTGAACAGTTTTTGAGAAAATTAGGGTTTTGTTGCCTTTTTTTGCTGTTTTTAGTACATTTCCTACATAAACCGTGAACGTCAGCATTTCTCAATTTTCGGGTATTTAGAATTAGAATTTGACATTTTTTTACTCGCAGTAGGATTCCTGAATACCGAGCCATTCTACACAGGGTGTTATTTTGAAAAAATATAAATCATTTGATAGCGCATTTGGTCTCCGAAATAGAGGGAGTTTGGTCATAGTTTAATTGATTGTTGACAATCCAGTCAAGGGCTATTAGGTTCAGTTCAGTGCAAGTTGCAAAACAAGTGACTTGCACTTTTTAACTTGACCTCATGTCCACTATGTAGGTCTTCACTATGCATGGGTCTATCCAGAGTCCATCAATGGGATCACGCATGGAGGCAGATTCCACAACTTTTGGCGAGAAAAAAGTTCAAAATCACAAAGAAGTGAAATTTGCCTAAAAACCCCCTATTTGGCGAGAAAAAAGTTCAAAATCGCAAAAAAGTGATATTTGCCTAAAAACACCTGATTTGGCGAGAAAAAAGTTCAAAATCGCAAAAAAAAAGTGATTATTTGCCTAAAAACACCTGATTTGGCGAGAAAAAAAGTTCAAAATCTCAAAAAAGTGAAATTTGCTTAAAACACCTGATTTGGCGAGAAAAAAGTTCAAAATGGCAAAAAAGTGAAATTTGCTTAAAAAAGCCCTAGTTGGCGAGAAAAAAGTTCAAAATCGCAAAAAAGTGGAATTTGCCTAAAAACACCTGATTTGACGAGAAAAAAATTCAAAATCGCAAAAAAAGGGAAATTTCCCTAAAAAAACCCTGTTTGGCGAGAAAAAAAGTTCAAAATTGCAAAAAAAGGGAAATTTCCCTAAAAACACCCTATGACTGTAGCATGAATGCAGACACTCATGGACACAGACTCATGTGCACCCACACAGACATACACATAGGCATGAACATGGCCTTCTCCTTCATATAGCAACCTTTGTACCGTAAATTCCTGCGTACTACCCGCGGGTTGTACGCGAACCAAACGCAGCTTTCATTTGATACCAAACATGCCTATATAGGGTGCGGGTTGTACGAGGGTTTTTATTACTATAGAACAGTACTAAAATCGAAATTTTCAAATTCAAAAATGGGTTATAGGATTCCCCTGAGTTGGGGGTGCGGGTTATACGCGAGATGCGGGTAGTACGCGGGAATTTACGGTATTTCTACTTTGATGAGACTGAATATAGCTTTCTGTTAGAAGGACTCTGATACATGGATGTCGATGTCCAGTTTTAGATATATACCCATATAGTGCATTGGAGTGCTATAATGTTGGACTGCTGTATATTTTCATGCAGGCTTTTGTAGAAATAGAAATAGACTTTCATTTGTTGTTAAAACACAGCGCTGGCTAATAACTGGCCCGCACTGCATTTGTGCATCATGTCGCCCCTTCTGAATTGTATCAAGCCTATAGGTTTGGCATGATACATGATGCACTGTGGCGAGTACTCCCTCGGGCTGCATTTCATGCACTATGTCCACAGAAGTGCACAGTGCATTGAAGGCTTAAAGCATTGTTCTGCCCTGAACGGGTCAGACGGTTGTATCCATGGGAGCCAGTATAGAGAAAATGTACCAGCATGCAGCATCAATTGAAAAAATATATATCTAAAAGACTGAAGGTTCTTTCAAAGTTTTACAAATATAATATAAGTGTAATCTCATTCTGAGGTGAGCCATAGTTTAGGGTTAATATCCACAAGATATATAGCATTTATCATATCTATGTGTATGTCTTCCTCCACCACAGATGAGATCCGAGAGCGTATGTCGGAGCTGAGTCAGCACATGCAGGATCTGCGGGATCGGCGCGCGCAGCAGGAAATGGAGCTGGCCATGATGGACTCGTCCTCACTCAAGGTGAGTGCTGGCACTTGGCTCCATAGAATTAAACAATATTTAACTGTATACTGGAATTTAGTTTACCACTGAGGGTTATCTCACGAGGCAAATTGATTAATAATAATAATATAATAATAATCTTTTTATTGACAACAAACGAGGTCATTATTGACCTATGTGTCATACATTCAGCATATATATGTTACTACTCTACAACTATGCCTAAGTGCTACATATCTACATGTATCAAACAGTTTAAACATAGAGTCAATAATACAGTTATCAAATATATAAAACACTCACTCGCACACATACACACATTCATACACACAAGCATACTAAACATACAGACATGGCATACATACCCACATGTGGGTTCTGAGAATATACCTCCTATCTACAGTTGTTACATAATATATTGTATATAGCATATAGGTACAGTTCTAATACTAGTTAAAGCTGTTGTCTTTGCGTAAATGCAGTGTATACAAATTTGGCAAGTGCCTTTATAACATTAGCATCACTGTTTGTCATAACTGAGGTAAACTTATCTAGGTCTGACATTTCTTGGTAGTTATGAATCATGCCATTTATATTAGTCAGGAAATCTTCTCTTGAGACCTTATGGAAATCACAACCTGCTAGCAGATGTATCTCATCATCTATATCACCACTAGAACAGTAGTTTATGTTTTGGAAATTTTTCTTGCCCTAAAGAGGGTTTAGTAAATTTTTATTTAATTAATTATACTTCTTAGACACATTGCATGTGTTACTAAACTTCCATTGGCATGACTTTTGTTCTTTACTCCAGGACCGATTAGAAAGAGAGCTGAATAACATGATAGAGGAGGAGGATGAGAAACAAAAAGAAGTAAGTCACACTGAATATTTATGGGTATTTATCTATATGTCATAGTTTTATCACTCCTTACCTGGGGCATGGCTGCCCTATCCTGTCCTGTTGTGTGGTGCCATAGTTATTACAGTAGTAAAAAAACTATTTGTATTCCAATGCAGTAAAAGTGATGGTTATAGATTTAATTCTATGCTGTATTATGACTCACGCGATGTCACTTCATCTGTTCGCGTAACCCAAAAAATCTTTCCAACGCCCAGAAAAGTTAAACAAGCTGCATATTTCTAAAGATTAAACTATTTGATATTTTATTTTCAGTACGACAGTTTATCCGCCATGCTAGGCATCCCAACATGAGGCATGAGGACGCATGTTTTGACTAAAGGAATTAGTAACAGAAATGGAGACAAGGATGTGATCCACGTCTCCTAGGAGGAGTGACACCCCCACGCGGTGACCCTCTCCGACACAGTCTCAATTGCTGCTGTGCCGAGCTCCCGCCTTTTGAGGGCACAGGTCAATTTGCCCCTTTGAAGTTTCCGCGAAAAATCGTCTGCAAACCTGATTTGGTTCTATTTTCATGCGGAAATCGAGGAAAACTGAGAGCCCTGTCTGAAAGTTCGACTTTTTTCTTCCTCTGAAATCCTATTATGGATGTGTTTTTTTTTCTCTTGAAAAGGACAGATGAAAGAGGATAAAATAACACATGAAATGTGGATCAAAGAAAAGGTTGAGACCAGATTGGCATCCCGCATCAACCGTAAGAGACACGTAGTGTACGCTGATTGTACTAGAAGATAGAACATGCCCAGTGGCGACATCTAGACCATGAACTAATTCTGCTCTGGTGCTGCCATCTACCAAGGAAGCTTGGTACTGAACTTCGTGAACATGGCCTATGGACAAAGTCTGTTACCAGTGTATAGATGTTGAAATGTATATACAATGTAATTGTGATTTATAAGAGGAATATACGAAAACTACTGTACAAGGGTTGTGTAAATAAATATTTTCCGTCAGTATTCCAGTGTAATTTCATTTTCTATGTATTTAGTACCTGGTATTTTTTCAAAGAAAGGCTCACACCCATAACAATGAATAACAGTGATACCCACTGTGCCTGAGCTGCAAACAGGGTATCGCTGTGGGACAGTTTGGGGAAGGCTTTAATGAAATGATGGCCCCCTTGACTTGACTGGCATCCATTTAACTTCATTTTTGGTTGATGTAATTGAATAAAGGGGCTGAGCGTCCAGGGTCGTAGCATTCGGAGGGGTGGGGGACTTGGTAATAAGAACGAAAGGGTTGAATCAAACAAGTCCGAATTGTCAAAATGACCAGAGTCTATAAACATTACTAGAAGCTGACTATGTACATGAATGTTCAGCATCTGGCTCCATTGAACTGATAATTCTTTCGTATTAATTGAATGACGTGTACCCCCAAGATTGAACAAATTAATCTCTTCATATTGACTATTTAAAAATGTCGGCTCAGTGAAAGAGTTGTATTGAAACTGTATATCTCAAGAATGATGTTTACAGTCATGGCACTGAGGCGTGATATCATAGTGTCCATGCCCCTCCCCCAAAATTAAACAACGCTGAAAAAAGGGGAAAACAAAACAATACATGTACCGGGAAAAAAATACATTTGATACTAACATGCATCTCATGGTCCCTTTCGTATATACATGCAGATTGGAGCAGTCTTCACATCGTCTAGCCATACCATAAATAAGACATGTCGAATTTTAGAAAAGTGCCGTGTCGCCATGTTGATTTTATAATTTTATCTAATAAATTCTGGTCTATTTCTCGATGTCCGTCGATTTTTAAAGGCCTGTCACCCTGTCGCCATGTCGATTTTTACCCATGTATAGTCACAGCACCCGCCTGCCTCTATATCTAAGCTTTTATGTCTGATTTCAGATGACTTTTGCCCTCTCCGCCAGCCCAAAGACCCCACCGCACCCCCACCCTCTCCCTCTTCACACACACATACACACACACACGCACGCGCCAGAGTAGTGGAAGCTAGGTCCCCTTTAGAGGCCACTCTCTTTGATAGGAAGTCTTAGAGTGAGAACTCGCCTCTTCTATTCTGGCGCCCAGTCCAATGTCGATGCTAACCCAAAGTGACATGCTCGGTGGGGGGAGGCAGGGCTGGATCCTGGATCACTAGGGATCAAAGTGACAGGGGGTTGATCCCAGGCTGGCAGTCAGATATAGGGCTGGATCAGAGCCCCACTGCTCTAAGCTTTTATGTGCCCCTTCACAAAGCAGCTGAGATGTGACTGTAACTCAATAAGGCTGCTGAGAGCAACCTATCCCGAGAGGATAGAATATATATGTATCATCGATGACGTGTGAATTAATAGTTGAAAAGTGAAAATGGCCTTGTTTCAAAAGTGTATCTGAAAGTTGAATCATACAGACGTTTTTTAAATTCCATTAAGATCTCATCAGGATAGGCCAGAAAGGCGGGGTACAGGGTGGCTGCATGTGGTGGTACAGGGGCTATCATAACTTATAGCCTATCCTATATTTCAAGCACGTGCGAGGGTTCAGTAAGATGTGATGCCACATGAATGATTTAGGTACGACTCACTTATTGCTTCGGAATGATGTGACTTATCTAGCATTCATGGCGCGCCAGTGGGGGGGGGGTAGAGTATTTATCACAAAACCTACAGTCAGAAGTGCCCAAAATCCCAAACCTCCAGCTGAGCTTGACCTGTTCCAGCTGTACCTGACCTAATTGACAAGACTTCCAACTGGACCTGACCTAATTGACAAGACTTCCAACTGGACCTGACCTAGTTCACAAAACCCTTAGCCAGACCCCGAATAGTGGCCTAGGATTATGTATATGCCTTGTTTTTGCCAGAGACTTACCATCTATAGAGAGCACCTGACTGTGTCACAAGATACTAAATTCTTCACTGAATAATTGTACATTATTTCCCTCATATCTATCGTTTGTAAAGATAACATCCTATGGGCACTTAGCCCTAACACCATCAAAGCCTACTTCATCAGTTTTTGAGGCGCCACTTTATTATTTTATTTTTACATTCCACACATCCTTTCTCTGGCGCTCTCAAACACCATTATGTGTTAATTACATTTCGGCTGCTAGGAAAAGGTTCAGGCAACAGGAGTGGAACATAAGAAACCATTCCCTTTATTCTATAATCTTTCAAAACATAATCCACTACTTTTTGTAGCTCCTGCCACTTGGGGGAGACACTCCTCAAGTGTCTGGTATTAAGCCAAGGACAGGTCTGATGCCTTGGGCTAGGGCAAATAAATGAGAATCCACCTGTTTGATTTAATTTCTTATTGAATTCTCATCTGGTCGGGCCCTACATTGTTTAATAATCTTGCCCCCTTTCTCTGATGCTGATGGAATTTCACTACCAGTAAGTGAAATGAAACCTGGATATTCATTAGGAAAATGGCCAACGAGGGCCCACCCATGGTGATTATTGATAGGTTACAAATGGCTTAGGCCCTTCTAGTATACTTAGTATTCTCTGGTTTATAACTTGTGTACTATTATATAGTGCACATTTGGGGTGATGATGTGAATGGTATGCTATGAGTGTAATAAGTCCAGCCATAGGCTCTATCAATGTATTTGAAGACCACAAAGGCCTCACTCATACCATTATTATATTATGACTCCCTAGCATTAGATATATACCAGAATGTTGAGTCTCTTAGCAGTTTAGTCAAAATTGACAATACATATGATGAATGCTCTCAGTGGTGACGTTAGTCTTAAGACTGTATTTTCTTATGAGAGAGACAGACAGGCCTACAGAGCCTAAATGACAGCTGCATTACCTTGCTGTATTCCTTGCAAGAACAAAAAATATCCATTTTGCTAATGCTACAAACAGAAGCCACAGGAAGGCAATGAGCTATGCCTATTGACGCCACCACAAACTTCATTCCAGGACAGTAAAAAAAGGAACAAGACCAGAGACCGGGATACAAACAAAGCACTCAGGGGACCCACCCAAACTATTTAAATTGTCCCCTTGGAAATACTTTCCTGCTCTATTGATTTCTATGCCCAGCACCAATAGCAAAATTCATTGTGTCATGTTTCTCTCTGCTCAATTGTGGGCCAAATGGACATATATTACCCCTGGGAAGTACTATCTATTTTGGCCAGGCAATACTGGGGATGGGCTGGGAAACAGTAAGAACTGACAAGAAAATAAGGCTGGTCCAAATAGGGTGGTATGGATTCTATATAGATGTGGAGACAAGCATTCCCGCGATGCTAGCTGGTGAAGGGCTTTCCGCTTCCATTGGTGTCTCAGTGATAGTATTCCAGCTGAGAAAGTGTCCAGATTAATGACTGCAATACGGTTCTACCATAGTGTATACCAATATCTGCAGAATATAGCCTCATAACCTGAAGGGATTGGTGATTATTTTAGTGTTTTATTGAAGGTATACAGTTATTATGTAAAAACAATTTGTCACAGGACTCGGCAATGCCGCTATGAGGTCCATGCTAGGATATGGTAACATGTGTGTCTGCCCCATTTGACATCATGTTAACCCTGTATTGATAATACAGACAATATGCCATATAATTTAAGTATTTGGCATGATGTATCTACATAATAATTATAGACTGGTCTAAAGAGAAGGGGAAAGAGGTGTCGGGGGATATTCATTTTTAATTTGTCATTATCATCATGGGGAAGACACATTTTGATCTGCAGGGACTTCAGTCTGATGAATTGAAATGGATAAGAATAATGTGCTGCTTCATTACAATGCAATAGTGGTCAATTCTGCCCCTCGATTGTAATGGAAATTGCTCCCTAGCCCAGGTAGTTAGATATAGTAGCGGAAATGGCAGCAATATTGATGTATAAACAATCTTTATTATCGGATTATACTGCTGCTATTTAAAACCACTCCGCTAGAAAAATCTCATCCATCAGCTTCAGGTGTTGTAAAATCCAGCTCTTTGTATTTGCCTCACACAATCAGGCAGTGTGATATTACCATCCAAGCACTCCATATGACAACTCAAGTTCCTATGCTTGAAAATAGGGGCAAGGGATGAACAGCGCTTATATAGTGAAATGTACTGAAATTCGAACAAAAATAATATATCTTTAAAAGTAAGGTGAGCTCACACTAGGATGTACATGAAAGTACCTTATAGCAGGGGTCTGGCACTTTGGGATTCTCTCCTAGCTGCAACCCAAAATGTACCAACAAAAAAAACCGTACATATTCTATCTTATAACATCATTTTGTTTTGCCTGGAAGAAATCCCCCGGAAGAAATCTTCAGCATCAAATATAATGTAAATTTCCCTTTGTAGAAGCTAAGCAGCAAAGGGAAGAACTCTTGTACAGATGCCTTATAACCAAATCTTCAAAAACAAAGTACACAGATTCTCCCAGATGGGAAACATTTTAAGCTTCAGTGGTCAAGCAGTCAAACTAGGCGGTGTATCAAAGATAAAACGATCGAAAGTGGCCATTAGTCACGTCCCATGCACTCATAGGGAATGGACCCTCTCCTCTGAACCTACCCTGTAGACCCCCTACCCTTAATTAGGTTCGTTCTCCCGACTATTAAAACAGAGGATTATAAAATGGATCACGCGCCCATGGTGAATAACCATAGTTGACGTGGCAGTTCTTTTTTTATTGTAAAAACAAGGATATAAAAAAACATGTAAAATAATGAATCTGTGACCATTTTCAAAAAGATCCATAGTCACCCGACCCCACAAATCACATTCCAGCACCCACCCACTAACCATCCTGTTTTGTTATGTGACCACCATGAAGGCATAAATCCACTGCTCTATTTCTCCGTTTCCCACACTTGATTGCCAACCCTCCCCCACAACGCCTTCTCCAGGGGAGGTCTGAAACTATCCACGCTGATGGCTTCAGACGTTGGCATTGGCCAATTATCTGTGTCGATCAGACCCTAAACTGCGGGCTGAGTCCTGCACCGACAATCTCATCTATTCCAATTTTTACGACAGCCAGGACTTTTGCTCTGTTACACGATTGGATGGTTGTCTCACACAAGCAAGGAACAAAGATAAAACTGGAGACATAGACATGTAACAAAGTTATTGAATAGAGTAATACCCATAGGCTAGGCTTACTATCGGTCAATGGTATCCAGTTCTTCATGAATATAATTATATAGGCATGGTCTCCTTGCAATTTGATTCCAAACTAATGCTATTGCTCGATTGTCTTTAGGCTCACCAAGTGGGTTGAAGGGAGGAATATGTGCAAAATGATTCAAGATAACTACGCATAGGGGCCTGAGCAGTAGAGAGAAAATGCAAAACAGAAAATATAAAACAAATGTTACAGAATAATGAGAGAATAATAACATAATTATTGCCACGAACACCCTTACCTGCTGTCCGCCCTCCAACCAAGGAGAACCCCTACAGATAATCTACCATCCTTTATCCAATTGTCACTTTTGATTTGAACCACAAATGTATTAGGTCTAGCGTCTACGTAACGGGTGCAAAGTTCTACTGTTTGTGTATATACACCAATGAGTATAAGCAAAGGGTATAGATTGGCCATTGGCTGTCTTATAACCTACAAACGGCAAGAGCTGCTCATAGTAGGAGCTGCTCACGGGGGTAGGTGAGAGCAGCTCGGCATTCTGCTCAGTGTCTATAGACCAGGTCTATGCCGGTAGTAAACCATTACAATGTCCTCCCCGTACTCAACACTACATAAGACAGACACGGGCGGGGCATTTTACAGCCTCTAAAAACAGACACGTGATACGTTTCCCTAAGTGGCTAATTATGCAGTGGTCATGATAAATCAGGAAGGCTACAAATCCAACAAATCCTTCCATCCTTTGCACCCCATCCATAGTCATTTAATGGCTGTAGGGGACGGGGTGGTTGGGTCAGTAATAGTGAAGGAAACTGTGTTTTTAAGCTATTATCCCTTATGTTTATATCCCTCCAATATTTTTTCCAGACAGCGCTTCTCTTCGAAAGTTTGGAACATACAGTGAGAATAACAATAGCATAAAGAGCAGCTATTATAAAAATATCCCAAATAATACAGAGCGAAAGAGTACAATCTAAATGTATAGCCTAATGACATTCCTTTACTTTGGAGATCTAGTCGAGACATGATTGCTATACTCTGCTGATAATATCTTTGTCTTTCCACTTGAGGAGTCTGGGGTTAGGGTATATGGCACTTTACAGAAAAGGGTTATGATTTCAACGTGATGCACTCACTAACACACAGTCAAGCCTAGAGGTCTGTCGCAGGAAGGAGATTACTCCAGGAAAAAGTGTACGGAGTACTAAATGTTGTGGTAAACAGTCATATCACTGTGCATCAGCCCTTTTTAATATCTAAGTGATGCCATTTCATTTTGTTAGGGATTGCTTCCCAGGTAGAAATCTGGAGGAATGCTGTTAGGGATTGCTTACCAAGTGATTATAGTCATCTGAAGGAAAGTTACCTTTAGCAATAGGCTAACGTTAAATTAGGCCACAGGTAGCTTTTGTATCTCGCCATCTCTGCCTCACATAATTTCGTATATAGACAAATGTCTTCCTAATGACTGTTCCCTTTAACAATACTTTCATAGACCCTTCAAATGTGTTATACGCAAATACCATGAAAGGGTACTAGTAGAATAAAGGCAAAGAAAACATATTATTACAGTATATCTCATGACAGTCAATCCATTGGCTAAAATGGGGAAATGGAACCTGACACCCACAGCGCCTGTGGTGACCAGTACATTGAGAAAAGGAGAGGTACAGGGGCCCAGTGTAGCTTACATAACAGGTTCACACACAGAAAAGTGAGAGTCATTGTCGCTAAAACTACCCTCACCTGAGGGTCAGGCACTGCCTGACTCTCAGGTGAGGGTCTGCCTGACCCTCAGGTGAGGGTAGTTTTAGCGACAATGACTCTCACTTTTCTGAGGGTGTTGATGTAAGAGAATGGGCAAGATAGACCGCTGTGCTGAACTAGACTGATTACACATCACACAGATTTCTGGTTTGGTTTGGTTTGATTTTCATTTATCTATCATGCAATTACATGGGGCCAGGTCTTGTTTCTGTAATTCTTCATATAGTATAAAGAGAACAAGCAGAATTACTTTACTTCTCATGTCTATACCGAAGATGTTAATGGGACTAGAACAAACTCCCTTTACCTTGTTACTTTAACAAACAGTTCCTTAAAAAATGTTCGGATAAAATTGAATCCATGCTCACCTGCATGTACGAACCTGCCTATGAGCATGTATTCCCAAACATAGGGTTGTTGTTATTACCCAAGATTGACATTATTACTTTTACATATTATATAATAAGTTGGAGATATTATTCTAAAATGATGGATGATGTTAAATCCACATAGAGTGCGTCAAATAGCGAATATAAATTCACGTGCCGTGAAGGGCACGTGACAGCTGCACACTCTTTTCTTTGTGTAGTTCAGCCGATTTTTCTTTATCAGGGAACATGTATGGCTATGATATTTGAATTTGGCACATGTACATTAACAAACCTTTAAGTCTGATAGTGAATAATGGCGCCTTATTCATCTCATACCTATGGTGTGAAAAGACTACATCGTTTGAAGTAAGACACTTAGTCCTAACATGATCAAAGCCTACTTCACCAGTTTTTGGAGGTGCCACTTAATCAATTAATTTCAATTTTACATTTCATGCATCCTTTCTCTTGCATGCACAAACACTATTGGGAGTGAATTACGTTCTGTCCATGAGGAAGCGGCTTATACAACAGGACTGGGACATAAGAAACCTTTTCCTTTATTCTCTAATGTTTCAAAACAATCTCAAAACATAATCCAATGTTTTTTTTTGTAGCTTCTGCCACTAAGGGAAGATGCTTCTTTAGTATCCGTTATTAAGCCAAGGGTAAGGGCCGATGGCTCAGGGGCATGACAAATAGGGGTACATCCACCTGTTTAATTGCATTTCTTGTTCCTTCTATTCTATTCTGGTCGGGTCTTATCTTGTTAAACAACTCCCCCCCCCTCCATTTTTATTATGCATTATGGTAGAGACTTTGAAGGACTGCCCTCTATTCTCTATAATCTGGTACATGTGTACGCTAAAAAAGTCATTCATTGGTTTAATTACTTAGAATACAAAGTCATGTACCACAAAATGCCTACCTTATGTCAATGCGATTACTATACTATATTTGGAATATAAAAGGAATGTTTTGAACACTAAATTACTCCTAAATGAGTGTATTCCTAGAAAGGTGTTGCCATGTCAACAGGAGTTCTATTCTAAATAGGATTAAAAAGCTATCACCGAATGTTTTACAAAGTTTGGTCAGGAATTCGGAAATCACAGAATTACGCCAATTGAATATCTATACAATAAAAACAATGAGAGACAAACTTATTGACCATTCGGTACAGCCAAATCATTCTATATTCGTGAAAACTAGAAGGAATTTCTCTGACTATAACAGCTTATGGCACAACTTTTGACTTCATTTTCAAATATTACATCTAAGCTTAGATGAGCCTTTTCCCTCATATTTCTACAAATGTATGCTCTCATTGTTGATGGATTCGTGTAGTCTAAAACATTGTATTCAATCTAGAGAGACATACAGACAGACATATAGGCTAATGTAGCCAACTAAGCTCTAAAGCCCATCTAGATAGGATGCTATTACATTGCATGATGGGAAAAGTAAATGGTCTACAGGGGAAATAGTCTTGATACAAATGTACCACATGTACTGCATACAGATGCCACAGGAAGGGAATAAAAGAATGCCTATTGACACCACACATTTCATTCTGGGACAAAAGGAACAATGACCAGAGAACAAGATACAAAAAAGCACTGAGGGGACCCAGCCAAACTATTTGAATTGTCCCCTTGGAAACACTTCTCAGTGCTATTGATGTCTACACCACCTACCAATTGCAAAAGTCTGTGTCATATTTCTCCCCGACCAATTGTGGGCTGAATACACACATATTAGGACTACCCTTGAGAGGTACTATTCATTTTGGCCATGCGTTACTGGGGATGTGGTGGGAAACAGTAGGAACTGACCAAAAAATAAGGATGGTCCAAATAGGGCAGCATGGATTCTATATAGATGTGGACACAAAAACATTCCTGTGACACTGACTGGTGAGAAGTCTCCCCCTGCCGTTGGTGTATCTGTGATTTTGTCCCAGCTAAAAAGAATTTTTAGCTCAATAGCTGTAATACCGTGGTCATCAGCTGTAAACAAAGCAAGATGTACACTGACCGTTGATGTAGATAATGTGAATTGTGAATCACCAGGGAGAGGTCTGGGACCAATGCATATGGTCCTGTACTGTATTGATGAGGTTGAATGACGCTCCAAATAAACATATTATAATGGTTCACGCCATGATCATATAATATAAGTTCACAATACTTAAAGGCTATTGTTACAACCCACACTAGCTATGTCTACCATATAATAGGGCCATTTATTTAGGCATCCGTCTCTAACACATATTCTTCACTCTGAGACTATTCCTATCGCTGACTTTGGTCATTAGCTTTGGTCACTTATCTGTGTCAATGAGACACCATAGCATGAGGCACCAGAATCAGAGCCTGAGCATGGCATTCTCAAATGTTAAGAAGATTATTCCCCTCCCCTACCACAAAGATGCTATTTAAAATCTTTCCTAAAATTTAGTCTTATAATAATTAACACTTATATGTTATTCTACTACTATCATAGACCTTTGTCTGTTTCAACAGTAAGTGAATTTATTTTCACTGTTTCTGACTGAAAAAAACAAAACAATCTCCGATTAGAATAATCCGTAAACTTTGGGTAAATTTAACTTCGAAACCACAAATTGACTACATGTACCTTTCTTATTCAGTTGCGACTCTATGTTGGACCAAAAACAAATATAGTCACAGAAGGTACTTGCACATGGTGAGAACAGATGAGAGCACCTCCGCCGTCTGGTTCAGTGTTGAGTGCCACGACGTCCATCCCACCCTCAGCACTACGTACAACAGACATTGGTAATGATGTATTTTATTAATAGATAATTATGCACGAATCCCGACAACCTGCAATCATGACCCATTCATGCGTGTTTGATAGGTGTAAGGTAATATTCAGGGTGGCATCGGTCTGGTTGTACTAGTCACGACAAGAGGTTCTTTCTAATGTACTGTATCTCATGTGTAAGTTATGTCTCCCCAATGATCCTTCCCAGAATAACCCCCCCCCCCCTATCCTACCTTTCCAAGGTATGCGAAAAGGGCCACCCAAACCAAACCACTTCACACAAATGGCAGATAAGATAAACTACGACAGGAACTCTAGCAACAATATAAAAAACCCACAAAAAAACAACAACAACACAGTAACACTACAGTGCAAACAATAATCTAATTCCAAAATAGCTAGTATAATGGAGGGAAATTCCCAGGCAGGTCTTTTCGTGTTTCCACTTAGACTAGAGTCTAAAAAAGAACCATTGATTTCTCATCCATAAGTTACGGCTAAGGTAGCTATCTAAGATGAATGTTTCTTTACCAAAAGAATATTCTCAGAGGGCTGCAGAATATCACGAACAGAGCTTCGACATTGGATTTTCTGTAAGGGGAATGGTGAAACAAAACAGATTCCAAGTCGCCAAAACATTTCCCAGTCTTTGATGTTTCTCAGCGATCCGAGCACAGTCCTGGGAGTTTATTTCGCAAAGACTTGGATAATGTCACTGTATGAATCACATCGTTTTTCACAGAAAGCAAAGTGTTATATCAAATAGTTTGAATGATTGTAAAAGCATTTATGTTAGGGTATTAATGTTTGCATTAAACAGAAGCACTCTAAATATCTTATGTATCAAATAGACTCATATCTGCTCAGAAGTATCGCAGGCCTACGTAAATTAATCCTTACAATGTCAGAATAGAAGACACATTACTAGTAGTTGAAAAGTTCTGAAGCATAGATTACAAAGAACAATGTATCCAAATGGATCTCCCGTACTGGATGCGAGGCTTCTTATGTATGTAATAAAGGTTAACAATCACATAACTGTGCCTCATAACCTATTCCCTTTCAAACATTGACATTTCACTCTGCAAAGGAAAACTGAATCACAATGATATTCAGTAGGTGTATAAGCAATAACCGCAATCTAGTGTTGTTATCTATCAAAACCCTATTGTTACTCGCACAATAGGAACATGAAACTTCCACGCCACTGTCATAATATGACTGTATTTGTCTCATGATACAAACATTGGACACTGTTGGGAAGGGAAGTGGTACACTAACAGGTCTAGGAATAGTGTATACGGAACTGACAGACACCATGTCAAAAGGTCTGTGAGTAGTGCATATAAAGTGGAGATTTGACCCAGGTACACACACCCAGTGGTAGAATGTCTGTGAGTAGTGCATACAAAGTGGGGATTTGACTCAGGTACACAAACCCAACGGTAAAAGGTCTGTGAGTAGTGCATATAAAGTGGGGATTTGTCCAGGCACACAAACCCAATGGTAAAATGTCTGTGAGTAGTGCATATAAAGTGGAGATTTGACCCAGGTACACACACCCAGTGGTAAAAGATCTGTGAGTAGTGCATACAAAGTGGGGATTTGTCCAGGCACACAAACCCAATGGTAAGGTCTGTAAGTAGTGCATACAAAGTAGGGATTTGTCCAGGCACACAAACCCAATGGTAAAAGGTCTGTGAGTAGTGCATACAAAGTGGGGATTTGTCCAGGCACACAAACCCAATGGTAAAAGGTCTGTGAGTAGTGCATACAAAGTGGGGATTTGACCCAGGTACACACACCCAGTGGTAAAAGATCTGTGAGTAGTGCATACAAAGTGGGGATTTATCCTGGCACACAAACCCAATGGTAAGGTCTGTGAGTAATGCATACAAAGTGGGGATTTGTCCAGGCACACAAACCCAATGGTAAAAGGTATGTGATTTGTGCATACAAAGTGAGGATTTGTCCTGGCACACAAACCCAATGGTAAGGTCTGTGAGTAGTGCATACAAAGTGGGGATTTGTCCAGGCACACAAACCCAATGGTAAAAGGTCTGTGATTTGTGCATACAAAGTGAGGATTTGTCCAGGCACACACACCCAATGGTAAAAGGTCTGTGAGTAGTGCATATAAAGTGGGGATTTGATCCAGGCACACAAAGCCAATGGTAAAAGGTCTGTGAGTTGTGCAAACAAAGTGAGGATTTGTCCAGGCACGCAAACCCAATGGTAAAAGGTCTGTGAGTAGTGCATATAAAGTGGGGATTTGATCCAGGCACACAAAGCCAATGGTAAAAGGTCTGTGAGTTGTGCATGCAAAGTGGTTTTTACCTATAAATATTGGCTTTTTAAAATGAATACACCTGAATTAACAGCATGAAACACACGTCCAATTCCCCATGTCATACACCAGGCCTACAGTACTACAATTAACACACATATCAGCCTGGTGATATGCTAAGCCTAGACCTCTAACCCCGTGCTCTACAAGCTGTATGAACCGGAACCTCACAGTGATACAGCTGGGACATGGTGAAAGCATGCACCAACGGCTCCTTCCTCCATTTCCAATGAGGCCCCGAGATGTATCAGGTGTCTTGAGGCTCACGCGGTACGATTAGGTATTGTCATGGAAATGTGCCGCTATGTATAATTGACATTTGTATTATGTTACGGAAGCACCGTATCCCGTTACAGCAAGTAGGACCCAGCCACCATTAGGTGGAATGGAGAAGCATCAGCCTCCGACCTGGGCTCCCAACTCACCTATTATCTTAATGCCAGAGTTTGCAGCTTAGTTAAACATTCTCCGTGGAACTTTACGGTACAAATGGATGGGGTCAATGAGAGGAAGGTGTATTGTAGATGCGCAGTAGATACAGATGGGGGAGAATAAGGTTAATTGGTTTGATAATTTGGCAATTTTACTCAACTAAGATATGCACAACCATTTATATGTAGGCCATATATGTCATCAATAAACACCATCTTTATTATTCTCAGATAAACAATTTAAAAGAAGTAGGCCTTCATCTCTTTCCCTGTGGGCACAAAATCCTGTCCAATGTTGAATAAACATTGAATCAATGTTGAATCAACATTGACAACCATTTATCAATGCTGATTCAATGTTCTGTGCCCACTGGGTTGTGGTGTTTAGCATTGCTGGTTAAATCTTGACTGCATCTGGGCACTTCAAATCTGGGCAAGCCCGGCCAGGACAACTATAATGGGGGACATGTGACAGCCCACTCGGAACCCATATGGCCCCATTAACCCTTTAAGCCATTAAGCAGTTCTGCAGTTTAATTAAATTTAAATTTAATTAAATTTAAATTTAATTTAAGCAATTAAGCGATTAAGCAATTCTGACCGGGAATGCATAGACCAACTAGTTTTGATATCAAAATACCTAGGTAACTCACTTTCCTCTCATAGATGGATGACCTTTTCTTCATTCCAGATTCTAATTGTATGTATTAACATACTATACTGGATGTAACCTTAATAAAAAATCTTTAAAAAGAAAATTAAGCACCGTACTCCTTAAGGCATAGGCCTATAGACCCCCCACTAAAATGATCCCTCAAAGTATAATTAAAAACTGTAAAATTGAAAATGCCACCCTTTTAATTTCGGAAACTTTAAGTTTGCAGAGTTAATCAACAGGGTTAATTATTCCCAGATAAAGACATCACGTGGAAAACCTGCTAATGGCTGGCCACATTAAGGCTTTCTAGCGAAAGAAAATGTCCCACAATGTGAAGGCTGGCCCTAGTTTATGGGGTCAATCTGAGGCCACTGACCCCGGCTAGGAGGGTATCCAGGGTAATTTTCGCCCAGCAGGGACCGCTTTAACTCGTTTTATTAACCCAATTAGGCAGAACAGAGGAGGGCCATTGGGTAGGAGACCTAATTGGTGGTCGACCAGGTCTGTTGTCAGCATCCCGTGTGGAAATCATAAGGACGAGCCATCATCGTTACGACGGGCCATGCAAGAAGAGCCATCGCATGACGTCACGTTGTTCGGGCAGCCTCAGGCCCCGGATGCAGTATGCTGCGGAGAGGCGCATGCGCATTGATGATAGTGTCACATGGCTGCGGCATTTGGCTAACTTCTGCCTCCTATAGCAGGGCCTCTCCCCTGATGGCGAATGGTCGTAGACCTGGCAGGGAGACTCCCGGTTCACCATTGATGCAACTAACAAAATATCATGATGTAGGCCTACTTTAAACCATATCCCTACAAGTGTAGCCCATATCCGAGTTGCTGTGTTTCTAACTTCTGGAATTACAAGAGAGATCATTTTCAATATTGTCAATGCTCTCATTATTTCCCCTCTAGCCTATGAACTCCCTTCTCTGTGAAACATAGGGCCACCCCATACACCAGTGGGGAAGCTCGTTATTGAGTTAGAATTTTAGAGAGACCAAGCTTACACCTTCAAAACATTGGTAAGATACATTCACAACATCATTTGTGTACTTTTGTTATCTTGGTTACCAAAGCTACCGGAAATATTCCATTTCCTAAACGTTGATTGCAGGCCCACTTTGACGATCTGACAGCTGTTTGCAAGTCCCTCCTAATGAATACACCAGGGGATAAGAGACGAATACCACTTCTTGGACTGTGTCAGCGAGCAGTTCTGAAGGGTATCACGGTATTTAAACAACCAAGGCGAAAATATCCTCATAGTTCCTATGTTCCAAACAAAACTGACCTACTAACCTCATACCCAGCTAACAAAAAAACGTTATTTTTTAATACGTCAAAATAATGTTTTAAACTTTACATAACGTTATGTCATAGGCCTACTAAAGAGCCTCAGAAAAACGTTGACATATAACGTTATAAAATGGTGTATAGCGTTATTTGTTTACTGGGTAGCCATGTGGCATGTTACCCACATTCCCTGAACTCATTAGTTCTTAATTTAGAACCCTCCAATATACTAGCGAGAGAGACAAAACACATCCATACGTCTAGGACCAACTTCTTGGATCCCCATTATCTACGCAGATAATCTAAGGTTTCAGAGGTTAGTCAGTAGTGGCTATCCTAGGTTCGTCATTGGCACATTAGTCAACTTAATAACCCACCTTAGTCTTTTTGTTTTTAATGCATATTAGGATTAATCATTTTAACTAAGGCATCATTTTTACCTAAGTCATTTTTGCATATAAGTTCAGCCTAACGAGCCTGGGAGTGGGATAGCCAGTACTGATCAACCTTAAACTTATGGATTTTCAGTGTGTAGTACTGTGCAGGGCCCTGTGAAGAAGCTGCACTATAATTAATGCCTCATATTTCAGATCATAACAGCTAATTTCCCAAGTGTTATAAGGTGTAACCCTCCGCTCCCAGAGACTATCAATAGCTATACTTAGCTAGGTGAATGTAATTGACCCCAGAGGGGATGGCTGAAGGCTATTAATGAGCACTTACAGGAGGGTGTTAAAGACCTTCTCTTTTTGAGGCAGTACCGGGATGGGTTACTTCATAGGAGAACCTGCTTGGTTGATGATCCATTATTTATCACCAGCTTGCACGCAGCTCTACCACAGTAGATATCAACCACACCAGAGGATACAATATCATAGCTGCTATCTACAATAGTGCATTTAAACAGGTGTAAAGCGTAAACAACATAAAACGTGCACTAATGAGAAGCTGATATCACAACGATTTACCAACGTTGGGATACTAATTTGATTAAATCTCTATTGGCGGTTTATGTGTACCTCAGAATGATAGAATACAATAGGCTATAAGAATACCATGGTTGAATTTAGAATGTTGATTACAAAAGCTGTTCCTCTGCTTTGTCAAATGATTGAATCATCATGTGAGAGTGAAATGCAAACAGGGTAACAGGATAGAGACATGATAAAAGTGAGTATAGGATGAATTTAATCACTATCATGTAGACTATTTGGCCATATTATACCCGCAGACAGCAGTAATTTGGGATTCATGTATTCATAGATGAGCAAGGTCTGCCATTCATATGCCTAATCATATTTCTTTTAGATATGAGTATGCATGTATCATAATGCCTATTTGCGCCGGACCCTTATATTAATATATACAAATGTAAGCACTATGTGTAGGCTAAGTTACATTATGCACCATCAGCGATCCGCACCACCTGTAATATTCTACTTATATATATAGTCATCAGTATTTTGAATTGGAACATAGGCATAAAGAGAACTGTCTATGGACTTTTCAACTTTTAGGAACTATGCAAGATACACACTAACGTGATGCTAATAGTATATCGCTAGTCAAGGCGCGACAACAAAAATATGTCTATGCCTGGATCATTTGGATGCTTCTCACTAATAACATCTTGTTTCTTATTCCCCTTAACTCTCAATTCATTCCAACTAGCTTCATCAATTTTAGATTAAATAATAATCCGTCAGGAAAACCTTTTCATGGCTCGGGTATCGTCATGCCGTCTATGTTACTCATAATCAAAAACTTGGTATAAATAACAATTTAATCAATATTAATTTCTGATGAGTGAATAAATCAGGTCCATATCCCCCAACGATTGTCACGTAGCTTTACGTAAGACATGGGGGAAGTGCGCTGCAGAAGATGTTTTACATTATGCATTACTGTCTTTCATTCGTTAATGGCTTGTATTTCACTCTTGCTTTCCCCCTATATGTCAGATCTTACTTTCTGTCGTAGGCAGTACTGATTAGCCTGAAGGAAATACTGCATAATAGAACAAGGGGGGGTCTATCTTAAAATAAAAAGGGCCGAAACAGTAGTATTTTCTATCTATCTGACCTCCTAGCTATAATATTCTAGTAACTTCACGGGGATATTACTGTACCAAAAAGCAATATCTAATCCATACTTACTATACGTTTCATGTCTTGTATCAACAGCTTTCAATGTTTCCTTAATGAGATGCCTCTCAAAGTTCCTTCTAAAAGCTAATCACTAATTTAAAGCAGCTCTCATATTGCTATGCTACTCTTGATTTCCTTTGCCTCTGGATAGGGGTCCCATATGTTGTGAAGGTTTCGTCCCTTTGACCAAAAAGTATGCTGTCCTTCAAGAGCTCTGCCTTTACCAGCAACTCCCTCGTTTGTCTTTGCTTGCTTAACCACTTTACCAAGGCAGACCCAATGCAAACGATGACAGGTAGGGTATAAAGAAGCTAGGGCATAAGAATGTCGTTATCAGTTCAGCACATCTAGATCTAGTGTTTGTAATGATAATCAGTGTTATCAAAGTCACTTCGTTGCTATTGATTAGAGCCAGGTACAATGTAGTATTACCGTCATCATTGTTGTCATGATTTTTCAATACTGCGCCTTGGTCAAGCTAATTAGCACAGGGCAAAGATGATGGATCAATGAGTAAGTGATAGAACAATAGAGGGAACCGGTGGCCAATAGATACGTATATATTGTACATTCGTATACACTAGCAACTAAACGCGATTCTTACTACTTGATCTAAATAGCAATCACCATTTATAAGCCAATCGTAATGCACATTTTAAAGGATATGCTCATTCAATACTATCAAACCTAGGTTTGAATCTTGAAAAATCAAAAACCAAAGCTAGGTGTTTACTCCAAATGACATCCACACCCTTCTTTCTCCATGCCCTAGTTCAAAATGCAAATATGCAGTGCACATGTTAGTTAGTCGGTGCTGTATACCCTCTCTGCGGCCACAGTGGAAAAGCCTCCAGTAGCTGTCACTTTCCATAATCCCTGCTCCCCACCCTTTGCCTGCTCTGCCCTGACACTGACCTCCACCTTGGCATCGCTGGGAGGTTGTGTGGCCTGACAAGTAGAGACCAAATCGATATAGCCATTCAACACAAAGGTAGCTAAAGGTCCATGCACTGTAATTGGTAAATCAGACCTGTCGGTCAACAGGTATTCTGTTATTAGTGGGTGGGTATGTGACGTTCCCTTGGGGGTTACTGCACGTCAACAGTAGTTTAGCACCCACTGTTGCCACTAGTGCCGACTGGAGCAACTCAGATTGGACCTACATGAGTTGCTCAGCCCTCCCTTTCCCACTGACCCTCCCCCTCCCCCAGCTTACCATAATCCTAACCACTTCCCTCCTGCATACCTCCTGTAAACTCATACAGTAAAGTCCTCACCATCACATGTGCGGGAAGGGCAGTCAGTAGTAAAAGTGCTTGGCTCAAGTGATTGCTGAAACGTATTTTTATGCTTTTATACACAAAATGAAGAACACAATATAGCCTGAAATACGCACGGTAGATATACCAATCTCTCTGGTAACCTGGTTTGATGAATTGATTGGTTGGTTTTCTAATATGGCAAACTACTCTTTAACTTGGGAGATTTTTCAGGACATTGTAACAGGAAAAATGCAACATAGTTATCAGCATTTAGTTCGAGCAGTTATTCTTAAATTAATAACACACAACACAACCCTACTGTCTTCCTGCCATAGGTTAAATGTTATCCAGCTAGTGTGAACACTGATCAGCGATACTCTGTAGTGGGCAACATGACTGTGCCCCCTAACCATGAATAATATCTTATAGGACCAATTGATTCAATGCTATTGACACTGCTCATGAATGGTCAAGTGGTCATTCCACTGTTTATAATATAGGTCGAATCCACGTCCTAATACTCTACCTCTTGTCACTTTTTTATAATGTCTAATGGCTGTGTCAGTGAACTTAATAGTTGTAACTGTTCTCTGCTGGGGGGGGGGGGGTTACTGCAACCACTGCGTTTACACCGACACTCTGCTCTCGCAATATAGCATGTTCCTGGTCAGCTATGGTATGAAGATGTCTGGAACCACTCAAATACATTGAACCATGTTTATACCTAACTTATACCCTTGATCAAGGGCATAGATATGTTGGGAAGAAACACCGTAAGGTAGGGTGTCGGTTGGTGCGGAAGGGAAAGATAGGAAAGTCCTGAGGGATTCTTGATCATAGTACTGTATTGTTTATTAAGAGAGCAAGGATCATACTATAGATCTTATGGATACATGTATTCCAGAGATGGAGATTCGAGCATAGACGTATTCATGTTTACTCTAAAGATATGGGTTTACGAAATATGATAGAGGCCATTACAAAGAAAAGCACATTAATGATCTCCATCGCTAAGGATATGTATAAGGATATATTTGAGGCCAGATGGGATGGTTCTCCCAAATGTAATCTTTCTTCCTACGTGTTCAGAGTGCAAAAATGAACTATCAATAATGACATTGCATGGTGAACTGCAGGCATAGTCATTTTCTCTTATCCATGATAATTACAAATTGGTAGAAAAATAATCCTAATCAGAGTGTGTTCTGATGCTTACAAAACTGGGGTCCATTTTTACATCTCTTAATGATCATCACTTAACATAATTATGGTAAGGAATTGGGAAGGTACTGCCTAATTACTCTTCATTCACCAATGTCTTTTATTTTACTCCTGCTTTATTTCTGAAGAGGACATTACATTGAATAAAATATCATCTATTCCGCTGGTGCAACGCTTCAGATGGTGCAACACTTCAGAGCATTTATTGAATATTGCTTTACCGGTATAGGCAAAGGTGAGTCAGCAGATTTTACTTCTATTTAGCTCCAGGCAAAGAAAGATGAAACAATAACATTGCCCGTCTGTCTGACGTGAATAATGAGCGTCACTATAGCGGTACTGATTTAGAGAGAGTTATATTCAGTTCATTCTATCTGTTTCCTCCTTATGGTTTCTACATTATAACGGTTTTTAACTGTTCACTTATTATTACCTTAGATGCATCTTCCCTTCCACTGTATAATCACTAATGAAAAGTCACTTTCATATCTTCACACTACTGTGATGTTTTTTTGCTCATTATACTGATGGATTGGTCTCTCTTAAAAAGGACTGGTCGGTTTTAGAAAAGCCTCATGGGAGCAGGTGTGAGGAGATCCTGGTGGGAGAGTCTTTCCCCTCCGGCCTCAGTCCTGATTCCCTCGGAGACTCCTGCCTCTACAGACCCCTCCCTTCTTCCTTCTCCCTTTGGTCACTTAACCACTTTGCCATTCTATACTAGGAATGTGATGGTAGGTAGGATATGAAACAAGTAGAGATGTATAGCCATTGTGTATACCAATGTAGCACAGTATAATACACGTTGTTTGTATCACTAGCCTATGCATGGGTTAGCAACTATTTAATTAATTTCACTGCTTCTTTTTTCTACACTCCGTTAGAACTATATAGGTATGACTGTAGACGGCCAGACAGCCAAAACACAGGTTGTAAACATAAGGTCTACCCCACATTGACAGATCTACATCTGTTTAGAAATATAGAGAGCATTGATATAATTTCATTTTAATACCAGTACAATTACTTCCCTATTTTTGGCCAAAATGCCAAAACGCTCTACATGGGCACCTATACCCCCTATTCTCCCTTCAGCAAGTACAGCAAAGCAACCCCTAGAGCTTCCAGTAGCTGTCACTGTCTCTGTAGGTAATCCCTACTCCCCACCCTTTGCCTGCTCTACCCTAACACTGACCTGCACCCTGACATCCCCGGGAGGTCCTGAGGCCTGACAAGTAGAGGCCAATTAATGCAGCTGCTAAACACAGAGGTGCAAGCACAGTAATAGGCATACAGAACTGCTGGTAAATAGGCATTCTATTATTACTTAATCGGTGTGTATGTGATATTCTCTTGTGTACTTTTGTCACATCAGCAGAGGTATAGTGCCCACTGTTGCAACATGTGCTAACTGGAGCAGCTCAGGCTGGCCCTACATGCTGAGATGGGATTCTCACCCTGCCCTATTAAAGCTCACTCCTCACCCCAAGCTACATGTATCACCCTTATCTTAACCCCCTGCCCCCCTACCCGTCCTATTCATGCATACAGAACTACTGACATCTCAGGCAGTCCCCACCTCACGATCACATACCATGGGTGAAGTTTCAATATTATCAAATGATAATAGTAATTGTCATCTAATACTTCATTATTTGTATGACAGTGAATGCGCAATCTAGACGTATATTGACGTAGAGACGTGTTCCACTGTACACACAGCAAATGCGAGAATGAGAAATAATATAATTTAATAAGGAAAAAGAGCCCAGGGCCCCCTGTATCATAAGATCAACGGTATCTAGTTCAAGTATAAGTGTAAATGCATACGGATGTTCTGCTTAAAGCATATGTTTACAGGTATACCATGTTGATACAGGGCATGACCCTAGTGGCTCTCCTGTTATACACTGGCCTAAGGTCATGTACCTAGGGGGACCATTGGTCAGGTTGTGTTGACTGATTTGTTTTCAGCACTCTGTGCAGTTTGGCACCTGTGTCCCGTTACCTTGAATAGTGGATTCTAAGACCACACTTGTGAATCACAGTGCATGTGTTGGCAGGTTGAAATGCCGAGTACTAGGAGACCGCCTTGTTATAACTGCAGTATGAAATGCGACGCTGCACATGATGACCATATGATGCATCATAATGTGGAATAAGTACCTAAGCTAATGTATATACCTTTGAAAATTGCAGTCAGGACCGCGAATGGATTGAATAGGAAATCTTATAATCTTACGTTCATATAATTAGGAGACACATTGAATGGCAATTTGGTGACATATCATGCCAAAGGAAATTAAAACAGTATCATTATTTGTAAATGTCTGTAAATTATATCAGTCAACAAAAAAATAATGTAATGCTCTATAGAATACCGACGAACAGCCAAAGGCATTTCAACTGTTGATACACATACATATGAGCACAATAATGGATTGGGATACTGAGTAATGATACGAACTCACTCAATGATGATAACATGTAATAAATCGTACCGTAAAACCTCGCGTATAAGCCGCGGCTAGTACGCGAATCAGATCGGGGGTGCGGCTTATAGGATCGGCCCATGGTCAGGGTGCGGCTTATATGCGAGTTTTTGCTACTATGCTACAGCACTAAAAGTCACCATAATCAGATCTCTGGTGCGGCTTATAGGATCGGCCCAAAGTCGGGGTGCGGCTTATACGCGAGGTTTTACGGTAATACTTAGTTAAATACACTTCATATAATTATGAAGTGTGTCTAAATATGGTCACAGAATGGTGAGTTGTAGGTTCTACATAGGCAGATAGGTAACCTGGATTTGGTTCGCGCCATGAGATGATTTACGTCTACTATTCCCTGATATACCAAATCGGAGGGGTTACCTAGATTTGGTTCGATCCATGAGATGATTTACGTCTATCATTCTCTGATATACCAAATCCGTGGAGGCCATATCAGCACTAACCAAATGGGGTTGTAGAGTGGTTGTTTCTAGTCGACTACGAAATACTATAAAACATCTTGATACGTACATAAAATCGCACCATTGATCAAGGTATAGATCTAGCTTAGGAGCAAATGCCCTGATCTCGTGAGAGGGAGATATTGCGTTCAGTGGTATTAGCTCTTGGAATATGACCTCAGTTACCCATGTCTTCAGGAAATGTTTGATTTGAGTCGGCAGAGATTAAAGGAAGGGGTGTTGATTGGTGTAAAAGGATAAGATAGAAGAGACATAGTCGGGAAGGCTTTCCGTGCCATATTCTATCCAGAGGGCAATAAGGGTAACATTTAGTAAAACAGTTTGCAACAGTGTTCTCTGTCCAGAATGCATTTACCTAGGCTGTGTTAATTCTATTATTAACTAAAGTGCCATGGTCCGATGATTAGGGCTCAAAATTTAATTTTGTTAAAAATATAAGAATGCTCAATATGACCATACTTCATGTCCTAGATACTTTATTAAACATTATCCCCCAGAATTCAGCTAATTATCAGTTTTATGCTCAATTTATGACTTTTCGAGTACACACCATAAGTCTTCCCATTGAAAATACACAATAAAATATTATTATAACTGTGCTCAATGGACCCTCTAAATTGGCTCTTATTGCCCATCAAAGACATTTTATTATGTCCCATTTTCCAAATATGATACTATGATGACATTTAGAACACATTTAAGTATGATTTAGAATATGGAAAAAAATCGGACCATGTCACTTTAATCGGTGTGTATGTGACATTCTATTGAGTTTTTTTTTGTCATATCAGCAGAGGTATAGTGCCCTCTGTTGCAAGATATGTGCTAATTGGAGCAGCTCAGGCTGGCCCTACATGCCAAGCCATCATCCTTATATCTACCCCCCTCTCATCCTGTTCATGCATACAGAACTACTGACATCTCAGTCCCCCACCTTACGATCAAACACCTTGGATGAAGTTTCAATATCATCAAATGATAATAATGATTGTAATCTAATACCTCATTATTTGACAGCACCATATTTATACAATAGGCCTTATGTCTGCCTTATGTGGCGGTCAGTTCAGAGACTGCACAGATAATCTTTAGGCTCCAGAACATAGTCAATAGCGATGAACCTATAGTTAGTCAGTTTTTGGCTCCCTATATGACCGCCATGATTATATACTAGGTGTATCAGGTATAGTCAGTAGTGACCCTCCCACCTTAGTCATTCCATTCCTATGAGTATAAGGCTAAGTCTGTTTAGCCATATATCTTAGTCATTTTTGAATATCAGTCATTCTGACCAATATCCCTATGACTATCAAGGAATAGCCACTACAGACCATGGTCCGGGGCATTTAGACTATCAGTGTGGTGAGGTGATGAATCTGGTGCCCGGAGCTCAACCAAAGTGCTGAGGAACCAGTGACAGCATTACCTTTTAACTATTAACTGTCTACATGTATCATGTGACCCATGTGGATAAAGGTATCTAGGTAGGTGTTTAATTTGTCAAGGTCAGAGGGACAGGTAGACTTGCATGAGTCCCCATGTAAACGGTTTATGGGAACACCTCTAGTGAAATACTGAGATATCTTATGCATATTAAACATAATTAATCATCAGAACTGCAGTATGACTAGATAGACGCGTCATTCTTATGAAAATAGGTTGCATCTGACACACCACCTGAAGGGGAAGCCACAAAGTTATCAAAGGCAGACAGCTCTCAGGAAACGGAAATTGAAATGGGAGATGTTCATCAAGAAATATCACAATGACCTAGCGATGGTACACAGAATCACACCAAAATCTCCCCATAATTTGTTGAAACACGAATCTGACCTACTGATCTCAGAATGGTTGAGCATGTTACCTGTATCCCATCCCCTCACACATCCCCTTACTTACAGGGATACCCTCATCAATCGCCATACTTTATACCCTGTGCAGAATCCGGGCTATAATTTATGACTGGGATTTAGGATCATAACAGCTAATTCCCCAGGCATTATGAGGTGCTCCACTCAGCTTACGGAGGCTATTAATAGGTATACTTAGCTAGGTGAATGTAATTGACCCTTGTAGGGATGGAGGTAGGCTATTAATGAGCACTTACAGGAGGGTGTTAAACATCTTCCTTTTTTGAGGCAGTGCTTGAATCAGCTACTTCAAAAAGGCATATATGGTCGGTTGATGATCCATTATTTATCACCAGCTTGCACGCAGCTCTACCACAATAGATATCAACCACACCAAAGGATTCATACCATGTGTCCTCTTGGCATTAGTTCATTTAAATACAATAGCCTGATTATGCACCTGAATGCCATCAATTCTGAGTAACAGACAAAATAGT
This sequence comes from Harmothoe impar, assembly GCA_947462335.1. Taxonomy (NCBI): domain Eukaryota; kingdom Metazoa; phylum Annelida; class Polychaeta; order Phyllodocida; family Polynoidae; genus Harmothoe; species Harmothoe impar. The sequence continues at coordinate 27,327,867 of OX381710.1, forward strand.
TTATCTGACAATCATGATTAAACAAAGAAAAACACTAATTACAAAAAAATGCTCCGTGGCTGAGTCATGTCTTTCAAATGGACTTAATAAAAAAGGTAAAAGGAATCGCAGTGAAATCATTTCTGATGGCTTAATGTACGGACTGATAATCACAGGTAATTTGGAATTTCTGAATTCTATTTAATAATATAATAAATAACATATTATCATTGCAATATATTTTTGCCCTACAGTGTTAGTTGAAATTGGTGCGAGACGTGAGAAGGTGGCCTTGTTGGGAATGTTTAGAACTGGTTTTAGCTAGCAGAGGCTTAAGAATGGCAGAATAGTGCAAAATAGACCCCAAGGTACTTTTGGGTTCGTTTTGATGGAGTAATTAGTCCTCTGAGACTTCTTCCAACTTTGGTGATACCATTTCATATTTTGAATGTAAATGAACGTTTTCTATGGGAAATTGGCATATATTGCACTTTCCGGTTGTCATGGAAACTATTCCGTTATTCTAAATGGGACATTTTGGTCCTAGTCTCTTGGGAATCATATCAGTAACTTAAGACTTAAGACACACCATGTAAGGTGACATTGTGTAAGGTGGACCTACTTCCCGCCAATTAAATTGAGTATGGGGTGAGATTAAGTGGGTTGGGAAGGCTGACGGATGACCGGGGGGACTGGGTGGTAGAACTGTCCTTTAGCTACGTGTTAACGCCCACACTGAAAGCATGATCCATGCAGAAGTCAGTCACAACCCTTGGGGTGTATTTTTCCCTGCATTGTTTTTTACCGTTTATGTTCCTGAATAGGATTACATAGATAAATGGCTAGTGTGGGAAAAATACTAGCCATTTATTGAAGACCACATCCGGAGCTGAAGAAAAACGATATTTCTTGAATTTATGATTGCAAAGATACTGTTTTAAATAGTCATTCAATCGGCATTGCATACATGTACAGATACATTGTTATAAAAACTAGTGAAACTCCCAAAATATCGAATTGAAAATGTGTGCTTTCCCTATTACTCACAAGAGGGCCTTACAGTGAATGGTAATCTACACTCATCCAATTATGCCGTTGCTAAGGAGAGGTAACATGCATATATTATAGGTGGTAGAGGGAGGTACATATACGTGATTGTTTCTATTTATATGCCAGGTGTGTGGGTAAACAAACCGCTACACTGTGACATCTAGTTCGGGTGACTCTGAATCAGTCTGTCATATATAAATGTTAATAGATAGTCGAGGTATACATGATCACATATTTTAATAGAATACATTGTATAATGAAACTTTTGGATCACTATAACCCTTTTACAACTAGAAATAGAGTTGAATAGGTCGAGTTACATATACTTGATATTTCTATGTATATGGGAGATGTCGTGGGCAAGCAGACCACTGGACCATGACCACTAGGTAGGGTAATTCAAAATCAACCAGTTATAATAATTATTATAAATGGCCATACATTTATCATGAGGTACACATGAATACATACCATTTAGAATACTATATTGTATAGTTTACAAAAGCTGTGTATCACTGTAAGGTTAATAGGGACAATTAAAAATAGATTTTAATGTAATGACCCTGGTATGTGGCTATCATGGTGAGGTTACCTTGGGCATAATCACCTACTCATTCACACTGTGTGCACAGGTTGATGTTCTGGTTGACTACCTAGGTACAGCCCAGTAGTATTCAGGCGGCTTTATACTACATTCTCTGATAAGTGGCATTGAATATATTACAGTTCTGATGCATCATGCAAATCCTCTAGGAGTGTATCAAACAGAAGATTTTCCATGAGTCATGAATGTAGAAGTAGAGAATAACTCTAAATGTTGAGAGGGCTTACCGTTGCTTAGATATACATTGGAATATTCATACAACTAGTAAGCTGTAAGCCAACTGTTGAAAAATGCAGTATAGGGTGCCGTTGTCATCCAATGTGACGTCACATTGGATTTGGGCAGCTTAGTTTCCCTCTTTCTCTATAGGGGAGCCACAGGCACTGTCTTTTAGGGCCTGAGATTAAATAAGAATGGGGTCGACTTAATCAAATAATGCACATATAAACATATCCCCTAAGAAGACTATTTCTATATAAGATATCCACTAATACCCATAGGTACCCGTGTATAGTAGCAAAATAGTCACTCCAAAACCTCCGGATATGGTCTTCAATGGTGATCCTATTCAGGAACCTAAATGGTAAAGAACAAAGCAGGGAAAAATACACCCGCAAATGAGCAAACTGATCTCACCTAAATATCCCCCTCCCGCTGACACAGTGAAAATATGAGCCAGAGCTGGCTCTATAATATGCCCTCCAGACAATTCACATATAAAACTAAGTCAAAAAATATTTTGAAAAAATAAAACGTGTAGGGTTCGAGGTTACACCTGATGATTCCCTGAAAGGGATGAAACAGTCCTAGAAATACCAAACTAACCATTAAAACATTGGCCACAAGAACTCAGTTCTCAGCACCATGAGACCATACCATATTATTTGACATTTAGACTTTTTCTTTTAAATGAATGAATTTCTTTTTAGTATGGATTTTATAAAATCCAAAACTAAATTAAATATTTCCTGAAAGGAAATATGTGCAATAAATTTAAATAATAGAGAAGAGATTGAACCTGAATCCTCTCTTAGCTAATGAAACACAGCATTTTGTATCATGTGACCTGACACAAACTTGGAGTGGCAAAATCAAACGTACCTGTGTCAGAAGGAAAGTAGTGTTGGGACACGTAAATGCCGCGTCCACCAAAGCTCTATAGATATGAACATGAGCTACTGTTTAAGGCATATCCTCAGGTGATAATCGTGCTAAAGGAATTAATAGAGACCATTCCATTTACATATCTCCTACTGATGCGCACTTTACTAATGGTAGGGTATGGGGAAAATACTGCCCCAAGGGAAACCCTAGGACTAGCCCTAATTACTTTTCCTCCGCTAATGGCTTCCATTTCACTCTTGTTTTATTGCCCAAGAGAACATTTAATTACTTCCCTTGGTGTAACACTTCAAAGCATATACTGCCCAGAGATTCAATAAAAGTATTATGGACTTCCTTCCTTCTGTTGCAGGCAATTTTGATTGACTTCGGAAAGACTTGAGGGGTGAAATACTGTATTGACACGTTTTGTTTGAATGCTACAAAATGTTCACACCCATACACGTTGTTAGCATTGAAATATCTCCGTAAAAGAAAATTCCGTTATCAATGTTAGTAGATTGTATTTCAAAGTATACTTTTGGAGGTTTATTTCCCACAGCCTGATGTGACATGCTGCGTTATAGAAAAGAATAAAGCATACATTTATGCCAAATAAACTGACACTAATATATCTGGTAGTAGTGGTTCTTAAAGTCAAATAGGTATCAGAGGAGAATGTCTTTATGAATTACAATGTCATTTTACTCCCCTATAGGTCTGAGAAATCCCCATATCAACCCATACTATCATCAAACTTATGGATCAGGCCCTAATGCTCACATGTCCTCGCCATCAGTCACAATGAATGATGTAGCAGTAGTATCAATACTGTCAACTTCTGATAATTTTCTTTTTTTACCTTATATTTGTATAGAAAGGAATAAACAGTATACACCTGGGTGCATTCAATTCATATATCAATTATTGTAATCTACTAGGCTACGTAACAGATAGACTATGGTTATGAAAAGGTATACAGAATTAACCACAGCTTTCTGGTGGGGCCAGACGAGGGCGAAGCCCAAGTCCCCCTACCAGAAAGCTGTGGTTAATCCTCTTACCTTTTCATAACCATTGTCTATCTGTTTTAAACTGCAATATAAACAAGGTGCGAATTCTTTGTCTTAGCCCTCCACCGTGGTTTAAATACTTATATACAACCGTATAGACTTACACTCTATTGTGATATTGGTATCTAGTTCTAGCAAGTATTAACAAATCATTGCATTGTGTGCACTAATCTTTGTACATGTATGTATATAAAATACTTAAAGAGTGTTTACATGTATACTTAGAATTAATGACAGAGCACACATCTATATGTAGTGTCTGTCCTGGTATAGGGAGAAGGTCATGCAGTTAGGGTGACCACTGGTTCGTTTGTGGTGACTAATTTGTTTCCACCACTTGGTGCAGGTGGACACATGTGCCCCGTTACCTTGAATAATGCTGGCTAAGGCCAAACTCGTCAATTATAGTATATCTGCGTAGATGGCCATAGTGCATCAAGAGAACCCATCTGATATCGAAAATACTTTGAACAAAAGAAGACAACTGTTATAATTGTTGTTTTATATGTAACTATTCTTATATCATAATATGGGCACATCTGAAAATGACATTATAATTGACCTTACACCACAGTTGCCTGAGAGAACAAAAGAAATGGCCTGACTGTATTTTACATACATGGCTGTATGTGGATGTAGTTCATTGAGCACACTCTCCTACTGTGAGGTGAGTGTAAGTCAGATATGATATGCATGACTAGCTGTTATAAGCCTTGGACAAGTGTATTATCTGTGGCTGGCGCCTTGTATCATATCTACCAAACACTTTTTTCATCCACTCATGACAGCTTTTTAATGTTTATGTATGAATATTCATACACTAGAATCGGTGAGATGTAATCATAATAGGTTTGTAATTCGGAAATAGTAAACTATTACAGGTTAAGCATTTCACTCCAGTAAATTTGTAGCAAGTTAATATTTTTGTTTTTGCATATCCGATCACACATACAACAAACGATATACGAAGATCTTCCCAATTGATTTTGCAGGGGTCATCCATCCAGTGAAATAGATACTTTTATTTTTTTATGAAACACAGCAGTGCGATAATTTTGGTAATATGAGTCGGAAACCGGAGACTTCTCGAGCAATAACCAGCCCTACAGACATAAACTCACGAACGCCAGTCTGTTAGTTAACTATAAACAGGAAAGTGATATTTTACAGATAGACGAGGTGGTAAAACAAAGCGAAACAAAATAGTGAGCTTAATAATATATAGGTTTTTGTAGAGCCTCTGGCCCTTTCCAGGACATAGGCTGATATAGGCATCAGAGGGGTAACCTAGATTTATCTTGATCCATAATGATTTATGTCATATACCCCTGCTATACTGAATGTGCCCATCAGCACTTTGTGATGAGGGATCACCATTGATCAGGGCAATAGATACAGTGTCAGGAAGAAATGCAATAGGTTGGTAGAATGTGTGTACACTGTAAAAAGATTTCCGTTAAAATAACGGAGATTCACTGGCACCACTGGGTGCCGGACTTTCACCATTATTTTTACGGTCACCGTTTTTTCCTAAGTCACCATTATTTTTACGGAACTGTCACCGCTATTTTTAAACAAGAAATCTCTGTTATAAATATTTTTAACAGTGATTCTCAGTACCGTTAAAATATCGGGGATTCACTGGCACCACTGGGTGCCGGATTTTCACCATTATTTTCACGGTCACCGTTTTTCCCAAAGTCACCGTTACATCTACGGAACTGTGAATCACCGTTATTTTAACAGAATACAAAACATCACTGTATTGTGATTCAGTGCCTAAACAATAATTGTAATGGTATTTTGTGTAATTTAACTGATTTGTCCCAATGTTATTCAGTTCATTTATCCCCCTATACCTAACTCCATGCTCAATATGGTTCCAAACCCAATTTGGTACCAATCAGCAATATCATCTTAGTGTCAAGACTTCAGACCTAATCATTAGGAATTAGTCTATGAAAGCCTTATAGAATGCTTCATGACACTTTGTAATACCAGTCCATGAGCAGAAGTCACTCTAGGATGGCTACAGAGCAAACCTTACAGCTATTTCTTATCACCATAAAAATGGTGTTCCTAGCATCTCGGAAAATCTCTTCATGAACCAAACTGCCACCTGGTGTGATAAAACTGAAATCAATTAAACGTAGCTTCACCGTAAAATAAACTGTGTTTCACTGTAAAAATAAACGGTGTTTCACTGTACTGGATTACGGATATTCAAAGTAAAATCAATTGATTTACATTGCCTCACCGTAATCATATGTTATGATGAATCACCGTAAAACTTTACACTGATTCTCTGTATATTCAACTGAATATCTTTACAGTGTATGTGTGTGTGGGAGGTGTGTGGTAGGGGTGGATCTTGATGTATGATATGTGACCTTTAGAAACCCATGCCTACAGGGATAGCGTGTGATCCGAGTGGGCAGGGGAGGAATGTTGACCGGTGTTAAACTTTGGGATAAAAGAAGCTGTAGGGTCGGAATGTATGTAAGGATGTAGACCATTGTTCATAGGTGTGAACAGTGGCTGAGAACAGATTTACACATAATGCACTGCTCTGAGTCAGGGGACAGATAGAAAATGGCGGCTCCCATGCCATGTAGGCTCTCCTCCCTATATATGTTGTAAAGCGATGGGTCCAGGGAGACTATAACGATATTTGAGATGGTGTTCATTCAGTCCCTTTGGCCTTAATGGTCTACATTGTACATGTATCGTTGTTAACAGGGTGTCATCATCCACCTCTTTATTAACAAAACCAATGGGCATATCATTCACTTTCCAGCAGTATTAATCAGACGGAAACCTCTAGCAATACATAGAGTCACATTTATACTAATACCCATAGGCTCATTAGGGATGGTAATCTGTTTTAATAAAATGGCGTGGGGGGGGGGGGGGGGTTGGGGCTGGCAAAAAGAATTCGTGAAAGCCAGAGTTTTCTTAAAACCAAATACTTGAAAGAGCGCTTGGCTAAATGATTTTCGACCTTAAAGGCAGGGGGTGAAAGATCCTGCAGGGACAGGAAACGCCAATAATCGTTTGCGTGTTAATTTGGAATTTCACCACCCCCTGTTGCAAAGAATGTCCACTCCCAATGATGCGGATGTGGGACAGGTGGCTCCTTTACAACTTTTACAAAGGCTTCCATATGTAGATTCTACTCATCCAGCCCGCGATGAAAAATAGATAGGCTCTAACAAATCCACTTCTCTCAGTCAGCACAGACACTTTAAACTTCATTCGCACAACGACACTCCCAATCGGGCCCTGGCTCCATCCCAGTCAGCGTTCATAATCATGGCAGAAGGGACGGGGCTTTTCCAATAACAATAACTCAGATGATTCGTCAGCGTTACCAGGCCGACTCATGGCGTGCTTCGGCGGCAATGGGCCACCCCCTTCTCTCTGCCCGCTGCATACTACAAAGAGCCACGCCCGACTGGAATATTCTTTTCGCTCGTGTTTTAACGGCGGCCAAAAGACCACTAAATATTGCCACAGAAATGAATGGAGAAGGAATCAGTGTTAGTACTGATGATCCCAATGAATAGAAACATCTGTCTCTGGGTATCATCTAGCAAATAACACCATCTACTGCCACAGCTGAGGCCGTGCAGCGTTCTACTGAACTCCAGGCCTGTTTAAGGCACTGTCTTGTCTTGTTCCATAGATATCTTAATGTAATAGGCAATTTTCGAATTATATGCCTTCACTGTATTTCACATTTCTCAACCTGCACCATAATATTATTCAAATAACTGCCACTGAAGTACTGTATACTTCAACTTTAAGCATTTTCAAGAGCGGGATTGTGAGTCATATGGTTTTGGGTATAGATATCTTCAAGGTAAAATGAGTGTAGTGTTACAGTGTAGAGAGTATGTACATATCATTTCGGTAAGATAACCCTTTTACACCGTACTTGGTACCTAATTGTAAGGGATGTATTTGGCATTATTTCAACACCATAATAATTTTGCACCCTGAATGTTTCACACTGTCTATAACTTATAATATTATATGGTAGATTGATATAAATTTGTATCAATTCAAAAATAAATTTGGTTGCTCTGTAATAATAAGAATATCCAGTGATGGATGAAGGTGGACGGATGGATAGGGAGGAGTATAAATGAGCATGGCTGGTACGTGTTTTGGGGCTGAAATAGGATATAGAAGTGTTCTACTCCCCTAGTTCAGCCTTTGTGAAGGTCACCATGGAGGGATCCACTATAGGGTGATGGTGGTGGTGGTGGGCCGGGCAGTGGGTGGGGCTATCTGATGGAAAGTATCCGTATGTGAAGGCCTGATGGGCCGCTATGGTCGTTCTGGATCCCACTCTGATAAGGTCCATACCTACCTCCAGCTCGATCCCCTCGCCCCGGCCTGACATATCGGCCATTTCCTGGCCGTTCTGTTTTTTCCAATCTTCTGTCATCTAATTTTATGGTGCGTATACTCCTCGTTTTTTTCTCCCTCTGAGCTATGTCCTTCTAACGCTACTATATATATGATATCTATACATCGCAGTGAAGTCTACACTTAAAACACAATGTCCATTATTTACCAGTCAGACAAAATAATGTATGTACAATAAGGGCTTTTCACATACATATGCATCCATTAGCCCTTTTTTTTTATAGGAACAATGTATGTGAATGTATAAATACATGGGCATTAACCGACCTAAAGACGACAGTTAAATGACACCATGCAGGCATTTCCTATGCTCCTTTCATGTGCTATTATCTTGCAAGAGTCATTGTGTCCTATTCTATTTTTTACATCATATTAGGAAACGTTCACATAACGACATCAACAACCGTTTGCAACACCCCGTTTTCAATATTATTAGGCTGTGTCCACTAGGATTTATTACACTGTTTTGGTACCGACAAACCCGTCTGTCGGCGCCAAAACGGTTTTTTCGGCGACAAAACAGCGTAGTAAATCCTAGTGGACACAGGCCTACAAAAATGTACAACTCGGGTAAAGGTCGGTCACAAAAGACAAACTATATAAACCCAGGATGTGTTATAAATGCAGAATTGAAACATTTTGGGCAATGTTAATATTACTGGTAGAATAATAATTATCATAGGCTATGGAGCCCTTCCGCAGAATAGGTCAGTAGGGGTTAATATCTTTAGAGAAGGGTTAATATCATTTGATGTTCAGGAAGGGCCACAATGAAAATAATATGCAGGATTTAGTACTGGAAACCCTGTACAAATGCCGCCGTTTATTCAGATTATACAATCCTGCGCAATAATCCTGATATTATTACTAGTAAGTAGTATAGTATGTATCGGAACGGGACTATAGTTAAGTACTGTTTATTACTCAATCGACCTGCAGCCAATCAGAGGCCTCCCTTTTGGCGGGAAATTCAAAAGCAGCCAATGAGAGGCCTCCCTTTTGGCGGGAAATTCAAATAGGTCACGTGACCGGAAGTGACCTACTTCCGGTCACGTGACCTTTGGGCGGGAAATTCAAATAGGTCACGTGACCGGAAGTGACCTACTTAAGAGGGTCACGTGACCACCATGTTGGCGGGAAATTCAAATAGGTCACGTGACGGGAAGTGACCTACTTAAGGGGGTCACGTGACTACTAGGTTGGCTTTTCAAAATAAGTCACTTGAGATTTTGATGGATAAATAAATTTAAAAAAAGAAAAAAAAAGCAAGCTGAAAAAAGCTTGCTAAAAAATAATTTAAAAATGTGGCTCTTTTTTTCTAGGGGGAGAGGGGCACTCTGGGGGGCACTCTTTAAGATGCATGGGGGGGGAGGGGGGGAGGGGGGGAGGGGGGGGAGGGGAGGGGTAGGGTTTTTTAAGAGTGAGACTCGCTTCTCTGCCCTCTCTAAAAGAGAGGGCAGAGAGGCGAGTCTACTTACTATGAAAGGTATCATGATCGCGTTTATGATGATGTGCATCATGATGTGACTATCTTACAACCCTATGAGAAATAAGCAAGACATGGGCGTACTTACACGGGCTATTTGTAAACTAATTTCTCTTGAATCTATTAACAGCTCACATTTTTTTTTCTTAGATGACATCTGACAGCTGCTTGCTAGGCTAAGATATTGTTAAATAAACAACTTGGAAAGCTAATTACAGTTTTCTGGCTTGAAATATAGTCTTTCAACAGACTTTTTTTCTCATCTTACACAGAGGCAAATATCAGAGACACCCAATGGCGCTTAAACTGCTCTCAGCCAAGGGTCGGGCACTGCTGGACTATAATAGACGGGTCAAGGACCGTTCTACTGTGGGTCAGGCTAGGTCGGACATTCAATAACGCGACTTTAGCAAAACTTGCTTGAAAGTCTGACCATGCGAGATCCTTATGCCCCAGTCTGTCAATGCTGTCCAGACTTTCAAGCAAGGTTGTCAAAGACCTACCTGTCATTGAATGTCCGACTTAGCCTGCCTGACCCTCAGTAGAACGGTCCTTGACTCATCTATTATAGTCCAGCAGCGCCCGACCCTTGTATGAGAGGGGTATTGACACCATTGGCTGACTCTGATAATTCGCCTGTGTGCACGAGGGGAGGAGAGGGTTTACAGCTTGCGCTTATAGAGCACTACTAGTGGAGGTTTGGATGAGGAGGCTATGACATATGATGTTTGTCTTAAAAAAATAGCCATGGCGCATGTCGATGTCGCTTAATTATGCTCATATCTCATGTCGATTTTAAGAATTGCTCATGTCACCTGTCACTGTGTTTTTCAAGCTTCATGTCAAATGTCACTAGGCTTCATCTCGACTTTAGTGGTCCACACTGCTGCTGCTGCTGCTGCTGCTGCTGTCGGTGCTGCTGCTTGTGCTGCTTGTGCTGCTCATGCAGCAGCTGCTGGCTGCTTGTGCTGCTGCTGCTGCTGCTGACAGATGCTACTGCTTGTGCTACTGCTCGTGCAGCAGCTGCCAGCAGCTGCTGAAGCAGCTGTCAGCAGCTGCTGGCTGCTTGTGCTGCTGACAAGGTCATGGGGGCTGCTGCTGACGATGTCACGGATGCTGCTGACAAATGCTACGGCTTGTGCTGCTCGTGCTGCTTGTGCTGCTGAAGTCGCTGCCAGCTGCTTGTGCTGCACGTGCAGCTGCTGCTGAAGCCGCTGCTAGATGCTGCTGCTTGTGCTGCACGAGACTGAGTAGCCGCTATTCGGCGTTTCACTCCTTATGTACCCTGTCCTAGTTAATCCTCTTAAACGGCTGAAAAGGCTCTCTCAGCACAGAGACTCTACTCAATGTAAGAGATCAGTTAAGTAAGTTTTCACATGCCACCTGACTACTGCGGGAGGGTTTAGACTTAAGCAGCTTAGTGCACACACGTGTCTGTTAGAAAAGCTACCTGCACACCTGCCTTCCTTTTTCACTAGTATTTACCCCCTGCCGACTTATAAGGCACCTATACACGCCTTCTTGCTTCTAGAGCTAAGCTGACTGGCAGCTATTTTAAAAGAGAATACTCGTTACCTGTATAACGGATAAGGGGGTTATGAGATTAGCGTGTGTATACAAAAAAAAACAAAAAAAAAGCTACAGGGGGCGCGTGTCTGTCTGTGAGGTAGAGACCATGTGGTAAGCGACTCAAGTGTAAAACAACAGCACCTCCTCTTGTCGCAGTGAGTGGTGTGGACGGCGGCTGGCTAGTTGAATTTAAGCGTCAGCTTGAAAGATAAGGCCAAATAAAAAAAAAGGTTTGTTTCAGGTCACCCGACCAACCCTAGCAAAACAGGGTCGACCCTACGTTTTTTTTTAAGCAAGTTTGAAGAAAATTTCATATTTTTATACTTTTTGGGTCATTTTTAGAATTTCCACGGAGGATGGCTAGTACTTTCATGTTAAAAAAATAAAATAAAATAAAATAAAAATCTGACCTACCGACTCCAGTCTTTCTACCCATGTTACCTGAAACATGCTTTTTTATTTTTTTTTTTGGCTTAATCCGTTCACGGGCTGGCGCGTCACACCTGTCGTTAATCACCCCCTGTAGTCTTTGTATACACAGGTGACTCGGCTTTATCTCTTCACCAGCTATAATCCCATATACATGTAGCGCACGTTACACTCGTTAATTCTCTTTTCATGCTGATGGATTAGGGGTGGAAGGGTTCAGGTGAAAAGCGATTTGATTCTCTCTGGAAGAGGGTTGGAGCTCTAGGTGAAAACAAGCTTAGAACATCCAGATTAGCTGCTCTCTCGGCTATATAAAGAGCTTCATTTTTTCTAATCTCTGCCCACTTCGTCTTGTTGTACACTATCAGTCACGAGGCAGACGCTGGAAGTAGCAGATGTTTGCAGTATGGTTTACACAGAGGTTACCTGCTAATAGGATTTTGTCAGAATAGGGTGAGTTGCTATTAAAATGAACATTTTAAATGGGTTGTTAATATGGTATCTGATGTTAATGAGCTAACACCTAACATTGAGGATTATGACCTCCCAGAGGGGCGTCTCGCCAAATTCTCCAGTCTTGACTATAGTCTTAACTGTCTAAAGACTGTGGAGCACGTTAATGGGTGGTCTCCTTACTAATTTCACTTGACCAGGCCGGCAGGGTCAACTAGGCTAGGTAATTACAACCACAAGGGCGGCTACTCAACATGCAAGTAGACCTACTACTACGAGATTGTCTTTTGACCACTCTGCCGCCGCCTGCTAGTCTGGCGATTACATGCTCTAGTATAGTTCTCCGCTCTTTTCGTCAGATGACGCCACAATAGGGTTTTTGTACATTTCCACGATACTCGCGAACATTTTAAACGCATAATGACCTATAATAAGCAACAAAGCACACTTCTAATATATTGAATATAAGAAACATGTCAACGTTGTGTATTTCTGATAGAATGAGGCAGATTCTTTGAAATATCAACTAAACTATAGTGAGATTGAAAATACTACACCATATCTAAAGCGATATAAAAGCTATATAAAGTCAGAACCTCTGACGGATCGGTAGGATCACTCAACCATTCGTCCTCGAAAGCAACACACGGTTCCCGTCCAACAGGACTTTGAGCCTTGACGCTTTTGAGGAGGATTGATCTCATGCTGCTTAACATGTGGTGTAATTAATCAACACCGCGGCCCCTCTTTAGGGGCCACACAATAAACAAAGAATAAAAAAAGGGTAGGACTTAGGTTTAAAGTGAATCTCCCAGGATTTTGGCGAGGTCGACAAAGGAGGAGATAACAGATTAAACTGCAGGAGACTATACGCAAACCTTGATACTCTCAGAGGGGGAGCTCCATATTGCGGACCTGTGGTCAAGGTAATTACAACCACAAGGGTGGCTACTCAACATGCAAGTAGACCTACTACTACGAGATTGTCTTTTGACCGCTCTGCTGCCGCCTGCTGGTCTGGCCATTACATGCTCTAGTGTAGTTCTCCGCTCTTTTCGTCAGATGCCGCCACAATAGGGTTTTTGTACATTTCCACGATACTCGCGAACATTTTAAACGCATAATGACCTATAATAAGCAACAAAGCACACTTCTAATATATTGAATATAAGAAACATGTCAACGCTGTGTATTTCTGATAGAATGAGGCAGATTCTTTGAAATATCAACTAAACTATAGTGAGATTGAAAATACTACACCATATCTAAAGCGATATAAAAGCTATATAAAGTCAGAACTTCTCACGGAACGGCATCTGCAACAGATCACTCAACCAGGTGTCTTGAAATGCCACGCAGGGTTCTCGTCCAACAGGACTCTGAGCCTTGTCGCTTTTGAGGAAGGTTTGATCTCATGTTGCTTAACATGTGGTGTAATTAATCAACACCGCGGCCCCTCTTTAGGGGCCACACAATAAACAAAGAATAAAAAGGGTAGACCTTAGGTTTAAAGTGAATCTCCCAGGATTTTGGCGAAGTCGACAAAGGGGTAGATAACAGATTAACCTGCAAGTGACTATACGCAAACCTTGATACTCTCAGAGGGGGAGTCTCATTTTGCGGACTTGTGGTCAGATCTATCCCTTCTAGGGGGCAGGTTGCATGTCGTAAATGTCTACTACAGACATTGGGATATATTGTTAATCTTACTCTAGGGTCTCCATAATTAGACCCTGAATCCGTTGTTAAACGGGTGTGAGGGGGTGGTAACTAATACTTATGAGATGTTAGCTTAGTTCATAGTCTCCTTACCAATTTTCACTTGACCAGGCTGGCAGAGCCAACTAGTCTAGGTAATTATAGCCACAAGGGCGGCTACTCAAGATCTAAGTAGACCTACTACTACGAGATTGTCTTTTTGGTCCTTCTGCTGCTTAGTTATTACATCCTCCAGTCTAGCTCGCCACACCCTTTGAGCAGCACCACCATTGCCTCGGTAAAAGTGTAGGGTGTGTGCTTTCCACCTTCAGGTATCCATAGATTCGATCACTATCACCCCCCTTGAAATGACTTCAGCTGTTAATTAGGGCGTAAAGCCACCAACCAAGTCCCTGTCAAAAGATGTGAATAACGAAACGCGCTAGTATAGTTCTCCGCTCTTTCGTCAGATGGTGCCACAATAGGGGTTTTGTACATTCCTACGATGCTCGCGAACATTTCAACGCATAATGAGCTACATAGGCAACAAAGCGCGCTTCTAATATATTAAAATATAAAAAACAATTCAATATTGTGTATTTCTGATAGAAATGAGGCGGTTTCCTTAAATACCAACTAAACTATAGCGAGATGAAAAATACCACACCATATCTAAGGCTTTATAAAAAACTATAGAAAGTCAGAACCTCACACGGATCAGCATTCTGTTTGCAACGGATCACCCCTGACCCACTGGTCCTCGCATGCCACACACGGCTCTGCCGTGTTTGAGCTTTGAGGTATCACCCATCAAGTGATCCATGCTGCCCAACATGAAGCGTAATTAATAGCTGCTGTTGCATAGCACAGTGGCAGCCTCGGCCCCTCTTTAGGGGCCACACAATAAACAAAGAATACCCTGAATCTGGGACCTGCGGGCGAGGGCCCCAACTGTGAAGTCATTATTGGCCACATTGGTAATATCAATTAAAACTTTAGACAACACCCACCTTAAGTATCATTAACGGACAATATCAATGAACTCAGCATCCGCCTGGTTACCACATTTAGCACCAATTTTACAACTCACAGGGGCCACACTAGCCTCACCGCGCTTTTTATTGCTCTGCTGATTTCTCCAATCCAAAACATGAGGTATCTAGTCTAGCTGTGAGCTCATTGGGCTAAACAAAAAAATAATCCGTGTTCAGGTAACATGGTCCAAAAAAAATAGGGTAGGTCTACGTCGCCTAAGGCGACGAAAGCGCGTCAAAGCGTTTACAGGGTTCGAGCCCGCGAGCTGCTCCTTGGGGCTGCAAAAAACGCTTAGACACTGAAATCCCATAGGGAAAAAATTTTGGGTTTTTGGACTTTAGGCCTTAATTTGAGGGTGATCCCGGGCTGATAGAAAAATAATTCTTGGACGAGCGGATAGCTCTGGATCTCTTTTATCTAAAACAGCGAAAAATTGATTATGGTTTCGCCGCAATTCATCCGACGGGGGGTAATCAGCCCCCCCCTCTGCCAATCAAGGCAGTGAATCTTGGCGACCGTGCGATCACTCACGGCCACCGCGACGAACCGACAGAAGACCTCGGCATCTTAGTATGATTCGTGTGACCTACTTAGAGGCTCACACGGTGGAGGTGTGTCCGGCGTTCGGCGCGCTGATTGGCTACTGGTGGGAGGCGCTGTGCCGCGTCAAGAACTTCACCTATTAGGGGCGGCTGTTAAAGGCGCACTGAGTTGAGGTGCACCTTTAAGCAAGAGTGCGATCCGGCCCAGTCTTGCGGACCTCTGTTTGGAGAGTGTAGCGGGCGGCTATGTCGCGCTCTCCAACCACAGGCTTAACAGTGGTCCGCAAGACTAGAGTGCAAGACGCGTGCACACACAGACCGAACAGACACACACAGACCCACACACCCACACACTCCTATCAGTGGGACGTCTAGCAGATTCGGGAGAGGGGACCAGGGAGGTACTCTCGGCTAGCGGCCACTAATTGCCTGTTTAGATAAGGCACAGAAACAAAGGGTGATGACAGACTACGTGTTCAAGCAGCCGACATGTCCTGACACTTGATAATGGGTGTGGACCGCTAAATTCGATATGGTGACATGACCATTTCTTATAATCGACAAACGACATGAGGTCTAATGACAAGTGACATGAGGCCCAAAAAAATCCTAGTGACAGGTGACATGAACATTTCTTAAAATCGACATGGGATATGAACATTATTAAGTGACATTGCCATGTGACATGGTCATTTTCTAAGATCGACATTCGACATGGGGACCCCCTATCCAGAGCCCCTTGATAGATGACAGCTGTTGTGTGTAAGAAAAGTGTATGCCTCACAATCAAAAGATGATAAAAGGCTTTATCCCACTCGATGTGGGTTTTGAATCAAATATCAAGGGATCAAATATCAGATCGATATTTGACGTCGTCAAGTGATATCTGACGTTGTCAATCACTTTTTACTATGTAGTCAAGGTCGTAAAAACAGGGCGCTCTGATTGGTCAACAGCATGAATGAAAGTTGCATCTCAAACTTTTAATACTCGGTATGGGGCCCCGTGGGACTGGGACCAATATTTTGCAATTTTCGGAAATACTGTCGAGAATTTCTAGATGGAAACACCTTGTCTGGGGTAATTTGACCTCTACTCTTCGATATTCAAGTAATACTCAAGCTATTCTGACTCTAAACATGAGTAAAACGGTCATTTAACCAGCGTTATCGGCAGCGCCGACATCAACAACTGCTGATCTCCCTTGGTTACATGACCCAGCTCCGTTTCTAAGGCCTCATGGATCGGGGCCCTGAAGGGGGATCTGCAGAGGCCCTATATCGGGCCCTAGATATGTACATTATATTAATATCTCATAACTTAATTTACTCTAAAATCTTCTGATGGTTCATAACCTTGACCCTTATCTCCTTTTCTCGCGGGATAAAGATATAATTTGGTTGTTGGTGTGGCCTCTCGTGGATATCTGCTCTTCTCCACGGCACCTCTCGAGCCCCCTGCGGGGCCTCTAGGGGCTGCTAGACGTCTCTCTGCTATGTAGTGTGGGATGTAAAAGAACCCTTGTCTCGGTAAAAGGGCCAATAGATTCGATCACCATCACCGCTCTTGAAATGACCATAGCTGTTAACTAAGGCGTAAAGCAACCCACACACCCACACACCCACACACCCACACATTTTTCTGTATGAGCCTTCAGACCTCAAGCTGCTCAGTGTACAGGACTAGGTTTTGTCATAGGCCCTACGGACGCTACTCAAGGTAAAAATAAGAGAGCTGTCTCACCATGACATTGGGCTGGCTGTAGTTTTTTATGTTTCGGTACCTACAACCAAAACAGCCAGTACCCACCCCAAGGCTTCATGTCGCACGCGGGAAAAGTATAACGGTGGCGCCAACTGTCGGAATAGCGGGTACACTACGTCATTAGTTCTTTTGTTCTCCGCTGAGTGACTGGGCGAAATGTAGTCGGTAGCTCTATTTTCTGTGCACTGTTCTGTTCATTTTCTACACTTAACACTTAAATAGACCGCGTGTTTGTACAAGCTAACCGTTTTTATCAGTGCAAAAATTAAATAAGCATCGGATAGAACACTAAAAAAATGAGAAAGTAATCCAGCACTTAGTATAAGGCACCAGTTTTATCATGAGACACCGAAAGTCTGGTTTTTTTAAGGTGGATAAGACAGTCGACTGAGAGCTCCAAACTAACCAAAAACGTACCAGAGGGAGAACGTACCCGACAGGGCAGGGGCCTTCTACACCCCGGCTCTGATTGATGAGCAAGCGACAAGTGCTACAGAGGGCCTATTCCTCTTTTGAGGTGGGCCCGAAATTGAACAAAAGAATAAACTCAAGAAAAAGCCTTAAGCTTAAAAGAGTTGTAGATACTGATTTTAACGAGGAAGTCACATTCATTAGTTTACAAATAGCCCGTGTAAGTACGCCCATGTCTTGCTTATTTCTCATAGGGTTGTAAGATAGTCACATCATGATGCACATCATCATAAACGCGATCATGATACCTTTCATAGTAAGTAGACTCGCCTCTCTGCCCTCTCTTTTAGAGAGGGCAGAGAAGCGAGTCTCACTCTTAAAAAACCCTGCCCCTCCCCTCCCCCCCTCCCCCCCTCCCCCCCTCCCCCCCCCATGCATCTTAAAGAGTGCCCCCCAGAGTGCCCCTCTCCCCCTAGAAAAAAAGAGCCACATTTTTAAATTATTTTTTAGCAAGCTTTTTTCAGCTTGCTTTTTTTTTCTTTTTTTAAATTTATTTATCCATCAAAATCTCAAGTGACTTATTTTGAAAGCCAACCTAGTAGTCACGTGACCCCCTTAAGTAGGTCACTTCCCGTCACGTGACCTATTTGAATTTCCCGCCAACATGGTGGTCACGTGACCCTCTTAAGTAGGTCACTTCCGGTCACGTGACCTATTTGAATTTCCCGCCCAAAGGTCACGTGACCGGAAGTAGGTCACTTCCGGTCACGTGACCTATTTGAATTTCCCGCCAAAAGGGAGGCCTCTCATTGGCTGCTTTTGAATTTCCCGCCAAAAGGGAGGCCTCTGATTGGCTGCAGGTCGATTGAGTAATAAACAGTACTTAACTATAGTCCCGTTCCGATACATACTATACTACTCTAGTAGATCTAGTTCGGCACACATTGTATAACAACGCCGACAGAAAATCACAATCCCCATTCAGTTATATGAATTACGCCATAAAGCTTTATGATAGACTGCTCAATTTCCCTTTTCTCGATACAGAACATCAATTTTATTTCTCTGGCGCATCTTTTTCCTTTGTATCCTATGGCTCATATCCACTATAGACGACTCTTATATAATCTGGGAGTTTTAGTGTAGCTTGGAGGTGGGTCGTAAATAAGCAAGGCAGTAATTGGAAAAGGTCTAGGGAGTGGTCAATTTCTAACAGCAGGGAAGGGGTTGGTGGATTTGGGGGTGGGGGGGGGGGCACCAACAATTCCAGACCCCTCAAATGGGGGAAGGGACAAAACCAGCGTGTTACTCTAGGTCTAAGAGGTCGGCCTAGATAAACGTAGACCTTGCCTGGTGATTGGGATTTGTACCCCTATTATTTGGTGGAGGGGGATTGGCAAACATATTTTGGCACGCTCGCAGGAAAATCGAAAGGCCACTTGTACAACCGTGATCTGCAGTAACTAACGTGATCTGCAGTAGTTCAGATAACGGCTGACCCTCCAAACGTGATCTGCATCAAAATAACATGATCTGCATCAATTTATGTGATTCAAAAAGCTGTTTTCTGCATCAAAAGAATTCATCCTCTACCTGATACTATCGGTGTCAAAACATGTAGGCATATATGTTGTGTTTGTCTTTGGCTATCTAGAAGTAAATAGTGTTATTCATGCAGAAGGACATGTGGGGTATCTAGGAAGTTTTTTTTGGGTTGTGTCACATAACCCAGGGGCGACCTGGGGCACCTAGGAAGTATGGACCTGTGACTGCTTAACATTGCCCAGGGTCCAGTTGGAGCATTTCTTCTAAATTTCTTCTAAAAATTGTCAAAAGATCTTTTCCTAAAAATGGCCATCTTGGCGAGAAAAGTATTGAAAATTACAAATTTAAGGTAAATTTTTCTAAAAACGGTCAATTTGAGTAGAAAATTGTCTGCTATCGACAAACATCTGCAGATACTGGTTGAGTTGCTGTAGCAGATCACAATATGTTGGTGCAGATCATATTAATTTGATGCAGATCACGGTTGGATGGTCTGCCGTTATC
The DNA here is from genome assembly GCA_947462335.1 of Harmothoe impar. Classification (NCBI taxonomy): domain Eukaryota; kingdom Metazoa; phylum Annelida; class Polychaeta; order Phyllodocida; family Polynoidae; genus Harmothoe; species Harmothoe impar. The sequence continues at coordinate 27,347,544 of OX381710.1, forward strand.
TGCACTACTGCAAATCACGTTAGTTACTGCAGATCACGGTTGTACACCACTCCCTCATACTATGAAGGGTACTATAGGCAGTAGGGGAGGGGGGATGGAGTATTTGGACTATACTGATTTTGCTCATGGAAATGTATGGTCTAAGGCCCCCTAATAATATTATCTACTTTTTCGAATCCTTTAAATATCACGATAACACCTGATCATCTAGATCTAATATACATTAGTAAATATTATGACCCCCCATATCATATGTAGTAACAGTTGTGGGGCGTCCATGACTATGAAGGGGGGTAGACTACTGAGAAGAGAGGACGAAGAGGACCGTGATCATGCCTATATGTGGGGGAGGTGTGGGAGGGAACCCATAGGGGGTGGGGGGGGAGGCAGCGTTGAGCTGGGCGTCTATCAGCAGACCAGCAGGGAAGCACCAACAGGCGTGACCCCAATACATAGAGCTACCATCCACACCGTCTTTACAGGCCAGTCCTCCACCACCCCCACCCCAAAGGTCATAGTCATTGGCACCAGGACCAGCCCTCATTGTCCTAATATGCCTGAAAACACTCCCTAAGTGCTCGACTAGGGCCGGTGTGGGGGCGGTGGGATGGGGATGTCATCCTGCCATCCTGCTATCTGTTAACCCTTTAAGGCTCTGCCTGTATACACACTATTTCCCCCTTTTTTGTATATCTTGAGCCATCTGCACATACAGAAGCGTGGTAGGGGGACCCCAGGGAGGGGACGAGGAGGGGTGGGCAGGACTGGGGTCTCATTCATAAAGTGAAAGGAACGAGAATTGATAATTGCCTGGTTGTATAAAGATTCAAATTGTTGTAAGATTAAGTAAACAGCCAAGTGGTTAGTCCATCTTGCTCTTTATAGAACACGTTTTAATGTGAGTCTCTGACAGTTGTTCAACATGACGTGATAAGTATTTCGCCTAGTCTAAAAATGATTTTTGATGTTTATTGATAATTTGTTTTCCCCTGTATCTTGGTCTTTAAAAATAAATATTTTACGTTTAAACTAGTTACAGGGGAAGCACACTGTTATCAGCTATGCTGGGTGCTTCCATAATCATTATTGACACAAATGTAGTATTAGGCTCAGCCATCCAGATAACAACTTTAACACGTGTGTGATACTTGAATGTCACATTTTTGATTTACGACGATAAACAAACTCGAATTGTTGCTGTACATTTAAACCCTTCCCAAAAAATTATAAATGAAAGGAGTAAGAAATCTAATTCACACCAAAGAAACAAGATTGAAGGTGTAACCCTAAATATGGTCTTCATTTATCCTGATTTCCTGTTGCATTTTGTAATGTAATTTGAGAATGATTTGGCACATTACCCTAATGGAGGTAGACCATCCATATGATAAAAAATGCTGTAAATAAAATGGGTAGGGAGCCATTGATCCACTTGGTATCATCAACCCTGCATAATATAACTATGTTTGGTGAACACTCCCCACAACAAAAATCCCTGAATCGGCCTGAGAGGAGAATGCCTTTATGAATCACTATGTCATTTCACTCCTCTAGATGGTCTACAATATCCCCATATCAACAATAAAAAGAAGTAGGCCCCTGATGGGGGCTAGGATAAGCAGTATACTGATGTCTATAATTATGTACCTGTACACGCCCATGTAACATTGTATATGTAGGCATTTTATGTATATGTATATCAACAAGTGTTGTGAAATCTATCATATTATTCATTTACACGTACAAGTAAGAGTCCCTGTATGACGTGCATGGATCTGCCCACGCCACTAATGTACTATGTATATCATTGGCTTCCGCAGTGGCTTCACCCAACTTCTATCCCAGCAAACTTTAGGTGAACGTCGTGTACATCTGTCCAGAATCGAGACAGAAGCAAATCAGCCAATCCCACCAAGGTATACCAAAGACAACAATCTAATCAAAACCTTTTGTTTTCTTAAATGTATGGTTTTATTAGATCTATATCATGAACTATTTATAAGCTGACTGGCTAACCTCAATGCAAAACAGTAATACTATATGTACTAGTAAGTATATCACGTACATAATCAGGCACCCACTCACTACAGCCCTGAAAACAGTCACCACTCCCTTCCCTCCCCTGCTTGACATGATATGATGGGCGATGTGGCTCAGAGATGTGGTCAGATACGGGCTCGTTGTAGTCCCGACGTCTCTACTTGTGTCGTTAGCTTTTATCTCTTGTATCCTGGGACAATTGATTTCTGGGTGCGATGTGCTTTTATTAGCGGCGTAAATAAGCGTTAGTCCGCCCCCATAGTAACCACCCATTCCCCCTCCGAGCCTTCACCCCTTCTTACCCACCCCCATCCCATAGGGTAATCCGTGGTTTATAGAAATAAGGCGCCAACCATTAAAATTTCTTCTCATCCCGGCGCCGAGCCCTATCGCCCTGACGACGTCGTAAATCGGCCTACTCAGAAGGAAAGGGAAGCTGTAGGGGTTGGCGCCGAGTGTTTTTACCAAGGGGTTTCAGAGATAAGCGGTTGTGGGAACGATGACAAAATTGGTGTGTGCCATTTAGGGAACTGCATATTATAGGGGACTAGCACTGGTATTGCACAGAAAACGGATATCGATACTTTAAAAACTGTATGGGATTGTTTCCTGTGGGGGTTTCTCTTTTTGCCCTCTTTTTGCCCAAAAGGTAAATGACTTAATGTTTCCTTCAATCTGTGTTATAGCCCCGGTTTATAGCCTGACATAGCTTCTCATGCAATCGTATGCAGTACATGTAAATTACCCTATCATAAGCAATAGAGATGCAAAACATGTCGCTACTTTAGTGATGGTTTAAACTTTGGGATGCACGAATTAGCCAGTGCTCTCCTGTGAATTATAGATGATGTGAATTGCTGATTACCCAAAGGGTCAGTATGACTCACAATAATGATAATGAAAAATCATGAAGAAGATGATTGACAACACAGAGAAAAAAAGAAAGAGAGTCATGTCGCTAGGATGAATCTCAGTTGATGGGACTCTCTCCACGACCGATCAACCATAGCGTGCACCGTTTTAAAAAAATCATCCTGGCCCTTGAAATGTTTTCAAAAAACGACTCACTTCCCAGGATCAGGCATTTTAACGAGAGTCAGGCAATGCTGAACCCCTCCTCAGTGGATCCATAATTCTTAAACTGTAACACATTGTAACAATGCCAGACTCTCCTTGCCGAGTCTGGTAATGCTGGACTCCTAGAGAATTTTTTTCAAGATGTATCTTTACCGGTACCCAATCGATATGAAGGGCAATATCAATTAATTAATAATACCATTACATCCTTACCATCAAATATTCACATGAAAATAAAATTAAATCTAACCCCATATTAAATGGACAAGCAAAGAAATACTGGCATGTGATTGACCTAGAATGGAATACAATATTATTCTGACCCCTGCATGACACATTGCACCAAGGTCACTCGAGGTCTCCCCAAAAGGCATTGATTTTAAAAGTCATTCTGACTTCAGGACTCTGGAGAATTATAAGGAGTACTTGGGCCGGCCCACAAGTCACAGCTCCTCTCACCAGGGGGCAACGATTTCGACGCATGCGTGCTCGCCATTTCTAAAATTAGAATTTGTTTCCCTACATTGACCTTCTTCCCTGGCACGGGTGGGGGCGGAGTTGCGCCTCTATCAAATGGCATTTGCATGATGAAATACTGTATGAGCTCAGAGCAAGATAAAACGATCGGCTTCTGGTTGCTATATCTCATGTTAAGTCTATTCATGTGGCGCAATGATACCCAATAGGCAACATGTAATAAGGTAACACCAACACATGCATCTCTACTGCAACCGTATCCTTAAATAGTGCACAGGCATTCAGATTGGAGTATCAGTGAAATATGAAATAATTTCCGGAGACATGCTTTATATCAGGTTTTATGGAGAAGGCGTCGGCAGGCTTCTAGAGTATCTTCTCTGCTTATACCTTATCGGGGCTCTTTTGATGTCAAAGGGAATCCCTATACAGACGCTGTAAATGTACTTGCACCTCCTTCTCCTCTGACATCCCTCTGCTGCCCTCTCATCTCCATTTAGGTTGACATATATCTTATGCCTAACTTGACCATACTAAAACGATATGTACATTAAAATGTAATATCGAAATCCAGATAGGTAATAGGGCATACACAATCTTTTCGCATGGTGGTTATTTATGGATAAACATCATACTAGCCATACTAAAATTGAGTACGGTGAGCAGCTTTAGATGCCATGCTGCTTCAATTACTTCTGGACAATTTCAGTGTGAGTATACTGCATGCACACATCTAACTTCGACATTTCCAGGGCAACTTAAATTTGCAGAGGCATTATTTATTCTAACATTTGTTTCTGCTTTATTTTTACACTATCAGAGATCACGGCTATTTCTATTAACATTAATTAAACTAGTGTCAGGGTTTCATAGTAAAGTATACAATGTTATTAGTTGCCACAGAATGTGTTTATCTAATTGTTTACTTTTGCGATGGATAATAAGTCACGGTCTTATGTTAAGATTCTACATTTTCTGTTGTCAGACCTGTTGATATCCTTTCAGGCAGAGCGCTGTAGATCGTATGGCCTCCCACAGAACCGATCTGGAAAAAGTGCTACACTAACAGGTTTATGTCGACAGTGTGGCTTCATGCAGGACTATAAAGGTTTTGCATTTCTATGTCTCTTGTCTTAAGACACCTGATATGTGATCAATCCGATTTGTATGTTCACTGAGAACCTTTCTTTTTATCAAAAGAATGGATTCAATTATTCCCTTAGAAGCCATTCTGTATATTCAAAGTAAGGTTATACTAGCGATTCTAACCCATAGGGTGTCTTTTTGTGGACGCCAGACTCCCTAGTTCCGGAACATCCAAGATGGGATATCTGAGGTAATGCCTACTGGGAAAAGTACAAATGGGTAATCGTAACTTTCAAAACTAAAGTTTACTCTTGCTAAAAACACCCTCTGCCTCCGGATGGTGATTCATAAGTTTCTACGACACAGAGAGTCATTTTACTGCTACGACCATTGATGATCGTCCAGGGGTCACTTTATACTATTCTTACGACACCTGTTGAACAGTTGTAAGAGTGGAGAAAAACAACCACATATACGACTAGCTTATCTCATAAACCAGCGTAGAATCGTATAATGCTGTCATACAAAAAAAGGGGTGCATTTCATAGTGGTTGTAAGGGGGAAAATGCCCATTGCACAACAGACGGCTGAGACAGCCTCTAAAGTCATCTCAGCCATCCAAAAGAATCGTTAATAATGGTTTGTTTTGTACCAAAGCAAGATGTTATGTATAATATTGAGATGTAGATTACCTTATGAGAATGAGTGCCTCATAGATTCACAATATTACCCTTTTTTGAAATCATCATTTAACAAGTTACCCCTAAATCGTAGTAATGCTAATGCAGTGTGATGATAATTATTACTCTATATTCTAGATTGATAGAGTCTTGCCGCAGTCATTTAAACGACACCTGGTGCAAATGACTGTTATCTCACTAAACATTGAGTGGGCACTGTGCTGCCTGCACTGGGAGCCGATTCATAAGTTTCTACGACACAGAGGGTCATTTTACTGCTACGACCATTGCTGATCCTCCAGAGGTCATTTTATGCTATTCTTACAACACTTGTTGAATAGTTGTAAGGGTGGAGAAAAATAACCACACATACGACCAGCTTATCTCATACGACCAGCTTATCTCAAGAAAATTGTAGAATGCTGTCGTACAAAAAAAGGGGTGCATTTCAAAAGAAAATCATAGCAAATTTCCCATCTGCCCTATTGTACAGAATACCTGTATAATCATGGTGGTTGTAAGGGTGAAAATGCCCATTGCACAACAGACGGCTGAGACAGCCTCTAAAGTCATCTCAGCCATCCAAAGAATAATGGTTTGTTTTGTACAAAACCAAGATGTGATGACTGATATTGACATGTGAATTACCTTGGAAGAAAGAGTGCCTCATAAATTCACAATATTACCCATTTTTTGAAAATCATTATTTAATAATTTACCCCTAAGTCGTAGACGTAGTGTTTGTTATATTCTTATGTCCTTCTACAATACAGTAATTTATTTTTAGATTACTTATTGTTACAACCTCATTTTACTGGGGGTCGATTCATAAGTTTCTACGACACAGAGAGCTATTTTACTGCTACGACCATTACTAATCGTCCAGGTGTCATTTTATGCCATACCTACGACATCTGTATATCAGTTGTAAAGGTGGAGAAAAATAACCACACTTACGACCAGCTTATCTCATACGACTAGCTTATCTCAAGAAAATCGTAGAATGCTGTCGTACAAAAAAAAGGGTGCATTTCAAAAGAAAATTGTAGCAAATTTTCAATCTACCTGATCGTACAGAATACCTGTAAAAGGTGGTTTTAAGGGCAAAAAATGCCCATTGCACAACAGATGGCTGAGACAGCCTCTGAAGTCATCTCAGCCATTTAAAAAATCTTTAATAATGGTTTATTTTGTACCAAACCAAGCTGTAATAAATCATAATGATATATAGACTGCCCTGTAAGAATGAGTGCCTCATAAATTCATTATATCATACATTTTTTGAAAATCATATTTCAACTATTTCCTACTGAATCGTAGTGTGGGTAATGTTCTAATGTACTCTGTAATACAAAATTATATTTTTAGCATAATTACTTTTACAAAAACTTTCTAAAAGCTAGTCATACGATTGAGTAAAGGAAATATGTCCTATGATTACCATTGTGAAATGCACTATATTTTTCTGTACTACTGCCTTGTACGACTCCTTGACTACAACCAGTAGAAAAAAAGTATTTGCTCTCTTTTCCCTACAGACATGATTTTTTGTGGTCGTAGCATTATTGAGCTATCGTATATTGTTATGAATCGAGCCCCTGGGTAGTGGTATGATTATGTTATGAACCTGTGTTCTAAGATTTCATTGTGAAATGATATCAAATTATTTGTACCACAGTCTTGGATTATTCCTTGACTACTACCAATAGAAAATTAGGATTTGCTCTCTTTTCCCGACAGACATGTTATTTTGTGGTCGTAGCCTTTCTGAGCTGTCGTACATTGTTATGAATTGACCCCCTGATGTTGTTGGAGCTCCTAACCTTCATCTCCATCCACAGTTACAGAATACGAACAAATGTTAGCCAATCAGAACTATAGGCAATCAGATGCACACGGTACCTCAAACTGCTGGCCTTTGTGGCCTGAGCAGAGGGTAAAATAGGGCTGGCACATCTGTGGAGGAGGGGTAAGAAGGAGTGTAGTATCAGCGACGTTACTAAAGTAATGCCCCTACTCCTTGTTAGCGGTTTTATTCATGCTGCACCATAGCCGTTGCATTCTTTATAAGAGCCCAGCTAAATATGAGGTGGAAAGGACTAGAGAGAAGGCGGGACATTATCACGTCGGAATTCGTCTCGCAGAAAATAATCAGTGTAGAGATATAAATTTCACCTTGGAAACACGCTTATGGTGAAGATCGAGCAAAAGGATCAGCAAAACAGCAATCCATCACTTTAGTAGATGAGGCCAGGGGTCTAATTCATAAATTTCAAGGATAACATTGTGTTGATATGGGGAGTTTGCAGACCATCTAGAGAAGCAAATGACTATGTAATTCATGAAGACATTTTCCTCTGGGGCTAATTCAGGGGTTATTTGTACTTGGGGAGTATTCACCAAACATAGTTATGCAGGGTTGATGATACCAAGTGGACCAACGGCTTATTTACAGTGTTTTCTTACATATTGATGGTCTACCCTCATTAGGCTGATATGCAGAATGATCCTCAAAATACATCGGGAAATGCAACAGGAAATCAAGAAGGAGAATAATTGAAGATCACATTTGAGGGTTTATGAATTAAACCCCAGTCTTTTAGTTTTTGCAGTTGATAAAACATATTGTTCATAGTAGGTGTTAGAAATAACCCCCCACCCTACCCCAAAGAAAATCATCATTGAAGCCTTAGCACAGACCAGTACCATTGCTTCACCGTTTATTTTAGGGTCACCTCATTCTTAGATTCACTTGAATTATATTAATGTGAATCACAGTATCAATGTCTCACTTTATATCCAGAGTTGTTGGTTGTACTCCCGGTCGGGCCACTTTTTTCATTGCTTCATACACATTCCTAAGAAAAGGGCTTAATCTAAACTGGTTAAAGAAGTTGTATTAAACTATGCAATTCAAATACTGGGATACCTGATAAGAATGTTTATTACACAGGCAAAACCCTTTTGAATGATGTCTGTTACCGGATTATGAGATATTATGGATTTGAGCCCAGTCTGACTGTATCTAAATGGAGAACTTCTCTATGCTTTAGGCCCATAACCATAGGGTCATCTTGTGGTGAGAGGTTATTTGCTAGCTCATTTGTTGATTGTTAATCATGTACTAATCAGGATTATACCATGTAAAGGTCGGAGAGTTTACCCTCTGAATTTACATTAAGAACGTACATGCAGCTGCCTCAACCACCATAGCCCTGGAGTGGTCATCACCTTTTAGCTAAAGGAAAAGGTCGTCGCTAGGGTCGATTCACCACTTTCGGATGCTCGTTAATTGGCAGTTAAAATGTGACCCCTTTTCTCTGGGATACAACTCTGTTAGTACAGCACATAGAACTATTCTAAGGACATGTATGGAGACGGGGTACTCGGTACATTATTCAACCAATAGTTAATGTAGTTCTATGCCTTTTTGAATGAAATATCTGTTATCAAAGTTGGGGAATTTAATGTCTCAATTTCACCTGATGTCGGACACTTTGGAATTCCTTTTTTATTTTGAATTAATAGTGATTAACCTGTCTTACTATTATGGCAAGCATAATATAATTTATCAAGGGTTGAGTTATTTTTAAAGACCTTTAGAACATCTTCATCTAAAACATGTTTTTAACACTATTGAACCTGCCCATATAGGAAATCTATAAATACTCCCTTCATATTAAGAAAACCTGATGTTCTCTGGTCTATGGAATATGAGGATGTATATTAAGTAACAGGGATTTTGTATATTTTCCTGACAGAGCAATTTCTTTGATTCCTCCATATTTGTGGCAAAAAGAAAACTTCATCGATAGTGCTGTCCGTCTCAAGGTGAAATTCTATCATATATTTGAAAAGTCTGCAAACATTTATTTTGGAGATTATTATTGTTTTTTTGCTATGCTCTACTTCGTAATACATATACCTTTCTGTCTGGTTATGTTGCCTGGGTGTAGATATAACAGCAAGATTTAGTATGACAGCACCATGTCCAAAATGAGGTGCCATGTAACTCAAGGCATGAGGCATCAACTCCGCATCACAAAACAGGCCTACTTCAGGGCATGTTCAGACACAAATACTACTCACTTGCATACATGCCCTTGTCTTTATTGGGAAGAAAAAACTTCGATTTTACTATGATACTCATATTTAGGGTATAGAACCTACTATAATTATATTATGATTTTTATTGGTAAAAGTGTCCGACTTAAGGTGTGTGTCCGTCTCATGGTGAATCTACCCTATATATATGGGGCCACCACGGAAAATTTGAACCTTGCAGTTGCTGGGCGGGTGGGATAGTTTTCATTTAATGCTCGCACTATGATCCGCCTACTTCTAGTACTCCCTTATTCTTGAACCGGCTGCATGGCCACTATGCATTTTAAATTATTTCAGTAATGCCATGGCGCTTTGAAGCTTTATACTGCTAGTATGAAAAATGACTGTTATCTCAGGAAACATTTGCGTGGGCACTGCACTGTCTTTCCAGACGTCATTAGCGCTCCCATCCTTCTTCCACGCTTCCCGAAATGATGAAATTCCTCCAGTTCATTTCAGCCAATCAATGAACACAAACACAAAACATGAATAAATCAAAATTGGCCAATTATACACACATGATATTACTGCTGGGCTTAAAGCTTGCCACAAGCAGTGAGTAAAGAGCGGGTCAGCTTGTTTGAAGAGACGAGGACTGTAGTGCTGCAAAGCTGCTAAATTGAAGCACCTACGCTATGTCTGTTTTATTCATGCTGTACCTTATCCCCTTATATCTGGTATTATTCAGAAGAGGTCCTCTGAATGCTGGATGGAAAAGGTCAGGACAGAAATGATAAGTTATAATCAGTGCAGAGAATTAAGAGACTTTGTCCTGGAAACAATACTGTTATAAGTATAGCTTTATATCATGGGACACTACAAGGAAGATGATCCTGGGACGTACATGTATACATGTATCTCCAAACATTATGAGTATACATATCTATATGCATATTCATATTCTCCACAACAACGATGGTCGCCAAGATACATTCCCATTTGCCTTGGAATTGTATATTCTGAAACATGACTATATATGTCTGACCTTCACCATGTTATAGGAATCTAGTTACCAGACTACACACTAGCTGCATAGATAGTCGAGTGCATTAACACGTTTCTTAGCCACCGTCAGTCCCATCTCGCAATGCTGAATCTAATGCACCGGTAATGCAAATCCTCTGAGGTGTGTCATCTCATACATTTCGGAACGACAGCAAATTTTACTAAGCTTTCAACATAATATTTTGTGAGACTGTATGAGAAGCTGCCATGGAGCCGCTTGTTGTTTGTTCCCTCGCCTATCTCCTCCCTATTTGTATGCATGACTCCTCATCTCTGTCTGCTCATATCTATGCCTGCCTGCGTCCCACCCAAAACTCTCTCTATAAGCTCAGCCATTAGACATCATTGTATTACAGTCTGATACAATCACATCATCAAAATAAATCAGGTCCAAGGATATTATGCAAATTTGATGCTGTATAGCTCATTTGAATATACATTGCCTTACTCGTATTGGGTTGCTCTAACATATTATTTATTAGCAACAAAGTACAACCGCTATATATGTGCTTGAGTTTTAGCCTATGTGAGGTCAATCTTTGAGGCTATATTTGATAATAGTAATAAGCTGATTAAATCTATTTAAAAATATTAACTATGAGTAGTTTTTCATAACAAAAAAGATGGTAGCAGAACTACAGTGTATAAATTTAGTCAGATTTGGGGTGAAAATAGGGTTACCATGGCAATCGAATGACTCAAATGAAGCATTTTTGTTAATTCTGGTTGCCATGGCTACCAAAAAGGAACATTTCTTTACAACTTTTCTGGGGGGAACAGAATGACCTTGGACTATATCTTTCAGATGCATTTTGTTTTATATCAATCTTAGCCCCCAATCCTGAAATATTGTTCATATACTTTGAAATTGAATGTGGCATAACTATAAGTAGTTTTTCATAACAAAAAAGATGCATGGTGGCTTAAGAATGTCCCATTATAACGTCATAACTTATTTATCAATGTAAGTAGCATTAAGTAGTTTTTCAAAATTTCCATCAAATTATCACCACTAAGATTGCCCTTCCCTCACTTCCAGTTCGTATATCTTCAAAATTCCTTCAGATTTAGAAAGCTCGGGTCATTCCTTGAAGGCCAGATACAGCACAAATCAAGTGCTATAGTTACAGACAACCCGATGCCTATATAAGGCAAACCATTTGTCTGGGAACACACTCACTGCATTGGAGACAATGAAACCATAAAGATGCACAAGTTATCCGGTATCAACACCATCCATGACCACTTACCAATTTTGCCCACTATAATCTTAAGGTAGTCATTAAAGGAGCTTAAAAAAATAAACAGGAGGGGGGGGGGGTGGATAGCCTAATATAGGCAAACCAGCAGGAAAATGAAACAGATTTAGAGATACTGGGATAAGTTTAACTAAATTCATGAATGATGGTCCTCTCATGTTTCATATTATGGCGGAGCATATTATATTTCCTTCTAGGAACACACCTAGTGGTGGCAGGTGATATTGCCTACAGTAGAAGGATGCAGGCCGGAAATCTATAGGTTGATTTATGGTGTGGACCCAACAAATGTCAACACTAGTCCATCATCTCATTAGGCCCGACTGTCGACCTTATACAACCCTTTGTATTTCATCAAATTACTTTTCTACATAGCGTCCTTTTGATGTTTAGCAGCTCTCATCACCTCGACACATTGACTTCCACGAACTCTTTCATCTGTAGATATGTCATTGCCAGGATATTACTCAAATTGGGTAGATTCAAAAACCTTCTATTAGAAGCTAGCTTATTACTGGGGAAAAGAAACCTGGAAAGCTAGAAAATGGTGGATCACGTGTTTATAGGGACCTCAGTGACTGAGTCAGGATGTCACTGGCTAGAGCTGGGTTAGGTTAATTCGCTGTGGCGATTGCATTGGACCCGGCAGACTAAAGGTTCTGGTAGGTGAACGGCAGAAAGCCGCAGGTATGCTAGCTGATACGGTCCCTAGCTGTTGCCTAGAGATAATGGTAAACATATAGACTGGAGTCACCCCCGCCCTAACGAAGTAGGTTCAGCTAAAAGGGAAATCAATGCATAGATGAGATAATCACAATAATTCCTTCCCCTATTTCCTTCCCCTATTTCCTATTTCAGAGGAAAAGAGTGAGCATCAGCCTGACTGTGGATATTGTTCTAAAAAATAACAATGTCTCCAGGGTCGGTTTCTATAACGACAGTCAGTCAAAAGCCATTGCTGGAATGTCCTTATATGATTCTGTAATCTCCATTCCATCATTCCAAAATCTTAAGGGGATATAGTAGCCTAATGATGGACTCTCTTCCAAGAGAGCAAATGCTGGACTCTTGCTGGCCTGAAAGAGAGGATGATAATGCTGTGAAGCAACATCTAATATGTTCCCTCCATATAGTCCGCGGTCTATGGAGCAGCTTGTCCTGTGCTACACCTTCAGCTCTTGTCAAACACACCTGCTCAGTTATTTTTAGACGCGATGGAGTAGTTGGTTTCTAGGGTCTTCATTCGTAACTACCAGCACATAGCTTATATTAGGTTATTTGGCAAGTTTTATGCTCATGAGCAAACTTTGCTTGCGGTTAGAGAACAGTAAAGATGTTATTGATTAGTTGAGAATGAACGGTTAGTGTTCATAAAATCACAATTATTCTCATACTAATGATATGGCAGTGCATGTATATGTATCTGGTCGGTAAGAGTGACATGGTGTTTTGGTAAGTGACATAGACTGGACTTCAGATCAGACAGGGCGTTTACTGAAGAAGGACAGTGAATTAACTTTGGATGTTCCACATACATACTTTTTTGTTCATACTTTATTTGAAAAAGAGAGGTGGTAAATGAACCCTTTATTTCTTTGGGATGAATGTACAGTTAATTATAATTACGGATTCCAATAGTTCAGTTATGGCTGTGTCTCACGACCTTGGGCCAATGTTTTTGTCTCTGACTGGGTGCCAGCTCTGACCGGGTGCCAGCTCTGACCGGGTGCCAGCTCTGACCGGCCTGAATAAAATCGGGTTATTTAGGGCAGATGTAGATAGAATTTGTCTGAAAAGGCTAATGGATGTTATAACGCTCTAAACTAGTCATTAGTTGTCCATTTTTATCATCATCTGCCCTAAATAACCCGTTTGTATTCAGGCCGGTCAGAGCTGGCACCCGGTCAGAGCTGGCACCCGGTCAGAGCTGGCACCCAGTCAGAGACAAAAACATTGGCCCAAGGTCGTGAGACACAGCCTTATAAAAGCTTTCGCTGCAAACAGCCTAATGAAAGCAGGGGCGTATTACACTAACTCTCACTTGAAACTAATTCCACCGATGATTGAAAATAGCGAAGAAGAGACAATTAACAAAGAAATTCCTCGTTCTGCGCCCTGTTCTATTCTCCTCAGATAGATCAACACATTAATATCACATGTACCCATGTGATCTAGCTCAATTCTAGTCAATATCTGTGGTAGCGGTTAAGTGAAAATGAGTTAAATAGTTCAAAATGTTATACTCCTAATGTTTGCTTACTTTGCAAAGGAAGCCTTTGCCTTCTTTGTAAAAAGGGGGAGATTTCCTGTCAGGAAATGTCGGTTTTAAGCTAAATCCCCTAAATTTGGTCCCCAATCCTCTTTTAAAACTGCATGAGACCCCTTTTAGCCTATTACCAGATGGATCCACCGCTGAAACCAGGGACCATTCTACCTTGTCACCTCATGCTCAGAGTATAATCCTATTTCGCGGCACGCTCTTAATCGTATCACAACCTTTCAGCACTGTGTCCTGCATTGAGATAAGGCGCATCAAAATGGCATCACATTCTGTTGGAGAATATAGCATGTGTCCCGAATGTTGCTCATGGGCTGGTCAAACTAAGAGTGAGCTGCTCCCAAAAGGGCAGCCTTACTGTTTCTTATTGAGGCCCTCTTTAGACCCGAGTCGCCCCTCCTATATCACACCCATTACGTTTTCCTTGGAGACAGGGTCTTTTGCTGCTCAGAGAAGCTCCAATGGGAGGACAGCCTTTCAGAGCCATCCGCGACGGTGGCGCCACCATTGGGGAGATGGATGTGTTGTTGGAGCAGCTCACCCTCCTAGGGCCATCACCAAAGTCAAACCACTCGGAGCCATTACAGTCACCCTCTGCCCCCTGTAACTCTTTAATACTGAAAGAGGTGGCAACGTGAAAAGCAACAGCTTTAACAGAGCTGGTGCTTCGAAAGGGTAGGACACCTGTAGCGCATATACACACAATAATCCATTGTAAAACAACATGTCTATATTGTATTGTTTTACAATTTTATAAATGATATAGATGAGGAAATGTCTGATCGAATAATGATGCTAAAAGGTTTTTTACCCATCCTCTTAACCTATGACTTATACATATTGACTATTCTCTACAATGCATCCTATGTGTTAGTTTTATCTCAGACACTAACACTGACTCAAATATAAAGCTATAAATGTAAATAAAGGAAAGGGCGTTGCCGACCTTGTTTCGAGATTGTGGATACACAGTAATATCCACATTTATGCTAGAGCTCACCTTTTGAAAAACGTATAACATTGTAGTGAGTAATTGTGGTTCCCTTAATGCATTGATAAAACAGTCATTGCCGTTAAAATGTGAAGAACTATGTTCTGTTATTAGGTAAAAGTTGATGGCAAACAAGGGAGACACATTATGGGTTGACAACAAAAATAACATAATAAGAGCATCAACGTATTATTTCCTCCTCAGGGATTGCCATCTAAAGCTTGAAGCATTTCATTTTTCATGGGAATATGTAAGAGAACAATATGTAAGAGAACAAAGATAGATACTGAACCTTTTGTGTACACGTTTTACATGTCTACTGCCAATGGTCCTCCAAGGGATGCAAATAGAATTAAAATGTTCATTTTTCAATGAGAGTTCATTTTGGATATCAATATCTGGGTTTTCTGATGATCGCTGACGATCTACCAAGGCGAAATTGAAGATTCGTTTTACATTTATTCTGTAGATATAACAATGATTAGTCAATAAACTTCTGGTAACCCACACACACGCCCTGACAAATTCCTGGACCAAAATCAGTCTATGGGATGGACAACTGTAGTGTAGAGCAAGACATACTCACTCATTGAGATAATAAAGGAAGGCAGGTATTGGTAATGGAGGAATCTATGTCTCCAATGGAGCACGGTAAGCATTATTGCATGAAAATAGAGAAATGTGCATCGCCATGGCACCCATCAGGCAAACAGTTTATAAATGTTCTACCCTTGTTTCTGTATGAAGGTCTCTTTACAGACAGAACGCGCGCATTACTCAGTACTCATGCATAAGGCACAGCTATGTCTAAATGTTTGTGTATGCACATCTTCCACAGTGTTCTAGAATTTGACTTGTGGTTACCATTACGACAGTTGCAATAATTTCCATAAATTCAGAATGGGCAATGTGTATTTGCTGCAAGATGGGACGAACTGAATTAGGTGCCTTGACATTTTGTATACCTTGCGTAACATCAAGATGTATATCGCGCGTACACGAACACCCTTCGCTTTGTTTAAGCTGGGACTCTTCAGACAGAGCCTGTATTGATGACCCACGTCATTAGACTATTCAATAACTTGTGTGATCAGTTTAAAAAAAAGAGAAAAATAAGAAAATGAGAGTGGGGTTTGGGGGCAGAGCCCCCGATATATACTTGCTGCTTTATTTGCCCGCCGGCTGTCACGGTTGTGCAAGAACAGACCCATCAAATTACGGATGCTTTTCACTTTGTTTAAGCAAGGACTGGTTGTGCAGACTGCATCGATGCACGGTATCCAAATTGTCAAGGCATCCAGTTCCGTTTGTCCCACCATGCGCATGGGTATTTGCTCAACCAACTTTAGTATGGTACTACTCATGAGATGACTTTAGATGAATACCAACTAGACAGTTTTTTTTCTTACTGGCTTCATAGGCGAAACACATAATATTATTAAGTGATCCATATATCTAAAGGATATCCCAATGATCATAACATTCAGCCATCGTTAGAATTAACTGTTTAAAACGACAATGTCCATGAATAATCATAATCGACATATGTTGCTTAAATAATAGAACCAAATGATTTCGCATCGTATCTCACAATTATTAGTAGAACCCTAATGTCAATAGACTGGTCATCAATCATTACTCCATGTTATGGCAATAAAAACCAGGAGAAACTTACTGTGGTATTTATACTGACATTTGTCTGATTGTTTCTATGTTAATTGTTGAAAAGGTCAATGTTCAGACGTACAACCTTGTCGTCCTTAGGGAGTGGGGTCATTTTTTAACAACATGGGGGGGGGGGGTCGATTTTCATGCAAGCGGGTCAGAATAATTTTAGTCCCCCCAGGCGCGGTCGACCCATTAAATTGAACTATAGTAACGCACTGGTTTCTTTTTCGCTGAAAAGGGGAGCAATTTTATTGGGACCCCTCCTGAGGGGGTGGAACCAAATTATTTTGGTCCCCTCCTTCAAGGGGTCCAAATCTTCCCCCCCCCAATCCTCCAACCTCCCTGTTGTTAAAAAATGACCACTCCCTTAGCACAAAAAGTATGCTGACAAATGACTATAGTCAAAAACTTTTCGTTTTTATCAGTAATTGCATAATTATACAGGCGTCAGACGTGGATATGTGAATATTATTCTCTTTAGTTAAGCTGAGATTCCACTGTCCTGGCTATTATCACTGTACTGCTGCATCCATAAGTTGGCATGATTAGTTAACAGTACTGAATTATCTGATTATGACAGAGGCACTGTTATGAGAAAGAAAAACATGTCAAATTGATTGATAATGCAGAACCTGGTCGTAGTGGGTCTATACCTGGCAGGTTTCATTAATTGTCAGCCGATTTACAGGATAATTGGAGCCGTAACATTTCATCAAATGGAAACATAAACCCTTAAAGCTGGAACTCCATTATCCGATTTTCTCATCATTATAAAGAGGAAAACGACATCTATTATAAGGAACCGTGCCAGAGTGCTGTCCCAGATAGCTAGAAACAACCCAGATTCGACCAGAGAGGACAAACTACTTTGCCTACAGAATAAGCAATTCGTGGGTCACTAGAACTTGAGTGCTATCAAGATTGCAGGTTACTTTTAAAAGTACCATTTGCTTATGCTTATTCCTATTTTGGTGTTCCCATACTATCGTAATCTTACTTATGTATACCCATGATGATAAAGTAATTCAAATGTAACACATACATTCAAATGTGATTTTAGCCGGCGATCCACCGGCCAATTGAATTGTGTTTGTAGCCCGTTTTGAAGTGCTTTATCTGGGTAAATCATTGTTATTAGGAATGCAACATGCATATGCTACACTGATAAAATGAAGGGATCCAAACTTGTCAAAAGGTTGTCTTATAAGAAGAGTTTAGGGTCTTTAAAGTGACGGTCATAAAATAAACAAGTTAAAGGTTGTTTATTTGATGAACTGTCCGGTTACCATCCCACAAGACAAGACTAGGGTCATCTAACTGACAATGTTAGCCCAGGCAGTGGCCCACTCCAAGTGACAAGTCTAAGGTCGTCAAATTGACAACCCAGAATAGTTAACCCTTTATTGGCTGCAAACTGCTTTAACTCTTCCTTTACCAGGCTCCACATAAAAACACCCATCCCAAGACCAGATTTTTTCAGATGTTTTTCAAATGGGATATTGTGATTTAGGGGATGGTCTAACCTTTTAGAAACTGAAAGAATTTTGTAATTATTCAAACTAGAAGTACACCTATGACAAATGAACAATGTTGAATAACCAGAAAGTAAGATACCCAAATCGCCCTAAATGTTCCAATTAGTGAGATAAAGCCCTATTTGAAATAAAATATAGCTTATTTTAGTGTATATGTTGCCATTGGAACTTACATTTAGGCCAGAATGCATCAAAATAGACCTTAACTTTTGGTACCATCCTTTTCAGCATGAAAAATTGGACAAAACCATTTTTCACTCAAAAAACTATTTTGTTTGACTTTTTTTTTCGATTTTTGCCTTAAATATTGCTCAAATCATATTGAAAATGAGTTAAATATCATCCAAGTTGAGATGCCCAGCATTTCTGAAATATTAGATGTATGTATAAGTGGATTAAGATATGCAGAGACAATATGCCATAGACTACTGTCAGAAAAAATTGTGGGATTCTACCAACTTTAAGACAAACCACAGGGGGTCAAAAATCGGCAAAAAATCGGCAATTAACTCGCATTAATGCGTGTACGGTCCTGTACAGTAAACTCGCAATAATGCGTGTACGGTAGAGGAAGGGTTAAATGTGCTTGAATCCCTTTGTCAGCATGATGCATGAATGTAGCCCTGGTGAGTCTATTCGCCAAGCCTGCATTCATGCACTTTTGGAAATGAATCAACAGTTGGGCGAGTATAGTTGCCAAGGCTGAATTCATGTATTATGATCACATAGAGCATAGCACCTTAAAGCACTATGCACCCCTTAGAGGGTTAACCTGTGCACTATAACCTCTACTTCACTGCAGGTGGAGCTAACTGGGTTCTGCCTAGGCATAATTGTTGTCCATGTCTGTCTATATTTCTGAGGTTTATAATAGCTAATTCATACAAACATAGAGGTGTGTAGGTTAGGGGAATTCCTGCCATATCCCCAAGTCTATATTGAGAGTATTTCTACCCTTAAGTTACAGACTGCTTACACATATGTGGATGTCATACCAATGGGAGTTTTCTTGCAGCTATTGTACCATAGAAATAACCAGAAAAGAGGTGTCTGTGCCTTACGCATATTTGTTTTGTCTCAATTATATCAAAACATTGATTCCTTTACCTTTTCTAGCATCCCTAATAGATAAATCTCAGGATTCTCCATAACATGAATGTGTATTCCCATAAATATGATTAAAATTAACATAGAAATTATGCAATTCATTCCCCAACTTTATTCAGAGTGCATGTTATACTGATGCCACCTACAGGGAAAATCCTAAATCAGACCCTGGTTGACGAGTCTAGGGCTGGTATGAGTCAGGTTTTGGGCTGGCACATACCAAGTGTATCTTCTATCTGACAACTACAGCTAGAGGACCCACTCTCTTGTCACTTAGAAGAGTCTGCAGACGAGTTTACTTTTTGAGTGTAGGTGTAATGCATTACCTTGTCATTATACAATTTACTCAAATAAAAAACGCCAGTAAACTCCATTCCATCGGCCAGTGGACGGTCGGCTTTAGTAATTCCTAACTCTAAAGCTGGGGCTCCACTACCCGATTTTTTTGGCAATTCTCACGATCCGATCATACAGGTTTGTACAGTTTGATCAGGTAAAACAAATGCTTATTTACTGCGTTAAACTCGGCCCATTAAATCGATGTGGAGAGGGGATATGTTTATATTTACATTTCACCATAGGTATATATATACAGTTTGATCTGATATAAACACTGGCCTAGAGGTCGCACTGTTGAGAGAAATAAAAATCTAACCAGTTTGATATGAGATCGGGAGCCAAAATCGGCCTCAGATGCAAAATCGGGACCTAAATCGGGACAAAGATCTTGTTTGTATAGCCTTAGCAAGTCTATTTTCCACCTATTTATAAACAAAAACACTATTTGTAAACAAAGACCTATGGCAGGATCTGCAGTAACCCCTGTGTGCTGTATATAATAGTTATGGTATATAACTGAGTCTGATTCGTGAGAATAGCCCCGATTTGAGAGAGAAATCGGTTAGTGGAGCCCCAGCTTAAACAGAGTCGTGATAATCCTAAAGCTCCGATAGCAGACGACATGGGCGCGCATTTCCCGCGCAGACTCGCAGTGGGTGACATGTTGTTCATGATAATCTGATTATTAAAGGATCGTTTGGATTAAATTCACGGCCGTCAGGCTGAATCCTGTTTGTTTGTGATTAAATCGCTGAAAAGCACCTGACGCCGGAACGTTGTGTGTGTCTTGGTTGTCATCAAGATGACAGAGATGTCAGAGCGCAGCTGCAAGTACTGGAAATGAGGCCATAGTTTCAAAGAGGGAACTAGGGCAACAAAGAAAGCAGATTGCACAGGGAACAATACAGATATATATATAAGCACAGCCATGGAACCATAACCCATATATTCAAATTAAATTTCAAAGGATTTAGTCCCAATGCAAACTAAAATGTAAAGTGATTCTCATTTTGAAAAAGAATCCTGTCAATCTGGCAACACAGGCAGAACAGTTTGTAACATGTATCTCATATGGCATGGTGCATAATGTAGAAGACGTAAAGGTAGTGTGGGGATACAGGTTTAGGGAGTGTGGGAATAAAGCAGTAAGGTGTGGGGATGTAGGGGAGTGAGGGATCAGGGAAGTGAGGGAGTAGAGGAGGAGAGGGAGTAGGGGAGGGAAGGCATATATGAGTGAGGTAGTAGCGAGTGAGGGAGTCGGGAAATGAGGGAGTAGAGGAGTGAGGGAAAATGATATTAGTTATTAGTATGGGAAGTTGAGTGTGAGGAGTGAGGGATAGGCTAAGGGCAATAGAGGATTGACGCACAAACTCCCCTACACTGATATTCCTAGGCTCCCTATACAACCAATCTCTCAGTCACTAGTGCCTAACTTAGTTAGTCATTTTTTGTCTCCCTATACGACTAACCTAGGTAAGTTATTATTGTCAGGTTGGTCAGTACTGACCAACCCACCTTAGTCTTTTAATTTCCAGGGGCAGCCACTGAGTGGCGATCAATGTATCTTACAGGTGGCCCCCAACTAGTACTATACAAATACAACACACCAATGATGAACCTAGGTTAGCCACTACTGACTGACCCCTCAGTCATTTTTGAATATAACTTTGCCATTATGACTAACACACATATGACGAACCTTGTACAGTCTGTACTGACTAACCCTTTCAATCTATAGATTTTCTGTATACTCTCTCAATCCCCTGCTCCCTCACACTCCTACTCCTTCACTCCCCTACAGGCTCGCTCCCCAATGCCATCACTCTCCTATTCCCCTATTACACCACTCCCTCACTTCCTTACTCCCTCAATACCCTACAACACTTCTCTCCTTACTTTGCTACTCCCTCACGACCTAGACCCTCACTCCCCCACGCAACTGCTCCCCATTTCCATAGATCCCTCACTCCCTACATCTTTTACCCTATCAATTCCCTATACTCTGGAGGAAAGCTATTGGCTGCTCCCATCTCCAAAGGCTGCTATGCATTTCGACTAAAATCCAGCTCTCCTAAAGGGTTTATAAATTAACCTGATGCAACGAAAAGAATGAATGACAAATACTTTCCAATCAGGACAGGAAGCGATTTCACGCTACCTTGATATCCCTTCACATTCTTGCGTGTTGGGCATGTATCCTACCATGCGATAGGTTACATAAGAGATTCACCTGGGGGAAGAAATCTGGAAGTTTACGCGAGGCCCCGAGGGTCTCTATTTGAATTTCAATTGCTATGTGAAATGACATGCTATACTGTATTATAAATGACATGACATATTACTGTCACTGTATGTTGAAGAAATGACAGACCTTTGAAAGGCTCAACTAGTTATGACATTTTCTGTCTATAAACACAATCAAACTCAAACTCCTGAATGGAAGGTATTCGCAACCTAATTATTTCAATGCAACGGGTTACCTTATACACTCTATACACAGTTTGTTTTGGTGATTTTGAGATAATAATAATATTCTGATATAAGTCCTCCCATTACTGCTTCAATTTTAGTCTTTCTTTCTAAGTACCTTAGGTTATCTCTGGCCATGCTTCACTCAAAAAATAAACTTGTCTCCAGACTCTTCAAAGTGACGGTCATAAAATAAACGAGGCAAAAACTTGTCTAAGTGACAAGGAAGCGGGTCTTCTAGCTGGAGATAGAAGACCCACTTGGTATGTGCCAGCCCAAAACCCGACATTTGCCAGCTCTAGATTCTATTTGTGGGATGGTAACCTGATAGGTTAGACAACTTTTGACTCATTTATTTTATGACAGTCACTTTGACGAGTCTGGTGACAAGTTTACTTTTTCAGTGTTGGTACCTCAGTGGTCAGCCCATTTTGTTGGGAACAGAAAGTTAACATCTACAGGGAGGCTAGTAGATCAACTTTCCTACTTTATTACGACATTGTGTCCAAGCCATGGGCTGTTATGCATGAGGTGTGTTTTTGTATAACGTACAGGCTTGTTATGATAAGGAAGCTGTTATATTAGTTGTAGAAGGGGTTTCGCGAGGATCAGTTGGAAGGCCATGATGTTTGAACAGGCTATCAAGAGAAATTCAGAGAGAGGGGCATGGGACATAGATATCTGTATTTATATTATCGGCAATTGTGGCGCAAAGCTAGCTTTTGGAGTGGTTGCACTAGTATATATATTTTATAGGCAAACATTCACGGATCATCGACTGAAGAATGATGAGTTTAAATGGTTCCCTCTGTTTGCCAGGTTGCTTTATAAGTCAGAGTGTAAAATAATCTGGAAAGGAACTTTTTCATTTCTGACAACTTGGCCCTTGAGGGGAGGTTATTAGAGAGCACTGTGGAAGCTCACAGCACATGCCATCCACCCACTGCTGGGCCTGCGATAGGGTCTAACCAATACGATGCCGTTTTCAAAATGTCTCCAAGGACCTCCATAATAGCTGAGGAAATTTCCCTGCAATTACGGCTGCACAAAACAGCAGAAATTAGCGTTGGCATGCACCATTAAACTTATGTAACCAATTCGGGCGGCCATATTAGAAGCTGATTACCCGGAAGTCACGCCATCGCTCAACGCAGCCAATCAACGTCGACCTAGGTATTTAGCATGGGACTTGGCCTCGTTCGGGAACGTAGGCGAAAGGGATTCCAGCCTCATTCTGGTAAATGGATGAGAGAGCCTCGCTCTGGGGTATCCATCAACGCCTGTTGGCCTAAACAGATAAGTAGCCTCCACTGACCAATGATTGGCCGCCATATAACTGAAACAGCCCCACTCAGTCGACATTCTATTAAAGTAACGCTCAGTTCCAGGAACATGTCCTAAGTTTCCTTTAGGGGTTTGGGGTTGAACTTCTGGCTTCGACGTCTAGCTGCACCAACTGTCGGTTGTTTTACTAAGTTTAACCTTAATGTAGGTGACTCTGACGGGCTAAGGCTTACACAATAATTTATGTGCTTTCTCGACAACTATTAAATGTGAAATATACCCTGCTAGATTCCACCACATGTGTCCACAGAACACACTTTCATTACACTAAAATTATACTGTGACACCAACGCCCTCAGGAAAGTGAGCATCACTGTTGCTCTCACCTGAAAGCCAGGCAGTGCCTGACTTTCAGGGGAGGGTGCTTTTGGCGATAGTGACGCTCACTTTTCTGAGGGTGTACCTGTCCATCTATGTTCTTCCTCCTCCTCTTTGCCTAACAGTCTCACTGAGACTCACCTATCATCTTCTTGTCTCGGTTTTTTAAAGGAATCATAATAGGGAATATTATTTGTTATATTTAGCTTGTTAATGTTATATGGACACTTTGTGACCTGTGGACAACACGGGGCACGACACAGCACTCCCCAAGCAGCCAATTGGTCCAACAGTTTGGTCCCTCAGTCCACCAACCACTCCGATGCTGCTAGGTATGACTGCTCTCTTGTGGCTAGATATTCCTTCTAGGTTGGGATGTCACATTGGACAATTGATATGCATTCTGGCTGCAGCTGGTGGTGAGAAGGATAAAGATAACAGTGTATTTCCAGTAGAAGTCATCAACAGCTTCTCTGTGCGCGCATGCTTCTGACACATGACTTCCGATGTTTTTAATACTGTCCCCCTAACCGTGGTATGGTAGAGCTACTCAATGTTACTCAGACATATTGGGTCACCTTGCACTGCATTACCCTTTTCTAAATGTTAATGTCGCATGTTGCTAAGAGTACTTTTTGGACGGTGTGGGTGTGGTTACATTAAATTGTGATACTGTGCGTAACAGATAGTACTCATCATGAGAAAACGGAAAATAACTTCCATTCTTGATTTTGAAAACGGTCACTCTGCCTCCGCCCCTAAGATAAAAAGAAGATAAACAGAAGTGTTTGAAATTGCTTTCTCTTTCTTATTCCTAGGTCCTGAATCACACAATTCACAAAACACTTGGAAATGGAATAGATAAATAGTCTGCGCCAAATTGCCGTTTCTCTTTAGATCATTCCCCAAAACTAAGGGAGTGCATGTTCAATATTATACAATAGAGAGTTTGGTGGCTTAAGTGCGGGCGGGAGGGGGGTGCACTCAGATATGCATGAAAAATTACTAACCACCATTGTTGTTAAATATTTACCTATCTCTTAATATTATGCATGATATAGTCCCCACAATATGCATGATATAGTCCCCCACAATACTAGCTTGTCCCAGACCACGATACATGCCGTTTTGTATGTATATAACAGCACATCGCAGATGTCATTATGATAGTTCTAACTAGGTTAAGTGTGTGTGTATCATATTTTAGACAAAATGTCCATAGAGATGCAGTGAATGTGAAAACATCGAGGCAAGTAGCTTCATATATCATACCTCACGTAGTTGGTCGAGGGAGACAATACTGTGAAGATGCACAGATACAACGGCACAGGTTGGCAAATGCGTTGTTTGGGGCCTTAGGATAGAATAAAAAGGAAGGAAAGGATGGCGTAAATGATGCAGAAACACTGCATGCATGCAGTATTAACGTAATTTCTCAAAAAGCTAGGACTGTTTGCAAGATTTCCGTTTCCATACTAAGAACAGTGTCTGGGTCAAAACTATTCAATGTTGTACTGGTGCTCCGGCGATCCGATTGTTGCCAGAGGGGTAGCAAGATATGGGCCTTTCACACCAGTAGTCCCGGTTAACCGTCCCCATTAACGCCACAAAGTGATTCCTTTCTAATGACAAGATGAACTAGTAATAGCACACAACGAGATCTCTAAACTGAGCAAAGAAAACCGCTGACGTATTTCACTTAATCTCTCAGGCCAAACTGATTAATTATTGTTGAAGCCTAGCCGACTAATCTTCCTAGTAAGCATCTTACTGTGGATACATTAGGGATCAGTCATTCATTGCCAGCGGGGGGGGGGGCTTGATGGATAGGGGGGGGGGGGGTAACAAAACAACGAGCACTCGCGTGGGGGGGGGGGGCAAAACTTGGTAAGCCTCTATGCTGGGGGGGGGGGGGAATTAAATATGATCCATTTGATTCCTTTTGCCATTACATAATTTCACCGGCGTATGCAATTTTTGGTGGGCAATTTCGCACCCCCACCTTCTGCACCTAGTAATTATTGACTGGTCCCTTATCAACTTCTAAATTAGATATCTTAAACTGGGACAATGAAATCAATTTTTGTCCTAAATAGTTTTGCCGCCGTCGAGTGTCTCTAACCACATCGGACTAACTGTGCTAGCGGCATTCTCTGGTTATGTGATTATGTGGTAGCGTCTAGTGGCATTTTACGCTCTAGGGGTATTATCAGGCAACCATGATTCCTCCCATAGTAAGTATGCTTATCATAAAAGATAATAATACTATAATTATTATTGTTGATTTTGAATTCGTTATGTCCAATCACACTGAAAAAAAATCAAATAATCTAAAGTTGTCAAATAGTCGTCTCATAGGAAGACTTTAGGGTATTCTTAGAAATAAAATAAACAAGTTAAAGGTTGTCCACCTACCAGGTTACCATCCCACAAGGCGACACTAGGCTCATCTGACTGACAATGTGAGCCCAAGCAGTAGCCCACTCCAAGTGGTAAGTCTAGGGTTGTCAAATTCACAATCCTGGATAACCCTTTAATGGACGCATTCCTTTTGTCAGCATGATGTATGAATGTAGCCCTGGTGTGTCTAGTTGCCGAGCCTGCATTCAAACATCATCCTGACCCTTTGGCAATTTTAAGGCTAGCGCAGTGCTGAGTCTGGAGCTGGCAAATTCGGGTTTACGTCTATGATGCACGTCAGGAAAGGTTAACATTATGGGAATTCATTGTCATGCACAAAATCCACCAGTTCAGTCCAGCCCAAGACAATTCTCACTACGAGCTTTTCGGGAGAACGACGCTACTGTATGTTACCTCTAGAGGTCCTTCAAATTCAAGTTCCAACCACTGAGAATGTCCCATCCTACCAGGCTAAGTTAGGAGGGATTGACAACAAGACATGAGTGACAAGGCAATTGTATCGGTGTAGGAGCTGATGTTTAGTGTGGGGAGGATCATTCTCTAGACACGGTTAGAAGGAGCATGCTATATTGGCTTCCTTTACTGCTGGTGCTGGGAATAAAATGACAAATGGTAACTTGTAAACTGTGTTCCCCTCCGATTTCTGACCTGTGCCAAAGGTCATCACCTCCATGCCTTTGGAAAGGACTATACAAAGGCAGCTCTAGAAAGAAAGACAGAAATTAAAGGCAACCATTCCCTACCCCAGCCCCTTTCCACACACTTCGTCCAGAACGTGTCTATACCAAGCAAATGCATCTTGTCGCGCCAAAAACGTTGACCCCGTCGCCTTTCTCTTTGAGTTTGAGTTGAGTTTTGATAACTTTTATTGCATTTCTTCACAAGTAAGGTTATATGTGGTCTTCCAGTTGGCAGCTTCAGGGAAAGAGCGAAGCCCTGATTCAAGAAACATAAATAATAGTTTCAATGAAAGTGAAAGCGGCATAATCACCGAGCGTGTCCCACTCACAATTCTAGTACTGTTCTAGTCTACTATGGGGTAGCACTGCGAGTGGTGATATTGCTCCTTTAATGATACAAGAAGTTCGAGATTACATGAATACTAAGAATTAAATGAGTTTTGGGCATGAGGTTCAAGATTGTACTCAGGAGTAACATAATAAAATTTAAGTAATAAAGTTCACATAGTTTTTCTTTGTTTTTCCTCAATTTGAGACTAAGCGCCGGGCATATAATGTAGTCGGCCTAAAGTGTGTTTGTTTTACATAGCTAACAATCTCATGTCAATGATTGGTTTTACAGGTATATAGCTCTTTAGATTACAACATCGTGGTATCTAAGCCACAGGCTTCACTTGAGCAATGGTTAAATTACAGTGTTAATTGAGTATCACAAGGATCTCATACAAGAACAGAAGAAGTATGCAAGGTACAATACAATACACATATAAATAAGAATTAGAACAGGAGAAATTAGAACAGAAGCGGCATATACTCATAGAGTGACCCGGTATAATAGCTAAGTTTCAAGTAATCGGTCGATTATCGATGCAGATTCATACAGCACCTGCTACTGCTTGAAGATGACACAAGCATAGTCAGATCTCACAGATCAAGTATTTGCAGCCCTGTAGCCTTTGCTGCCCATTCCCATCTCTTCCATTGCCTTGAAATTAAGTCTCTCAGGTAAACGTTATGGTTGGTGAGGCCGGGTATAGGAGGTAGAGTTAAAAGGGCAGCTAAACATGAGATCTACTTGTATACCTGTGTTTGTCTAAAACTCCCATTGTAAAACTGGCATCCGGTTTGGTGGAAAGAAGGTGTTTGGATAACCCATGTTGTAGGGATCTGACATAGATCAAGTAAACCCGGCTATGGCCGCAGCAGAAGGGTGTAACGGCAGTGGTAGGGCTTTTAATGGGGGCCAAGCTCTCTCAGAAAGGTAAGGGAGGCTTTAGGTGGCGCATCCTGTTATGGAAATGGTATTCTGCCCTAAATATCGCCCACATTCAAACCGTCAGCGCCTACAACAGCGCCCCCTCGTGTCAACTCATTGTCGCCCACATGTCACACCAGGGGGCGCCTACATCAATCACGTGACCGGAAAAAGATCTCGGCGCCTGCGCAGTCCATTCTCACACCGTGTGCAGGCCCGTTTTAAGGAACTGGAAATGTTATTTCTGTGAATGCACTCAGCTTTTTTTACACTTAAATACCAGTATTCGAAATTAACAAGACTGAAATGCCATGAGTTAAGTGTTAAACTTATTTTATTCATACTGGGTAGCTCATGTCACTGAAAGCTTTAGAACTGTATTTAAAATATTGCCTGAAATAATCATGAAACTGAGGTAAATAGATCATTGAAATAGGCATATTCATATTTTGAGCGCCAGTTAATTATACATGATACTAACAGCTTTCTTATCGTGTTTCCTTTGCAATAATTATATGCCTCAACATTGACGTTTTATGGAATGCCTCAGCCTCATCTTCAATGTTGTTAACCCTGATCCTGATGCGGTGTCATTTCATTATTTCACTGCTCTCTGCTATACAACGCCGACATTATTCCTTGTCTAATGTAGCCTCAATGTTGTATAGCCAATACACTGATTGGAAAATAGGCAGATTAGGTGCTTGCCCTGAAAGTAGGCTATGTAGACAAGGTAAGAAGATTTTCCTGAGGGGGAGGGGATGTTGCCACAAGGTGGCGGCGCTGCTGTAGTCACTTGTTTGGCCACCGGAGGAGGGCATCGACATTGTACACCAAATTGATTCTATTTAATTTTTCTACTAAATTAGTTCCATTTTGGAAGGTTTAAGAAGCCCTGGAGTGCAAATGGAACAAAAACGTTCTTTTTTCTTAAAACAGCATTATGGGATGGAAAAAGAACATTTTTATCAGCTCTGATAATTGGAAATTAAACTAGGTGTTATTCCCTGGGGCAGTTTTCTTTCTTTTAGCTATATATCAATTATTAAGCTCTACAGAGCTGTTCAAAGTAGCATAGTCACTTGAAAATTGTTGGAAATTGTTGAAAACAGGCGAAAATAGGGGAAAATAGGGTATTTTAGTCATTTTTCATGAAAAATCATCAATTTTTATGTGACTATGCTACTTTGAACAGCTCTGTAGAGTTTAATAATTGAGATACAGCTAAAAGAAAGAAAACTGCCCTAGGGAATGACATCTAGATTAATTTCCAATTATCAAAAGTTATGATAGTGTTCTTTTCCTATCCCATAATGCTGTTTTAAGAAAAAAGAACGTTTTTGTTCCATTTACACTTCATGGCTTCTGAAACCTTCCAAAATGGAACTAATCTGATAGAAACATTAAATATGATCAATTTGGTGTACAATATGTATAGTCTCAACATATCTGTGTCAAATAATGCATGCATGTGTGTTAATTTGAACCAACCTATTACGACCCCTTAAAATATTGCCTGAAATAATCATGAAACTGAGGTAAATAGATCATTGAAATAGGCATATTCATATTTTGAGCGCCAGTTAATTATACATGATACTAACAGCTTTCTTATCGTGTTTCCTTTGCAATAATTATATGCCTCAACATTGACGTTTTATGGAATGCCTCAGCCTCATCTTCAATGTTGTTAACCCTGATCCTGATGCGGTGTCATTTCATTATTTCACTGCTCTCTGCTATACAACGCCGACATTATTCCTTGTCTAATGTAGCCTCAATGTTGTATAGCCAATACACTGATTGGAAAATAGGCAGATTAGGTGCTTGCCCTGAAAGTAGGCTATGTAGACAAGGTAAGAAGATTTTCCTGAGGGGGAGGGGATGTTGCCACAAGGTGGCGGCGCTGCTGTAGTCACTTGTTTGGCCACCGGAGGAGGGCATCGACATTGTACACCAAATTGATTCTATTTAATTTTTCTACTAAATTAGTTCCATTTTGGAAGGTTTAAGAAGCCCTGGAGTGCAAATGGAACAAAAACGTTCTTTTTTATTAAAACAGCATTATGGGATGGAAAAAGAACATTTTTATCAGCTCTGATAATTGGAAATTAAACTAGGTGTTATTCCCTGGGGCAGTTTTCTTTCTTTTAGCTATATATCAATTATTAAGCTCTACAGAGCTGTTCAAAGTAGCATAGTCACTTGAAAATTGTTGGAAATTGTTGAAAACAGGCGAAAATAGGGGAAAATAGGGTATTTTAGTCATTTTTCATGAAAAATCATCAATTTTTATGTGACTATGCTACTTTGAACAGCTCTGTAGAGTTTAATAATTGAGATACAGCTAAAAGAAAGAAAACTGCCCTAGGGAATGACATCTAGATTAATTTCCAATTATCAAAAGTTATGATAGTGTTCTTTTCCTATCCCATAATGCTGTTTTAAGAAAAAAGAACGTTTTTGTTCCATTTACACTTCATGGCTTCTGAAACCTTCCAAAATGGAACTAATCTGATAGAAACATTAAATATGATCAATTTGGTGTACAATATGTATAGTCTCAACATATCTGTGTCAAATAATGCATGCATGTGTGTTAATTTGAACCAACCTATTACGACCCCTTAAAATATTGCCTGAAATAATCATGAAACTGAGGTAAATAGATCATTGAAATAGGCATATTCATATTTTGAGCGCCAGTTAATTATACATGATACTAACAGCTTTCTTATCGTGTTTCCTTTGCAATAATTATATGCCTCAACATTGACGTTTTATGGAATGCCTCAGCCTCATCTTCAATGTTGTTAACCCTGATCCTGATGCGGTGTCATTTCATTATTTCACTGCTCTCTGCTATACAACGCCGACATTATTCCTTGTCTAATGTAGCCTCA
The DNA here is from genome assembly GCA_947462335.1 of Harmothoe impar. Taxonomy (NCBI): domain Eukaryota; kingdom Metazoa; phylum Annelida; class Polychaeta; order Phyllodocida; family Polynoidae; genus Harmothoe; species Harmothoe impar. Next base: position 27,378,580 of record OX381710.1, read on the forward strand.
ATGTTGTATAGCCAATACACTGATTGGAAAATAGGCAGATTAGGTGCTTGCCCTGAAAGTAGGCTATGTAGACAAGGTAAGAAGATTTTCCTGAGGGGGAGGGGATGTTGCCACAAGGTGGCGGCGCTGCTGTAGTCACTTGTTTGGCCACAGGAGGAGGGCATCGACAGTTGATGGACACGTCAGTTCCGGTCAAGCCCAAATCGGATGAGAAAATTAAGCGTGTCCTAAGCAGATTGCTAGAGGCTGCAGTGAGTACAGGCTATCAGGGAGAGATGGTTGGGGGTGGGGGGTGCTTCTCGCAACATTTCCCCATACATTGCCCTCGAAGATGTAGCCTTCAAGAGGTGCATTGTAAATGATATCATAGTCATAAACAGTGATATTGTTCACATCTACATGTATTTGGATTCAAATGAAACTATTGTGTACATAATTCTAAAGTGGGTTCATTGCAGGTGATTAACTGCATGTGGTATCACAGGTCCTGTCCCACAGGTCCTCTAACTAGTTGCATTTCAGTGTGAATAAATCCAAAGACAGAAGTATTTTATTCTCGCCTTCAGCATTCCGAAAACTGGGATCGGGTTCTGAGAAGCGTTATGATAATGATCAGGATGTAACTATTGAAGGATAACATGTTCATTATTTCGGAGATAAACAGATACACAGATCAGATGGCTGGCATATTTATGTATATATCTATATATGTATTTAGCAGTTTGATTTGCAAAGTAAATTACCGTTTTGTATACAGGTATACGTAATTAAGAGATGAAATATAATGCACGTCAATCGAGAATCATTCTCGACGTAATACCGGAGATGTGGAGGTGCCTATCTGTATGGTGTACTCCACTGGACTCTCCAAGATAGGATGATAGAGAGTACCATGAAGGTGACAGTTTGGCAAGATAAAATAGCTGTTTATTCTGGCTCTATGCGATGATCATTAAGGCAAAGTGAAGGCTGATGTATAGAAACCTATGAGTGGCCATTATTAATATGAATGACAATAATATTCATCGCCACAGTTATCTTGACGCATCTCATGATTAGTATCTCTTGTAATTTACAGCTTAATTATTCTCTGTCCAAGCGAGGCACAGATTTCAATATCTCTCCAAGGGATTTTCTTTTAGAGACACAAAAGGGTGACCATGTGATAAAAACGTCTATATCAGTGTATAAATCAACACTGATAAGAAGGAATTATCAAGAAAACGGGCAGAGCCAATTTTAGATCCTGACCTTATCTCACGTAAGAAGTGATTTAATTTTAAGACATTCATCCATCGCTGGCCACCGAAAGGGTCTAATAAAAACTGGCTTGTACAAGTAGGGAGGAAATGTTATTTGGATCCTGATAATTTCGAATTGATTCAGCACACTTTCGTGATATAAACGGTGTGATCTGCTATTTCAGAGACAAAGACACATACATATATTTAGGAATTGTAAATATAGAACAAATGAATTGAAAGCTAGAATACTCTTCATAAGTATACTAAATAGCTAGGTTATAAATGCAGATCGCATATTGAGATCATATATAGACAAACTGTTCATGCAGGGTTATCTTGACGGTAAAGACTTTTGTATTTTGTTCAGTAACCTACATGTCGCCTGTTGCTACCTGGGCTGCTAAACAATACTGTCAGGCAATATACTATTAGTTACACTGGGTTCCAATTTAGACAATGGTATCTGGTGACGGTGACAAGCTGCTGCCGACACCTGTACACTCCTCACCCACCCCCCACATCCACAACAGCTGCCAACATACACCTAATTGCTCCTACCCTCCCGCCCTCTCTCCCCTGTCGGATCTTCCACATCGATGCCTTCCCCCTGCTTGCCCACCTGCCTTTCCGCCAACCTATATGTATTTCTGCATTCCTGCCTGCCTACCTGCTTGTCTGCACGTGTTTGCCTCCAACCCCTCCCTCCCTCCCTCCTCCCGCCCCACCACTCTAGCAGCCTGAACCATTGTCCGGCTTTGTTTCGCTCCCCATCAGGTACGTCACAGTGTGGGCAGTAATTGACAGCAGTGACTGTCCGAGCTGCTCGGGCGGCGCCGGGAGCTGCTCACCATGATCTGGATCACGTTATCTGCTCATGCCCGGCCACAATCAGGGGCGGGTTGAGGGCAAGGTGCGATGTGTGTGTGTGACTCGGGGTGGCCGCGCGGGGAGGGGGGGGGGTGATCTACCTGCATGGGTTCAGTCTATAATTAATTTAATCAGGTAGCAGCGATAGTAAACTTTTACTTATTACGAATCGTACTACCCTGATACATGTATGCTCATGTTATCTTGGATGCTGCTCTTTGCTAGGGTTTGATGTGTGTATCTTCTGGCAGAATAGTCAAACATATCACCCGATGAAGGCGCACACATTGCCGAAACGTTGTAGTCTCACCCGGGCAGGGACTGGTCAGCTGGCTGCTCAGATTCCTCTGAAACCTATACTTTTAGTTACCAGGAAGCGGGCGTCAATTACTCCGGTAATCTGGATATCCTGAAATCCGTTAGTCAGTACCTACTACATATTCATAACCTATAGAGTAAATTGTCAATCAACCACATCTGATTCAAAATGGAATTATATGTACGGTACCCCTGGAAAAGGTGCCAACCTGGAACGCAGTACTAACCTGTCAATGCTGATTCAACGTTGATTCAACATTGATTCAATGTTGAACTGGATTATGTGTCCATCGACTATTTACCTTTGTTACTTTTTTCTTAGCTTGCAGTGTTGTGATCTATCAAACTTATGTAAAATTGATATGTGTCTTGGAATTAGGGTGTGGTTAATGAGTAAGAAATAGCCATTCAGTTCAATGTGCATGTCTTTCTGGCAATATCCTGGGCTAAGGTCGCCATGGTTATTGCACTCTAGGTACGCCAAGGTCTCAGCTATAGCACCACCACCGTTAGTACAACTGTGGTCGTTAAAGGTGCCGGATAAAGGAGAGGACAGTCGGCCTGACGCCCTCTCTACTCCCGTGAGGAGCTGCACGGGCAATACGTTTGAGAACAATATCAGTGACGACTAATGAAGCAGGCTGTTATACCCCTCCCCCACCCACCTCCCCTTCTCCATATACAGCCTGGAGCCTCATCCCGGCGCCTTAACATCTCCCCCACCACCACCAGGAGCAGCTCACTACCTCAGCCAGGCGCTCACAGTAGCTCGGTGCATAGGAGTAGTAGTTGGCAGGGCAGAGCTGTCCCATGTTTTCGCCGGCTGATGAATGCCGAGGAGACATTTCCCTAACTTCATCATCACTGTCAGGATCCATTATCAAAACCGGCAACGGGACGCCCTTACACTGATCAGAGTCTCCCAGTCTAAAATCGATTCATTAACGAGCTTCTTCCTCTTTTATATCGTTGCCAGACGATAACTGTTTTTTATAAACATTATTGTGAATTCCATGTCTGCTCCGACCACCATGCATATCGCCCTCTTCCCCAGCATAGTCTGGACTATAGTGCACGTTTGCCCATCACTCCACTGGGTGTCGCCACCTGTTGTATGTAAATTTCCTCTTACCCTTAGCAACCACTGGACGAAGCTGCGCTGGGCGATAATATGGAGAGCGGCACATATTATCGCTCTAGTGTGCAGAGCTGTACCAGTTGGTGATGCACTAGTTGTCTCAACCTGCACAAGTTACCATTTCAGAATTACTGAAGGCCCCTTAAACTTTCCACCAGTTACCCTTATGGAAGTGACAGGACACATCCTCTTGCTGGGCTCCTTCCCCACTACCATTAGCAGCAATCACAGCCTAATGGCAGGCTAGATTAAGTTTTTCACCCATAAAAAAGACTAATACATATTTCAGCCACGCTGGCAATATCCTAATCGGTTTTGCATCCGATGGGTAAAGATAATCTAGCCTAGGGGAGTCGGTTCTCTGTTGTTCCTTCATGACAATGTGTGGCTTAATGTATTAGCATTTGTAGGGAAAAAGGGGTCCAGTATAGTGAGAGGTGGGATACTATCAGGAATACTCACATTAAAGTGGCAAGGGACACGGTGTTAACGATATCAAGATCGTGTGGTTACAAACAAACTAACATATCACTATGTGTACTATGGTAATTTATGTGAAAATATAGCTAAAACAATGTCATTACATAACATGCCAAGAAAGTCAAAGCCGGACCCAGTGAAGCATCTGCAAAATCACGGGCTCAAAATATAATATTATGTCTACACCCTCTTGGTTCCCCATGGGCATAGAGATTGCATCATGGAATAGGTAGCGCCAGTATAAAATCATGCATTTTTAGGGGAGTGGAAATAGCCCACAACCGGCTCAGTCGACTTCTAGTATAAAAATGATTCATTTTTGGTCACACATGCTACACTACAACTTTGTCTCAAGATGTTCTACATAGGTACAGTATGGTTAAATTCCGTCTTGTCGTTCTTTTTCGCTCAGTCGCCACCAGCAAACTGTGGTAGTGTAGGCCTACACAGACCCAACAAAAGGATGACACGCGTTTAACCATACTGAACCTATATAATATTATGATCACTGACATATAGCAACAATCAGGTCCACAGCATCCTCAGTTTTGGCCGGTAGGCTGTGTATTTCTTCAAAAATCCTCGATTTGTGAACGCCGCCAAAGGGTATGTAGGCTACAATGAGTTCAAATCTCTAGGAAATCAGCCCAAAATATCACCACATTTCATTATTAGTCATAAAAGAAAATATAAAAGACTGTTTACACCATCTAGACCCTCCCCCCCAAATCGTTTTAGATTCAAAATTGCCTATCACTCACACACTCAAACCATGTCCCATTCTGAAAGTAAACTGATGACAAATTTGGGGTGATGTTTGCACACATGGTGACTATAGAAATTATAGGGAGTGCCCCCCTCCATACTTAGCCTAGGCAGCCCAAAACATTGTTGGCATAGAAACAGGACAGTAATTATAGGACTATTTCTTTGCCCTGCTTCAAAATCAGCACGGTTTCACCACAGAGAAAATTAACACGTGTGTTTTCTATTCTAGCCGGAGCAAATTATTTACACAATAACCTTTAATTCCACTTTCATAGAAAACAAAAGTTAATCACATCAACACCAACAAAGCTTCGATCATTGACCTATGGCTCTGTATCATCTCTCTTTCCATTTCTCAGTATCCTGCTACTATTGTCATTGTTTAGTTTGGCTGTTTTAATCAACATCATAACAACCAGCATATCTTATATCTTAACCTTTGTCGATCACTCTATTGGCTCTCTCAGGTGGGTACTTGGATGTGGAGTATACACGGGATTACTTGTAACACACCCGGATACAGTATCAGCATCCAATCAGTGTTCAGTATAGTCTTTCTTCATCCTCTCCTCTATCCTTCACGCCCCAAGTTAGCTATAGAGCTCAGCATCTCCCACCCATCCAAACCACAGCCTATCAGTCCTGTAACCTTTATTGTAGCCCCTTGCTCTCCATATCTGCTGTCCCTGTGGACACAAACTAGTACACAACTGCCCTTATCTGGTACAGATTTAGTGGTACAGGTCAGCGACTACTATCAGTCCCTTGTACGAACCCACCAGCAGTTTTATTAACTAAATCCCTGACTCTGGAAAATAAATACACTACTCTTCAGAGACCCATATAACTTAAACAAGAACAGCTCTTACTCCTTCTTGCCAGCTAGTGCCCAAAACAATCTCGGTATGAGACCAATCTCATGAAATGGATTATCTGGTTTGAAGCTTGCCTTTCATAATTATCACTAATATATAAAACCCAGACTCCCCTAAATAAGAGAAATAATATATCCTAATCACATAATATTTATGTGAATGGCTGCTATTTACAGCTATCATGTTAATGGCTATTTAAACATTTACATGATATAATATGCCTGAGAAATAAAGAAAGTGTCAAGTTGCATTGTGAGAAACCACAAGCAAGTTTGGTTGGAACATTTGTTTTTACGCAGGAAATGGGTTATACAAGTAACAAGAATACTGTAATTCTTAATCAGCAATTTTCGGGCTACCAGTTGCCATTATACAGTTATCCCAAAGTCTAGATGAGGGTGATACTTGAGAATATATGTGAATCTATTTTTCTGTGGTATATAACAAAATAGAAAGTGTTTAACCTTATACAGTAGCTTATGGCGAATGTAAGGAAATGGATAATCTCTGGCAGGTCTGGAAACCTCCGGCAGGTCTGGAAAAAGACGTGTATGGGACATTTAAAGTGATATCTGTACCACATTAAAACATTGGAGATAAGAAACATGTACAGACAACACTGAAAAACATTTTTTATTGGATAACATTATTAATGGGAAAACATGACTCAAAAACATGTACCTGACAATCATCATGATTTCACCACAGGGACTATTGGACCCGTGTGTTTTTATTTACAGCCAGAATTAAAAATATTTAGACAATAAAATTCAATCACTCTCCAACAGAAACCAAATCAATCCCATTAAAAGTTATGACCACCAAAAAAGATTTGGTCCTCTCTTTTGTCTTTGTGTTTTTCTCCCTAGATCAGTCATGATACAGATACATAATGCATCTGTACCGTCTCTCTCTTATACAGTATCATTCTATTAAATTGTCCATATTTGGATCAGACAATTCAACCATCATGAAAACCATCATGAAAACCAACCTATCCTATCCTAACCATTGCCAGTCATTCTATTGGTGGGTATACTTGAGTCTGGGGTATACATGTGATTATTTGTACCATTCTAGAATCAGAATCAGCACGCAATCAGTGTCCAGTATAATAATTGTCCACCCACACTTCCATCCTTTACTTCTCATGCTATCTGGCGTTAAATCCTCCACTCAGCCAAACTGCTGCCTATCAGTTCTACAGGTTTACTGTAGCCCCTTGCTGTCCATATCTGCTGTCCCTGTGGACACAAACTGGTGCACAACTGCCCTTATCTGGTACAGATTTACTGGTGCAGGCCAGTGACTACTATCAGGCCCTTATACGGACCCGCCAGCAGTTTTATTAACTAAATCCGGGACTCTGGCCAAATAATTACGCTACCCTACAGAGACCCATAAGACTAAAACAAGAACAGCCCCTCTCCAGCTAACTCCATTTTGCCAGCCAGTGCCTTTCTCATTACAACAATCTCGTCATGTGACCAATCTCGCAAGATGCACTACGGGGTGTGAAACTCGCTTTTCATAATGCATAAAACCCCAATTCCACCAAAAGAGAAAAATATAGCCCAACCAAACATCAATTGAAAATATCATCAAAAAAGAGAGAATGTGCGAAATTCAGAGGTAATTGAGTCAATTTATGAAATTATCATAAAGTTAATTGAAAGTGGGTCAAATCTTATCTGCCAAAGTTCCAAAGGAAAGAAAGTCTTCTCAAAAGACAGCAGGTGATGCTGTAGCTGAAGTCATTGGATGGTATCTGATAGAAGGAATAGGCTTGGATGGAAGACCCCCTTTAGTGTTGTGCATCCAAGCTCTTCTGCAGAAGATCTCCTTTGCGGGAGGCGTATCCCATTGATGTTATGTAGAAGTGGGGGGTTTATTACACTGAGGAGGCGGGAGTGTAAGGGTGAGGGATATGAATGGGGCATAGCACCCTCAGGTCACCATAAAGTACAGCATGATAAAACGACCCACTGCCCATTATAGCCGCCCATGGCCTCGTCTCCCCCTACAAGAAATGATTCAATTTGCAATAAAATGTAATGCCATAGTGCGACATGCGTAATTATGGGAGCTAGACGCACAGCCCTGAGAACCCTACAGTGGCCCAAAGGGAGTGGCCCAGCGATGCCTATGACTATGCTATATTATTCGTTTCCATACGTGATAATTTCCCTTTCATTATAAAGTCACAGAATCACAATGCATGTACCAAAATATTCAATTCAGAATCGACATCTATGATCTGAAAGCGGGAAAGAGGGGAATGCCCCCTCTGCTATGTTAAGTAGAGTTTCAACCATCCTTGTGAGGCATTTTAAAGAGCTGTACCCGTAAAGATTTACACAGCGATGTAGCATGTGCTCCCTACGTGTTCACCCTTATGAGTCCCAGGTCAATGCTAGGTCTTGTTCTTATTGTTTTAGCTCTCATCCCACTTGTGAGGACATCTATAGTATGGGCAAAAGTAAACACAGCACAGACTGCCCTGGAAAGGACAATCTAATGTCAAGGGGTGGTCTAAATCTTATAATAAAGCGGGCGGTCTGTAACTCACGCACCAAGGATGCCTTGGGGACGAGGTGGTGGCAAGCCTACCACTAAACTGAGAACATTATGGTGAGTACTAAACCAGGCACGCCGCCTCAAAGAACAAAAACACTGACCTCGCATCGTTTATTAGTCCCTGGGGCCACGTTGCCCATGTCTGGCTGCTTGATATGTTTAGTGGCAGTCCTGAGGCATAGTGATTGTTATCATTGCTACAAGTACATAAAGGGCCTAAATGACAATCCCTAGACAAGTTCTATGACAACACTATGAGGAGAATATATATAGATATATAGAGGAATGTCAAATTAGCTTTCCAATAGTATTCTTTGAGTTTTCATTACCATACAGCAATTAATTTGTCTCTTACACAATCATATCATCTTGGTCATTTCCCTCAGGAATGAGGGCTCTAATTGCCTTTGAGACTTAAGAGGCCAATTTGCCATTATCGTCTGTGTGGGTTTTGGGACATAAAAATGAGGAATACTGCCCTATGCACATTTTCATGTTTTGAACCTTTAGTAATCCCATGACCGACCGAATTTGTATGTAGGTCGAACACATAATCCCTCACATGCACATCATGGCTGCGAGCAACATTCCCAAGACGCCGAGCTCTCAAATTAAGCCATAGCCACAGCTGAAAACTAAAAGAAATCAAAGAAAATCCCGGCGGGCTTTGTGTATTAAGATTACTGACATTGCCCCTGCCACGTCAATTTGCCAGCCAACTGAAGACGTTCCGACACAAGGGAAACTTGGATGCATTCAGTTGCCAACGGCACTTAACAAAATGGGGTGCCAGTGATGCATACTTTGGTTGAACACTAACATAGTAGCTGTATTGTATTGTGAGACTAGGAAGTAAACTTTTATGTAATGTATAAGCACATTAAGCTATGTGAATAGAAAAAGGCATGCATTATAAGGGTATTGTATTCTGCCTATGCGAAGCAATATAGTAACTGAGGTTACTCTATGATACAATATAGTCTACTTCATATCATTATCTTGGTACTGTGCATTAATGCGTAGCTACAAATGATCCTGATTTAGGAGATGATCTACGCTCATTATCCCTTTTAGGAGAATACACTGAGACGAGTATATTCTGGAATAGTTCTTTTGAAGCTCATTTGCATTACAGTCCTTCGTTCTTGCAAGTTATGAAGCTTTGTTGATTCTATGCTCGGAATCTAATGTTGGCATGAAAAATATTTTTCAAAAAGAACATTTCAGAGAGGGCTAAAATGCAACATTTTCCAGGACGATGTTTCATAAAGCAACCCACCGTCCAGAGCCTTGGGCGTGTAGGAGGAGGAGTTCTCTCCTTGTGACACCACCATCCCATGTCGTGCTTGTTGTGCTGTCGACTTGTGCCGGTGGTAATTGAGCAGGTGATGAACGACTCGCAACGTCGAGTATATCAAAGGTCACCTTCAAGTTTCACTCCGAGCGGCTCCTCGTTTCCGGAGACGGGTGGAAAGGTCAGAAATAGAGTGACTCGATGTGGTTAAAAATGCACGAGCCGGCGCCTCTCCAACATGTGAAAGCAGACCTCAGGAATCCAAGCTGGGCAGAGGTCCCAGGTAAAAAGAACCAAGTCTAAAATGGCTCCAATATAAATTCCTTAATTCCTTTTTGTCATATATACTGTGGGCTTCTCCTCACACACAACTATGCATGACTACATCCCCTCCTCATATACATACCTATCTACATATAGTATACTACTGGAATGAGATTTCAGAACAATCCACATTCATATAGATATATGCTGTATATACGATAAAGGAGACATGTATAGATATAATAAATATCATGACAATAGTGTTTATGAGAAGTCTATACCATTCGCCTAGCTTAGTTTAGGAATGTTTAAGAGGCTTCCCATCACCTAGCAAGAGAAATCGACTGCAAGAATGACTGCATACAAAAAAACGTCTTCCGAAATAGAGAAAGAACTCCCCCTTGAGACTAGAAAATATATGCGACACGGAAAAGGACTGCTGCACTTTAGAAGGCAAACGACCACGCAAAGGATGCTGGGATGAAGACGAACAGACGCATGCGCACTAACTTAGTGTCGACCATCTATTGCTGGACGCACCATCTGGTTCCGAAACACAAATCAGCCACCAACCACAGCTACTAAAATGCTAGGGCTTCCCCAAAAGCAATATTGGCAGTATTTCCATTTTAGATGAAACTACAAAAGACTTTTAATGGTGGAGGGAGTTTCGCTGTACTTTTAAATGCACACTGAAAACCCATAGAAACTAAACCTCATCATAGTGACGATCTAGGTTGTAATAATAAATTATGGCAGGTGGCAGTAGTATCCTATCAAGAATGGTTTATAAATGTAGTCTCTAATCCCTCTCGTGGGGCACCCATTTTATGGTCTTGGTGTATTCTTGGTTGATGTAAGTAACATAACTTGGTATCATAAGGACAACCTAGAGCATATCTGGACTTGAGGTTTGCCAATACTGATGACTTCAAATTGACAATACCTAAATCAACAACTTTAAGGTAATCATTCTGACAACCCAACCAATGTGATGACCTAAGGTCGTCATAATAACAACTCTGGTCTGAATGGATCAAAATGACGATCCTGAGGTTTTCAGTGTAAATGTCAAAGACATGAGCAATGCAGCTGGAGCTGGACGTCACAAGCCATGAGGTACGGTTACACGGTACTTCAAGGGTCACAGTACTTCGCAGGAACCGCTGCCCATTACCTCAAGGGATGAGGTAGGTCTACTCATTACCTCAAGAGGCATGAGATACGATTACATAGTATTTCAAGGGCTGTATACCATACGGACATCCCTATGCTTTATCAGCATCTAGTACATAAGAAAACTCGCGTACAAGAAAACAGTATGAATATTATGTACATGCTACCTTGTATCTCTCTGCCTAGTGTGTGGTGACAGAGATACATACAATACCAACCTATGGGAATCTAAAGACGAGCTTCCTGGGTGCATAATGCGTCTTTTGCCTCCCCACATGGGGGTCACTGCTGACGCAGCTACGTACGTCTCATCACTACGTCCTTGACGTATGGCCCCACCATGGCCGAGGTCTCACCAGCCCGCCATTGGCGCTTGCACTGGAATTTCCTGGGGGCTGGCTGGATGGCCTTTATTGGTGTTGATATTGGCCGTATAACGAAGGGTCATTCCGCTGAGAGCAGCAATCTTCATCTATCCCAGCCGGCGGTCCTATAGCATGGGCAAGCGAAATGGGCCTTCTAGAAATGCCTACCCCCTGCCCTACCACCCCAAGCCCCACAAGCTCCACCCCTTAGCCCGAGGTCGGCCAGGAAAAAACAAAAATCCATAGAGATGAGAATCCCTGACAAAAATCCCTGGTAACATAGCAGAGCGGTCAGGGTCACTGGGATATGGTCAATGTCCTACGCCTGCAACCCAGCTCCCCGCATCCCATGGCGGTCACAGGAAAAAGAAGACGGCGGCAATCCATAGAATACAGGGTATCTAACAAATTGCATTTTTAGTGCCATCCATCTATATGGATGCGGTAAATGTTGCAAAATAAATTCAGTCGTTTTCCTCCAGAGTCATAAACAACACATTTTGCTGACTCAGGCTTGTACTTCTTATAATTACATTTTCCCCTCCGTACTTCAGCTACAGTGTAATCGTAAATATGTATTTATTATGCTGGCATTCATTTTAAGAACAAGATTTTTAAGAATAAGTTTTCCCTTATTTTCCCAGACGAGTTTGACTTTGTTGTACATGTAAATTCATGACTATTGAAGATGACATCGATATATAAATCATTAAAGTATATATATATCAAAATTTTCATATCATATGGTTTGACACGAACCCCTGGCGTATGCATGGATGTTACAAGTATGTGAAGCATGATTAAATGGAATGTAGAAGACAAAGAGATGACAGACCCATCAGTAAACTGTTGTTGTGGTCCTACCATATACAGCTGATATGTAAAAGTGGTTTGTAAGTAGTTATCTATAATAATATATAATATCTTATAAAGGCATGGGGCCGCTGTGTTCTAAATACCCAATCTGAATGCCAAAAAAACACAATCCCCCAGGGCGTCTCTTGCTCTTCTTCTAAATTCAGTAGGTCGAGTTCCAAAACAGATGAAATTTTTTTTCAAGTGGGATTACCTCATAATGCACCACACTGACACAATAAGCAATTCAGAAACATCCTCCTTTTTATTAAAAGGAATCTGTTATCAAAAGTAATCCAAACATTAAGACCTCCCTTCAGACAAAATAATGTATGAGGAATATGCCGCCGTATTATGCACACTTCAAAACACCGTTCCCCTGAGTGTGCACGTATTTCTTCCCCTTGGGAAGGTATACAGTAACGTGATTGATACATAATAACGAGTCGGCCCGCCTCTGGCTGCAATGTCCTCCCGGTTTCTTCCGTGTCTCTGAGGGCCTCTCAGGTCGCAGTGTGTATGCATTTGTTGCATACAGCATACTCCTCACTTTCTGCTCACACCGAGCAAAACTAAAAATAGCCAGCCGAGAGCAGCTCACTGCTGTGCATGGAAGGTGGGAGGCGCTCGGCGGTCCGAGTAGCAGCACGGGGCAGGGGTATTCCAGCTAACAGACACAGTTTGAGGCAGATAACTTGGGGCTGAGGGGGAGGGATGAGTGATGCTGGATCATAAAACAATAGGGGCCTGATTCCTTTGTGTTTGGGGGTAGGGTAGGTAACAGGGTGGGGCAGCTGTGGTATAGAGCTGGAGGAGGGAGGGGAGCAGGAGGAAAGGGGGAATAAGATGTTGGCGCAATCAGTGCGGGTACACTGGTCGGTCGTCCATCAGTCCTAATGGAGGCACTACCACCATCAACCCGCCTCCGTTTTGACATCCCACAAAAGCCATTTCCACCCACAAGAGCGCTGCGAGCCCAATGGCAAGCAAACAATACAAGTTGACGAGGGCCTTGGTTGCATGGCCAGGGGTGCAGCAGCAGCATGGCTGGGGGTTGATGGGTGGGTGCTGGCAATGAGGATGCTTCTCCATGTCCCCAATGTATACTGCTACAAAACAACACCCGACTGGAATGTCACTATCCCAGCCTGCCTGCTCTCTAATGCCGGGGAAGCATAACGGCAAGGTGGGTTATTGGGGGTAGGGATGTGGGTGGGTGGAGTATAGGCGATGCAATTACATGGCCGTCTTGACCGGGAGCGGGGAGGGAGGGGGTAAATCAACGGCTTACAGACACTATAGTGGGCTACAGGATGTCCCGTCGTCCATCCGGCCTAGTCCCTTGTCTACACCACCGCCAGGACAGGAAGAAGATGGCGGCCGGAAGTGTGCCCTGTCCCGTCCAATTGGCAATCACTGCGCTAGTTGCCGACGTCCCACGCTGGTTGCTCATTGAAACCGTTGGGTACCAGCGAGAGGTCGTAACCAATATGGCCGCGTCAAGTGAAGACTTTTGTCCCTCGCAGACGACAATTGTCCTCTCACAAATAGCGCCAATTATGAATATGATTACATACCTTGACAAAGGTATAAATCAAGCACAGGGGCTCGATTCATAAGTTTCTACGACACAGAGGGTCATTTTACTGCTACGACCATTACTGATCGTCCAGGGGTCATTTTATGCTATTCTTACGACACCTCTTAAACAGTTGAATGGTGGAGAATAATAACCACACATACGACCAGCTTATCTCATACGACCAGCTTATCTCAAGAAAATCGTAGAATGCTGTCGTACAAAAAAAGGGGTGCATTTCAAAAGAAAATCGTAGCAAATTTCCCATCTGCCCTATTGTACAGAATACATGTCTATATGGTGGTTGTAAGGAGGAAAATGCCCATTGCACAACAGATGGCTAAGACAGCCTCTAAAGTCATTCTCTAATCTCATTGTGAAATGATATCAAAATATTTGTACTACAGCCTTGTATGATGCCTTGACTACTACTTGTAAAAAGATACGATTTTCCCTCTTCTCCCTACAAACATGTTATTTAGTGGTCGTAGCCTTTCTGAGCTGTCGTACATTGTTATGAATCGGGCCCCAGGTCAACCATTATATCGTGACGTTTAATGTGCTGGTTTTATTCGGAACAATAATCACTGCTTCAAGATCTTACAATCAGCCTGTCGAGATGTTGGTATGACAGTGAAATCCCTTTCAATTGTTTTAGGATTTTAAAATAGTTTTTTTTTCATATGAAATACATTTTAAAAGTCATTGTACCTAATTGTTTAAATATGTAAACTACAATTTTTTATACATAGATCCTCATTTTACATTTCACATATCGTATATTCTACTGCAGTTTGTACAAATGACCACAGCCGACAGGATAAATGACAAATATGCAAAACTGACTAGTTTGTAAGCATTATGATAATATATATTGGATAAGGGTATGCGATAAGATGTGCATAAGAATCACAAACACAGTGAATGTATGGACACATGTACAGAGGCTCAGAACCTTATCATAGGGACAATTAAAGGGAGCTTAAGTACCAGTGCCACCAGGTACAGAAAGGTGGATGTAGGCTTCTATCACAATCATTCTCAATGTCTACAACACATCCTTTAATTTCAATCCTTTCTCAAGCCTGTCTAAAAGACGGGAACCTATGAGCTGTTAGAGGATATTGGATATTGATAACGGGGAGGCCGCCTTATCGAATGTCCACTCTAAACATGCCTGTCACAAGAGGAAATGTGTTCTGACAATGCTGTGATTGATCGATGGAGTTGCTCTCAAGTTGCTCCAATTGCTCATGTTGCTTCGAGCTGCTCCGCCGCTTGTGAAGCGGAAGGCTAGCGATGGATCTATTTTGAATCTCTTTCACTTGGGTTAACACTTATTGGGGATTACTGACGGTTTCATCTTGAATTAAGGAAATAGGGACTTTGTTATGAAAGGCAAAGCAATGATGATGCATGCCAGTATATAACATGGACTATGGGCCTTAGTTGCTTGTACTTTAGCAAAGTGAACTGATGGGAATCTGTTTATTAAGATGCGTCGCATACATCAGAATCTGTTAAATGACAATAAGGACCCAACTGTAAAATGATAAAGACTACTTTAATAGAAAGGTCCCAGAATTCCTCGTATAGTGGATGTACCAATTCGCCAGTAACTGCTGGTGATAATTATGGAAGCATAAATACACGCTCTTCACCGTTCAAAGGACTTCTAGATAATATGACCTAATATCATAGATACATTAAAATGAATGATTTTAGATAGTAAGAAGGCTAGCCAGCGTCACATTACTGCTGTATGGTGCTACAAATCAGAAACACCATAATAATATGCCTGTAAGCGTTTATGTAGGCCTATATAGTAGCCCTACTACTTATTGAATAATATGTATAATCCCAACAGGGATATCTCTAACTTGCTAGTGTAACCGTGTCAAGGTCATAAAAGAAATTAAATTGAATGATAACAGTTCTAATTACCTGTATGTGATATAACTATGGTATTCTTACAGATGGCAACATTGTGTTAAGGTGATGGGAATGATTGTATTGTTGCTCAATCGTATGCAGGGTATGAGCCCCTGTAGTCTTCTGCCGTGTATCTATCAAATACATGATTATAAATATTGTGGACTATAGATACACCCATTTTGAATGTACGTTGTTTAGAAAATCATTTTATGAAGAAATAAACGTTTGACAATTCAAAAAAAGGCAATCATATCATCCCTATGAACTACTGCGACAACTCATCCTCCTGATCCGGTAAAGCAAATTAAAAGGGCATTGGAATATATGCTCTGCCTGAAAGGCTTTGGCTTTTGGGGCAGCCTCATCCCCGAGATTCATAGGGTGAAACCAGGCACATTGACTCTTAACGAGCCGGACCTTCAGTGGGGTTAGTGATGACTAGTCAGGGGCATTGTCTGGCTTTAGTTCCGAGCAGCCCAGGCGCGGAGCTGCTCGAGCGCGGCCGGACATCGGCGGATGAGCGGCTGACGTTACTTACACCTCGGCAAGGGGGAAGTTGATCGTCGTGGAGCTGTCTCTATTCCCACATCTAATTTCAGAGGCCCCAACAACCAGCTCATCTCGTGCTCACCCGGGAGACCTGCAGGGACAGCGAGCAGCTCATGGCGAGCAGCCCACCGAGCCCCTGGTGGATGGCGTGTGTATGTCCCTGTTTTAGGCCCTCTGTGTAGCAGAGGAGGGAGGCACACGCACATATGATAGACATTGAGAGTCAAATTGAGGTGGGGACTGTGGGAGGGGTCCAGACATTGAAGGTCTATATATCAGAGAGATGGATACATATACGTCCATCAGTCTGAATCGAGCATTAGTGAGAGTAATGGTGTGGGAGGGGGTTGAGAACACATAGCGACAGCGACAGAAACACTCTAGAGATTGTGATCATGAGGGAACGTATATGTGACATATCAAGAATGAAAGGGAGACATGATGAGAAATAGCGCGCCGCAGTGAAAAACAACAAATGACTAAGATGTCTGCAACATCACATTTCCAAGAATGTCTGTGAAGGTTAGACAGAGAAGAGCAATTTTGCATGCATCTTCAGTGCAAGGATTGTTTGTTCTTGTACGAGATGTGACCAAAGGGACATGAGATGTGACCAAAGGGACATGATGAAGGAGAAATAGTGGAACGTATTATTACATGAAAAACCTTTAAAAAGAAGTCAGAATTCTCCAGATCACCAGATCGCACCCTAGTTTTGATTATTCCAATTTTACCTGCTCTACTTCAAATTTAAACCACAGCGGAGGGGTAAGACAAAGGAATTCACACCTTGGTTAGTTCTACTTAGACTCACATAGCCTTACAGCTGTGGTTTAAAACAGATAGCCAATGGTTATGTAAGGCTAAATCAAACTATAACTACTGTGGAGTGGCAAGCACCCTATAAGGGTGACAGCCAGTTTACTGTGGTTATTTTGAGTTAGCCTCTCATAACCATAGTCTATCTATGACGTATCATACATTGTAGGGCATTGTGTATTCATTGTAGAATACTATCCCAATGAGTCCAATGCAATGAAATTAAGAACCATTGTCAAAGTTTTTAGTACACGTTGAAAGCAGAGACATTTATTGATATTCATGTCGCATACTTAGTATGCGAAAACGATTTTGTTATCCATTATGTTACTTGATACAGGCATTGGTATACATGTATTGCATACTTAAATATTGCTTTCGTTGTTGCTGTAATAATATATACGTTTCTTTATTCTCTCTCTCTCTCTCTATATATATATATACCTGTATATGAGGTCCATTCGTGTATACATGTACATGAACTACATTAGACAATGTAGAAATATGTAAGTAGTATACACAAATGGCATTAGACAATGTAGAAATGTACAAGTAGTATACACAAATGGGGATTGTTGACAGGCAGAGTGTATCGTAGATGACATGCAGTGACCTCCCACCTCCCAAGTGTGATTAATCTCATCTTATGCAGCCATTGTAAACGTGGCTTAACAAGGCAGTAGCGATGACCGGTCAGGGCATTGTCTGACCTTAGTTGCCAGCAGTTCAGGTGAAATGTTACATAGAAAGAAATTGCATCCCCACGCCCATTAATATTGTAATAGTGATAGGTACCAATGATAAGTTATTAAACACCAATGGGCATTTTCCACAGGTGCTGTCTCTTGATCCATGCATACTACTCCCACCTATGCCATATTCGTTTTAAATAACTGAGTTCTGGATTGTGACTCCGTATGGATGCTACAACGGTATGATTGTCTCAGGAACCAGTATTATAAACTATTTCTAGATGTGCCTGTTGTTCTGAATGTTATCCAGGGACTATTGCCCAAGGGGCCAATGGTCCTAAGGGCAAGCTGTCTGAGTACCAATGTGTGTATATGCATAGTGTATGTGTTCATGCATAGTAAATGAACAGCATTGGTACCCTTCCTTCAAATGGTCCATGAAACACAATATCCCTTCCATCAATCTGAGAGTCGCTGTAAGAGATACACATTGCTTGCTAAACCACCGTGCTCGAATTGTATAAGTTGATTAGAGAATTATCATCAGTTGATTAGAGAAGGAAAGGCCATGAGTATAACCCCCATATGAATAAGGTATTAACCCCAAGTGAACTCTGCTATGTCGCAACATTTAGCAATTTGACCATAGTGATCTTGACTAAAAGGGATAAAGAAACCTCAGCCGACCTCCTCTCTAACACCTCCCCCACCAGCAGGCCTTCCCTCCAACAACCTATACTGCAAGCCAGCCAGATAACAGGGTGATAAGCAAGCTATGAATATGCCTTATCAGTCGCCATCTGTATACAGCCCGACGGTGACACAAGAGGCACCGCCACTCATCCAACCCCTCCTCTCCCCACCCACCCTCATCCCTCCCTGCTCGTCAACCTCCCCACTCCCCCACTCCTAGCCCTTACAGCACAGGGGGCCACTGCTCCAGTAATCATACGCCCTGGTCCCGGGCCCTGGGGGTGGGCGACCCGAGAGGATCAGTGTGCTGCCTGGGACCCAATCCCCTACCCGACCGTCGGCTCCTAACTTAGGCCGCAGTGCTGATTGCTCTGTTGCAAAACTGTCGCCGACTGTTGCTGCTAGGAAGGGCAGGAGTCGGTAAAGCGGGGTGGGGCTGCCGAGAGTGAAAAGTAAGGCATGCTAATGTAGTGTATCCATCTCAGAGGTGTGGGGACAGTATGGACTGTAATTATTACTCCGTGTATATTGACCATGTGGCTATGTTTATGACCATGTTCTAAGAGCACAATGTTTATGTAGGTGGGACATGTAAATGTGTGAAATATTCAAAGAGCCGTGGAAATGGTTCCAATGTATACGTAAATAATTCCCTCCCATTTACTGTCTCTATTCCTGGCACCGTGACAAACAATTATATTGATACTGGATCCAAGGGAGGAACCTTCCCGCAAAGGCTCGATGCTTTTTCCTAAGGGTATTTCAGATAAACTATTTGAAATGGAATTACAAGGGGTTTATCAGGGGGTTTTGTACATCGGGTCCGGCTTCTGCATAGAGATAACATACAATTATTGCAATCCGATGCAAACATTGAAACCTGAGCATCCCTGGTATATTTATTTTTATAGCTTTCATCTCGGATATCCTTCCATTTCTTTTTCCATCGCTTTTTCCCTTTTGTTTCTCAACCCCATGTCTGCATTAAAACCGTCGCCAAACAGACTTTGAATCCTATGGGTTTTTACTCATCAATCCACTAGGTTTAAAGTAAATCTCTTTGGTCATTGTGTGCACTCACCGAGATTACACAAAAAGACGTTGATACAGCTTTGCCCGAAACAGTTCTTAAGCACAAATATCCGATCAGACTCTATAGTTTAATGGCATTTGCAAGTCCCGGTAATTACATTCCAATACATGTACTATGTTCAAGGTTATGAAAGTGTAGCAAATATACCATCGTCATTGAGATAAGTGCCTATTTCTTGTAAACTTTTGAACTTGGGAGTTACTCAACTATATTACATACTATCGTATACGTCTTACTTTCTACATAGAAATGTGCCTGATAAATGTTATCTACTTGAAATATGACAAAGAACGAACCTGCAGGAGTAGCATATAATACACGGGGGGTAAAATACTGACCTTATCCCTCAAACGCTATAATCATAGTGGATTTGTGTACATGTAGTATGTATACATGTGAGGGTGATTGTGGGCTAAGGCCATTTGAGGGTTAAGGGTGTTTGAGGGATGAGGCCGTTTGTTGGATAAGGCCGTTTGGGGGTGTATGACATTTGAGGCATACGGCTGTTTGTGCTTTAATGTCATATTTGAGGGATAGTGACTTGTGGTGTGCCCTTATCTCTCAAACAGAATCTGAAACCCGTAGGACGGTTAAGGGCTCGTTTGAGGAATAAGGCCCCAACAGAGCCCCCAATAGTTCCTTGAGGTGGTCATCCAACCTGTTCATCGATGCCATAGAGTCTATAGGGAGACAATTTACATGAGATATTCTACAGGACAACCATGGTCAGGAATTACCCATGGCAGCACTACTTCCGGTATGCATTTGTCTTCATTGTCGCCCAGGCTGATATATCCATGTCTCCCATCCCGCTAACGCTCAGTTTACATGATACATGATTGTATTACTACTATTATCAAATCAAGACTCGGTTTCAATGCGACATTGCAACATAATGATATTCGCTATACAATATAAGATATGATGAAGATATCATATCAGTCATTTTCATAATAACCATACTTCATGGTGTGGAGAAGGATGCTCGAGGTTACGGCAATGCATATTAGGGACAGTCATGCCTTAGGCATGTGGAGTTATATTAATTGGGATAAAATATAGCACAGGCTGAGGTAATTGAGGTATTAAGGCTGACAAATGATCCCATCCAATAATGTACTACATGGTATGGATTCACGGGATTGAAAATAGCCACTATCCCTCCCACAGAGTGCTGTGACACATGGGTCTTTTTGTGCTAAAGTAGGGTAATGTGCTTATGGGAAGAAGGATGAAGGTGTTCCCCAGGGACCGCCACTGGGGCACCCATAAAAGCTTCACTTATTCAAAATGAAGACTGTTCCAAAGGGATCCATTTGCGTGCCCAAATAATGTAAGGGTGTACATAAATACTGTACATGGATTTGCATCACGAGTATGAAAAAGTACTTATTAGTGTCATAATTAATTTGTTATATTTAGCACTTGTTCCCATTTGAGCAATATAAAGGCATACCAACGAACCGCCCTTTTTATATATTTTCTTTAGCCGATTAACCCAGATTTACGATTAATGACATATTATTTGTTTGATTCATTTTCTTCACCACCACTATGATGGATGAGCGGATAAGAAGTGGGCTCTTGATGTCAATACTGGCGCCAAGTATTAGTTGATGCCACATTCTAAAAATGAAGGCAGCATACCTTGTCTCAGGCTTACTTGGGAAGATACTGTTCATAGGAGATTGCATTTCCTTCCCATTATCAAGGCGCGAGTCATCGACAGGATAAAATAACAAAGGTTTCGAGCATATAATGAATTAATGATACCTCTCTGTAATATAATGACTAAGTATACACTTTTAATTATGAATACTCCGTGCACCCGTTTTAATTAAATCGTCAATCATACACAATTCTATGATGATTACAGATATCAATACGCCTGGAGATTAGGCTATACTTATGTATGCATATTGCACCAAAAGTCAGTGAATCATTGAGTGAAAAGCCTAGCCATATGAGGTTTGAGACGTTGTACTTTATACTCAACCATTATATTGACAGCTAAAGGGCAAACAACCATTGAAATGTAAACATTGAGAGAGAGAGAGAGAGTGAGAGAGGGAGAGAGAGAGAGAGAGAGAGAGAGAGAGAGAGAGAGAGAGAGAGAGAGAGAGAGAGAGAGAGAGAGAGAGAGAGAGAGAGAGAGAGAGAGAGAGAGAGAGAGAGAGAGAGAGAGAGAATTAGATCACGAAACCTGTTTCATCCCTATACTGTACTTTCCTCCACACTGATGCAGTATAATAATGAAATAGTTGAGGGGATGGTCGATAACTATAGGTTATTTTCATATATACTTTAGAAGAATGAATGGCTTAGCTTAACTCCATGTTGGGAGAGGATAACTCCAGAGGAGGGGATGGATCCAATATGGCTGGAGGGGGTGTATACTATAGTATGTGTAAACAAGACCAGACTCTTTCAACTGTGGTTAATATAGATATATATTGTCCAACAATAACGACAGATACAGAAGATTGAATACAACTAGTCACATGTCAGCAATATGTAGATAAGAATATTCCTCACTCCTAAATCACCAATCAAGAAACAGTAGCCTGTGGCATTTACCTTGTAACCTGAAGTGTTCTGGGAGTCTGAGAGAGAGCTCTCCCTGTACCCCAACTATATAGGCACCAGCCTGCATGGGCACTTTCGGAAAGTCATGCAGGTGGCAACCTTTACAAGGTGATTCCCGTTACAATAAGCGTGGGATATATTAGGTGTATAATCAATCACAGGTAATTAAAAGATAACCCTCCAATGGGCCGGACCGGACGGTACCTTGTCTCGCTCCTAGTAGGAGTATAAAACACATGCTCGAGTCCTACATGTGTTTTATAGATACCCTTCTGGAGTACCAAGCCACATTACATATCATATTGGACCTCGGAAGGCTATGTACATACAATACTTTTCTTTTCAATGAAATACAGCATTGATTTAACCAAAGAGTGCCACATTTCACTCTCCTGTGAAATAACCCATGGCCGTATTTCACGGGCCTGTGATTTCATCAAAATAGCGGGTTGTTTACATTTGAATGGCATAAAAAAAGCCATTTCAGTTAATTTAGCCCAGCCCCCTATAAAAATTGTTCTGCATTGACAAAGGCAAAAAATGAACTCAAAGGAGCACACATATGGGTTATTTCACATGTTGACCAATTGGCCGCATTCCTACGGCCGCGTGGAATACGGACCCTTGGTCAACGCGGGAAATAATCTTGTCAACAGACCAAAACTCATGAACCTTTGTCTGTATATAACACGTCGGAAAGATATATATATATATATATATATATATATATATATATATATATATATATATATATATATTGATTCCACCGGAGATAGCAAAAGGCCTTACCTACTTAGTACTTAAGGTCTGCCCATACTTGTAAAAAAAAGATAACACATTGCCTGTAGGCTCTAGAAAAGAAAAGAAAATACGAAACGAGGATAGCTATCTTCATTAGCAGCTCATTCATTATGTTTGGGGTGTATGGATTATGTGATTTCCATTGTACTTAAGGGGATCTGCGACTGGGGTAGGCGTGAGTAATCTGGGGTGGACAAAAAACCGACCGAATGCCTACGAAGCAGAGGAAACCCGGCTGGGACCTTATTCCATTACCCCCAACTAACAAATTGAGTTGTGTCGGATATACATCTCCACCGGCTTCTAGCCTGTTGGAAGTACCCCCCACCCCACTAACGTAGGCCTACAGCGGTATACTCCTACAGTGATGTCCTTTCTCTGTTACCATACTCCTTCTGTCGCCCTCTTCTTACCATTCATAGCGGTACAGTAGTGGTATACAGTACCAAGCAATGCAAAACAATAATGCCTGTAGGTACTGAATATCAAAAGTGTGATGAAAACAATAAGTGAGGTTATAGGTGTTGTCTTCTTGTACTCAAGACACGTGTAGATGCCATTTGTATGTATAATAAATATTAGATGTCAAGGGAACCAAATTATGACATAAATGTTGTGAGATCAGTGGATGCAGATTGACTATAACATTCCGGTCAGAGCTAGATTTCGAAAGTTGCCATTTCAGAAGAGCGGATTCCTGGAATTCCAGGAAGTTGAATACATGAATTTCTCAAACCAAGGCACCATGGCTGTGAAGTAGTAATCCCATTATAGAATCCCTAACGGCATTACCCATAGCGTCCTAAAGGGCTATCATCGCAGGCAGAAGATTATTAGTCAGCTTCCCCATGAGAACAGTGCAGATACTGAGGCAACACCCCCCGCCCCAACCCTCAGTTCACTTACACACACATCCCATGCCAAACATGCAACCTGTTCATCCATTAAAGCGGCAATGGCATTAGGCCGGCTCCAGAACCGGTCACAATCCGAGCGGTAATATGGGAAAAGAAGGAATCCTTCCCCTTCCCTATGACTGCCTCTCGCAGTCTCGCGCCGTGCTGAATCTCGCGTGACTTTGCTGATTGCTCAGCACACTAATGTGATAAGGTTCGCACCCACACCCTCGGCCCACAAAAAAAACACGTATCTCTATATGGTGTAACCACAGGTAATTTAGCATGTAAATTGTCACTACCTTGTGATCAGTGGCAGATTTTCCCGGCACGGATCCAGAATCAGAGCAGTAAATGAGGTGGGGGGGGGGGGGGGGCAACTAGCAATATAGACTGTAGATGTTGCTATAAGCCCAACCAACGTGGACAACAGTGACGTCAAACAACTAACATTTCAGATGTGTTAGATTTATGTAGTGTTCGGCCCTTTAGATGAGACCATGAGCGGGGAATTGAAGTGAGTAATAATTGACACACTCAATGTGGGGATCAGAAAATATATATGTAGATATAAATGAGGTGTTAAAATCCTAAGGAAATATCATTCATTCCCAGTTTCCATGGTGTGACTGTGAGTAGTATACCCAGTTTGGGCTTTGTCTCAGTTCTTTCTATTAGTCTGATTAAATCCTTATACACGACGTGCCTATGTAGAATACATTGCACGTTATTTGTCATCCCTTAGGGGAAATACTCCTGTGAAGGCACACATCTAGCTATATACTCAGAAGGCAGTTTTAGGTCTATTTTAAGGAACTTCACCATGAAGAAATAATTATTATACTTCGTCAGACTTTATGTCTGGACCTGTACAATGACCTACCCAGACACACGTCGGGTAGCGCTTAGATGAAAGATACACATATAATTATTATAAAGAGTGTATGTTATCTGGCACTGACAGGAGGCGATTGAAGGTGCACGTCAAGTGGGTACATGTGACACTGGCATTATCTGGGTCACATGTCACTTGACATCTCGATTTTGCAGCTGTTCCAAATATATAGGGAACATAGCACAGGTATATATCTATAATTGGTTCAGTAGAACACTCATTCTGGGGATAAATGGGGCTCATTGACATGGTTGTCACCTGCCAATACTATGTCAGATATTGATCCCGTTTTATTGCATAAACATTCTATACCCGAACCACGCGGCGTATTGAAGCTTTGCATTTTCTTTTCAGCAAATTAAATTATTTATGAAAAAATTAAAATGGGGAAAGGAAAATGAAGAAAATACCTTATTTATTTTTAGATACTTATCACTATACGGCTAAGGTATAAAGGGGAATTAAGGGTCCCTGATGGATGGTTATGGTATAGGGACCTCCATGGTCAAACAGTGAGGGCGGGATGGTAAAGGGGTCTGGCGGGGAGGGTGCTGACCTGAAGAGATGGGAGATCAGAGTGGACAGGCCTGGAGGCGGGCGGGGCCAGTCTCCTCCGGTGTCATTTGTCCACGACCGCCAGCTGTCGGAACCCATTGGTGGAGGGCGCGGAACACGTGTGCATGTGTGCTTTGGGAAGGGTGGCGTGGAGTGGGGGTCGGGGAGGGATAGCAGGAGGGAGGGGGGGGGGCAGGAGGAGGGAAAAAGACGGGTCAATGGAAGCAGCTTGGTGGACCATTTTAAAGTTCACTTTTGAGATTATTACGAGTAATATAGACAGATTTGAGGAAATTTTCCCGTGTGAGCCCTCTCAGATCCTAATAACTGTCCACCTAAGTGAAGATGTATTTCACGACCACACATTCTGAGATGTCCCTGCCCCTAAATATGAGGGGAATTGACACCAAGTCTAGAAAGTCTTAAAGGAAGTTGTGTCAACTTCAAAATGCAATAAATATTTTTAATAAGCAATGCACTGGAGGTATGGTATCAATTGCGTTTGATAACACATTCACACTCTCTCGGAAGGTGCTGATCTAGTGAGATTTTGATGAAAGCTTACACTTGAACAATGTGGTTAAAATGTGATAATCCTTCCAATACAAACAGGTCATGAAGCCGAGGGGGCACTTCGTATATTTTGTATGTACATGTGTGCGACTGGCAAGGGTACTTTTTCCACAAAATCGCCCTAATAATAGTCCATTTTCAAGGAAATTCGAGGCTTTACAAAAATTGCTCTAACAAGGGTCTATTTCTGAGGAAAATGATAGAGTTTTCACCCAAAGTTTTTGGGGTATAACCTTTGCCATCGAGTATTTTTTCTGCAAATCTTTCCCAAACATGGTCTATTCCGTCGCATTTTCCTCATAAACCTAGGAGTTTTTGGCTGAAAATGCCCTAATAAGGGTAAGGTTCTTGGGGTTAAAACCGCAGTGCAGCTGCACACCTGTGTTAGAAAAAAACACAAGTGCCCCCCGGGGATACTACTCCACCCACGGTGCAATGCGACACACCATTTCCCGTTTTGACCAAGTCAACCAACCCCATCCTCCATTATACATGGTCTACCACAGGCAAAAAAAACTACCGTCCAATCCATGTTTATGTCTGTCGGCGTCATCAGTCCGATATGTCAGTCACCCTATCGATCCTTTCAAGCTGATATGCAAATTGGTGGGCTATTCTGGTATCTTGATCGACTGAGGACAGTTTTTATACTGCCCCTCCTGCTATGCAGGGATTTATTGGGGCAATCTCCGGGCTCTGCTTTTATCCTGTGTTTTGGTGTGGCTAGGGGGGACTTATAGGTGGTTTGCAAAGAGGGACCTGATGCTATCAGACGGGATGAGCTTAGGGAGTGCTCATTTTCTTAACAACAGGGTGGGGGGGGGGGCGAAATTCTGCGCGGATACCCCCCCCCCCTCCCCGAGGGGTCAACATTCTTTGCCCACGGCGGTTCATAAATGTCAAGCATGCCCCCTTTCTATAGTCTATTATATACATTTTTGCCTAACCCCCCAAAATCTACACAGGCACCTTTTTAAAGAATAGGCGCTCACTTCTGTAATAGATGGGAAGGTTCACTTTCTCCTTGTTCTCATTTGGCATAGATACAGGTTTTGACATGTGGAAATGCGCAAATGAGGTGTGGACCTCTGCAATGCCATGTGTGTGTACCAGACATGGTTTGAATCCTAGCATATGATATAGTAAAATGGTCATGTACAATCACAAGCTATATAAGGCATTTGCAAATAATTTGTAAAGGTTTGCACTTCTTAAATGAACCCAAAAAATTACCCATATGTCGGACCCCCCACACTGACCAAACTGGTGCATGTACAACACAATAGTAGTGAGAATGAGATGAAATATGACAGGCTTGTGATTTGATTCAAGCGTAACATTGCAAAACATTATCAGATTATTGCAGGACAGAATGGGGAAATCGAAACCAGTGTGGACCGATCTCTGCAACTATATAATGCGATGTTCGATCGCTGTAAGGACCACGTCAGGGAAAGTAGTAGCACAGACCCATCCAGATGTAACAAGCCAAAATCACACCTGTGTCACATTAGATACTCAAATCCTACACCTTTTTAAAACAAAGCAATCTAGTCAGCAATGTAGTATACATGTATCATAGTAGTAGCCTTAGGTTTATGTGATATACTCCACAGTATTCCTGGCACTGCAAATGTCCAGCATGGCTAACACGACCCACGGCTCACTGTACGTCCCAATGGACACCAGTTGGGCTTTGCATTCATCTACCGGTACTAGTCATCTTATAGCTTACATGTTTGCTAGACTACTTATCCCTATATGATCAATCCACTATGGAATATGCCTTGTAGTCATTATCCCCGCTAGAATGCACCTATATGTTCTGAACCTACACGTCAGTGTAAGGCCATAACTCTCCCTCAAACTGCATTCCTCATCCATACATCACATAATTCAATAGTTGACCACATTCACGAGTCTTCTCTTACTCCTCCCTACCACTATAAAACTAACATTCCTCAGTCACCACAAATCAAATATCACATATCTCAGCATCCCTGACACCGGGTACCACCAGGCCAAACTTCCCATAATTCACACCCCATGCACTCCCCATAGTTCACACCCATAAACCCTTCCCACACTCACACCCACACCCCTATACCATACCCCAATGTCTCCATATATCCATCATACGACAGCGTTTAATCCAACCACAGCACAATCTCTCAGAAACATCACCACCCCTGCGATACAAAGAGTGGTAAATGTATTTAGTTTGTTGCGCGCGCGTAGGAATACATCTGGGGGTTGGCGCCCTTCCAGTTCCAACAAGGCGGCTGGGCTGCTTCAAGGGCTATCGGACGTCGTATTCAGGCGACGGGCGCCGCCGACCCGAGGTCCATAAGTCACCAGCCTGGCGCGTGATTCGATCATACTCCTCTCTCGCCACACTAGCATATCGCGAGCTGCTCTTCTCCATCCCTCACACCAAGCCAGACTATACGCACCACACCGCCGACGCCGCGCCGTAAATGGCCCTGCCGCGTCTATCTTCCCCCATGCTGCCCCTGCGGCTACTATGTTATGCCTACATAAACTTAATTAAGTTCCCCGTCGTAGATTTCTTATTAAAAGCCATGGCTCTTTTTAATGAATATGTCGTGGCTGTATTTTAATATAAACGGCTCTGATTATGTCGTAAAGCTTCCTGGTGAGATAAAACGCATTGTTCTTCTATGGTATCATGCTAGGCGTGGAGGCAGCATGTCGGGTAGATTCACCTTGAGTTGGACAGACACCTTGAAATGGACAGATGCATTTATGCTTATTTAAGCATTCCCATCTCCATTTGTGAATAATGGTAAGATTTAAGTGTAATTTCTTTTTAACAAAGAACCATTAGAAGTTGTATCGTATATAACTAACCATTCCAGTGCCAGTCTCAGGGCATGTGTACGACTAATGGTTCATCTACCCTAAAGTGGATAGGTGGAATGGCACCTTGGTTAAGCTAGGTATCATTTGGCCTGGTCCTAAGGAGGAAACACTCAGAGGTGGAATATGCATGAGGAGGTTTGTTTGAAGCACGTCACCATTCCATCATACTTCCCTCTTCGCACCTACTTAGGACACCACACCTCATTCTATAACTCCCTCCAGGACCCCTTTGTGTTCCCTCCAAGCTTGGCTTACTTACATTCCAGAATCTCCATTCTTTATCACCAATGCCATTCATCCCAACCCATCTGCCCGATTCGACAAAACATTTGCGTGTGCCATCATTGTAAATGCATTAGATATGATAAGAATACTTAACAGTCAGGATACCAATCTCCCACGTAGATCTTTACTGATAAACATAATGTTTCTCGGCTGCACACATAATGCATTCCATAATCGGAATTATGTTGAATTGAATTGAATTGAATCTTTTATTGGTCGGTAGCGTCTTGCGACGCTTTCTACCCGAGCAAATCCACATACATGTGCTGGTATATGTTGATGTCGTATGCAGATACAATTCATGTTATTGAATAATTTATGCTCTATTGAATCAATGGCCGGTCAATATACTGTTGCCGGAGGGTTTTTAATTGAATTAGGTCAATATTCTTCGGACTTCATTCTTCTTTCTTCATTCCTAGCCACTTCACAGTTTAATACTTGCTATATTAGCAAGAATAGTAGTAGTTGCCGATTGGCACGTCAGTACATTAGCCAAGTCTTAAACAGTAGGTAATACAAGTCATTTCACATTTTAGTTCATTAGCCGAGCAGGGTATGTACAAAGCTTACGGTACATGACGCGTGAC
This sequence comes from Harmothoe impar, assembly GCA_947462335.1. Lineage (NCBI taxonomy): Eukaryota > Metazoa > Annelida > Polychaeta > Phyllodocida > Polynoidae > Harmothoe > Harmothoe impar. Next base: position 27,408,225 of record OX381710.1, read on the forward strand.
ATCTGCATACCATGATAACTTACATTAGGACCGAGTGAGATAATATTAGCAAGTTTTATAGCCGATTATTAGTTCATTGGCAGTTATTTTGGGTTTAGTAGTTGACCGGATACAACAAATTCAATTCCTTGTTGAACTCCTCTTCAGACTTTAGCTTTTGCATTTTGAGATCTAGGGCATTCCATAGGGAGACCCCTCTGTAGTAGGGGCTCTTCTGGAAGAAGGCTGATTTAGGCCGCCGAATTCTAAATTTCAGCTTTCTATCTCCTCTCGTGCGGGCATTTACCCCGGTAGTAGCCTCACCCTGGAGGGCAGATTTCCACATCAGTTTTGTTAGTTGCTTCTTGCGTTTGTCTTCCAGCTTCAAAACTCCTGTGATTGTGTGCAATGCATTGACGCTGACTTCTCTCATCCTGCTTTTTGTGCATATACGCAGAGCTCGATTTTGCAATTTCTGCAGTTTCGAAAGCTCTGATTGACATGCACTGCCGGTGTAGAAGCTGCAGTAGTCCATCACTGGGGCAATCATGCTTTTGTACACCGTTAGGCAGCAATCGTTTGGGACTCTTTTGCTCAGTCTTCCCAATTTGAAGACTTTGTTTCCCACCGATTTTTTCACCTTTCCAGTGTGTGGATTCACAGTAAGGGGGCCGTCTAGCTCAACTCCCAGGTAGTTGTATGTGTCGGTTCTGGGCAGGATGTCATTGCCCATTCTCAGCTCTAAGTCCCCACTTTGCTCGATTCGGTGCTTACTCCCGAAAAACATAGTCATGCTTTTCTCAGCGTTGACAGTCATGTGGTTTGATAGGCACCATCGGTGCAGTCTGACCAGGTCTTCTTGGAGAAGTCGCTTTGCTGTGTCACTGTCATCATGGCTCACGTAGACTACTACGTCGTCCGCATACATGACTGATTTTGCCGATTTCAGTGAGTCACATAAGTCGTTTATAAATAGGACGAATAGTAAGGGTCCTAGTGTGGACCCCTGGGGGACCCCGAAATCCACTTTCGCTGCGCGAGAGAGGCTGCCATTAGCCTTTGTTTGGTGTCGCCTGTTGGATAGATAGGCTGAGAGCCATGTTTTCACTATCCTAGGCATGTTCAAGGCCTCTATCTTTCTGAGCAGGGTCACGTGATCTACACAATCGAACGCCTTCCGGTAGTCGACGAAGCATGCGGCTGTAATCAGCTTGTCATCTCTGGCAGAGAATAGGTCTTTCAATACTGTGAACACAGCGTTTACCGTGCCTCTCCCTTTTCTGAAGCCGAACTGATTGGGACTTAGTATGTTATTTTCTTCTAGATAGTTGCTGACGTAGTCATGCATTACTTTTTCCAAGATTTTGCCTGGAAGTGGGAGTAGGGTGATCGGCCTCCAGTTCTTGATATTGTGCAGGTCTCCTTTCTTGGGGATGGGTACAAGAATTCCGGTGGCCCATGTATCAGGAAATATACCTTCTTCCAGGGAGTTTCTGAAGATTTTGACTAGATGGCTAACCAGGAGTAGTAGCGCGTCCTTTAGGACTTTGCTGTTGATTGACTGGAGGCCAGATGATTTATCTGGATTGATTTGAAGAATGAGCGTGCGTACTGTGTCTTCATTGATTAGCTCTTCCAGGGGGAATATTTCTTCAGGCCCAATGTCACCTCTGTCTTCTAGGTCCTCTCCCATTGGGTCAGGGTTGGCGTCACGGAACAGATGCTGTGGTGGTTGGAGCTGACCCAATTCGTCATAAAGGACCCGGCCAATATTTGAGAAGTAGGTATTAATGTAGTCCGCTGTCTCTTCGTCCGGCACCTTTACTCCCTCATCAGTCAGTTCTATGTGTTGTGTTGATTTATCGGGTTTTAGGAGTTTGTTCAACTCAGCCCAGAACCTTTTATGATTCCCTCTGGCTCGTTCAAGCCGGTTGGTCACATACTCCGCATCAGAGTTTTCTATTTGGCGACGTATTCTGTGAGTGAGTAGTCTGGATGTGCGTAATTCATTCACGTTTCCATGTCTCTGGTGCAATCTGATACACTCTTGTCTATCATTGATGAGCTCCGCAGTTTCGAATTCCCTAGTTATCCACGTGTCAGGTTTTTTCTTAATGACCATGGTTTTGCTAGGGCACACCCTGTCCAAGTATGACAGTATTGCGTTTTGCATCAGGTTCCACTGTACTTCCGGGTCTTTAGACGCGTCAAATTCCTCCCAACTGCGCTGTGCTAGTTCAGTGTACATCTCCTCTTTATTGTAGTGCCGGTAGGATCGTCCAATTATGGTGGTTCTGGTAAATACTTCACGCGGCTTCTTTCGTATAGCAAATACCGGGTAGTGGTCACTGAGCATTTCTTCGAGCGCCCCGCTGTGAGACACTATGTTGCAGTCTGTCATGATATGATCAATGCAAGTACCCCTGTTAGCATTCTCAGGATTCGGCCTGGTGATGTCATTGTGTTGGTGTCTCACCCCAGTTTCCCTGCAGAAGTCAATTAGGTGCTTTGCATTCGGTTCATTCCGCATGCGCATGTCTATATTTGTATCCCCCAGTATCCACAATTCGCCTTTGTCTCGGTCGAGTGAGTCGATTACCTCAGTTAGTTTGTCTAGATAGGTTACTGTGTTAAAGGACACCAGGAGGCATTTAGCTCAAAATTTAAAAAAACACATATAGTTGTAGTTTGAGATGTTATCTATCACATCGGAGCTTCATTTTCCTTTCTTATCTCATTATAAGTGTTATTTTATCCCCTTTTCTACTCATACCTCTGGGACCACGCTATCCATTTCTGAGGAGTGTTTACTTCCTCAATTTGACACTAGGTGGTGTGGGTGGTTGACCCCTAGCAACCCACGGTCAGGGTTGACTGCACACACTTCACTCTGCACTTAGCTTTTACCATAGTATCGGGCACTAGGGCCAGCTTGGGTTTTGAGTCAGTGTTGCCATGACCAATGTAATGATAGGGATGACATCCAAATTATTTTCATTTTAATTATGACTACAATGGTCTTGATTTTTCGGTTATATGGATATCAAAATACCTTTAGTATTATAGAGATAAAAAATTGTTCACACTTTGACAAACAAAGGGTACAATTGTCAAATAGAACATTAAGCCAGTTCTGGGTGGAATATTTAATCAATTTTAAAACAGTTTTAAACCGGTGAATTTTGCAGCTATCTGTGAGTTCAAGTGTGTATCGATATGATGTATTAGTATCACGGGACACATTCGTCTAATTTCTATAGTATACTACAGGTATTATACTTTTTACTTGGTGTTACAGAGCTAAGGTGGTACCTAAATCAACTATAGGCCAAAAAAAAAGGTTTGTTTCAGGTCACCGGACCGACCCTATCTAAACAAGGCAGACCCTACGTGTTTTTTTTATCTAATTCTGAAGAATTTTTTATATTTTTACACTTTTTTGGGGTCAATTTTAGATTAACAAAAGTTTTGGGAAATTCTTCCCATTTTTACACTTTATTGGGTCGATTTTAAGGTATGTAAAAAAAAAAAGTAAAAAAATAAGAAAAACCAACCTACCGACCCTAGAGTTTCTTCCCATATTACCTGAAACAAACCTTTTTTTTAATTTGGCCATATCAGCTATATGCCTCTATCCCTCTGTGCACATTTGGAAACCCAAAACAACTCCCGCCCCCCTGTCCCCTCCCGCGACACAGGTCCGTACCTCCCCAGCCACACCACCTGTGGAAGCCCTCACAAACCCCCGTCTCCCCCAGTCCCCACAGGTCCGTACCTACCCTGCCACATCACAGGAAAAGCCCTCACAAAGCCCCCCGCCTCCCCCTGTCCCCTCCCCCGCCACAGGTCCGTACCTACCCCGCCACATCACAGGAGAAGCCCTCACAAAGCCCCCCGCCTCCCCCTGTCCCCTCCCCTGCCACAGGTCCGTACCTACCCCGCCACATCACAGGAGAAGCCCTCACAAAGCCCCCGCCTCCCCCTGTCCCCTCCCCTGCCACAGGTCCGTACCTACCCCGCCACATCACAGGAGAAGCCCTCACAAAGCCCCCGCCTCCCCCTGTCCCCTCCCCCGCCACAGGTCCGTACCTACCCTGCCACATCACAGGAGAAGCCCTCACAAAGCCCCCGCCTCCCCCTGTCCCCTCCCCCGCCACAGGTCCGTACCTACCCCGCCACATCACAGGAGAAGCCCTCACAAAGCCCCCCGCCTCCCCCTGTCCCCTCCCCTGCCACAGGTCCGTACCTACCCCTCCTACATCACAGGGGGAGGTCCCTGTCTCTCCCTGTCCCCCTGGAAGGTAGAAGACAAGTTTTCTCCTGGACCTCAGGTTCAGGCTACTCCCCTACCCCCTGCAAGGGTCAGGAATTTAGTATTTAAGGCATGATATTTTTATTTTTCTTCCGTGAACAGTTTACAATATTTTATTCTCAATCTGAGCTTTCCAGGGATATTTAAATATTGATCCTAAACATGCTGTAACTATGCTGAATATCCCCTGTAAAACATGGCACCACCCCCTCAGTGGTAACCTCTATGACAGTGCTGGTGTTCTATGGGTTGCCACGCCGTGTGACGTCACACGGCCCAGGAGAGGTGTAGTTCACAGCACTGCCGTCCTGGGGCAGCACCAACACCATGAAACTTTTATTGGGGGAACCTTCCCCTTAAAATGCTTATAAAGTCGTTAATAATTGTTATTTTGATTCAATTTAAAAACCATTAATTATTTTTAGACCACATACATTGTGTGTATATATCAGATATGACGGGTATGGTGTCCTTTAATGTGAGGAGCTTTGTAAGTATTTACCAAGTAGAGATTCTTATAGTTAGGTTTAGTGACATGTACGGTCATAACCTCAATGTCATCTTCCATCCTGCATGATTCTGTGATGACGTTGCAATAGCCATTGTATTTATTATCCACATACGTGATGACACCCCCCCCTCGTCTGGTATATCTGTCTAACCTAAAGGCAATTTTACCAAACCAAGAGGTATCTACCTCATCGTCGATTTCATCTAGCCAACTTTCACAGATACAGACGAAGTCAGTCGATGTGAAATTCAATTTTATTTCGGGTAACTTTCCGCGTACACTTCTCGCATTCAGACTTATGATTTTAACTCCTTTCAGACCCGCTAGGTGTTTTGCTACATGGGTAGTCATGTTATAAGAATGTCCTAGTATCACGCAATAAGCCTCGAGTCTTTTAGCATATACGGTTGTTGCAGGTGATTGTGATGGTGAGTGAGCAGGTAGTAAGCTGCTCACAGAGTTATTTAGCCCGCGGTGTTTATCCGAAAGTTTTAAATGTTCACAAGGGGTAGAAAAGATAGCTACCCGGTCAACCCTAAACCCCAACAGAACAACAATTTGAACAATGAACAGTAATGTGTCTTTTCAGTCAATATGAGTTGGGTTTCAGATAAATACACGCCAATTATCGGAGTGATATGCCAACGTCAAGTAGCGCTAGTGCGTCTCAAAATATCAGCAGGCGTGTTATATCTATGACAATGCACACATTCTGCAATACAACAATTAAAGGTAGACTTGGTGATTGTATACCAACAGCACAAGTGACACCTATTGCCAGCTGGCTAATATGAGTGTCAGGTACAATGCTAATTATGTTGAGTAATAATTCGACAATTAGTTAGTGCAGTGAACAACAAATCAAAATACAGTGGTGGTTACAAGCCGAGTGGTTTATATTATATTATGTTCTACTGATATCATCCGTTCACCACGTACAAAATATATTCTCTATGCTACCTGGGTATACATAATATATATACTCCCCGATGCCATACCCTTCCCCAGCTATATTCCTCTTTCTTTAATCCAATACTATCGTCACCCTAATGCTCGCTCTCTGTTTCTTTGTTCTGTTTCCATAGCTTTAGAGTAGTGTACAGGACTGACAGTATACTAATAGCCCATGGTAAACTTATGTTCTCTCCTCCTCACCTGGTCCATACTATCTCCGGAATTCAAGATGATATAAAATTATATATAATTATATATATATAATTATATATATATATATATATATATATATATATATATATACATATATTCCCCAATATCCTCCGATGTACACCCCCCTCCATACATGTATTCTTACCCTTCCCCAGTCACATTCCTGCTTCTCCAATCTAATACTTTCGTCCCTCTGTTGCTTGCTCTACGTTCCTTTTTTCTGCTTCCATATCTATAGGTTTTCCTATAAAGAAGCTAATGTAATCAGATATTCTTCAAAATATGATACTTTATCCATTGTGTTGCCTTCCCATGTGGCTAAATCTGATTAGTATTAGTGCTTTACATTATGCTGCATGGGTACCTGCACACCTGCTTGTTCCCAGGAGTCGTGGAATCCAGCTGCGTTTTTGGGTAACTTTTAGTAACTCAATGCTAAGACGCTGTGCATAAAGAGTGGCCGTGTGGGCATCTACATCTACAACAATGGAATAGTCATTTATTGATAACAGGGGGTGGGGGTTGGTGCTTTTCCTTTCTACCTCCCCCCTGATGGGTTCAAATTGATCGGACGACCCCTTTTAGCTATAGTAACGAATTTTTAGGCCCACCCAAAATATCCACTAACCGCCTTACCCCGACATTCACTCTATGCAACAAAAAAGAAAAGAAAAAACATAACATTTATATACTGTAGTAAAAATACCTAGGAGCTACGACGACCTATGTGGACACTCGGTGTTATGTACATTATATCTTGTTATATCATCTGGTTTTCTGTATTGTTTTATCCATTACCTTCTTTTTGGTGGTGCAGGGACCTTTAGTCAATTGAGACTATATACTTTGTTCTTCCCTTTCCCCTCTCTTTCTTCTTTGTGTAATTGCCTTTATGTGTTCACCTGTGTTGTCCCTCATCTCATTTAAGTGTTACCCATGGACCCTGTTGTCACAGGTTCGGTCTGTACGGGCCCTACAGACCTGCTAACCAACCTTTGGCTGGGTTGATTTTAAAACTATATCATCATCCATCGACCCCCTATTGTTAAATAATGGCCATTCCCTAATACAAGAAACATCCCATTCCAACAACCGCCGACCCATCCACACACTAACACATCCACTAGAAGCATACATCCACACAATCACCAGCTCATACACACAACCATAAACACCCTCCTAACCATCTATCCACTTATTTACTGAAGCACCAACCCGTCTATCCAGTCACCAAGATAAGCATGCCTGCACATATATCCACTTAACAACCCATGAGACCACTCAGAAACACAGCCACTTATCCATCTATCTACCGACCCAACTACCATCTATCCACTATAAACTCACCCATCTAACAGCCCATATTCTCCTTCACACACATCCATCCATCCATCCATCCATTTGTCCATCCATTCGTCCACACATCCACCTATACCCTCAACCAGGTTCATCGTCCAACCCTACAGCATGCAGGTTGCTTCGACAACCCCATTGTCACTAAAGTCGGATCAGTCCGTTTGTACCTCACATATATAACCTATATATGTCTACATGCATCCTCTTATCCCACAGAACATCTAATCCCTCCCCCACAACCCCTGCGTCGTGGTCTACTAGCGCCGCCTGTTTTCTGGACAACCTCAACCTCTTCCCTCCCAACCCCACCCAAAGTGTGGTTCGGTCGCGTGCTCTGCCTAGCCATAGGGGGCGACCGGGGCAAAGTCAGGTCGAGGGGAAGGCGAGGGGGGGCGAGGGGGAGGCGAGGGGAGGGTTTAGGGAGGGTTAGAGGTGGGCTCCATGTCTGTAGCAGTGAGAGGGGGCAGCAGTGCTGCATTGATTGGGGTCTTGAGGGGCGACGTTATAACAAATGACAACCAACATTATGATTGGAGCTAAAGGAAGGAAAAACGGAGCAATTTATGGCTGAACCCAAACGTCGGTGGCGTGTCGGCGTTTTGGCGGCGTTGGGCAGGGGGCCAAAGGTGGAGGCTTGGAGTGGAACAGACAGGGAGGGAAGTGGGGGGGGGGGGGGGAGTGGGAGGGGGAGTGCTTGAGGGGACAGAGTGTGTGTTAGGTGGGGGTGGGGGGGGGGGGGGTGCATGGGGTTATAAATGTGCCGCCCGTTAGGGTGCACTGCAGCTCGGCTGGGGGCGCCCAGCATGGATCCCACCACTAAACTGACTTCTGATAGCTTAGTGATGTCTGAATCAAGCTGCTGCACATATCCGTTTTTAGCCACTTAATTTCGGGTTTATATACATTGAAGGTCAAACATGGATATCATTGGGGTTCACCTATTTCGGGTGATGCATTAAAGGTTCAACATGAATATAAAACAGTTTATACCTACTTAATTTATGGTTATTATGCATTCTAGGTCAAACAGGAATAATAATGGAGGACATCCCTTTGACCGCGATCTAACCGTTCTTTTCCGGGTACTCTCCCCGACCCATATCTAGGATAACAAGCCACTAAAACACAGGAATAAGCCATCTAAAAGACCACCGAACACTGATGGGAGGTCAGCCAAAATTAAAAGTCAAATCAGGTGCAGCTAAGCCATCTAATGCGCTGGATGGGGAAGCACATTGGAAGCCACTCTCGAAGCCAGATAAAGGTCCAGATACACGTGGAAGCCACATAGTCATGGTGAACTTTATCTTGCAACTGATTGAGGTGGACAACCACAACAACTAATCCATATTGCGATTAATGGCAGTTTTTGCCACATTCAGTTGATTGATGCATGTGAGGATTGTGGATGATGAGGTCCTTATGTAAAACACACATCAACCTTCCTCAGTTCTAATTTGCAACATGATACATGGATGGAAATCCTATGGGGAAAGCACTGTATAATATAACAATTCATATATAAGTATGAATCTGTAATTTATACAGCCGAGAATAGCCACCCGACCACGTAGTTCAACATGTCTATAGCATTTGCAATCACAATGAATGCCATCTTAATTACTGTTGGCGGGACTGCATCTTAATTAGCCATACAGTCATATGGGCCATTCCAGCAGGACACAATGATACCGTGAGCTCAGGGCAGCTCCCTTGGTGGGCAATGCTATATATAGACATGAGCTGTCCGCAATTTGGGACAGATGTAAGCAAAGGCAATAGTCAGGATGTCAGCGGATACATTTTTGTATATGCGCCCCAGCAAAGGCCACACTATATACACAATGTCTGTACTGTAAAGATATCTGTCTGTGGAAATGCATAGCCAGCGGACAATAATGGATGGTAAAGGGCAGGCGGTTTGGTGTGAGCGGCACAACACCCAGTGCTGCCCACAGCTCCAGTGCGGCGGCTCTTGGATGGACGGCTGCTGAGATGTGCACATTGTTCCAGGCAATATGCAGTAAAGCATGGCCCCGGACCCCCACTTTATTACCTTTAATTCTGAGCGCGCGACGCGAGTTGAACTATTTCACATCTACGCTGTGTGCCTGATGCGCCGGGGCCCTGCCCTCGGGCAGCTGCCCAACACCAGGCAATAGCTGCCATAACTTGCTCGTCGAGACAGGCCATAGAGGAGGATAGTGAGCAGTTCGTAGAAGAGTAAGGGAGGGGTGGGGTAGGGCCGCTCAAGGGAGAAAAAAGGGCAGTTTGTGAGCTCTATAGAGATGTGCTAAGAGACTACCTATCTACCAACTGTCTCCTCGTGCCTCGCGTTGCCTACACACCCCTCGATACCTTATATTATACCAATTCGGACTGTTCATCAGCTTCTCTGTCCTGCCTTCCCACCTATACTTGCCTGTCTCTCTCCTGCTTACTTGCCTTCCCTTCCTAACCTTCCTGGCCTTTCTGGCCTTTCTGGCCTGCCTGGCCTTACGTCCCTCTTCCCCTTCTGCCCTTCTGCCTGAATCCCTCTGACCCTAAATGTCAATTTGTTTTTACCCCCATGAGCTTGCCAGGACAATCTCTGTGGCCAGAATGGGTGGCTGGTAGAGAGGGAGGGAGGGGGTGGTCTGGGAGATTACCCCGACGACAAAAGTCAGTGAGGCCCTGTTGGCCGCCGACCGCCTCAATACCTCTGTCCTAGCTACTTTTACGAGCGCTCTGTTAAAAAACAGTCCTTCCACGAAGCTGGTGCCAGGCCAGCCATCCGGCCATATCCCCTCCCCCTTCTCACCACACGCCCACATCCCCTCCAACCAACCACGCCAGCCAGAAAACGACCACTAAAGGCACAATAGGAAAGGCCAGGTCGGGTTGGCGACTATAGTAGGCAGCGGCAAGGTTGGTGGTTCCTGCTCTTTGCTGGTCCGCTCTCATGACCCTTTCTCCAGGGTGACCGCCGAAAAGAATGGCGATGGACAGGCGGACAGAAGGCGGTGTGGCTTTTTCCGCTCGTGGAGTAGGCATGGTGGGTGGGGGGAGAAGGGAATGGGATAGAGGGGAGGTGCTTAGGTCTGCAGTCTCCTCCGTTTGCTACCCGCCCGCCCAGCACAGGCTGCTTTTATGACGGGCGCGGAAATGCGGACTGACAGCCTGAATGGGGCACGGCGGCAGAGAGAAGGTGGGGCGCCCGGGCGCCGGTTTGAGCGCGGCAGCGAAACGCCGGGCGCCACTTAGGGCTGGGCGGGCGAGTGACTATAGCAGCCAGGAGAGGCTTCTCATTGCTGGCCGGTAATGTAGGGCTGAGTGTGCTATGGTGTGGCCAATGGGCTATAGGAATGGTGGCTGGGGATGGTCGGAGATGGGCGACATTGATGTGGGGGTCTATGGCGTGACCACTGTCCACTGGCAGGTAACCGCCGGCTCATGGAGCCCTTCTTCTTCCCAACCCCTCAGGCTCCTGCAGTATTCCTCTGCCTCATGCCTCTTTTTGCACACACACCCCAGACCCAAACCTGTTTTTGTCCTAGTATAGCCATTAGTAGACTGTCCTCTATACTTCAAACAGTAAATCTAAGTTATTCTCCTACCTGTAAAAAGATTGTGTGCTCAAATGTTTCTGAACCTCTTTCAAATTATGTGCACATCTATGTTTGCCACTTCGCCAGTCCTTTCATGCAGCTCTTCTAAAGGTTTTCCCTGCTGTTAATGCCTTATGTCCCAATAGGCGCTCCCCATAGTCCCTATTGCATAGTGGCGCTGTTGCTCTTCTCAAAGTGAAGCTGTGTCCTGAAGTGGCCCGCTGTCTCCGGCATAGAGCAATTCCTGTCCGCAGCATTACAGTATCTCAATTTATCTTACTTCTTTAATACTTATTTTATTATTCCCAGTCTTTGGATGTGTGTACATTGTACTCTATTCACTGCAGTTTTACCTGCACCCCATCCCATAGTTTACTTTCTGTGGTCTAAGGAAAACTCCAGAGACCCTCATAACATAGACTAAATGCTAATTTTCACTATAATGTGGACATTACTCATTATTCCTACTTTACATTTTATAACAGGAAGCATACCCCTGTTTCGTCTATTCATACACTACTATAGCGGCACCTGCATCGTCTCCCATCTGATGCCATCTATTTGGTTACCAATTGCCCTGTCTCCCACTCGGACCCTCATGGTGGGATATGACCCCCTTGGGTACCCCGTTCCTTCCACACCCCACACCACAACCATCCCCACGTAGCCTTGTCCACATGGTTGTACCGGACAGGGCCAGACGTTGGGACAGGTCCGGAGGGAGACAACACGCTATCAGTGACCGTTGTAAGCGTGACCACACGCTCATGGACCCCCAATCAGTCGGCCTACTGGGCTCCAACCACAGATGAGCGCATGGAGACATCACGTGCAGGCAGCCTATAGGTGTCTGCCGGTTTTACCCTTTTGCCAGTTGGCGCTCAGCCAGCTCCCTCCCCTGACTGTCACCTAGCCCAGAGGGGATTTGGAGCTTTTTACAGTGGGCTCACCGTGCTTGTTAAGTCATATATATGCAAATACCCACAGAATATATACCAAACTCCTTCACAACAGACTGGTTAATTGTCTAGTGAAGCCTTCTAAAATAGGCACTCTGCACCACATTACTAAGCGCGGTCGTCTAAATATTTCATAAGAGATGAACTTTCTTACATATTACTGTTTCAATTTAGTTTAACGTCAGCATTTAAGCGAGATAGATAGAAACAGAACGAGAGAGAAAGGGAGAGAGAGAGGGAGAGAGAGGGAGAGAGGGGGGAACATGGAGAAGGGGGAACATGCAGAAGGAGGGATGAGAAGATTATATTGAAAATCCATAGTATCCTTGATCGATGGAGCACGAAATACGTGACACTTCATGGAAACCTGGAACGAAACAATACAATTTCAATTTTTCGATCCCCAGCAGGTTCGGCAGGAGGAAATAGGCATCCATCCCGCCATTATCAGCTATTGCCAGCAGTCCAGATGGGGGAGGGGAAGACGCAGCTCTCTTCGCGCAAGTTCACGCGAGACAACTGCGTGGCTGAGCGTTTGTGGGTGGAGCTGAGCCAGGACAGGACGCGGAATTAGGCGGCGGAAGTAGGCGGCCCCCGACAACTTTGTCCCTTGGCGGCAGGGCTCTGTAGCTGTAGCAGTCACGTGGGACCCTGAGGGAGACTCCCAGGGGGCTGTGCGCCGGAAGTGTCAGCAGTAAACGCCGGCCCTCTCAGCCTGCCGATAACACCGACCTGTGGCGCCACCTTGTATGTAAACCAAGGCGAGGCTGCATGGTGCAGGCGTGGCTAACAGATCGGTCGGCCGTAGATTGGGCTGACAATACGAAACCCCATGCAAAGCTGAGACTGATACTGTTTTGAAAAAAAACGGAGTTAATGAGATGGCATGTATGCATAATTATCACACATAGGGGTTTACCTAATCTGTCAACAACAGTATGAAAACAAAGGTCCCTTGTGAACAGGAAAAATTGCCAGGCCTATCTCTGTCTAGTTATCCGTTGTCAAGTAGTATATACTATGCCTTCTTTGACTTCAATTCAGCCTCGAGGGAATCACCAGTGTTCCCCATATAGAGAGGTGCAGGGAAAATATTGATTGACCTTTTTGAAATTGCACTGACCTTGAACATTGACGGAGGGGAATTGGATGTACGGCTCTACATGGGTTGGCTCAAATGGAGATGGCTGAACCGACGCCAGTAAACCTGCATGTCCCACCAACTACCAAATACCCACGAGATATAGACTGCTAATAGAGTACATTCTCTACAATATAAGTAGTTTAATCCAATTATAAACAATGTAAATGTACCCGAATCATTCAATTTACGGGACAAAACGAGCGTCACATTAGCCTCAAACATGCAATCCTCTGATGTGAGAAAATTAATTCCAACATGCAATGAAAGTGGACCTCACATCCTGGAGGAAATTAGATACGAGTTGGAAGGACTAAAAATTAATAATCTCCCTGAGCAAGACGGATATATACGCATATGGGGAAGTACACCTATTTATGGTTAATTGGGACTGTCGTGTATATGGGGCTCTCCAGTAGTCGCTGTCAATGTCCCTCTAGTGCCTGGAGGAGTGAGTAGTATATGGAGAGGATACTTTGTTGTAGGCGTAGGATTTTTCCCCACAGACGGCAGGGCTAATGGGAACAGGGGAGCCCGACGCCCGAGCCCCTCCGTCTCCTTCACCCCATTCCGGTGATGTTGAACTATGATGTTGTCCATCAATGAATTCTCTGCCATCTCGAAGGTGTTCCTATCTTCAATGTTCATGTCAATTGTCGTTTCTTTCCTTGAATAAGATAACAAAGTGACTTCATACAATATAGGTCATGCTAATGGGAACGTGTGTGTCAGTTCAATATTTTTTTTCACATCAAATTCTGATACACACTGCAGCCCAGGGCTTGATTCTAACAATTAGGTATGATACACTGTAAAAAGTTGTTGTTCCTAAACAGCCAAATGTACTGCAATTGTACAGTACATTAGTTGTAAAACTTAAAATAGCCGCCTTTGTGTGCATATACATTTCTGTTGCTGTAGATGCTGGTTCGCATCTTATAACCATCAATCAGAGGTAGAGAGAGTGGGGAGGTAAGAGGGAGCTGTAGAATATCGCACATTACACATTAATGCCACTGCCTTTGTGTTCGGTTAATCTGCTTTCATCCAACAAAGAGCTCACCTATACAGAGCTGTCACTTGAGCTATAGGTCCCACCAGGCCATAGTGAAGGTAATGCCCATATAAGGCCATGTCCAGGCACAGGCTGAACACACATGGCAGTATACTACCTGCTGAGTAGCTCCAGGAAATAGAGCTGTCTAATTGCAGGGCAGCAGTATGCTATCCCATGTCTACAAAGCTAGCAAAACTGAGGATGGGGCTGATCACTATAGCTATGGAATTGACACAATGTCATACTTCCCTTGATTCAGTTCAATACGATAATACATTACCAGCCATTCGCACACTTACTCAATAGTAAACGCATACTAAAGAATATCGGATCTCTTTCCTGTTTTCTTTTGCCTTTGCAAACCATGGAATAACCTTATATATGTTCTTAGGAAGGTGATGATACTTGGGATAGGTTGATGTCCAAGTGTTTTCTCTTCTCGGCAAGTAATACTCCCCGACTCAATTCAAAATTGAGAAGTCCGACATACCGAGCCTAGAGTTCAAATCTTGTTGCCTGAAACCATGATTCCTTGTCTTACCCTCAGCCAAATATCCTCCATTATTTGCCCCTTCCAGGACCTTTCATCAAATATGTTCCTACTCAGTTAATTCTCGTAGGCACACAGCGTGACATTGCAAATTAAAATGAACTTCACCATTTGGTACACAACCTAAGCCATCCTCTACAGGAGTATTCGTGTCAGTGTTGTACCACGTGATGATATAAATACAAATGTACATGGTAAATGTCACGGATATAAAATCTCTACTGGATGGAATTACAGTATTGCACTATACAAGGAGGTCGTGCAAGGCATGGAAATGTACATGGGCATTGAGGATTGATTTATGTTCCTTAGGACAGCTAGGGTTACAATGACATTTGCAATAACACTGAGCTGTAAAATGGGTAAATTAGACATCATGCCTTTATAATTCAGTCAATCTATCATTTACACCCACTATTCCATTCCCCATGGCGTCAAGGGTGTGCCATTTATCCAATATACCATTATGTCCCTCTTGCGCCAACCCATCAAACCCTGATTGGTATAAGGCTTTGGACGAGACTCATTCACGTAGAGTATTTGCCAATATTCCTACACTAGATCCAATATTGTGCCTCCTATACATGATTAGAGTATCGAACGGAGTGCCGGAAGATTGACCTTGCGTCAAGTTAGGTGAATATATATCTTGGTAATGCCATCCCTATCTATTGTTTTGATCTTTAATCTTGACCTCTATCTAATGCATTGCTGGGGGAAATCACCTCAACGTTATCATTGTGATTTATGAAAACTATCATTTATCTGAGGGATGAATATCAAAATATTGGTTCTGGAGCTCTTGGTATCAGAACCTCATACTTTACGTCATTCCAGGCCTCTGTAGCATTTCTTCTATTCGCACGGGTTTTCCCAGTCGACACAATAAAATCAGCAGAGCGAGGAAATGTTCACATTTTACTGATTGCGCACTGGGCCAATAGAGATTGTCTGACAAGACAATGCCTCTTCCCCAGAGGTACAATATCAGGAAGATCCATTCCTCTCGGCCCAATTCTCTGACCCGCCAAGGACATTGTGCGCATGCGCAGCGATATGGGACTGCACATGCGTCGTAAAGGGTGTAATGGGGGGCCATCAGTAAAGTGTTACGACCACAGGCGCTGTCTGCTTCCCACCCACCGCACCATCTCTCTGCCCGTTGCCACTAAAGAGGACACCTCTATTATTGAGCTCAGACAAGTACCCTACACAAAGTAGCCACGTCATAGGCAGATAGAGTAGGACGTGGACAGATTTACTTTTGCTTCCTTTGTGACTTGACATAGATATTATGTAATGTAGGCCTGTAGGATATACTTAATGTCAACTTATGGGGTTTTCATTTTCACAGCTTGAAATTGACTAACACACTCATTTAGGATTCCGTAGATCTGTGTTTTCTTTCTAGGTTCCAGGACAGCTACCTTGGCATTTACCCCCTTGGATATTGACCCCCTAGAATATCCAACCTCACATACTTTAACCCCCACATACCTTTACCCCCTGTAAGACCTCTACCACCGTCAGATACTTGGACCGTGGAGATCTACCCCCCTGGAAGTACTACCCTTTCGGACATCCACCCGCTCCATATTCAGCTCTTTGGCCTGTTAACCAATAATGGTGTGAGGAAACCTCTCATTTTAGCAGCACATAGATCACAAGACTTTGTCCTTTAGTATAATTATGAACTACATATCTTCCAATTTGGTTTTCGATGAAGCATAAGTTTATTCAGTAATTATATCATTTTCTGCCCAGATATGTTGCAATCTAATGACTTATTTGTCTAGATTTGAGGTCTTCCGTCGGATAAAGATGTCTCATTGTGTACGCATTGACCTTAAAATGGTCTCCGAGGGGTTATTCTGGTTTTTGTCCCTGGCCATTGTTGGACATAGAAAACGATGGGAATAGGCACACCACTCCTTGGGACGATGCAGCGACCTTTCCCTGGCCGGGGTCTTTGGCTTGGTTATGATCTTGACATTTTATCATGGTCCTCACGCCCAACTCCCAGGGGTGTCGTGCCCAAAGTGCAAGGCGGTGGGGTGACGGGTTAAGGGGACTAGGGAAGATACAGAAGGGTAGGGTAGGGTGCCAGGGGATTTAGGGTGTGGGGAAGGAGGTTACGGTTAGAAACGGGGGATAAAGGGTCTTGGACCACACGGCAGGATTGGACAAGAAAAAGGATAGGAATAAGGGTCAGCAAAAGGAGAATGTCAGGAAGGGCATGGAGGTCGTTTAGTGAAAGGTGTCAGAGGGGTTATGGTAAGGGATGAGACACATTGATAAGATGGCTCACGGTAGCGAGGGTGGATATTCAGGTATTTGATCTGTTCTTTTTGAGCATCCATAACAGGCCGAGTTCAATGCGATATTATGATAACATCCAGTGACCATACATGGACATGTACCCGTTGTCGGGATGAAAAGCTCATAGCAATTATTTTGGACGTTATTACGACTACACTGGTCGTCACACATCGAGACATACTGTTAATAAAGCAGTATCTTGTATGAGAACAGCAAGGTCATAGAGGGTATATGGAGCTACATGCGATATCATATAGGTAACCCTATACTCATATATACAGGTCTATATGAATCCATGCTCGTCTCCAATAGATACCGAACCTGATATAATTTATCATCCTAGGGACATGTATAAGATATGACCTGATGATATATAAGGCAGACCATATCATGCAGTGCGCCTAAAACTAAATGCTGAACAACCATAAACAAAATAACTATTATTATGTACACAAATGTGACCAGGCACTTGAAAATGGGTATCCGGAGGGGACGTGATAATCAAACTTTGTGTCAAGATCTTTAAAATGAGATAATTATAATCATTAAGTTAAGGGATCCGACTCATATTACTGGTGGTTTTGCGGGAATCTAATTAAGAATATGAGTACTACTTATGACTGAAAATGATGGAAACGTTCTAAATACACCAGTACCAAAATATTCCATTTAGAATAATGAAATGGTTTCCATTGTAACCAGACAGTGAAATACCTGGCAATTTACCAGAGATAACGTTCTATTTACATCCCAAATGTAAATCAATAAAAGCAGGTTGGTGAACATCTGTAGATTTTTTTTCTTTTTTAAGTGTGCAGAGTAAGGTATTGGTGTGGTCATGGAACGTCAGAGAAACGGAGTCTGAAATACTATTTGGTCACTGCAAATAAAAGCTCATCATCATCATTTCACGAGGGGCCGAGTCACAGAAAAGATCCGACCTATACTTCCACAAAGTTGGAGGGCTTTGTGATCAGGCAAATATATAGAACAGAACTAAAGGAGAGGGATATTATTAACATGCTGATATACATAGTATAGTATCATTATTATCAAGGGAATGGTATGATATCAGGGAATGGTATCATATCATTTAGGTGTGATACAGAGAGGGCACCGAGCTAGGTGTTTACTGTATGTATAAACCCCCCCCCCCCCTAGTGGACAGAAATTTGTACAATGACAATGTTGGAATGTGAAACATGCACGTTATGAACTACCGTAAAACCTCGCGTATAAGCCGCGGCTAGTACGCGAATCAGACTCAGCTTTCTTTTGATACCAAACATGCCTATATAGGGTGCGGCTTATACGAGAGTTTTTATAAGTATACTACAGTACCAAATTAACAATTTTCAGACACCCTCTGCGGCTTATATAATCTGTCAAAGTTAGGGGTGCGGCTTATACGCGAGTTAGGCTTATACGCGAGGTTTTACGGTACTGTTATCAAATCATGCTTTCCTGAATGCAACATTACCATATCTAAGTAGGTATATCAGGGGAATGGTGTCATACCGTTTAGATGTAAGAGCAGAAAGTGTACAGAGGGGGTGCAGAGGCCCCCCCCCCCTGAGGTCACAAAGTCGCCTCTTTTAAGCGCTACAGGTCACAAAGTCGCTTGTTTGGTAAAAATATCCAGGTCGCAGGTCACTTTTTTATTATATATCAGTATAGCCATTTGAAAACAGCAGGTCGCAGGTTACAAAAATTAATGGTCCAGGTCGAAAAGTCGCCTGGAAAACGGCCCAGGTCGCCAGGTCGCCCTTTACCCCTCTGGAGCCACTACAGAGCTAGATGTGTACTGTATGCAACCAATTCCCCACATTGAGACACGCACGCGAAGTCCCTATCTGCCTAATATAGAAGGCCTCACAGACCTTAACACGCATCCTTAAAGCCTAGGGTCAACTGAAATCCCCTCATTGTCGCTCACACCTACTGCATGCCGGGACTGTCAGTGTCACGTGACATGTGATGACGTCATCAAGTCATGTGTGCTTGCATAATTTCAGAGTACAGCACATACCTGATATGCTAAACAGAAAAGGTTTTTAACCAGGGGAGAATAGCTCAATAGAAAGGGAAAACATGCTGAAACAAAAGAAAGGTTGGGGGAAAGAGAATACCAAAAGGAACGTGGCACAGCTTCGCTCGCAACGGCAAACACAGTGAGTCCGTATGAATCCAGTTGGCTGCATTTGGGTGAATACGAGCCGCGGGATGGGGATTCAAACCGGTGTGCATTTGCTCTTGCCTGGGCGACCGATGCGTCTTCGTCGCCACCAGTGTGGAATTCACTTTGCCTTTCTGCTTTTTTTGTGAGGGGGAGAATCGTGTCTGTACATACGCCCAATTGCAGACCTTAAAATGTCCTACCTTACACTCCTTGGATATACAGCATCGCAAAAATCTAGGCCAACGTGGTATAGGATAATCTATAAGGACCCTTATCTACTAATTGCGTTTCCCTTTGAGTCTTGATGTAATGAGAATGATAGCTTTGGGGCCATGCATATGAATCTATACGCATTTTACATTTAGCTCAACCCAATATCCTATATCAGGAGAGAGAGATGGAGAGAGAGACAGACAGAGACAGAGACAGAGACAGAGACAGAGACAGACTGACAGGCAGGCAGACAGAGACAGACAGAGAAGAGAGAGAGACAGAGACATACAGAGACAGAGACAGAGAGAAAGAGAGAGAGAGAGAGAGAGAGAGAGAGAGAGAGAGAGAGAGAGAGAAAGAGAGAGAGAGAGAGAGAGAGAGAGAGAGAGCGAGCGAGAGAGAGAGAGAGGCAGAGAGACAGAGAGGCAGAGAGACAGAGAGACAGAGAGACAGAGACAGAGACAGAGAGACAGAGAGACAGAGAGACAGAGAGACAGAGAGACAGAGAGACAGAGAGAGAGAGAGGGTCGGTTTCCCATCAGTATTCATGTCAATGGGACCCGCTTGGTACGACATACAGCTACACAAAAGAGTCAAGTAAAGTACACCAATATCCAATGGTTATGAAATCCATATGCGAATACATGTGTATTTTATTCAATGAAATATTGAGTAACACTTTTTCGCACTGAATACAACGTGTTTTTATTGCTGTTGAAAATTTGAGAGTGCTTTGGCACACATTTGGTGTAATGTTAATCTGATGGCAAATCCCTGACAACACAGCTATTTAGTTCAGGAAGGCTCGTGGCTTGTCCATCCGCGTCACTGATTCCCTCATCCAGTGCTAGGTCACGGTCCGACACTGGGGCCTTTTTACCCATGGGATGGCTGCTTGATAGCACTAGCTTCAGTCACTGCTATAGGCCTCCTACTAACCGCTGCCCTTCCTCCATCCTCCCCAGAATTATTATGCGCCATCTTTTTTGTCCGTGATGCCCACAATACAGGTCGATTTATGACATAATTATTCGAGCGG
The DNA here is from genome assembly GCA_947462335.1 of Harmothoe impar. Lineage (NCBI taxonomy): Eukaryota > Metazoa > Annelida > Polychaeta > Phyllodocida > Polynoidae > Harmothoe > Harmothoe impar. Next base: position 27,428,594 of record OX381710.1, read on the forward strand.
CTATCATGACTGGGTTCCGTTATGGACCACTTTCCCCTTAGCCGCCCGTCTGACCGGTGCAACATGAAAAGGAGTACCCCCATTCGGATGTCCATAGCTTTGCCATAACATTATGTTGCTGCTTATATGAGACGAGAATATATAGCCCCCAGAATAACATTGAATCATACTAGTGTGATACTTAGGGTTAGAGCGGTAGGGAAGAGGTACGTGTGAGTGTGGCAGGGATTAAGGACAATACTACAAAGCAAGTCCAATACAGATGTACCTCGATGGTATGCCGGGGGACCGACGGACCCCTGCACAATAGCATGCAATCACAAACTCAGATTTCATGAAAAGTCAGACACTAAATGACCTTTTACCACTCCCACATTCTGCAATGTGATTCACAGGATTTACATTGACATTAAACTCTTATCATGGATGAGTGTTATACCCTATTTGAAACTTGTTTGATTTGCACAGTAAATACTGTACTTCTTTTGGCTATATGATGAACACCCTACTCAATGCGAACCTTTCTTGCCAAATATAAAGATTACAAACTTCAAACTTCAACTTCAAAAGTAAACAGGTCAATGTCTCAAGTGGATCCCCTGTTCTAAGCTATAACGTGTGCAGTGCTAGTGGTGGGGGTGAGGCTTTAAGTTTAATATCTTTTAAATAGGTTCAAATATCCTCCTCTCCTAACTATGTTGATCACCAACAGTATATCCCACAGGACACGAGCAGCTGGGTAGGGTGGCGTCGACTCGGGCCACACCTGGCATGGCCCCTAGAGCAGACCACGCTTTTATTAGAGCGTGTAAAACACGACAGCTGATCGTCGGCGCCGCGGTCGTCGTCTTGCTTATTGTCGCATGGCTGTCGTAAATCGTGTGGTTGAGATGTCGCAAGACTGCCGTAAATCGACCGGTTAAGATGTCTCATGGGGCCTGCTGGTATTGCCGTGGTTGTAGTTCTGCCACAGCCCCCGGAGTGGCGCTGCCAGCTGCAGGGCCACACATAGTGCATGGCTGTCTGGTCTACGTGTTTCCCCGGGTAACTACCGGTGAGTGCATGGGGACTTATTTTTATAGTGTTTGCAGATTTACTGCGACCCCAATAAATTAGTATGACGTGTGAGAATGTGTCATGTTTTTTTTCTATATACCTCTGTTTCACCTCCTGTGGCACATCACGGAACATCTGCATACAGTATGATGTTCATAGTAAGTATTATATTACATATAAATATGTAGATGATATATTATATGTACATACTGATCATGTTTAAAATAATGCACTGATTTCAGTTTGGATAAGGGGGCTCCATATTTGCTGCAGTTCAACATTCTTAGAATTTTTCAAAATTGTCAACCAGGTTGGCAAAAATCAGTATTACGGGGTATTCCCCTTTATTCACATTCCTACATGGACTATAATACCCAAAATACATATATTTATACAAATGGTTATGACTTTATCCATGTTTATCATCTTTATTATATGTCTGAGTACCCACAGGTTCCTATACTTAAGGAAATAGAAACATTTTGGATAAATTCATAACTTTTTCATTTCAACGTGACGCCTTAATGATTTCCTCTAGAGTATTCACGAAGAACTCCTCTACACACCGGCAAAATTTAGTACATAAATCAGCAATGGGAGATTAATGATTATAAATAATGTAAAAAAATATACCAGAAAGTATATTGATAATTATATATATCTATATAGTAGTATAGCCACAACAAATACATGCTGTATTATCTTTATGCTCCACCATTTTTCGTGTCTGTGTAATCGAATATCATTTATGAAATAAATACACATTACAAAACTCAAAACGAATTATGATTATCTATTGGAAAGAAACGTTTAATGGATATGGTTGAGATTAGGTTGAAATCTGTAAACCTTTGGCCTTAAAATTATGGTGTCATGGATTGGTGTTTAACATTTCACAAGAGGTGTTGGTAATTCTGATACATGTATGTACTGGGAATTTGATACAAGGTATGCACATGTCATCAAACTTTCACCTTTAGTGAGCGTCAATCTTACTATCCAAAGGTGATGATGCAACCGAGCAATACCATATAGAAGGAGATACTATATCCAAATGTCTGAATATTGTCCACCTGTTTCAATCATGGGTAGAATGACTGACACCCTGTATCAATAAGTAGGAATCCCTGCTCTTTGATAGCTGTTTCATGTATCAATGACAACATTAATGTATAGCCAAATAGTTATCCGGGGTCTATAGCTGGGACGCCACTACCCAAATTTGTCGTCAGATTGGGACTATTCTCACAAATTGCACCCAAACACGTGTAAGAAAAACAAATATAAACCAATACTAGCATCTGATCATCCATGTTAGGCCCGAAAAAAAGGTGTGTTTCAGGTTACCCGACCCTACCTAGCAAAACAGGGCCGACCCTAGACATTTTTATCCAAATTTGGAAAAAAAACACTTTTGAAAGAATTAATTTAAAATAATTTTTTCTTGAGAGTGACAATTGTGTTTTTTTTAAACCCAGACTCTGACCTAAGTTCTTGGTGAACCCTTAACAAAAGAATTAATTGGTTGGTCTGTAGGAATCACCAGAAGAAAAGGTTCAAAAAAAAAAAAAATTCTCAATTTTGAAAAAAATATGGCAAGTGAAATCCATTGACAATTATTTTTCAAAAAATATTTAAAAAATTACATTTCTGAATATGAGGTGAGCGAAATCCATTGACCAACTTTTATTTTGGTCTGACCTCAAGTAATTTTTGGGCTATTTCAGAGTAAATTTGATAGTCCCAGAGTCAATACTGTCGTTGGGGAGTCGCCGCTGAAGCTTGCGAGTCAAATTTTGACCCTACCTAGCAAAAGAGGGGCAACCCTAGAAATTGTTTTCCAGTCGGCGAGTTGGCGCTGAAGGTTTTGGAGTCAATTTTTGGCTACTTTTCAGGCCAAAGTAAAAAGAAGAAAAAAATCCGACCTACCCTAGCTAGATTTTCAGACTATGCTACCTGAAACACCTTTTTTTTGGCCTTACCATGATCTGGCAGGTTCACTTTCGTGAGACCAGAAAATCGGTTAGTGGAGTCCCAGCTTATTACAGAATGCTGCTAATTAACACGGTTCTGTAACAGATCAGCTCTCTTGGAACAGTTCAATTCTCAACAATCTGGCCAATGTCAGATACAATTAAGATAATATTTGGAGACTGTCTTGATGACTTTGGCAAGATGAAGTTTACCAAAAGCAAGCTATGGAGAGACTACTTATTTTGTTGAGGGATGCATTATTGTTGTATAGCCACAAATAAAGTAGATAATGGTCCAAATTTTGATAAGTTTGCTTATGATATACCCAATACCCAGTTCAAATCATTACAAAACGATATTTTAAACTATACATCTGTATGACGCTGGCCAAGCCGGTGAACATCGCCATGAAGTTGTTAATCGTCATGAATTTGTGATATAGCCCACTGCCACTCGATTTAAATGTAATAATTCCTTGGCATCTAGACACATTTCATGGAATAAGGTATTTCTTGACACGATTACAATAATTGATACCCCTATTCATAAATAATGACAACTACTTATTATCCTAATCTTAAATCGAATTGAAAGAGTAATATTACTTGAAATTGACCTCTCTGAGCTGAACGATATATAAAAAAAGTGAATTAATAAAGTGGATGACTGTCCCTGCCAGAACTGGGAAAATGGCCTTAGGTCAGTTAAGCTATTACTCATTCTTAAAGAAGCCTACTACAACCTTGGAGAGTATCTGTAAAAATATAATTCCCTGTCGGCACCAGATGATGAATCTTAATGCAAATTTACTCTGGATTTCTGTGGCCAAGTACCACCAGCGTTAATGCAGTTGGAAAGGGAATGAATCAATTTGCCAAGCTTCCTTCCACCATTATTAATCAGATTTGCCTCTAATTTTCGTAATTTTGAACTGAAACTTGCGTTTATTACTCGCTTTGTCATGCGAGATGAAAACGCCATTGCAAGGCGTTTTAAGGAGGCATTATTTTAAATTAGTCAGTGGTTTTCCTGGTGATGCACAAGTGACAGTCTGTTTGGCATTTAACGTGTGTGACCGAGGTAGTTAACCTCATTCTGCCCCATATAAAAGGCTCACCTGAATGTAAATTATATTATCGAATGACAGGTAGGGATGGGAACTTGTGCCAGGAGAATTGATAAGGATTTCTCAAGTCATTGATTTTAAAGGTTTCGCACCTGCGACTTCTACACAAAAGCCTCACTAGGAGAAATTGGTGAATAATGGCATACCGTGAATCACGTATCTACCGCAACTAAACCTCATAATTGCATGTCATAAATCAAAAAGCATTGAATAAATCATGTTGGTTCTCCATAATTACAAATTATACGCGTACTGATCGTGTATTATAATACTGTGATGTACTGATGATCATGACCAAGATTCCCTGCTTACACTCGCGTGAATCACAACATCATTGCACCAGATACATCAGTATTACATACTATTGACGTAATTATGTAATCGGGTATTTATTTATTTGTTTGCTATATGTATTTATATAGTTGTCAGCGAACAGAAGGCATTATATAATAGTCTAGGGCTTCCATTTCGGTTATTTTAAACAAAACATTTGATACTAATGCACTGACATCCATAACACCTCAATAATACCATATCAGGCTGTCCCATGGTGATTTACACAACTACACCATGGGGCATATTAAAACTATAGAGTTTGAGAATAACATGGGTTGATGTGGGGATTTTTGCAGACCTTCTAGAGGAGTAAAATGACATCGTAACTCATAAAGCCATTCTCCTCTGAGGTCGATTCAGGGATTATTGTTGTGGGGGGTATTCACCACACATGCAGGTTTGATGACAGCAAGTGATCAAAATGCTCATCAATGAACACTCCATATTTGTTTACAGCATCTTCTTACATAGGCGTATTGATGGTCTACCTAAATCAGGGTAATGTGCAGAATCATCCTGAAAATAATTTGTGAAATGCAACAGGAAGTCAGAAAGGAGAATAAATTAAGAGCATGTTGAGAGTTTCAACTTTGAGTGTTATCAATTTAAACCCACGCTATTAACCGACCAACCTTTCATGAAATCCAGCCAGTGATACAGATGATAAAACAATGTATGAAGAATTCTAACAGTATTCTAGAATTACCACAATTGCTGAATCACCGACAGTACTCATACGGACATTTAACTGGATGCATTATACATGTCTTTGACATTTATACTTTCAGTATAGATAAAATAACTTTCAATTCAATTCAGAATACTGTTATCTGTGCCTGCAAGCCACACCAAAGAAAGTTCCGCTCAAGTTTCCTGTCAGCCCAGTTTCCATCTGTGTACCTGAAGATACATTATCAATTTATAAGTGTCCACTATAATTGGTCGATGAAAATATTACATTATAAACCCATTATTAGTTTAGTAATTAACAGAGACACACCAAGGACCAGATAAACTCTTATTCTCTCTATGTGGACAAGTGTTGGATTTTTAGCAGATCAACACGTGAGAAGGTGCCTTCCCAGGCATTTATCGAAAGACTTGACTTGTAAATGTAATTTTTGCCAAATAAAATAGTTAAACTCAAACTCGGGGGATTTTCAGTTCTGGTTTTGGCCACCACATTACATCAGAAGGGCAGAATAGAGGAAAATGGACCCTAAAAGATATCTAGTTTTAGAAATATGGACACATAATGTAATTATCACTCTCCCCCCCCCGACCCCACCGATAGCCCTTTTCACGTGCCTGGTCACAGATGTCTTGAATCTGCCTCGAGAACAGCTGGTGAAAAAGTCACTAAGAGATGGTCTTCGTTTAGGGACTCAAATGTAGGAGTGAAAACCACCTCCCTGTTTCAATCTAGTATGAGGTAGACCTCTGAACAATCCCTAATACCCCTCCCACTTCCATATATTACTTCTCAAGAAAAATTACAAGCGCCCCGGGACCCTCGGCCGCTAACCCTGGCGGTCCTGTCATTTGTGAAAAGGAGGAGAAAAGGAAAAAGCAGAAAAAAAGGTGCTGGTTCATCGGGGGAAGTCCAATAGAAACATCTTCATCTGCTTTGGCTACACTTCCAGTCCTTCTCCCTGGAGGTTTGAAATGATTTACTCGGACCATACAAAGAGCTAGACCACTGTCTACGCACCATAAACGCAGTCCTACTCTCGATTACAGAAGAGAAAAAAACTGATAATGAGATTTTTTTTACTGAGGTCTGGGATGCTTTGTCTTTGGTAGCACCCTGGGGAATCCATCGGGCAGTTTTCTCTATCTCCAGACTACTCAACCCAAGGAGCCACCTCTGCATGGGGTGCGATGAAGAATTCTGATAGGTATGAAAGCGTAGGAAGGCTGGTTGTTGCTAATTATGATATTGTATAACCGTTGTGTACAATGCACTGTCGGAAATATATGCGTTGTGCAGGGCGTGGGATCTCAAGACCTTCATTTTTCTCATTCATGGAGGAAATGGTCTGCTCTTTTGCAAATATGACCTCTGTGCCTTAATGTATAATACACTCTACTGTGGATACAGTGTGGTTTTAATGACGAATGTACGAGTTGTTCAAAATAATTATAAAGTCTTACTTTCTATCCTGTGCATCACTGCTAATGAGGTACATACACAATGTCATTAATTTACTGAGATTAAAATATAATACATGCCCAGCGTTTGGTGGAAAGTCTCTTTCATACATATTCATAGAAAACGCTTTCAAACGTTATTAAAACGTTAGCAATGCTGGGAAAACGTTTTTTGTTAGCTGGGTGGGTATTTATATGTATTGTAGATATGCATCCATACATAACTGCAGTAGTCTGATGAGAACCGCCATGAGAAACAACAGCCAGGAGGATAGGGGCTTCTCTTGTAAGGTAACGCTGCAACAGGAGATAGTTCCTGCACCTCTTTTTAGAATATGATTTACATATTTTTCTCAGGCCTGATCTTGTAGTGAATCCCTGGATGTAGGCAGCTATCATCTATTGTAGAGAGGGATGAGGCTTCAATTCCCAAGATAGGTTTCTTTGCTGCGGGAAGGCTTTTAGTCAGCCATTTTTATGCTAAGAAACAGAATCCTTGATATCCTCTGGCTCAGGCTCACATAACTTAGGGTTTGTTTCAGATCTCATCGACATAACATCTCGACTAGGTGAGTCAGAAATTTGTTTTAAGTCTTATGTTTTAACATATAGAGAAAGTGGGAAACTTTTGCCTATAATTGACTGGGTAACCCATTTACTCGGAAATACTTATATTATGGTCTAAAGTATATCAAAAGTGTAGATGACCTGCCTCATTTCGTCGTCAACCCTCATAGTGCGGGTAACATTGTACTTGTTTTGGCCTCAGTGCCGAAATAACGCATTGCCTATCTTTGGATATATACCTATAATTGACTGGTTATAACCCTGTCCACATTCTGAACTGAGGAGATCCAAGTCAAATGGGGTGCCTTACATCATACTAGGAAAACTATCTCGTAATGTCCATAAATTTCGGCATATTTTCGTCGGATGCTGTCTGGAAATATGTCTTTTGATATACATCTGGTAAAAGACTGACCATAATCAAAATCCTAAAACAAATCATAATACGGTAGTTGTGCATTGGATATTGCAATTACCGATCATTAGTGGGTGTATGATAAATACAATACGCTGGCGCTATATACACCAACCAGTTGTTTTTTTGGGTTATGTACACTCATAACAGTTAGTGTATATGAGGTCGCCAAACGTTGCGGTCCAGTATTGGTTTATAATAGGGATGTGAAGATCCATTATCATCAGGGTTGTGGGTTTTCGACTTATATTAGATCTTGAAGTATGATTATATGGTTTGCAACCCAAAACAACTACATGTATCATAGCTTTCAAATAAATAATTTGGTTAGTCCCGTTTGGTGCAAATAGAAGCGCTTGTACGCACCAACTGCAGTTGATGCGTATAAGCGCTACTATTTGCACCAAATTTGGTGCGTTCCCCATGTCATGAACTTAAATAAGGTAGGATTTGCTGAAATCAGAGATCATACCCAGAGGCCTATCCAAAAGTCCAAGATGACGGTGGGGCTAAAGGAAATCAAAGATAGCGGGCCTCATGGCCCAACAGCAGTCTCTAGCAGTTCTAGAGCAGTTAGAAGCAGGCTACGGTGCATGGAGGAGGGTGCTGATGGGGAGTATGGGTATTCCATAGCCATGTCCTGCTGTCCTGACCAGGCCTGCTCATAGATCATATACTAGACCAGGGCCCACATCCCCGCACGTCCCTGCCCCGGCCTTGCCTTAAGCTGCTGCGTAAACTAGCAACAGACAACCCAGCGTCTACTCGGAAAGGTGCGCGCATCCATCTCCACAAAAGGTGGATCGATCCGCATCCAAAAGGGACGAGAAAAAAGAAGAAGATCATAATTGGAAAAACAAGAAGGAGGTCGGGCACACTTTGCCGTGGCCTGTTCATTCCTCAGCTGTGGGGCAGGCTTTATTACGACTTTGTGTACACTGTCATTGCTCTGTTTGTGCGTTGAGGGATAGCTTGGCAAATATTGGTATGGCTTGGCGGAGCGGGTCCCTCTGTCAGAGGATATTTCCCGCACTTGTCTCATCGCACTGTGACCCCGGACACAGCCAGTTGCTTGCAAGCAGCCCACGCTCCTGGTCTCATCCCGTCAGATCTCCACCAAACTCCGCAGTATCACCTCCAGCTTCCCCTTAAGGGATTCTATGAACGGAATAGGGGAATTTGGTATGAATTGGAGATCCCATGTGATATTTGAATGTATTATGGCAACGGTTAGTCCCAAGGCTATTATTAGATTTTCACAATGCCTGTCCTTCATTAGTGGCTGATGGGGGAGTGTGGTTACATAAGATAAAGTGGAATCACCCAATTACCAATACAGGATGCTCGTTCATCCCGGCCATATCTATGCCATTCATAAAGCCTGTGGAGATATAAAATAGGAACTAGACTAAAGGCTCTCTGACAGGCACAAATTATTACCCCTGGGCATATCAAATATGCAAGCATATAATCAGGAGGGTCATTTGTGCGAATTAATGGTGTCGGTCTAATTTAATGCCATGGGGATTTATACCACGTGTAGACTACTGCACAGAATAATGTCTGATGCATAACCGTTGTAATCTTGACGCCGTATACTGTACCACGGTCCGTACTATAGTGGCAACTGCAGATAACAATTAACGGATCACTTTTCAAAGTAATGCTCATCATAAGGAGAGAACTACGCTGACCAATGTGTGTCATTAACACAAATTTGCCATCATACTGTCATTGGATAGATTTGTTGAAATAAGTATCATATATATTTAAACATGACCCCATTCAATATCGAAAACAAAAGTTAATATACTTTTTGAAATCCCATTCACATGTTCAGTGTAGGAATTCTAATTGCCAATTGCCAGTAAGTAGGAGTCTAAATATGAATTCACATTGAATAGGTGCACAATGTACCTTTTAAGATAATCAACATGCGTGTCACCAATAGGGTAGCTTGACCTAAAGTCAACCAGTATCTTGAGATGTCCACCTCAATTATGTAGCTATTTATGCATAATATTCCCTTGTCCTTTGCTGGAGAGAATAACACTATGTACTGTACATGTGTAAACAAAAAGAGGGATTTTCATGCCCGGATGACTACAAAACTGAGGTGGACACCTCAATGGACTTGTTGACTCTAGGACAAGCTACCCTGTCAACAGTACCGCTTATCCATGCTGCATGCATGAACTTTTCATAAAAATGATTTATCATTTTAAATGATACCTATTATCTATTTGAAATTGGTCTTGAATCTTTATATGAGGTCCTATATATTGTGAAAGCATTAAAAAGCCAATGATTCACTGACCGGTCTCGGCTATTCGTATTAATCTGCACGAATGGGTAAAAACACACGTCTATATGATTGAAGTTTACCAACACGGCGATCAACACTTTGCCATGGCCATCAACATTGCATGACTGCTCAGGTTTACCATAGACATCAACACATCATGGACACTAGAGAACGCTCACTTCTCAAACAGGAGTCGATTCGATACTGTCGCTCAATAAAATACTGGTCCAATCATGTAATATGATATCTGAGCCAAGATAGAAATTTCAAAGGACGTTTTAAACATCTGCTGAAAAGTTAATGAAAATGCATATTCAGGTTACAATTCAGTTGAGGCTCGCTATACAGACTGTTTGATATTTGAGCCTTATTATGAGAAACACGCTATTCATCTACTTTCCCCAGATGCTTTATAAAAGATATCGCATACATCTACTCGGTTTTCTACCGGCACTCCATTTTATCTATTTCAATTTCAACTAGGCTCAAAAGACGGTGTTTTCAGAATATTAAGGTCATAAAGGTAGTCAACATACCGTAAAACCTGGCGTATAAGCCTAACTCCTAACTCGCGTATAAGGCGCACCCTGACTTTAGGGCGAGCCTATAAGCCGCACCAGCAATCTGATCATGGTGACCTTTGTACTTTATCATAATAGCAAAAACTCTCGTACAAGCCACACTCCAACTCTGTACCATTCCTATAAGCCGATCTGATTTGCGTACTAGCCGCGTTTGTACGCGAGGTTTTACGGTACCTTGGGATTGGAGAGGGGTTACCATACCAGATATTACGTCGGCCATGAAAACATTGAACCCTGTTGGGTGATGGGGGGGGGGGGGATTTAGACCCCTATTGTTGGGGGTGGGACAGATTCCACAGGCAGTACACAACAGGTGGTACCATTTATGACTAATTATTGGCTCCGATGTCTGTAATTTGTATGCTTGGTTTGGTTGGTAGCATTTAACCAACCAACACTATTTTCTGAATATCTTAATTCTAGGCATTAGTTTAGCATCATCCATGCAGACGACGTTAAAACAACCAGATCAATTATCTATTTCTGTGAAAATAGGTCAGAGGTAATTCATGTATACACATCATATATCGCCAGTTATCTATTTCTGTGAAAATAGGTCAGAGGTAATTCATGTATACACATCATATCTATAATACAGGGATGACGCTTCTAACTCATATTGGGATCTATTAGAGAACAGATCAATAATCTGATAATATTTCAATAAAGCAAATAGAAGGGGAGTGGCCTTGGTCATATGCACTTTTAAATCAGTTGTATTATGCAATCATCTTAAGGTCCATAGTGGATGACACAAACACACAACCCCCATCTTACTGTAGATATGATATCCTTAGGTGTGCCCCTACACCACCACCTCTTTCCTTTCCATCTGCGCAGTGTATTATGCCTCGGTACCATCTATAACGTCGACCCCTGACCTTGTCAGGATCCATCTCTCAGTTTACCCAGCTAGGGTGCTGAGCCTCAGTATCTCATAATTGCACTGTTGAGACTAATCTTAATACCCCCGGGTAGGTATCATAAAGTATGAAGATGAAAGAGGGGGTTTGCCACCAAGTTAAAGCATGGGACGTTCGAGGGTATATTGCAAGCAATTCCAAAATGACTCAGAACATACAATGTACTTTAATCTCAAGGAATTGTTAAGGTGTTAAAGGGCACTTCTGGGCAGTGCACTTAGGTTACTTCTACATATAGAATGCCATTTTATAGTAGTACATTCCGTTTTTATAAAAGCATCTGGCTCCTTATATTAGTCCTTTTTGTTGGACCTGCAGTCTTTCAAAGTCTCCTAACAGTTAACCATTTACGGATGGCGTGTTACCTTAAAGCAACATTAGGTGTTGTGATGTACCACTTATGTCTCGGGGGTAACTCGGCGGTTCTGCATTGGTGCATCAAGTCGAACCTTCAGAAGTGTATCAACTATTTGGGGGCCGTAATGGATGCATGGATGCAGCAATGGTGAGCTACTCGCCCGGACTGTATCCTGATAACGTAGGGTATTAAGGCAGCCCTAAAGGTGCTCATACAATCTAGCTTATTATAGAGCGACCGACAATTTTTCTCAGTGACTCTTGGGGATATTAGCCATCAGGGATGCATATGGAACGCAAAGAAACGGGAAAGAATCCTTTGCCACCAGGTTTATCTTGTCTTTCGCAGGGCATTCACATTTGTATGTGTTGAGTACATGCATGGATAGGCCTTCATGCAGAAATTGTTTTCTCTGTACATAACCCCCCCCCTCAACAATTTCTCAATCAAAATACAGGCCTGCATTCATATGATTATCAGAAACATTTTGAAAAGAAGAAAATAGGAGGTCGGAAGCAAAATGGAATTATGCTGAATTATTCTAAATACCTTCTCATATATCTACTATGGGAGTCCATTGGTATGGCAGGTAGGACATAGAGTGATCAGGACATGTAGAATACCAAGGTAAGACACTTAAATTGTTGATGACGGTAAATCATAGCATAATGATAGGTGAGGGGAATCTGCAAATATTATGGTTTCAGGTAGTTCATTCCTTTGTCACCAGGTGCATTACGCATATATTATTATGAAGTAGGATGAATAGATTTTCAATCAATATTATCAAAATACAGGCATGCATCATATGATTATCAGAAACATTTTGAAAAGGAGAAAATAGGAGGTCGGAAGCAAAATGGAATTATCCTGAATTATTCTAAATACCTTCTCATACATTTACCATGGGAGTCCATTGGTATGGCAGGTAGGAAATAGAGTGATCAGGACATGTAGAATACCAAGGTAAGACACTTGAATTGTTGATAAAGGTAAATCATAACATAATGATAGGTGAGGGGAATCTGCAAATAGTATGGTTTCAGGTAGTTCATTCCTTTGTCACCAGGTGCATTACGCATATATTATTATGAAGTAGGATGAATAGATTTTCAATCAATATTGAGTCTTTATGAGCTACACTGACACCACGCCATAAATACCATACTCTAATATCATTTAAACTGCCTCTACATGATCTCTTGCAATCAAAATTGTAACAACAGCTCGTGAATCATGCTCACGTAACAAACCGAAAAAACAGTTTTATTCTTAATTAACACCGCTGTACCATTTTTCAGATCTTTCCAGATTGCGTGGGAAGAGTAATGAAATCGTTGAATTTTGAAGTATAATGTAAATGGATCATCAAATTTGATGTATTTTACATCCACAGAGATTTCTACACTGCCCTTGTTCTCCCTCTCTTGCAGGTAGTATATCGGCGCTCTGTGCTTTCCGTGGAATGAGAAAGTTACTGCCTCATCCATGACAGTCACCCAATGGTCTGCCGTCATTATTACAGCGCCTCTCCCACTGTCAATAAATAACGGAAGGCGTAAAACCGCTCTCCCATCTGTCCAGGATATGTGAAATACGACAGCTGATGCCTCTGGAGGACCCTCTTCATCCTTTTTCTATCTCTCCAGGTTTCTTTATAACTACCCACCTCTAGCACGCAGGGCTATAGATCTGCTCCAGCAATCTGAGGCAGCGACCCAGCGGGGGATGAGGGTCTATCATCCCTCGTACTTGTGCATTGTCTCTGCCAGTATCATAATTTTAAAATGGCAAGAACTCTGTTTCTGTATTGGACTGCAAAGTAGGCTATATCTACTGTACACTTGGACGGCAGCATATTATGGTACACTAGTTGTTGGTGCAATATGTCAGGCTATTCACCCTGACGATATCCATATCATAAATTCAAACGACAGTTTTATATGCATTGTCTGGTGATTAGGTTCCCTTGAGGAGAAATTCATTTCTTCATTGCACCACAGCACGCCATGCCGACATGAAACGCCTTCAAATGCAGTTTTAAGCCGCACAACTTTCTTGATTGAGTTCATTTGCATAATTGTTTGGGTCTGGCAATCAACATACTATTAAGTCTCCAAACTTCTAAGTATACGATGGTAGAGCCCAGTTGCGTCCCTTGCTCTGATATGATAGCACATTATACCCCCTGTGTTGCTGTAGATCATCTGAAAACGCTAACTCACTGAGCTGCTCACCACCAGGGACTCATCATCTACTCGGCATTCTGCCCACCCTTAGCACCACTGGGGCTGTAGCTAACAGGACATTACTGCGCCCAGCTCATATTGTATGGGTTGCCATTCTAGCAATAGGTCACTTCAACCCACTCTTAGTCAGACATCTATTCCTATTTCACCTCTGTGTAGTCTGTATACTGTGTGGCATTTGGATTTTAAAGCCCACTGTGTGCCCTTCAGGTTCATGTCCCGCAGCGACCACCCGACCTATGGGTAGTGCGGTAAGCCCATTAATAATGTTGGAATAAAGGAGTGGGGTCATAACCAGTGAGACCTTTTTAAACCAATATGGGCCATTTTGGGTATGGCTATGGTTTTAGATAATTGCCATGCTGCAGGTTAGCTTTGAGAAAAACATAGAGCGCTGTAATCAGGGACTGTATGTAGGACCACACCAGAATAAAAATGCTTGTTTCCAGTTTTCCGATTTTTAGAATAGATGCAAATGCGCGTAAACAGGTATTGTGATACCTTTGAGCAGATGTGATTGGCCAAACGATTTTGTCCATCTCCAGTTTCGTTTTCAATCCATGCTCACTGGCTTACCATGATATCCAGGGAGATATGGAAAGAAAGAGATGGAGACAGGGGAGAGAGAGAGAGAGAGAGAGAGAGAGAGAGAGAGAGAGAGAGAGAGACAGACAGACAGACAGACAGAGACAGAGAGACAGAGAAAGAGAAAGATAGAGCGGGAAAGTGAGAGAGAGACAAAGAGAGATATAGACAGAAAGAGGACGTAATACAAAAAGATACATATAACTGATGAAATCATTATACTATCATTATGTTGAGAATTAGCTTTCCATTATTGAAATAAAATATTCAGATTTTCATGATAATTAATAAAACTGCATTATGAAAACTGCTCCTGCTGCAACATAAATCCTGTTATAATTGTTCGCATCAAAAGTAAAGGGATTTGTTATTTATAAAAGCGACTTTTATCTATAATCTCTTCGTATCTTAAATTTACAGCAACCTTTTTGAACTTTAATAACCACTCGATAGTTTGTTTTCATTTAGGAGAGCCAGCCATGTGAAATTGATAGTACATTTGCTGATGCGTAGCTTTGTGCATTATTTGTGAAGCTCTTTTCAGCAGTAATTTCCACAATACATTACACCCTATCCACCATAAATACACATCAAATTACAGTAAATCTCTGTTATAAAGAGGACCTTGGGACCAGTGTAATTTGCTCATTTTAAGCAAGGTCCGCCTTATTAAGGTCCAGATAGACCTACACTCCCTACACCTCTTATACCTAGTAGACTTGATTCAAATGGGTGCATGTATTACTTCAAGTCAACAATTCCTCCAGCTTTTGATATCCCTTCCTTTCTAGAGCAGCTAAAATGTATTCTCCCTACCTCTCTGGGCTGGGCAATCTTAAGCAGTATGTGACTGAAGCCCTGGGAGATGACTTTCCTGGGTAAGGTTTGCATGTACCAAATATGAAAATGAGCCATAATTATCTTCTTATAGCAGAAGTAAGAACACCTCCTTCTAAGAGAATTCTCTTATTCCACTATAGAAATGTATAGGGAAAAATCGGGACCACACAAAATTAATTTGCTCCTTATAAGCAGGTCTTATTATATCAGAGTTCCTTATAACGAAGTTTCACTGTATTTTGCTGTGTTGCTCGCTCTTGGCGTCTCTTACGCCTATTTCTGCAGGGAATATAATACCAACTGTTGGAAATAAGCACATTGCCTTTACTTTCCATTAAATACATTTGATAAATGGAAAGGTCGGTCCTAAAAAGAGAGTTCCTGACATTTGAGTGTGTTCGCTTTCCTGAGTTTGTCACACTATGTATAGGTTGTCGATACAAATGTACAAGGCCTTCTTCCTCATCCGTCTTTCACACCCCACAGATGTGATTGGCCAAACGATTTTGTCCATCTCCAGTTTCGTTTTCAATCCATGCTCACTGGCTTACCATGATATCCAGGGAGATATGGAAAGAAAGAGATGGAGACAGGGGAGAGAGAGAGAGAGAGAGAGAGAGAGAGAGAGAGAGAGAGAGAGAAAGAGAGACAGACAGACAGAGACAGAGAGACAGAGAAAGAGAAAGATAGAGCGGGAAAGTGAGAGAGAGACAAAGAGAGATATAGACAGAAAGAGGACGTAATACAAAAAGATACATATAACTGATGAAATCATTATACTATCATTATGTTGAGAATTAGCTTTCCATTATTGAAATAAAATATTCAGATTTTCATGATAATTAATAAAACTGCATTATGAAAACTGCTCCTGCTGCAACATAAATCCTGTTATAATTGTTCGCATCAAAAGTAAAGGGATTTGTTATTTATAAAAGCGACTTTTATCTATAATCTCTTCGTATCTTAAATTTACAGCAACCTTTTTGAACTTTAATAACCACCCCACAGATGTGATTGGCCAAACGATTTTGTCCATCTCCAGTTTCGTTTTCAATCCATGCTCACTGGCTTACCATGATATCCAGGGAGATATGGAAAGAAAGAGATGGAGACAGGGGAGAGAGAGAGAGAGAGAGAGAGAGAGAGAGAGAGAAAGAGAGACAGAGAGACAGAGACAGAGAGACAGAGAAAGAGAAAGATAGAGCGGGAAAGTGAGAGAGAGACAAAGAGAGATATAGACAGAAAGAGGACGTAATACAAAAAGATACATATAACTGATGAAATCATTATACTATCATTATGTTGAGAATTAGCTTTCCATTATTGAAATAAAATATTCAGATTTTCATGATAATTAATAAAACTGCATTATGAAAACTGCTCCTGCTGCAACATAAATCCTGTTATAATTGTTCGCATCAAAAGTAAAGGGATTTGTTATTTATAAAAGCGACTTTTATCTATAATCTCTTCGTATCTTTAATTTACAGCAACCTTTTTGAACTTTAATAACCACTCGATAGTTTGTTTTCATTTAGGAGAGCCAGCCATGTGAAATTGATAATACATTTGCTGATGCGTAGCTTTGTGCATTATTTGTGAAGCTCTTTTCAGCAGTAATTTCCACAATACATTACACCCTATCCACCATAAATACACATCAAATTACAGTAAATCTCTGTTATAAAGAGGACCTTGGGACCAGTGTAATTTGCTCATTTTAAGCAAGGTCCGCCTTATTAAGGTCCAGATAGACCTACACTCCCTACACCTCTTATACCTAGTAGACTTGATTCAAATGGGTGCATGTATTACTTCAAGTCAACAATTCCTCCAGCTTTTGATATCCCTTCCTTTCTAGAGCAGCTAAAATGTATTCTCCCTACCTCTCTGGGCTGGGCAATCTTAAGCAGTATGTGACTGAAGCCCTGGGAGATGACTTTCCTGGGTAAGGTTTGCATGTACCAAATATGAAAATGAGCCATAATTATCTTCTTATAGCAGAAGTAAGAACACCTCCTTCTAAGAGAATTCTCTTATTCCACTATAGAAATGTATAGGGAAAAATCGGGACCACACAAAATTAATTTGCTCCTTATAAGCAGGTCTTATTATATCAGAGTTCCTTATAACGAAGTTTCACTGTATTTTGCTGTGTTGCTCGCTCTTGGCGTCTCTTACGCCTATTTCTGCAGGGAATATAATACCAACTGTTGGAAATAAGCACATTGCCTTTACTTTCCATTAAATACATTTGATAAATGGAAAGGTCGGTCCTAAAAAGAGAGTTCCTGACATTTGAGTGTGTTCGCTTTCCTGAGTTTGTCACACTATGTATAGGTTGTCGATACAAATGTACAAGGCCTTCTTCCTCATCCGTCTTTCACACCCCACATGTCCATCCCCCCCCCCCCCGCCTCCTCCTGCACCCACTTCCAGCTGACAACCCTAGTAAGGCACAACATGGGTGTAAATGTGGTAACACGTCGAGTGACGGAAATATTATATCCCCATTCCCCCTAACGTCCAGGATAGACAGCCCAGACGGGCGGGCATACACATACCCATGCGCCTTCAGACGGCCGTCACATTTTTGGAACGAAATTAGTATAATGGCCAGGCCTATCTTTCCGCCTCAACGTCCTTCCCTATTGAGTCTCATTGTCACTGACGCCGCCAGAGCTTCACAGCTCATGCGCGCACCTATCTCCACTGAGCAGTCATGGCATGTCTGAGGCGTCCTCTTTTTGTGGTAGCATCGCCTTTTTGTGCTGTATTCTTATTTTTTTCACCATGTTTTGATATGAGTATATATCTTGTTTGGAAGATGGAAGTAGTGACACTCAGACGCTGCTACAATCTCTGTAATATTGTACTGGAGGCAATGTTCATCGATATTATTTCTATGGGTACTTTTGTGTCTTTTTATAGGTCATGTATCTGGGTGGAGCGTGAATGACATTTTTATAACTCATATTTAAACGAGGATGATCTTTAAGAACAGCCACATCCGTGTGATGTGCAAATGCTGATGTTCATCGCAAACACCAATACCCTTAGTGCCCCGCCCTAGTCTTACCACCAGCATTCTCCAGGTTTCCTTTAATACATACTTATGCTGCTGGGATCCCCAGTACAAACTGGTGGAGGACGGGGCCATATTCTGACTGTTCTGCCCCTATATATAGCATGTATGGAAGGTGGCATGTGGCCGCTGGGGGGCCCCCGACAACATGTGAGCCTCTGCCGCCAGGGGGGAGTGGCTGCAGGAGGGGCAGAGTGGTCACGTGGTCACGTCAGTTCTCGTCATGCTGTGACCTATCCGCACCAGCACAGGGGTATTACTGCCTCCAGAGCGGCTTTGGGACTGCAGTATACCCATGGACATCTACCCCTGGACATCTTCCCTCGGACATCTAGACCCACTTGCAATCTACCGCCATGGACAACTTCCCTCAAGGACATCTACCCCTTAGACCTTAAGCGAGATATCGATCATATCACATATAGATCCACACATGCTATTGGCCCTTTGATACTAAAACACACCCTTAATACACTATAGAACATAACAGACGCATAACTAAATGAGATTGATAGTGTTAGATCGATACTGATGAATCATGACATAATTATAATGGCAACAAGTGTTAGGTCCTCTATTCTTATATTATTTGACTCAGAATCGCCCCGGAAAAAGTTGACGTGCTCAATGAAGGACATATCGTATATCAGTTAACAGGTACTGGAATTATCTTTAACATAAAGTGCGCGGTGTTAATGTAGCGGTATAGTATACACATGACTAATCAATATTAGTCATCAATGCATTATTGCATTGTAGTTTATGAATATAATACATCACAAGTGTCAAAAGTCAGTTTGAACTATTTACGTATTTTATGCAATGGCCAATCCAGCGTCACATAATGCAGCGATAGTCCACTTTCTGGTCATACGTTTCTCCACTCTTGCCTTTGAAACAATAGCGTGCTATACGGTTCTGATATGCTGGCTCATTAAATCATGCATGTGATTTAGTATAAAGTAATCATCATCACAAATCACTGACGAGGGGAAAATCCTGCGTTGTCATCAAATCAGTAGCTCCCTAACCCAGTTAAGAGCCTGTAATCAAGCTCCGGATTATGGGGATCATCCTCGTCCTCAGTCTATATCCCTCGAGCTGTGGCTTGGGTAGGGATTAGAGGCCCATTCTCTCGTTACGATGGATATACGCGGGGATTACATCGCACACAGAGAGGGGAAGATGATGTGGTCTACTGTACACACCCTGTGATTTCTTCTCAGAGATATTTCTGGGGAGAGAGGTATAGGGGAATGGCAGTGAGGGCAAGGTTATAGAGGCAGGAAAGTTGTATAGGGGGATGGTAGTTATAGAGGAAGGTACGTAGTATCTAGGGGAATGGCAGTTAAGGCCAGGTTATAGAGGCAGGAAAGTAGTATAGGAGAATGACAAGTAGGGCCAGGTTCTATAGAGACATGTAAGTAGTATAGGGGAATGGCAGGTAGGGCCAGGTTCTATAGAGGCAGGTAAGTAGTATAGGGGAATGGCAGGTAGGGCCAGGTTCTATAGAGGCAGGTAAGTAGTATAGGGGAATGGCAGGTAGGGCCAGGTTCTATAGAGGCAGGTAAGTAGCATAGGGGAATGGCAGGTAGGGCCAGGTTCTATAGAGGCAGGAAAGTAGTATAGGAGAATGACAAGTAGGGCCAGGTTCTATAGAGACATGTAAGTAGGATAAGGGAATGGCAGGTAGGGTCAGGTTCTATAGAGGCAGGTAAGTAGTATAGGGGAATGGCAGGAAGGGTCAGGTTCTATAGAGGCAGGTAAGTAGTATAGGGGAATGGCAGGAAGGGTCAGGTTCTATAGAGGCAGGTAAGTAGTATAGGGGAATGGCAGGTAGGGCCAGATGATAAAGGCAGGTGAGTGGTATAGGGGAATGGCAGTTAGGGCCAGGTTGTAGAGGCAGGTTAGTAGTATGGGGGAACGGCAGTTAGAATCAGATTATATAGGGAAGCAAGTAGTGTAGGGGAATGGCAGGTAGGGCCAGGTTATAGGGGCATGTAAATAGTATAGGGGAATGGCAGGTAGGGCCAGGTTATAGAGGCAGCTAAGTAGTATAGGGGAATGACAGTTAAGGCCAGGTTATTGAGGCAGGAAAGTAGTATAGGGGAATGGCAGGTAGGGCCAGGTTCTATAGAGGCAGGTAAGTAGTATAGGAGAATGGCGGTTAGCGTCAAGTTATATAGGGAAGCAAGTAGTATAGGGGAATGACAAGTAGGGCCAGGTTATAGAGATATGTAAGTAGTATGAGGGAATGGCAGGTAGGGCCAGGTTATAGAGATATGTAAGTAGTATGGGGGAATGGCAATTAGGGCCAGGTGACTCCTAGCGGGGTGTATTGCTAGCAGGTGCTAACATAAACGTGTCGATGACCAACAATGTAACTATCCATTAGCATAAAGCAGAAAAAGACACGACAGATCGTATTACTATGTATAGGGTATGTTACAGATCGAGTAATGTTACTGAATATTATACAGAAGAAAATGGTTCTCCGGGGGTATTAGCTGGCCTACCACACGGCAGGATGTCTCAATACATAGATGCATCATGCCAATGCTTGGGATTGTATCGACCTCGTCGGGTCAGCATGATGGCAAAAAATTATAGCGTTTTAAAGCACTATACTGCCTTCACAGGGTTAAGAGTATCGGTTCATTCATCCTAATACTGATATTTTTGCAAGCTTAAACATAAATTGGTTACCTGTCAAATTATCAGCTTTAGCCATCTCTCCTCAAACATAGCCCCAAGAATGTAAATCTAAAAGGTAATCACATCATCTGCAGGATAAGATATCGACTTTCAAGACTACATTCTATTTCCCAACAAAGTTCCTATCAGACATCGCAGAAGGTTTAGAAAATGAACTGAGATCAATGTATCACTCATATATCACCTATTAAATGAGGCCATTGTTACAGTGCCCATGCAGGAAGCTCCCATTTACCCTACATGTCTCCCTTGATGTCAGTATGACGTATGTGTTCTTTGATGGCAATGAAGCTTCATAATTGTGAGGTCTACATTACATCTCAACTGCTGTCATTGCGAGGCAACCTGCTGTTTGCAATTCCCGACCAATTAGGGTTACATTCCAAAGTTCTATCAGATTAACTTTCTCACAACTATTGAGAACCATACAAAAATATACGGTTATATGTTTTGGTTAAAATGTATTATCCCTTTGTAGTTTAAAGATAGCCATAGTTATCTATCCGTTGCAAGTCCACCACATGTCGTGTTCTTTCACATCCATCATGCGGAGTAAATGTTTATACTAGTCTAGAACAAGAGGTGTATGTGATAAATATGGTATCTAAAACAATGCCATGATATGTTAAAGTTCGATACAGCACATGTAAGCATGTAATTATTAGATATTTCAGTAAGTAAAAGAATTGCCTCTTGCTATACACGGTGTTTACTAAAATCTCAAGTATAGGTAACAGTTCTAGCTTCCAATATATACCATGCAAAGACCACCATTTCCTATACCAAAGACTATCAATATCCCATTCAATTACACATGTCATACTCTCCTTTCTCTACAACCGCAATAATCTCCAACGCTCTCAGAGTGATACGATTGAGTAGAACTACCTTGCAACAAAGGGTCATTCACATTTCAATCCACTTCAGAATTTCATTCTTTGGAGGGAATGGTTCCCAGGAGCACAAAACTGTAATCGCCTCCATTTTAGTGCAAGAACCATTAGCCATAGTGAAATATTACCCCTGTTTGTTTGCTAGGTTATTTTAGTTGGTGAATGTACTAGAGGGCAGGTATAGACGTATTGTAAAAATATCCCTCTTTATGTATACAAGGGAATCACTTTAAAATTGTATGTTGCAGCACTGTAAAGATTATTACGGTGAAGTATTGTAAAATAGAAAAGTGATCAATA
Organism: Harmothoe impar; assembly: GCA_947462335.1. Classification (NCBI taxonomy): domain Eukaryota; kingdom Metazoa; phylum Annelida; class Polychaeta; order Phyllodocida; family Polynoidae; genus Harmothoe; species Harmothoe impar. The sequence goes on from OX381710.1 coordinate 27,451,059, forward strand.
ATATATTGAATATCGGTAACCAGTATGGTGAACACAGTTTCTAAAATATATAGGCGGTCTCAGAGCCGGTCAACCCCACACTAAACAGCATGTGGTTATCATATATGCAGGGCAGCCTCAGAGGGTGAGTTAACGATCAAGCCGGTTTAGTCTATATACCCTGGGCGTAATGGGATACACTCAGTCACTTTTCAATGGTTTTTCTCATAAATTAATCCCTGGAGGGGGCGTCTTTGTTTTTGTCCAGTTAATTTGTGCAACCTTCAAAGACATTAGCAGTATATGCCCATTCAATTGCAGGTTGTAAAACGCTACTTTATGCTGAATAACTGGGCGGTCACCATTATTTGCTCCTATAACTTATAGTATATGACTACTCTGCATACTGCATTGACTGTATGGGTGTCAGGGATAGAACTGGTTGAGATCAATAAAATCCAACACTTGCACAGACCAATACGGTAGTTAATACGCCATACTTTGATTACACAATGAGCTTATGATAGTTGATTTCAACTATTTCGTGCCATGCATCGATATGATCTGATAATAGTGAGACATGTATACAATAAATGATGATACATTGGGTGTGCATCTGATCCCATTAGTATTCTATTGGGAGTACACTAATGCAGAGATAACCATTTCATGCTGATCAGAACCCATTAAAGGGACTTGTAATGTGCCTCATGATGGAGTTATGATGTAATGACTTGGCATCTGGCTTCTGATGTCACATCCATAGTAGGCTCATTGTCGTTTGTACACTGAAGTGATAGGACGCTTTGTTCATGCGGGCCACATATAGAAGGCTAGAATAAGAAAATAAGCCCTATCAATTTACATTATCACTGCGGCACATGGAGCATATCATACAGCTATAGGGAAAGCTAAACATCCCAGCTCTAGGAAGAGCACTCTAGGCCATGGCTAGCCAATGACTGCTGATACTTTACTTACGTTAGAATAGTGTGATCTATAATAGTGTTTGTACATTATTATACCAATATCAGAATTGAGATAGGTCCATTGTGACACTTTTAAATATTCATATTTTTGAATATTCCTTGAATACAAAGAACAGAGGCCAGACACACCAGGTGTAGATTTTGCCTCATCCTGCGAGAACACAGACTATCCAACCTGGTATCTGATACCATAAAGCATGTCCTTGTCACATCTTGCAGAATAGTTCCTCCAGCCCTTGCCTTGGGGAATGTGTACAACCGAAGATTCCTTCATGATAAGTGACAAAACCTCGGGTGAAAAGTGGAGGTTAGGCTAACCTACACCGTAGCTTACCGGACACCATCAGACTTCAGAACAACCAGACAACCAATACCGAGGTATTCAAGGCCAACAAACAGGGGAGTCTTCACACACAACTCCCCTCGATCATAGGAAGTAACGAACTGAACCAGGTGCCTGAACATTGATATACCTCGCATATCTTTAAACTGCATACTCTTAAATGTAATAGGCCTACTCTTAAATGTAAATGGGTTCAGTTATAGTTGTGTCATCAGTCCTAAAGGATAAAGAAAGAAAGAAAAGCGCCTTCAGATACATGAAATAGTATAACCAACTTAACAACACTCTGATATTATACATACCATTTACGTTTAAGAAAGGGCGAGGTATATGGTTCAAGAATATGCGAGGTATGTACATGTCCAGTCACCTGTTTCAGTTTGTCCCTACAAGCCCATTATACACAACCATTTGGGACTGACATTACACCTACCCCTGTTGCAGCTGCCTGGCAGCAAATCCGAAGCAGTAAGGATTACTCACCTCAAGTAGGCACCAACCCTTAATGGCAGGATTATCTATCCACCACCTTATTCCGGATCCTCATGATATCATCCCAACCTTCTCCCAAGCGTATTGAGTCATGCCACACAGATGTGCTAGCCACAATACTTATGACTTTTCAATTGTGATTTCAGAAGGCCGTCCAACATCATTGTAATTTATAATTCTTTGAAGCCAATATTGATAATTTATCCATGTTCATTGTGCCAGATCTATAATGCACTTACAAAATAAAATAAAATCCAATAAGGCTTTTGTGACACAAGGGTGCCTATGAGGTTCTTTATGATTACTGGACCAGAAAGCTTATTATGTAATGTGTCTAAAACACCATAAAAAAGGTTGATTATAGGGATGTCTCTAAGAATGTATCTAAGGAGTAATTGAACAGAGACGGTGTATGATCTGTATAGGCAAGATCTAGAAATGGTGAACCCTTTGATTGTCTATTGACCATGACTATGTATTCCCAGTGCTTTGGGGAATTGCGATAACTACTGAGTCATTTTAGAAGCATTGAGTATGTCTGATATCTGATGTTATTAATTCACATATTTGTCATGCATATCGAATGCCGTAGTTTGTTATGGATTCTGCCGCTAGAAATGTTTAAAAGTCAAAGTTATTATCGCCTTACATGCTACTAATCATTCCCCAGAAGAAAAGACACCGGATATTTATGCGGATTATACTGTGTTATATGCCATAGTATCATCAACAGCTCATAAGTATTTCCATCTTCCTTTGTTTCTTATAGATAAATGTCATGTGCATAATACGTGGATGTGATTATTCAAAATAAGAAGGCACAAATGTCACCATGTCAAAACAGCATAATTAAATCCATCCCATACTGACATTTACCATACCCAAAACTACAACTAATAACTCTGACATTGAATCAGAGGATAATTAACATTATTGGGAATTGCATCGGTATGACAAAGTTCTTGTGTAGTAGCACTCAGCACTCAACCTCCTTACTTTCCAATGCCTACAGCTATGTTATTTTACAGCCTCTGGTGATTATGGAATGACACATACTGCGGGGATTTGTAGCCACAGAAAGATGCTGAGAGAAAAATCATGTAACTGTTAAAGAAGGTAACTTAATGACCATGTCAGCTGCATCATTATCACTGCCCTGTCCGTCCACTACAACAAGGTTACACGTGGGTTGATGCCAGTGTCTACGCACTCCAAACTACAGGTAATATGCATGACTATAGATATGATAAAGAATAACCCTCCCAGTTATTTGTGTGCCAAGCTCAAAATGCTGCATTTAAGTTTCTTTGATTTCAAAATTCGTGATTGTCTATACAATAACGAATTTGGCTAACACTGCAATGTGTGCATGCATATGAGGATATTTAGAAATGAAAACCTTCCGACCATTTAAAAACATATCACTTGCCTGTATAGTCACCACCAACTCTTGATGAAATCAGTCAGGCTTGTAGGTAATGAGTACCACTTAATGCCGACACAGATTCAAATAATAATGTTGGATTGAAACTGCAAAATAATTCTCACAAATGTACAGGGCATTGCGACTCACTGGTGACTGATTTATTATCGAGTTTACTCAGTCTGAAGAAGTATCATTACAAGAGTAATAATAAAGTATTGATACCCGTACACAAGGTTGCCCACAGTACTGACCTTCATTTGTGACGTAATCTGCGTCATTTGTGACGTGATCTGCGAAAAGGGACCTTAATGCAGGGTGCACTAAGCCAAATTTTCCAGTCTATGTCACATTTAAATTTTAGTAATCCAGCTAAATCAACTTCACAAACAATCCTGGGTTTGAGTTGAGTTTGATAATGGTTTATTCTGGTATTGTCCTTTCTTTTCTATTTCACGTGACATCCTACCCCTTCTCCGCCGTCACCACAATTACTAATTTCCTGTTCCCCTGCCCAGAGGAGTAGTTGAGTAATACTAGTATCTTGCAATGAGATACCATTGTTTTTTTGATAGTTCAATCAACCTCAAAATGTCATTCTGAACAAACAGTCGTTTTCTAAACTCAAAACTGTAATAATTATTGGTTCCATTTTAGTGAACCTCCCATTATAACCATTGTGAATTATCACCCGTGGTTGTTGGGTTGTTGGGTTTAGTTGATGGGAGTCCTGGCAGCGAGAATATATCGGTGTGTTGACCTGTGTGCATGTTGCCTAATCCCCTACTTGTGAGGGGTATAGGCCTGAATTATGGGTTTCTAGGCAAACCCCTTTGCTTGGCCTGGATCCCCTGACCTGCATCCCCTGGCCTGGATCTTCTGGGTACCACTACTAGAGTGTCTCAACGTGACTACTTTACTCTTTGTACCTAGTGAGCAGGCCCTCTCTGATACTGGCTGTACAGTATGATCCCATATAATTTAGTGCTTTTCTTGTTTCATCCTTTGGGGAAAGCACATTGCATTCCTAATAACATGCAACCTATCACAAAATGGCTATGCAATGAGCCCCTACTGCAGTGGCGTAGGAAAAGAGGGGCCAGGGGACCCCCCCCCCTCCCCATCAGAGAGGAGGGGTGGACTGACTGTGTTTGGGCCTCCCCATCCCCCATGGGCCTGGCATCCAGACAGAACTGAAAGGGGCTCAAACACTACTTTTCCTATGAGCATGCATATGCACCATTATCATTGAAATCTGATGTTTAAGGCTAGTTGGGTTGTGCACCCCTGAGCTTCCCCCCAATGAAGATTTGCTTCCTACGCCTCTGCACTGTCTGAATTATGGGATGAATGATACATCTGATGGCATTAAGACATATGTAAAAGCAGCAATGCTGTATCGCGCACCATGGTATGTAATCTGGTGCATTTGAATGCCTGTATGCTAACATTATTATTTCAAAAAGGAATACACTAATGCAGAGATTAGTATTCCGCCTTTACCAATTAGGAGCTAATGCATTCAAAGTTATCAAATGTTACCCGCATCTCAAAGGCGTAAAAAGGATTGATAAACTAGTTCCCTGAGGTTGAATCAGAAAACACTTAATCCAAAGACGTATCTATAACAGCAACTACAAATCATTGGAGTTCAGCAGATAGGGACATGATGAATGAATGCCTACATTACTGTATACAGTCATTTGAGACCCAGTGTAACATATGCGGGTCACACCGTCCTGACTGCAGTCCAGGCCAGTTTAGAATTAGTCACCTCAAGTACCCCAAATGGAGAGTTTATGCCTCAGACGGCCATTACCTTTTCACCAGGTGCCATCCTTGGACAATTTACCACCTTCACACAAAGGCATTGTACCCAACTACAGAGGATAGATGAGACAGCCTGTGTACTGTGGCGGTGCATCTCTGACATGAGGAGAAAGCCTGGCATAAATTGCAGGAGACTTCATTGTACTGTTATCTCTCATGAGGTCTACGTACATAGTCATAGGGCTAACCTGGGTTCTCCTGTGGTCATTTTGCGAAAGAATTATGCAGATAGGTATAATAGCTCTATTGACACATGTAGTATTACTACCTGCTTTCGATGGTATCACTTTATTTATTTATTTCCTAAGCAGAAAAATTATCAACCAGCATGTTAGCTCTATAATCGATTGAACAACCTGTACAATTTACATATTATCGAAAAGGGGGACCAAGGAGTGTACTTCTTACACCCGCATGCACCTGTATGTAGTAGTTATAGGACGTGTACCAATCTGTACGCGAAATACAGTGAAGGAGCCTTAGAGCCTTATACATTGGTACTCGTCCTATAACTACTTTATGCCACTAGTCGTATACAGTAGGTAGGGACGTATGTCCACTAAACAAGGCGTATATCGGACCACGGCTCGACCAAGTGTAAAGCACAGAGGGGTTTGGCCTGCCTTATATACCAGCAGGTCTGCCCAGCTTGCCACCCACCCACCTGGGGGTTGGCCCTCCCTCCTACTAGAGCAGCAGGGGGGGGGGGTTGAAGTAAGGTTGTGTGTGTGTGTGTGAGACTCCCTCCCTCCCTCCCGCTGAGCTGCCGGTGGCAGTCAGTGTGGGAGGTGGGAGGGGGGTGAGAGGAGTTTACCTGTGGGTAGACTTGACTCAGTCCCTGCGGTGGGCAGTGGCCTATATGCAGGTATTGTATTTAAAGTATTCAATACTATTAAATAACACACTTTGGGGGAGTTTTTATATTTTCCCAACCTTAGACATTGGTTTCGACAGTTGTCTCATCAGGAGCTTTGATGTGGAGTAAAGGTGACTTGAGGACACCAGGTGGCTCTGGTGTCCCTATGGGAGAGGTGTGTAGGGGCTCAGTCACATTTTAGTAGACTGAGGCCCGGTCTCCTCGGTATTCTGGAATATTTATTCCTAGAGTACCGCAGTGGGTGTCACATGATGGTATTAGGGCCATCATGTTGTAGTTGGGGGTGACAGCTTTTTTACTCTGTGCTTGGCCATGGATGCAGTGCTAAGTGATTACACTACTAAGTTATTCCTTAACCAGTAGTAATTTCCAATTTGGAAAAAATGCCGGTTAAAAAATTTTTAACGGGGCATTTAAACAGCACTCATCCATAAACACTATCCATAGTGTTCAAGCCACGTGGGGCAGTTGTACCTAGCCTGTGAATCCAGTTGAATTCAATCTTGAGCCTGAGCTGCTTAGCTCTTTTACTTTCTGGGTGGTCGTAGACATAGTCCAGAATGTAACACTTCATGTCGCGTTCGACATTGTGTTCTGGTAGACCGAAGTGGTATTGCACATCTGTGTGCATATTCTCCTTCTGTGTGTCATATTTGTGCCTGTACAGCCTGGTCATCACAGGTTTCTGTGTCTGACCTACATATCTGATCTTGCATTTTTTGCATTCCAGACAGTATATGAGGTTAGAGCTCTTGCAGGTTATCTGGGTTTTGGTTTTAAAACTCAGTTTTGTGCCATATTTTTCAATGTGGCCTGATTTGTCCAGTAATTTACAATGGACGCAATCCTTGGTTTTGCAAACAGCCTTGATGGTTGGGTTGCTGTTTTTTTCAAAAGGGTTGTAAACCGTTTTGGCCCTTACAAGGGTGTCCCTGAGGTTTTTAGGCCTTTTGTAGCCATGTGAGACTCCACGTCTGAACATGTTCTTGGTGGATTTTGATCGTCCCAAGATGTCCCAATTGTATTGGATTATCTCTTCCAGTGATCTCTCATGTAGTCTAAACGTGCTGATCATATACAGGGGGTCAACAGGTTTTGTAGACTTGTCCCTGACCTTTGGTTTCGTATACAGTATACAAGAGGTGTGAAATGCTTTGTTCTCCATGCCCACTGTGTACAACTGTACACCACTCATCAATACTCCTGTCCCGAGAAGGGTGCACATCCTGGAACACTAATAGCCAATTCCCTGCACAAGGTGGGTGCATGGGTGGATGGCTGTAGAGATACTTCATGTTTAAAAGGTATGGGTGTAGCCATAGAGGCCGACTCCCCTAACCGCTATTGTACACAGTAGGTGCAATTCCATATGACAATGCTACTGATCGAATCCCCTAATTGTAGGTCCCTTATATTGGTAAAGGTTGTTCTCTCTACTGCCTGATTCAAAGTTGGGGCATCATGGTAACACCAAGGGTTGCTGTATGCAGGGCAAGATCCGCTGGATCATCCCACAAGTTCATGTATACCTCAGGAAGGGGATGGGTTGCCGGCGGGAATACCCCCCTCCCCCTCCTCTGTCTTCTGGCCGGCTGCAAGTGCCCTGCTCCTTAGTCCGGGTGAGGGAGGGGGCCACAAAGCCCTACTCTGGTCCCATGAATATGAGGCACCATCCCTCTGTCAGCCCCCAGGACTCGATCTTCCCCCATTAGTTTCGGTGCCATTCATTTGCAAGCAGGGTGGGTGGGGTGGGAGGTTACTAGGGGCGGGGAGCGTTCCGTATTTACATGGCCACTAACCGGGTTAGGCGGAGCCCAGGCCCAGCCCACCCGCACAGACCCAGAGCCCCATTTGTCAGAGGGCAGATTGCCTCCAGTAGGATCAGGCCTGATAAGCCACCTATCTCGGAGCCCGTTTAACAAAAGCGGACCACCGCGCTTATTCTGTTATAATTGTGTGGATTATAACAGAGACAGTTTGATCCGCTATGCTTCCATCACACACCACGGTGTGGTGCTACTAGTCACTTTTTTATCCAGCACCAGATGACGCGGGGGCTGCGTACTATAATACTAGAGGTCGACTTTGGACGGGAGACATAGGGCTATGTATTGAGATGGGGGATGTAATTCCAAAGGGCAGGACAATTTTAGAAGAACAGAAAAAAAACTCTCATCATTTTTTTCTTACCCTGGACAGCCTGATCTAATCCAGGGTCCTTTCATACCCCCACTAGTGGCTCGGTCAGGGACCCCTGTGGGTGAATGGACGACGCTCATGCAATTTGCCCGAGCGACACCGGGCGAGATTCGCTTATCATTTGGACGGCGGAGGCCCGTCATGTCCTACCTTGGCATGGTATGGGGGAGCAGTGATAAGGCAGGCTCTGCCACGTTTAGACCTGAAACTGGGATGGGGAGGGGTTTTGTGGTGGGGCAGGGGAGACTCGCCATCTACGGTCAGAAGTTTATAATCATGACCTGCCAGCAAACCATAACAGCAGCACCCTTCACGACCAGCAGACTCTATTATGAACACCACTGGATACGTCCATCAGCCGGTGTTGGCTGCCGTTCACTCTAACATCATCAAGTTTATAGGGTCTATCACTAGCTCTGCTACACATCCATCATACTGTGGACTACCTTCTCTCAGAACCAGCAGTAACAAAATCCCTGCACGAAACATCAAGGCCCTATGTATGTAAATCCGTGTTGTCCATATTGAATTTGAGTGGTAAGACCGCCAAAAATGTCATAAATCTTAAAAAAAAAAAAAAAAGACTTTACAAAAGTAGGGTCGGCCCCAAAATTGGAGGGTCGGTCGGGATACCGGTACCGGAACACAACTATTTTCTTTTGGCTTAAGTATTCAGCGTAAGTTACTACATATTGTGATGGGCCCATATGGCATTCAATAATGGACTAAATTAGTATGCCACTTGCAAGATTTAGGGCTCGATTGCTAAACTTGAAGCGTGGGAGGAGATGGGGGCTGATGACGTTGGAGCAATTTTAGCTCAAAAATTGATCGCCCTGAAATTAATTCCAGAATGACCTTCATTATCTGACGCCGCCACTGGCGACTCCCCATGGCGGCCTCACCGTGAGAAGACTTCAAATCTGTAGCACCCATTATTGGTAACCCAATATTTCGTCAGTTGCAGGATCACGAAGTGCAACGAGTGCACCAATCTCCTTCCCACCACCATTCCCTTCTCATGTCCATGAACATTGTCTACCGATAAAAATAACTGGGGAGATTCCGAAATTTCGCTGAAATTGTAAAAACAATCTGAGAAATTTTAGAACTACATTGTTCATACAACAATCATTGTTATCAAAGTAAGAATTTTGTAGACCACACCTATATGTCGTTACCATTTTATCCAATTCCCTCCCTAGTCAGGCAGTGATGATTATTTGATAAGGGCGGGGGCAATACATAATTATTGCCCTTTTCGAGGCACAGCAGCCAGGATGACTAATTTTCAGTCAGAAAAGTAAGCGCCATACTATAGTTCAAAGAGGGGATTCGACATTTTTGACCCCTTCCATGTCCCCTTGTGTGTGGCGGGATGAAAACTTATTCTTTAGTCAAGCGAAAGTCTACCACCCCCTGTTCTTAGAATGATAGAAAGCCACTTTGTTAAAAGCACAACTTCGATGTTTACCCACTATCTCTCTCTGTCAAATATTCTTAAGTTTAAAAAATAGGTACAGTCATGTTTTTACAGCCCAACTCTTTTCAAACCACTCAATATAACATCCAACCACACCAACATTACAATTCAGTATCTATACCGCTGTGTAAACATTCTAATACGACGTGCATCTCCATCTCCATGTTCCACTGTGTACACCGCCTGTAATTAAGTAAGTATATATATATATATATATATATATATATATATATATATATATATATATATATATATATAATATATATATATATATAATATATATATATATATATATATATATATATATATATATATATATATATATATATATATATATACATATGTATATATATATGGCGCCAATCACCATACAAGGGTTATTGGGATATATTACACCAGGGGGAGTTACTGTCTCCACCCTACCTCACCAGGGGGAGCTCCTACCTCGTCTCTCTCCATTGTACACAGGTCGATTGAAGCACAAAGACGTGTGTTTTTTTTTTGGAGGTGGAAATGGAGATTTAACAAGTAGCAACCATGTCTAAATTGTGTACTGTGTGCAATGAGAAATATGACGGGAGGAGGAAGCGCTGTCCAGAATGTGTCAATAATAAGGAGGCCGCTCTAGATGAGGAATTTGACACCGAGGAGGTCCTGTTTGACTTGGAGAAAAGTCTCCATGACCTCAGCGAGGACACCAAGAGGGAGATAAGAATGGAGGCACAAAAGGCAGCGCAGGAGCGTATACGGAAGAAGAAGGAACTTCTGGCGATATATATATATATATATATATATATATATATATACATATATATATACATATAAGTTGGAACAAGTTGGAAGAGCCTAAAACAATACCAGTATCCCTTCATTTGAGTGTAATGTTCTGCCATCAGATGGAAATTGGCTCGGTACTAGTCCGTGCCTTAGTCTGTCATCCAGCTTGAGAATCTATGGGCTAATTTGAATATAGGAAAAAAGGTTGACTGCATCAATAGCACTAGGATCAAGTGAAGCAGACAGCTAAATAGTTAAATAAAACAGTGTGCGTATAGGGGAAGGCAACGCCACCTATATTCTGTAGACCTCTGATAGCTGAGATTGTACAAACTGTCTGAAAACTATGAGACCTGAATACAAAATGCATTGTTATCAAATTCAGCATTTTGTGACCAGATCTATATTACTGTGGGTAGCTATAAAGGGGAAAGGATACTCGCCGCGTAATTTGTAATACTGGTGTTAGCTACCAGGGGGCCTACAACGGCCAAAACTGTGGAAAATGTGGCCAAAAATGTTCTAGGGTACATTTTGATATAAGAAACGCATCATATTTTGGTGTCATGCTTCTATATTCGGAATGTAAAATGAATATTTTGAAGCCCACATAAGGCCTAAATATGTGTTCTTTTCAAAAGGTGTTGCCATGGCAACATGAATGTCATTCTAAATAGGGGGGAAACATGTTTCCAATGGATATCTGTATCCACAACTAAGACCAAAATCCTGTAAAGGTTTGGTCAGTTGTAAATATTAATTTGACATTGGGTTAGAGTAATATCATCCCATATTCGTGAAGTGAGTTCTCCAAACCAGAACGGACATCTGCAACTGTTATACCTCATTGGAAACTTATGACTTCCATTTTACAAGTTATACATTTTACTTTGGATGACCCGTTCCCCTCGTTTTCCCACAATTGCAATGACCACCTCATCATCTAATTCTCTCTATATTAAGACACTTATTTTTATTTAATGAAGGAGGATAGGGGTGCTGCGGCCTTTCTAGTGGCGCAGCCAAAATGACATAGTCTCGTTTTTGTCAGAAAGGTCAGCACCATACTATAGTTCAAAGAGGAGGTCAGACGTTTTGATCCCTCGCAAGGGATGTTGGGTACGGGGCGACAAGGATTGCGTAGTGGAAGTATACCACCACCTGTTCTTTTTTTTTGGTTCAATGAGCTCTAAACGAACTCGTTTATTTGACAAACAACACGTTTGAGACGAGGTATACATTTATCAAACTTGAATGCAAAAACTTTGTGTTTCAATAAAGATAGTAGTAAGGCTTGTACTCTGGTTGCTGGTTTTCACATATTTGTATACCACTACAATATATAACACTTAGGTACATGATGAGACAAACAGTGATGGATGATGAGATAAATTTACAGCAGATAAAGTGAACAGGAAAGAAAGATGTCAGAAACAATTATTTCTCTTAACTAATACATAAAGACAGATCAATCAAATATCACAATGCCTTACAGCTTAGGCCGCACGATTAAGACTGCACTTGTACTCTTTGCTTGTACTCAGTTTCTATGTGTTAGATTTCCATCTGAAGAATGTCAAATGACTTATGTAGTACATAACTACCTCTTTTTTGGGTACTTTTCCCTCAGATCAACAATTCGTCTCAATTTCCTCTTGAATTGAGCTTTGGAGACACTGTGTTTGAGATCTTCAGGTTGGACCTCCATAGCATCCTACCTCTATATGCTGAAGCCTTTTTGTTACTCTCGGTTATGGGCCTTTTCAGTGAAAAGAGCAACTTCGAGTCGAGTAAGATGTCCCACTCATAACACTCTGATCAACTACCAAGGCACCATCTGAGTACTCAGCTTTGTAGCATCAGAGTCAGGAGCAGTTTGTCCCACCTTCTTGCTAACAGATTTGTTCCACTCATAGAGTGGAGCTCGTCTGCATTGTAGACATGATTTGCAGTGTTGAGACAGATTCTCAAACCCCGGTTCTTAAACAATGACTGCTCCATAAAAAAAGCACAACTTTGATTCTTACCAACCATCGCATCACACCAGACCTACTTACAAAAGGCATCATCATTAGGCATTACCAACAGTCTGGAGGTTTGAAAAATACACAGTCATGCATCTACAGCCCAACTCCTTTCAAGCCACTGAACACCACACCCAGTACCATCTACCTCACTCTTCAGTATACTGCTGTGTAAACACTCTAATAGAAGGTGCATCTCCATGTTCAACTATCTGCGTATACCTTCTGTACTAAAGCATACATACCAAACCACATTTTCATTATGACATCGAGTAACAGTCACCTTTACATCAGAGGGATAAGGCAACCCCAAGCAGTATAGTGATAGTATCCCTACCTCCTTACAAACACATCATCAACTTCTCCTCCAGTAGTAGCTCCTGCCTACCGTGCCCTGCCCTTCTCCAGGGCCCTAATTAAGTTGGTGCTGTCCGCCCCAGGCTATATGGAGTTGGTGAGGGGAGGGGAGGGAGTGTGGTGGGGCAGGATGGAGGCGGGAGGAGTAGGAGTATATGTTAACACCCAGGACGCCTGTTAGCATCTTTAGACTGCGCTAATTCACATCTAATCGGCCCCTCTGTCAGAACCGGTTTACACTACCCTGCAACAATCTGCCCTCAGCCAGGCTTGCCAACGATCCTCCAGCTCCAGGCCCCAGAACAAATCTTCATTTTTCTTCAAGGCAAAAAGGTTTGAGTCTAGAGTTCCACACAAAATACTTTTATACGCCTCTGTGTTCAGGGGAATAAAAGGTGCTCATAATACATGTTTTGTGTGTTTTATCTTTTCATTATTACACCGTATCTACATGTATTTGATGTTCAATATTTTATTTACGAGTTGCATATTACATTTTCATTATTTTGCAAAATGGGACCAAAGCTCATCATATCCTGCTCTGCAATGTAGACAATCAAGATAATTCATGTCTTATATTTAGCAATACATCTATTTTGGATATTCAAGAGATTCCTGCAATACAAATACATCAGTAGACTTACATCAAATGTCCTACAAAGTCTCTTCTATGAATGTCAGCCCTTATGAGGGGTGTGCCTGAGTTCAGTATAGATCTGTAAGCTTAAAGAAGGCCGTGCACCTCACTAGAGAATTTCCATAAGGTTGGATGCCTCCTTACTGCTGACAGATCAATGATTTAGACTGGTAGGCGTACTAATTATCCAATTAACTTCTTATTCAATATCATTTGAATGAACTTCCCTAGAATGCACCGATGGGAGAATAATGCCTGTTCGAATTTCCATGATATAGAATAAAACAGCAGCCAATTCATTTAATCGACTCAGCTGTTCCTCAATAATAGAGTCAGAAAACCTGTTGAGTCAAAAAGATATCCCCATAAATCACGTTGACAAGGTGCCTCTCATAGTATTTGCAAACAACAATCATTCTAAATTAGCGAAGCTTGACTCTGTAATAAATGTGAATCCCTAGTCATAACAAATTCAATTTACTCTTTGCAAAAAGAGGGCACGTATTGGGAGCTGTGATCAACAGGGATGGGGTAATACAAAAGTGCAACGCAAAAGCGTTGCTCGAAAGATATGACTCAAAAAGTATTGGCCACATGAACATTGATAACAGGAAATTGTCTTTGTTTTTTGATTTTAAAGTAAGCCTCTTCAATCGAGAGTGGTTTTTGGGTGGTCGCATCCCAGTTCTCACGCTCTTCCTGGTGCTTTTTTCTGCCATCTCCAGAAGGAGCTTGTGACTATTTGAAACAAGAAGAACACGAGTGACAGTGAATGGATATTAATCAACTAATGTACTATGTATGCTGTTGGGATAAACAGGTAAAAACTAGTGCAATTAACTTGCTTCTTGTAAAATGCGAAGTAGGATTGAGGAAATAAATATACAGCAGTCCAACATTATAGCACTCCAATGCACTATATGGGTATATATCTAAAACTGGACATCGACATCCATGTATCAGAGTCCTTCTAACAGAAAGCTATATTCAGTCTCATCAAAGTAGAAATACATAGGTTGCTATATGAAGGAGAAGGCCATGTTCATGCCTATGTGTATGTCTGTGTGGGTGTACATGAGTCTGTGTCCATGAGTGTGTGCATTCATGCTAGTCATAGGGTGTTTTTAGGGAAATTTCCCTTTTTTGCGATTTTGAACTTTTTTTCTCGCCAAATAGGGTTTTTTTAGGCAAATTTCACTTTTTTGCGATTTCGAATTTTTCTCTCGCCAAATCAGGTGTTTTTAGGCAAATTTCACTTTTTCGCGATTTTGAACTTTTTTCTAGCCAAATAGGACGTTTTTAGGCAAATTTCACTTTTTTGCAATTTTGAACTTTTTTCTCGCCAAATAGGGGGTTTTTAAGCAAATTTCACTTTTTTGCAATTTTGAACTTTTTTCTCGCCAAATCAGGTGTTTTTAGGCAAATTTCACTTTTTTGCGATTTTGAACTTTTTTCTCGCCAAATAGGGGGTTTTTAGGCAAATTTCACTTCTTTGCGATTTTGAACTTTTTTCTCGCCAAAAGCTGCGGAATCTGCATCCATGCGTGATCCCATTGATGGACTCTGGATAGACCCATGCATAGTGAAGACCTACCCCAGCCAGCATGCCCACATGGGCCCCGCCTGGGTAGAAACTGGGCACACTGGGCTAACCTGGGCTTGGACTCTGGGTGGGGTATAAATGGGCCCTCAGGTGGGCCCCACCTGTGCAATGCCCACAGAGTTCATGTTCATCATTGCACTGGGAATACTTTAAATCACACCCAAATGTCCTTCCCTCATGCTTATTCCAACTTAAAGTCTCATTTACACCAACATTTCTGAAACTAGGTTTGACCTGGGCTATGACTGGGCAAACTGGGCCAAGATAAACCTGGGCTGTTGGTGGGCTGTAGCCTGGGTACGAGGTGGGTCCCAGCTGGGATCTGCTTATTGATAAAATATTATTATTGCAGAAAACGTTTCTTACATCAAATCCATAATAGTTATTTTGTGAAAGTGTTCTGTTATTTGCATTTTTCTTTTTGTATGTCTACTGGGCTACAACTGGGCAAGGTGGACAGAGTTTCCGAATTACTCACTAGATGGCAGCACTGCATGTGTTGTGAAGTATTAGATGTAAATACAGATTTATTTCCTTATTTACAATGGTAATCAATGCTCTAACTGGATTCAAAATGATTGGAAATAACACTGATTTCATAGTTAATCGATATGATCTAAAGTTGGATACTTAAATGTATTAATATTAGGAAAACAATGGACACTTAAATGTTGACACCTCTTGCTTGGGTATGAGCATAAGTTATAGCCCTGGGTGTGCTTCTCGCTATTATCACCTGCTTGCCATGCATGGACTTCTTGGCTATGGTGGTAGTGCCACAATAAAGTGGCCTACCTTACCTGCAGTCAATAGATGTGTTTGGTTCTCTTTACTCTTTTGATAAAAGGAACAGAGGACAACATACAGCTATTTACTGTATGAAAATCATCTGGGCTTGCCCACTTAGGACCCAGTTGTGGCCCACCTTCCAGGCTCCAGTTGGAATATGGGGCACTTAATACACCTAAACCTCTAAATAAACAATAAAACACCAAATTTGATATTATTGGTATTCAAGGTAATGGTTCTCCGAAATACCCATATGGGGCCCAGCTGGGGCCCGAGCAGCGCTGAAACTGGGCGGCCCACCTGGGCTCCGCATGGGTGCACGGGACAGCCCCAGGTGGGCCCCGTCCGGGCAGCCCATCTGGGACCCAGATGACAGCCCTATTGGGACCCAGCTGGGGCCCAGTAACCAATGCTGGCTGGGACATAGTGGACATGAGGTCAAGTTAAAAAGTGCAAGTCACTTGTTTTGCAACTTGCACTGAACTGAACCTATTAAATAGCCCTTGACTGGATTGTCAACAATCAATTAAACTATGACCAAACTCCCTCTATTTCGGAGACCAAATACACTATCAAATGATTTATATTTTTTCAAAATAACACCCTGTGTAGAATGGCTCGGTATTCAGGAATCCTACTGCGAGTAAAAAAATGTCAAATTCTAATTCTAAATACCTGAAAATTGAGAAATGCTGACGTTCACAGTTTATGTAGGAAATGTACTAAAAACAGCAAAAAAAGGCAACAAAACCCTAATTTTCTCAAAAACTGTTCAGTAGGATTTTTTCTAACTGAGGTTCCACTGTTTTCTACCCTCATATTACACATTGGCATAGAGAATTTATTGACACCTAGTCAGGATTTTGCGCTAGGAGCAATCTGTGAGGCGAAAAACAGCCAAAATGACCCACTGGTCTGAAGTATAAAACTGGGCATCGATCACTATAGAGCTACAAAGAGACAGAGAATCGATGTCCAGTAATTACAAACTTCATACGATACAATATGCTGAAGGAAAAAGTCTGAAAACAAACACGGATCTACATAGAAACACTTTAAGGTGATAAAGGGAAGCCTTGTAAATGAGTGATACACCTGTAAAGTAATACAGTGAGACGCTATTTCGCAAATAACTGTCAAACATGGGTAATAACGCGCATTTCTTGACATCGCTCAGTAGGGGTATGGGCAGATTCATGAGCATCAGATGTGATAATAAATAAATGATTTTAAAGATGTCAAAGTCAGAATTATGATTATTGCCTTTTGGATTTAAAAACAAATAGAGAAAAGTAACAAAAGCCAGGCTGAGGATTGAACTTAAGAACCTCCAGATGAACTGCCTGAGGTGCACCGAGTGAGCTGGAAAGAAGCTTAGTGTGTTGCCTACTATCACATCAGAGAAGGGTCGGAATCCTTATACATTTAGTAAAATTAAGAACCTTTATTGTTCACTAAACACAGAAATAGCAGTTCTAAAATCGTAGGTTACATTTGCGTTTAATGAGCCACGTCATCATTGCTAAAAGTCTCTTTTAAAAAACCTAGTCGGCATCTGGTCAATATTAATAACCCTTATCTCTTACTTCCTTAATAATCAGCGTGTCTTAGGTTTGAACTTGGAACTGCCAGATGAACTGACTAGCATATATGCTTCCAACCGTGCCATTGAGCCGATAATATCCATCATATATATTAGAGTTGGTGATGAAACAGCCTTTTCCTCATGAAGTTATGTATGATATAGTGACCGGGTTTTTAATTTAGGGTGAATCTAGAAAACGGAAAAAACACTAAAATATGTGAATTATTGGCACTGATGGGTGCCTTATAAGTTTGAGTTTGAGTTTAATCATTTTCATTTCGGCAAACAATCCTCTACATGTAAACTCTTCTTTAGACTCAAGACAAATGGTTAGCGATATAACACAGTTCCCATGACATATCAAATCCCATACACCAGTACATACACCAAACTTATTTACAAATGGGTATCATATTCCAATGAGTAATCTAATTGCCAGACAATGGTGAAGTTTAAAACAAGCACATGACCAAAAAGAGGTTCAGCTGAGCCAAGTAAGAACATCACAGATATTATGCTACGTTCACACTTTCACTTTGTATACTAATTGATATACTAAGAAACTTATGTAGTAAAGTAGCATCTCGCATACTATGAACTTCTGGATAAAAAACTGGCACATACCATGTGTATATTTCTGATCAGACAGACAGACCTTTCTTATTTCATCATTTATCTATCCAAAGGCACATGCATAATGCATGTTGTAGCTAAGTGAAACAAGAAATCCGGAGTATATCAGCAAACAGAAGCTAAGGACCTGACATTGTTTGATCATTTGTTTGTGCAGGCTGGGCGCTGCATATCATATATTTATTCACCATTCTCTTCTAACAATGCCAGCCAAAGCCAGACATTCCTATTTAGACCAGAGTTTTTCCTCTCAGTGATATATGCCAGACCTTTGACCCATTAGGTATATTGCCCCAATTATCGTAGGTATCGTTCGTTTTAGCAGTCTTACTGAACTCTATACAGTCATGTGTCATGTATCATCAGGCAGACATCTTGTTTAGAAAGTGGCAAATCTTTTCATTTGGTATAGAGTATAAACATCAAATTTGGTTGGACTGCAGTGTTGCACATTTTTAGTGAAGATGTATGGCATGTAGTTTGTACAGTAGCCCGGACGCCGGACATCACTGAAGCTTATATCAACACTTTGCGAAAGGTCGACTTCATGGAAAGAGACACATTCAGTCGGGGCCTGGAGTGGGAGCTTAAGGAGGCTTAGTTTGGGTGAGCTCCCGGATTTGTTAATAGCCCATCTATGAAAGAGACATTTTCCTGTCCACCTGACAATATCTTAGCTTGGTCCCAATTCCCGCAAGCTAAAATGAAACTTAGTTGATGCATCAACGGTGGTATTATTACAATCTGTAATGTTTATCAAAATTAATATTGTTACTTGGGGCACCATAGTATCAAGAGTTAATTTGATTAACACCACAGTTGGTTGAGAGAACAAAAGAATTGGCCTAACTGTATTTTACATACATATCTGTATGTGGATGTGGTCCATTGAACACACTGTAAGTGAATGTAAGTCAGATATGCTATGTATGACTAGCTGCATACAAGGCTTGGGCAATGGTAAGTATCCGCAGCATGCACCTTGGGAAATGACCATCTCCTTGGCTTATAACACTTATACAGCAAGTCACTTGTACCATATCTACAACACTATTCCCTGTTTCAACTCATTACAAACTTAACTTGAGCTATGATTAGCCCACTTCACTTGAATAAAAACAATCGCATCTTGTGGCAAAATTATCGTACTTAGATTGGAATTAAGTGAGAATGTTTAACAAATATTCCAATGTTTTGTACGTTTGATTTTGTTTGAATATCATGAACTAACATAAGCCACTTTTATAGCTCAAATTCCAGAATGTGTCCTTCCGATCTGTGAACCCGAGTATTATAGGGCATGTATTTTAACAAGAATAGCTTAAACTAAATATAGATCGAGAGTTTTAAAACGAGAACAGAGCAAGGAGGCCAACATGACACTACATCAATTGAAACTTCAATCTTCAATTGAGGCTTTAATGCCAAAGCACATGAGTGGAAACTGATAACTCCATAAAACCTGCCAGAAACATTGCAGAACGAACTTGTCAATATTTATTCAAAACTGTACAGGGTGGCGTTATACAGGACTGCACACACTGACCATTGACCCACAGCATCACAAAGTGCTGCATCATGTTGTTACCATCTGGGATGACTGCAAAACACTGAGCATGAATAGATTGCAGACCACCCATGTCTGGTTAGCACTGCCTTTTTTATTTTTTTATTCTTGTAATGTACACATCACAGCTAACCAATAAACATGCGACACCCTTATGATTGGTGAAGCTTGGTGCTTAGGAAGCCAGCATTACCCTCCTACTGTCTGACTCATCATCCGATCGATAGAAGCCAACACTACAAACATGCACTAGTGTACTTGTGGCGTTTTTTATCTGTCAAATTGTGGCCTGATCACGGCCCATTCACTATCCGGAGGAAGCAGCCGACATTCAGACTTTTTTGGCGGGAATCACTCAGTGCTGTTCTCTGAGTTGCTGCATGGCATCCGACAGGCTGACGCAGGACGGAAGGACATCACCCAGATTTGCCCTTTTTATAGTGAAATCTTTCGCTTTTTCGCAAAAGGCTGAGGATCATCCCCGCACTGGCATTTACTGATGTGTGATGTGTTTCTCCGTTCAAGCGGAAGGACGTAAGGAGATTTCCATAACAGTTATTATTGGGACTACACATTTTGACATGGGTCTCCTTTTTATGTAAAATATATTACCTTTGGAGAGCTAATAGTCTCCTCTACCATAGAAAGCTATAGTGTACAATGTCTAGTTTAAAGTCGTAGTAGAGAGGATTTAATACAATGAGATATAATTATAGATTATGGTGAATACAAAATGACTTGTTTGCAGCCTCTCCCTCTTAATATACATAACAGTTCCTCCCCGAAAAATGCCTGATAACTTAACCTGGCTCTGTAAAATAATTTGTGGTCAAACTACAACATACAAAGACGTTGGTCAGTCTACATTTTATACAAACACAAACCTATTCACAACCCTGAATCATTTGTGATAAGGGCTGAGGAGATATCTTGGTTCACTAAGAGATTGACCAGAAATGACCGTGGATATGATGACTACTCAGCACCCAAAAATAAATGAGTTTAAAATGCACCGCCGTCTATGCATACATTGTCCAACACTCGATCTGCATGTCATCAGACTGTATTCTGTATCATTTGACCTGGGCTTTGCTCAATGTACAGATATCTTACCTTTCTATATGAATAATGCACTGGTGTTCATTCCATTCGTTGCAATGTGTTGCACACGTGGAATACAATAGTGAACACATTCAACTGCTTAGAGGAATACAAAACCATCTGCAGCATCTTGATACTACTTAACTGTCCAACAATGGTTGTTTTCTACCTTACATGCCTTATCAAAATGAGCTGGTTGAAAGTCAGCTTTTGTGTCACAGTAAGGCTAAATACAAGACGAAATGATATCCTCTAGTCATTACCAAACAATGCGGGTCCGGGTAAGCCCATCCGTGAATTTAATCAGGGAATATAACATAATCCCTTCTTTGTCAGGAGTCTTATGCTAAACGGATAATTGAAAAGCCACAGCAGGGTACAGAGGGTATTCATGTTTCATTGACTGACATTATATGTGAAGGCAATCAGTCGAACCTGTGTACAGGCAATTTCATCATAGACCTTTCTTGCTACAACAGCAGGAGTGTCTTTAAATTCACATACATTTGTGAGATTCAAAATAACCTGTTATGCCAGTGGAATTGGCTCTTTTATGTGCTCGATTTCGATATAAACTGGTAAAATGTCAGGATCTGCATACAGTTGGGTGTCTCTTTTGTGCCGAGAGATTGGTGATTTAGACTGCAATGTATATATCGTGTTGCTAACTGCTTATTCAATTAATTTGAGTGAAATAACCTTGAATGCGCCAATGGCTACAGAAATAATGCCTGTTCGAATTTCCATGATTTACAGTGGCCGATTCTTTTTAAATAAGACTTCTCCAATTAAGAATGTTCTTTTAAAAAGGATTGCATGCGAAAGCTCAAGCAGTCCTTTCTACCCAATGTCCAAGAAGAACATATTGCTATTACATGAAGTTTGCTTATAAAAGGGAATAGCTATCAATCAACCAAAGCAGTTCCAAATCATAACATAGCAGGCTAACATCTACCTAGGTAGGCATATAGGAACCTATATAATGATGTAGGTCTCATTTGCACGGAGCATTGTGCAAGGTCAAGGTCATGCTGTCTACCATAAGAGAATGTTCTATGTTATTCACATCTTTTCTTTTTCATTTACCACATAAGGCACATGTATAATATTTGATATTTCCGCCGGAGGAGAATTGTCCAAACCCTGCATATACATATTCATTCGCCATTCCCATCCCGCAATGCCAGTGGAGGCCGGATATTCCTATTTAGACCACAGTAGTTCCTTCCAGAACAATGACCCACCAGGTAGATTGCTCCGATTAGCTTAGCCATTGTTCTCTTCCATCTTCACATCTTTACTCAGACATGCATGTGGCGGTAGCCTTCTTTTCACATTTTACTAAACAGGCACCTTATATACAAAGTGACCACTTTTTGCTTTGGCAGAGGAAATACGCCATCACGCCCAGCACGCCATTGGCTGGGCTGGAGCCAGGGAAGTGTAATGAAGATATATAACACGCTGTTTGCCCACGATGCCCGGTTACCACTTTAATTGACTTCAACCCATCTGCACTGGTGGAGACTGGACATGGTTAGATGTTCATCACCCAAGTAACCTTTTTCCTACCGACATTTGATGAGGGTGGACTTTATGGGGGAGGGAGCCTATTCAGTCGCGGTCTGGGGAACAGGGCTTTTGGAGGCTTAGCTGGGATGTGTCCACTGGAATTGTTACTTCCTGTGCCCATGATACTCCCCCCTGCCATCGCAACTTATCCTGTAGTTTCACCCTAAATCATAAAAGCTATACACAAGATATGGCACTGTAGTTTTGACATTGCTATTGGCTATCAAAGTCTGACCAGCATGGTTATGGACCCATTCACTGTTTGGGAGCAAGCAGGTGTCATATTTTTAAAGGAATTACGGAGTGCTATCTTTCAAGAATTACCAAAGTTGTTACCTAAAGACACCGACACATCTCTTATGGCCCTTTCTCTTAGAAGATACATGGCTCAGAGGAAGGACAGAATGGCATTTTTTAAAGAAAATGTCATTAAATTAAAGGCGTCACGTTTTGGCACAAGTTACCCCTTTTAGTTTTATCTGAAAAGATGACTGCTGTGGAGTCAATGTTTACTGGAAAAAAAAAGTCCACATAAAGCTAATCATATGAGATTCAATAACGACACACACAAGAATAGATATAGTCTATAATTATGGTTAACAGTGGTTAACGTTGTACACAATGATGATATGAACAATGTAAACCTCATCAAGTAAGGTCCACTTTTTCATCAACCGATTTACACGTCCTATCGGCCGATGAACTCACAACAAACAGTTTGTGTAATGTGATTGTATCCAGCGATAGGACTGCCAGGTCGACTAATGAAAAATGGGCCTAATAACCTCCTCCGTGAATTTAATCAGGGGAATAGATCCACAATCTGTTCGTTGTCATGAGTAAACATGCTGAAAGGATATAATGTAAACGGACGCTAGTTTTAGAAGGTCTATGACATAGAAAGGGTAAGTTACCTCAAGTCAGACACTTTATTATTTCTTTCTTTCTTTTAAGAAATAAACATAGATCAGCCTATTAATTGGGAAAGCACATTCTAATAGGTTAAGCCTTTACTTATCATTAAAGGCATTAAAGGAAGTGAAGATAGAAATAGTGTATATACATGTTTAAAATGCTTGAACTTGATCAATATGGGAAAAGGATATATTCTTGATTTTTCATGATAACAACTTGGTATAGTTTGCATACATCACACTTAACCCTTGAAGGACAGAGTAGTGATTCAATGTGCTATGCTCCTTGAATGCAGCACTGGCGAGGTATTCGCCAGGGCTGCCTTCATGCATCAGCAGGGTTGAGATGCTCCTGTATGGTCGGCATGATGTACCAATGCAGCACTGGCGAGTTAATCGTCGTGGCTGCATTGGTTCATCATGTCTTCTTTTAGCATCATCCGTCATTAAAGGGTTAATTACAACCTACAATTAGTTAGCCTTGATAGATCTCACATTGAGGTCATTGGGTCCACTAAAGAAACTGTGGATGAGGTTGCTGTCCGATATATTGTGAAATTTGATCTTATCAAAGGAGTCTCAAATATTTTTTCTGCTAGTTATCCTCTCTGGTTTCATATTATACAAACCTAATAAATATGGATTGTAGCCCATATCTGGGGTGGGGCCTAGGTGCCTAACCCCGACAATATAACATGATATTAATGCTGTCCGACATGTGATAGCCTAATATCATAATTATTACCCACCAGCTGCAAAATACAAAACAGAGCTAATTTGAGATGTTATTACATACATATATAGAATATTATGTGCAAGCTCGGTTTCCTTTGCATTGGTAAGAAGAACAGTCTCATTTCATGACATTCGTCCCTCATATGCAAAGAGTACTTGTATAATTATGCAATTTAAGCCTAAAGGTGTCCGACTCAATGTGTGTGCGTGTGTGTGCGCGCTGATGTCCCGTTATACGTGATCTAGAGTGGACAAGCAGATATCTCTACTACATTAAATTCACATTGCAGATAAAATGATAAGTAATGATTAACTCACAACAATAGATTTACAACACACAGTATACGATTTGAACAAAGTGTTAACATTTGACACAGTACTGAAGGAAACTCGGTCTGGCAAGGGAAATTACCCGTTTGGACAGATATAATGTACACAATGTATTATCATGTTGCGTACTAAATCGACGCCACCTTCTCCCATAATAGCGAGCACAGCCCCCACCAACTCACATATCAGCACCCCTCACCACTACCACCTACACCTCATTGACACAGCCCTGCCCCCTGCCTTGTTCTACCGCCGCCAGGGAGACCCCCTGTGATTACCCGGTCACGTGATGACGACTGCGCCAGATTTATGCGCAGTGGGCTTAGGCTGGCTGGTACCGGCGGTGATGGATACTCGTGCTGTGCATGATCGAGTCGGTCGCCGACCACCAGCGGCTATCAGTGTCAGTGGCGGCCGTTTACACGCGCCATTAACACGCGCCACCAGCAGTAGGGCGCGCCACCGGCGCATTGATCTGCCGACATGACCAGCAGCACTCCCAGCACTGCACAGCAGCTCCCCACTGCTCGGGGGTTAGTGTAGGGGGTTAGGGTTCAGCAGGTCACAGGTCATACAGGTCATACAGGTCATACAGGTCAGGGGGTTATGAGGGTTGAGGTCAAGGAGTCAAAGGACAATGTATTCTTACTCACCTTATTAGTCAATGAAGTGTTGGGGGGGGGGGGGGGTTGGGGTAGCGGGAGAGGTGGGGAATGTACAGCTAGTGTATCAAAATGAGAACTCCGTTTAGCATTGCGTCCAATGTTGTATCATGTATGTTGGATTGCGATATTAAAAAAACAAACTGGGACGAATCTCAAGTTGGTGGTCCACTGAACAATGGAACTTGTTTTGTCGGCCAATTGGTTTTTAAATCGTCAAAGTTTTATTTGGGTAAAACGATGACTTATTGATAGGAATGCATTACGCCTAGCAAATGCACCTTGCATTCCTATCATTAATTTATCATTTACCCAAATAAAACAATTTAGAACAAAATTAATGATCGGCTAACGAAACTCGCTCCATCGGCTAATGGACAACCGGCTTTATACCCTTTAGCTGAAACCATATTGATGCAGAGGTGAGGACGTGGTCCTGCGTGAGGCCAATGTCAACTGAAGAGTTCCTTTTGATTTTATTTAGTCGATCCTATTTTGGGTCGACTTTTGGCAAAGCTGTATAATTATGATGCAATGTTCAGGGATATCAGTAAAATTAGAAATTGAGTTTACATAACAGCTGAGCCATATATGCAGATGTAAGAATATACTGGACGAAAATCACGATAGAGCGATATCACCTCCTCCACGTGCCTTTACCATCTTGCTTTGGATCCAGTATCGCGTATTGCATTTGTTATAAAGTGCTCATTCACTATTAACAATACCGATCATTACAAATTCAAACATCCGTCCCGGTATAGTTTTGCAGTAGAGGACTGCTCCCAGACTTCCATGTGGCACAGTAAGCCACATTGAGCATGGTATGGTGGGCTCCTGTTGTTCTAGGACATCACCATGCTAAAGTTAAAGGGCTGTCGATGTGCACATAACAACGGACGGTGTGGAGCAAGGGCGTGAACCTACATCTCCAAGCACAGTCCTGGTGGTTGGGTGGTTAGTAGAAGAAGGGTCCGTCACCAGAAGTCCCCCCCTCTCCTTTGAGCATTGTATTCTGGAGAGAATACATGCATTTAAATTTATTGAAAGGTCCCATATTTGTTATTAGGTATAATCAAGAATATTCCCAGTATTTAGAATCTGCAAATAAATTTATAACTAATGATACAGCCCATTTAAGCAAAGTCCCCACTCTGCCTTGCACCAGCCTTGCTGCGGGACTGGCCTCCATAGCCACAGCACAGAAGGGGAGCAAAAAAGTGCTGGGAACCAATCACAGGTGGCCAGTGTAGGGCCCAGAGTGACGCACCCTTCTTCTATTAATAGTAAGTAGGTCAGGCCCCGTGTCAGTTGCGGCCCATGGTGTGGAGACCCTCCATTGCTACATGGTCAGAAATAGGGAATTTTGTGATCATGACAATACAGCCCAGAAGAAAGGATTGTGCGATTGATAGTGGTCAACCTGTTTTATGAAATAATAAGACCTGCTTGTCAACATCAGATTATGAGTAAGCTCAACCTTTACTGATTGTGTTCCATTATGAGGTCATGTGAGGCCGAGTTGACAAGGGAGGACAAATATAATTATCAAATGTAAAAGAATAATTGCATCATTTGGAAAACCGGAATTTACCTGTTATGTACTTTGTTATCCCCAATAAGGAGCTTCTAATTCAGCTTGATTAGTAGAAGCAACGAGAGAAGTATCTTGAAAAAACTTCCCTTTGCACCCTGAGAGCCTTGGGAGTGATATAAGAAATAAAGACCTAAGATGAGGTTTCTTTCATGAGCTATTAACATTTTAGCAGTGCACCTTAATCTTTAATCCTCGGCGTGTTCAGTTACCACTTAGATAGAAATGACTTTTATTGTACTGAAGTACCGTTTTGTAACTTCTTTGGTCAAACAACCCGAATAAGGAAGTTAAGATACGGAAAGCACACAACTAAATGCTTGCAAAATACTAAACACTGTTTTCCTTTAACAAAGACAAGCTCTCTGAAGTGAAAGAATCCTTTCTCATCGTCTTTTGTACATAATCAGCTCAACATATCCATAGATTTTCTTGGAAGGCCAATATATCATGTCCAGGTGTGAGAGTTACCGTGAATCTGAGCTGGGTATGTATCCCGGGGGAGGGGGTAAGACCACCCTTTTTGTACAGCAAGTCCAACTGTTAATACGAAGCAGATATAAAATTCACAAAACAGCACAATCATTCAGTCATATATTATCGAAGATTTCAAGGCCGCCTGTCTGTATCAGGATAGGGTAGTGTGGGTAGGGGATGTGGCCATAGTAAGTGTGCAGAGGTCAAAGCGTGGGAGGGGGAAAGACAGATGAGTAGGCGACACAGCTGTATGGTTCCGGGCCAAAGTCAGGGGAGTGTGCCACTATTTTCAATATGTCTGTTACCATAACGTCCGCTACCATGTGTGCCATATCATTTATAACAAGATAACCAAATTATATTATGTGCAGGATGCTTAATGTGTCAATGAGAGAAGCATTGCATGGAGAGACCTACATTTTCAGACCTATCACAAATATTGGCACAGGGCCTGGACTTTGACCCTTTTTCTAGAGTGGTATCTCTGGTTTGTATCACGTTTGTATCCAGCGCCGTGCACTACAGGTATTAGATGCCACCAGAGAGACACACTAGCTCGGAGGTGACGTCACGGGGTCTCAGTCTGTCAGCTTGCCCACATTCCCTCCCTTTGAATAATTTCCTTAGTATAGATTTTAATACATCCTGATCGATCATTTACTAATCAATTTGGGCCTGTGGATTCTCATATCTATCTGGCGACTCGGCATTTTCATACAGAGATACATGTATATCAATCGTTTCAATTGGAAAACTCTTGGAAGTAATATGACAAAGGCATATATTCTTTGCAGGAAATCCCTGGTATTGGATTTAGTGCACAGACTCACCTTCCTTTAGTGATGTTTTTTCATCCGTCCCTAATGAGAATCCAGTTGAGACTCTCCTGCCAATGCTTCTTTCATTACTGTAGAGCTCCTGTAAAGGATTTCAAACAGCGACTGTTCAACAGTATTGCCGCTACTGCCCCCACCCCAACCGCCACTCCCATGCATGCATGGTTGTGATGACTATAGGCGGGGAGGCAAAAAGTAAAATATGAGGTGTCAGAATGCACATCTAACGGTGGATATTAAAATGCTATTTCCCGTATTCAGTTCATGGCTTTTAAGAGTCATGTAGCATCAGCGTATTTATATTTCACAATTTTATTTAAAAAATATAGTACTACTTCGAAATATTTTAGCATGAAGATCTTGTCAGAAAACTCTTGCCACCAATATTCAACACCGAAGTAGAAATAAATGCCTTCATCTACCATTGATCAGTGATTCCCTGTCGTTCTGCAGAAATCTATTGGTGGACCTCAGGATAAAGAGCTACATTCTGCAACTCCCTACTGTCCAGTTTTATCTAATCCTCAACTAGCAAGGGCGTCTACTTAGAACATGGCACAACATTGAATAGATATTCTTTGAAAGTGACACTGACACGTATTTCACCGAAACAGATGAAAAGACATTGCGCAGATCACGTCTATTAGTTAGGCACACTGTTAGGAGTAAGTGGCGTAGCTTCAGAGTATAAAAGTAGGTATTTTGGGTTTCCAGTAGGGGGTTGGCCTCTACAAGCCTGGGCTTCTCATATGGTAAACCCATAAAGGATAAAACGTAAAAAGAACACGCATTATTTGATGAAACTTCAACGAAACAAACACATGTATATGCATATGCACTTCCACTTTTTATTCCGGCTCCTCCTGTTGTATAATCTTCATGCCAACAAATAGTTAGACGATGACATATACATTGGCGGGAGGGGCGGGGGCCAGACCGTCGGTGACAGATGGTGTCCGATAGGCCCTATCAGTTATACATTACCTGTGTGCTGCTATGTATCCAAGCAGGACTACAACATTCATAAGTGCTACTGTCATTTCCACAAGATGCATTACAACACAGCCACGTGTCGACACAGTGGCGTATCAATAATCGCAGTGAGTTCTGAACGAGGAGGGGGAGGCTAATATCAGAGGTGGGGGGGGGGGAGGCTTACTATAAGGGTTGGGGTATATGGTAGATGCCATGCAGCTAAAATGATATGATGTACACCTCATAAGAAGTATTTGTAACTGAAAATCAACTTGATATTATGAATAAACAATTTAAAAAAAAGTGATATGGTTTAGGGAAGTAGTATAGAATAGTATGATATAGGCGGATAGACAATAGGGCAGGGCATGGAGAGGGCGCGAATCTAATATTTTGAGTATCTAACTGTTGTGTGAGCCATGTTGGATAGTATTACGCATTAACCTTATCAACCTGAGAGCTCAGCGTTCATCTATTCCTTTGTAGCGCCATTCAGGAAATGGGAAACAAATTGAAATTGAAATGAAGGTAATTCAATTCTAATTTAAAGCTGAAATAGGGATTCTTGGTGATACAAAAAGAACATAATGAAAAAAAAAAAAAGTCACAGAAAACCTACTTCTAACCTGGTGTCAGCTCTCAAAGCTCCACATGGAACCTGCCGAGGAAGTTGATAAAATCACCCCATCACCCATTAGACAAATATTCAAAACGTCATGAAGGTCAGGCCATAAAATCGCAGCAGGGAGAATAGCATTGTTAAACTTTTAATGGCCGCATAGCGCATTATTGGGCTCATCCCTTCTCGCCATGATGCATTCACGAATCCAGCCCTGGAGAGTCTACTTGTCAGTGCTGTGGGGTGTCTTGCATGATACTTGAATTTAGCACTGATAATACTAAGTAGACTCGCCAGAGCTGCATTCATGCATATCATTACAAAGGGAATATTGCATGAAAGCACTATGATATGCCTCCCTCAAAGGGTTAATGATATCCCTAATAGCGTCCCATTGAACGAAAGATTCTTAAATGAAGAAATCGTTTTTCGGTTGATGGGTATCCATGTCTAAGGTACTAAGACTAGTGCCCTAACCGTGAATAATCAACCCTCGCACTGGCTTATCCATGTAGTATTTCCTCAATACTGACTGTGATTCGCAATGCAAAATATTGCATTACTTACAATAGAGGTTAAGTGTCAGCAGT
Source organism: Harmothoe impar (assembly GCA_947462335.1). Lineage (NCBI taxonomy): Eukaryota > Metazoa > Annelida > Polychaeta > Phyllodocida > Polynoidae > Harmothoe > Harmothoe impar. The sequence continues at coordinate 27,481,051 of OX381710.1, forward strand.
GGATATCACGGTAAATACTATACCTCCTGCACAGTTACCAGAAACCATCAGTGGACCCTTAGACATAGGATGATTCACTGGCCGGGCTGTTGACCACGGTTTGGGATCATTAGAGAGCGGAGAAACCTCAGGGTCTTAGAATACCCTTGATACAACGCTCACAGTGTTATTTACAAAGTCAGCAAATTGTGTAAATAACATGCACAATGACGCACCTATGCGGACAGACGTATGTTGAATGAAGGACCAATGACAGCCATGGTAAGTCTTTTCTCTATTGATCCTATGTTTGGTCGTACACGGTATTCATTCTGTACGCGATATTCATTATATAATCTAAGGTGGACCCCCAGTCATACATTGGCATGAGGCTCAGTCTCATGAGTTTGTAGCAATTGAAACGTCTTTGACCGGGTGTAGTCTTTGACTGGGTGTAGTCTTTGACCAGGGAGTGATAAGATGGAATAAATGAGGCCTATATAGTAAGGAAATCGGTAAAGTAATAATATGTTAATACACGTTTATTGGAAACATTAGTAAACTTTTATATATTCATATACTGAGCTTACTATGCACAGTGCAGCTGTCTAAACTCAAAGTGATATATAAAGTGACGTCTTTGACCGGGCAGAGGGAAATTATAATATCATGCTCTACTATGCATAGTATGCTCAGTATATAAATAATATAACTAAATTAACTTATGTTTGCTATAGACGTGTATCAATATATGGGTGCACTATTTCCCCACTTTTCTTATTACATAGGCCTCATTTCTGCCATTTTAATGCTGTCTGGTCAAAGACTACACCCAGTCAAAGATTACACAGGTCAAAGACAACACCCGGTCAAAGACGTTTCAATTGTTACAAACTCATGAGACTGAGCCATAAACTGATAACTTTTTGAAATGCAGTCTGACTGCGATCGTAACCTTCAATATCAGGACCTAGGAATACCTATTGAGCCATAGCCATTGATAGATATATACAGATAGATCCTATATTCATATGCGTGGTCTTGTAATGTTCAAAATACATTTCATAGATGGAGAATATTAAGGTTATTTTGACATCTTAAAACGTTACACAGACATATAGAAATGTATAGATCTACTTTGTATCCCATCACAGAATTGTGAGGTTGGATACCTCGGAAACTAGCTTTAGACTGTTAGACCCATGCATATATATTGGGGATATCATATTCATTTTCTGTACTCTATGATGAAAACCTAGAGAAATCGGGTCACTCTGATTTATTGAACCACCCATAATAACTCTTGAATGGGGTTTCTATAGCACATCCAACGGGCCACCCACACTCCAAGGTATAGCTCCTATTACTGTAAACCTTAACAAGTAAAGTGATACGAAAACAATTGTGTATACAACACTGGGCACTTGTACAGGGATCTGCGCTTCTCTGACCAACAATCTAAACATTACTAAAGCCGGTCGTTCATTTTGGTCAACGGAATGATGTCTATCGGCCTTTCTTCCCTTAAAATGCTGTTTTTTTTGGGGGTAAATAATATAATATCAAAAGTAGGCATTTATTTATTAATTAAGCATATGCATTGTATTTCTAATAATTGTATTATTCACCCAAATGACACATTTTGAAATTTGAATAAAAGGTTGACATACACCATTCCATCGGCCAGTGGAAGGCCGGCTTCACAGATTATTTTTGAAGGGGATAAAGTATACCATAACGCGAAGATGAATACAACGTATACACTATGATGTATACACTATGTTTCCTTCGCCTCCAGACCTTGCATAATATTGGAGGCTAAAAAAAGTCTTGCAATACTAAGACTTAAGTGGTGGGGTAGGGGGATGCAAACGGTAGGACAACAAGTGCACGTCATGTGTAGCGTATTTGAAGACAGTGGGCAATGTTCTTTTTCTGTGATAAATAATTATCGTTAGTGCTTCGAACAGAAATAGAGCCTCAAAAAACAAAACCCTGGAGAATTTGCACATGTTTATAAACAGTCATGCTGTTCAACACTCCCTCCACTAAGCTGGTCCCCCGAGCAACATGTTGAAATATTACATGGATGCAAAACTCACACGTATATGGAGGATCGGCTGAGGATAGCATGCAACATTCACTATAGTTATTACTCTCTTCTCCCAATCAGCCTCCCTATGGCATACCCAACGTCAAATTAAAACCTCCTCGGGTCCCAGTTGGCTGAAGGTACTGATACCAGACATGCACCAAGCCCTTCTCCCCTCCTCAGGTTGTATTAATCTTCTCCTATGTGAATATTGACTTTGTATAGGAGAGAATTGTACTGGTATACATTGGCTATTGGATGCTTATTTGTGGATATAATGTGAATTATGTATTATTTCCCTCAGTTTGAATTGTCAGACGTTTATTTATTTATCAGATGCTTTTCTAAACAACGTACATTCAAAATAGATACACGTATGTCAAATTCTCATCATGTTTGTTATTGTCATTCAGAATATACACATGGAAGGTGTGGTCTGCAATCATGACCTGGCTTTAGATCACATGTGTCTGTGCATTACTAAAGGAAAAACAAACTCATAATGCATAATAATTATGTTCAGCCATAATTCTTTCCCCCTGCCTACATCGGTCCGCATGGTAGTAGCTTCGCGGAATACAAGCCCAGTGAGGGCATAATGGAGCATAAGGTATGGAGCTCGTGTGAGGCTCCTATCTCTCAAAAGGCCCCTATCCCTCAAAAATGGCTCGTTCGTGATATAGGGACCAGGTTATGTCCCTATGTGCTAGAAATGGTTTGAGACATAGGGCCTATGTGAAGTTCCTAAGTCACAAATACTGTTGACATGTCCCTATCCCTTCAAAGTATCTTGTTTGTTCCAAAGGCATCAGATGAAGTCTGTATGTGGTAAACATTCCCTAAGTGGTTTGACACAGAGCTTATGTGAAGGCTCCAAGTCTCAAAATATTGTGTTCCAAGTGTTATTGTAGGCATTAATGCCTTAGCATTATGACATTATAAATTGGATATGAGCAGTACCGGTATGTATCGCCAGGTGGAGGCTTGACCAGAGCATTACTAGCGCCACCTACAGTGACTGTGGTTGAACTCATAACTACCGGTAAATAATCAGACGCTTCACGAACGCCGACCAAATAGGTGGTGGTTTAGGGAGTGGGATTGTGAGTTTTCAGTATGAGTGATACGAAGAGGAAACTGCAACATTGCAGTGAGTGCTTGAATGAACATCCACCCAAGGGAGGCAAAGCTTGCATATACGTGGTGGCAGCCAAAAAATCCGCTGTGGATTGTGGATCTCAGGAGGAGGAAGGCTGGAAGCTATACTTGGATTCTAGCCGGATTCGGGTGGACAGTGACCGGTACCTGGGCAAAGATCCAGAACCCAAACAAGAATCCTTAGTAGGTGGTAGCAAGATGTTTAAGGAAATGATTACCGAAATGCAAGCATCCCGCAGACTTATGGAAAACCAGATGAGTCTTTTGACCAAGGTAGTAGGCAGTTTAGCCCTCGGTGGTGTCATGGCCGCCCCAGGGGAAGCGAGCCCGCGAAAACCTCCAGGGGACAAAGGCCATCGTCAGTCAACCGGGACCAAACAATCTCAAGCCGCCGGGGGCGGTTCAAGTGAGACGCATGATAAATCCTATATGGATTTTCTACGGGGATTCATGGCTGAGGAGAACAATGATGTACCGGAGGAGGAGGAGGAGGACCAGGGGGAGTTAGGTGACCAAGAGGAGGATCGTATGGCGGCCATGCTACGGGCCATGCTAGGCAAAAGCAAAGTGCCTGGACACAAGGATGCTATCAAGAAGGGTCAGCGTTTCCTGCCTACCAGTTTGACAGCTGGTCAACCTACTACAAGCATCTTTCATGCACCTGTGACGGCAGGAGGAGGTCAGCAGGAAGCTCTACACCAGTACATGGTGTTCAACGCCCCATCAGCTAAACGTGAGTTGGTGACATTTGATTTAGGTCCACACATGCACAGTAGTAGAGCAAAAAATCCAACAATTCATGATGTCATTTCGGCAAGTATGAGTTTAGTAGAAAGTATGATCATGTCCAATGTGAAAGAGGTGCATTATTATGCAGCCCATGTAAAATATCTGACTGACAAAGTACGGGTATATGATGAGTCTTGCCTTCTGGATTATGATAGAGCTATGAGGGAGAGAGGGGAGAATCAGGGTATTCATACCTTTTGTTATGGTGACCACAGTGTTTTCAATTACCATATATGCCCAGAGGGGGTTCTCCCAAAGGAGTTAAGGGACTCTAGATATGGTGAGAGGAACAGGCAGGGACAGAGAGGTAGGGGGCGGGGGGGGGGGCGTGGCAGGTTCAGGAACCAGGGTCAGGGTTATGGACAAAGCAGTGGTCAGGGGTATGGTCAGGGCTATGGACAGGGCTATGGTCAGGGCTATGGTCAGGGCTACGGTAGGAGGTCAGATCACTGTTTTGACTACAACAAGGAGGGGGTGTGTAGATTTGGCCATGACTGCAGATATGCTCATGTGTGTCAAGACTGCAGGGGCTCACACCCAGTTATATCATGCACCAACAAAGGTAAGAAAGAATAGGATAGGACAGCTTCTTGTCTTACACAGGGAGCTAATAATACAGAATCTTACCAGTTCGATTTAGGTAGGGACCATGGTTTCGGTGGAGACACAGCTCGGAGTGAGTGTGTGGCGGGTTGTTCTGTTTACGTTGAGGGCGGCCCTTTGATAGGGTTGGGACGCCCGACTGAGTCCAGCGCAGAGGTTGCAGGTTGTAATACACCCTGTCTTTCAATTTTTTCTGGTAATATGCAGAATGGGAGATCAGACCCGGATCTTGCCAGATGCAATCAAGGTCAAGTTAAGAGTAAAGACGAACGTGATGTTATTGTTTTGGAGAAGGGGGCGTGTCGCACGGGCGCCGCCATATTGGATCTCGCGGTGGGTGAGAAGTGGGGCGAGAGTGATGACGTCACAGCAAAACATGGCGCGGGGACCGAGGTGGGGGAAGATGACACGGATTCCGGCTTGGGTTCTTCATTCATTTCATGTGAGTTGCACGGTTTTGATAATTGCTATTATTGTGAAGATATGGAGTTGGGTTCAGAGAATGAATTGGTGCCCGAGAGTGTCTTGTTGTGGAATAGTGGAGTGAGGAGTAGTGAAACTCCCCATTATCGCTCAAAAGTCAGCGAAGGGTTCCCGGTAGTTGTGACTGAGGTGTCTACAGAAGCTGGCGGGGTCAGCAGGCCGTGTGGCAAATGGTGTTCGGGCAGGCATAGGCTAGCGGGTTCTCAGATTCAAGTGAACCCGTGTGTCTTTTTTGATGAATGCTATTCACACCCCGGGGGTGTAGATGAGAATGCGGATTATATATTCAATGGTGTCAGTGAAGGGTTCAGGATAGTAGACAAAGACTTTGAGGATTGTTACAGTAGAGACAATTATAAGTCAATCTTGGAGGGTAGTGCCAAGAGGCAGATGGACTCGTTAGTCCGCAAAGAGTTGTTATGTGGCAAGGTAAGGGTGGTAGAAGAAAGACCTAGTTGTGTCCACTCATTGGGGGCTATACACAAACCAGACGGTAACATTAGACCTATTACTGATTGCAGCAGGGGCAAGGATGGACCAGGCAATGAGAGTATAAATGATCATATGGAAACAGTTTGTTCTAAGTTTGCGTATGTGAAGATAGATGATATTGTCGACTCCATGACTCCGGGGTGCTATTTCTCAGTTCTAGACATTAAAGCTGCATACCGTACTATACCGGTACACCCGGAGGACAGAGACAAGCAGGGTTTCAGTTGGAGTCTGAATGGCAAAGAGGAATATTATAATGATTGCGCATTGTCATTTGGCCTGAAATGCGCCCCCTTTATTTTCACCAAAATAACAGAGTTTGTTATTAGGTGTCTAGCGAGGAGGGGTATTGGAAGGATTTTTGGATATTTGGACGATTTTCTGATTGTGGCAGATAGCAAAGAGGAGTGCAAACACAACCAAGCGGTGCTCATAGAACTGCTCAGGAGTCTGGGGTTCCATATAGCGTGGGAGAAAGTGGTGTCAGCCTGTCAGGTGGTCAGGTACCTGGGGTTACAATTTGATAGCAAGAAAATGATGCTGAGTTTACCCCAAGATAAGGTGTTACGCACCCTTGATCTAGTAAAACTAAAAAGTGCTGTAACAAAAAAGATCTTCAAATTCTAGCGGGCCACTTGGCTCATGCCAGCCAGGTGGTGAGAGGGGGACGCACTTTCTCCAGAAGGATCATAAACCTTATCAAGATTATCCCCGATTGGGGTAAAGTCATACACATTCCTGAGTGGATGAGGGACGATTTAGTCTGGTGGAAGAACTTTATGGAAATATTCAATGGGCAAGCAAGGGTTATCCAGACTACCGGAAAATGGTCCACAGAGATAGAGACAGATTCATCTATGTCAGGTTTTGGGGCGAGGTGGTGTGGAGACTGGGTGGCAGGAGTGTGGTGTGACGATGAGAATGGCAAGTGGCAGGATTATATGGACCATCACTGGTCAGAGTCCCCGGTAGAATATGACCCCAAGGATGATATAAATCTGTTAGAGGTTTGGCCAGTGTTGGCGGCCCTTGATAGGTGGGGAGAAGAGTGGAGTGACTCCAAAGTGGTAGTATGGACGGATAACACCCAGGTGAAGTGGATGTTGCAAACGGGTAGGTCTAGAAGTGTAAAGGCTATGTGGTGGCTGCGTGAACTATTTTGGCGATGCTGCTTATATAATGTCCAAATTGTGTCCCGGTGGCTTAGCACAAAGGAAAACACAGTGGCAGACTATTTGTCTAGAATGTCAGATTCTCGCAGCATAGGTAGCCTACCCCCATCTCTGAATGACTGGTTGTGTTGCTTCCAGGTGAGTCCGTGAAGAGGCGTTTGCAAGTCTTTCAATCACGGTGGATGGCTGAAGCATCAAAAGCAACCCGGTCGTCACAGTGGAGATCGTATTTTGATTTTTGTCAGGAATTTGGTTATGTTTCTCCCTTACCAGCCAGCCTAGAGATGATACTGTACTATGTGGTCCACCTGACGGACAGATTAAAATATAAATCAATTCAACAGTATCTGGGTGCTGTCTGGTTGTTACATGACATGGCGGGTCTTAAACATGTCAGTCGGGAGGAGTTTGAATTAGTTGTGACTATGAGGGGTATCAAAAGGAGTCTCGGTGATGAGACAACACAGGCTCGACCTGCAACCTTGAGAGATTTAGTATGTATTTTTGGTGCATTAGATATGTCGGTCGACCAGGACTTGGCCTTTTGGGTGGCTATATTGCTGGGGTTTAGGGGACTGTTGAGGAAGTCTAACATTCTAGAAGCCGGTATGGCGGTTCAGAGGTCTGATGTAAAGTGGTACCCGTGGGGTCTGGGGTTGTCGGTGCGCCGTACTAAGACCATTTGTTATAAGGAAAGGGTTCTATTTATCCCCTTTGTACCAATATCAGGTTCTATATTCTGTGTATGTAAATATGTGGGTTTGTTGTTGGGTAGGGTCAACCATCCAGGGAAAGAATCTCAGTTGGTGATGTATGTATCAGGGCAATCAGTGGTCAGAGCTACTTATCATTGGTATTGTAAAAAGCTCAAAAATCTGTGCAATGTGTTGAATCTGGATCATATGTCGTCACATTCCATGAGGCGCGGTGGGGCCAGTGTATTGGCCGAGAATGGGGTGTCCCTAGTGGACATTAAGAACTTAGGAGACTGGAAATCCATGAGTGTGCTCTATTACCTCACTCGGTCATTGGATTCAAGAGTGGGACTGGACAAAAGGATTGTTCGTGATGTGTTCCTCAACCCGGATGCTTATACTTATGACTGATTGAACTTTACCTCACAGACTTGCCTTCGGTTTGGCGTGTTGGCCTGGGTTTCAATACATGGCAAGCCCAGTGGACATTGTTGTATTAAAAATACGCCAAACCTTAGTCTGTGTCTGTTCATTTATTGCATCTATTATTACAGCGTGAACAATTTATTGTAGGCATTAATGCCTTAGCATTATGACATTATAAATTGGATATGAGCAGTACCGGTATGTATCGCCAGGTGGAGGCTTGACCAGAGCATTACTAGCGCCACCTACAGTGACTGTGGTTGAACTCATAACTACCGGTAAATAATCAGACGCTTCACGAACGCCGACCAAATTTTTTCTTTTAGGATCGGCCTGGGTTTCAATACATGGCAAGCCCAGTGGACATTGTTGTATTAAAAATACGCCAAACCTTAGTCTGTGTCTGTTCATTTATTGCATCTATTATTACAGCGTGAACAATTTATAATACTCATAAGGATATACATTATCATAATTGTGATGAGGTAAAAATGACATTATCTGTAAAACTAGACCTGGCAGGTGAGGTTTCCTTCATTTCTTTTTTTCTTTTTCATTTGCTTGCTCTGTCAAGCCATAACTGGCCCTCAACATTATCGCCCTAGACTAGGGAGGCTTAGGGAGTGATTATTTATTAATTACATGGTGTTTGATGGGTTTGGGAGGGGGCATAAAAGATGGACCCTTCCTGATGGGTGGGACATAAAAGTCCTGACCCTAGCTTCTTGAGGGGAGTGTAACAAATTATATCTCCAAAATTGAGAAAGAAATTCTTGGGTCGGCCCATTTCTGAACCTAGGATTGGCCTTTTTTTTAACCTATTGTCAGGTTGCCTGAAACACAATGTCATTCTTTCTATTTCTTGGGCCAACCTAAATGATTGCAGTTTTGTTATGCCTATTTTCTTTTGCTGCAGAAGCAAGAAATAGTCTTGAAAATTGGTTAAAATGCTTTAATGCGGGATAGAGCTTTTGATAGTTAGGTATCATTTGTAGGGGCCTGACATGTCTCCATCTCTCAAATCTCCCTATGTCTCAAATATTTGTGGGATTGAGACCTTTTGACATAAAGGGACTTCAGTGGGCATTAAGTCTCAAAAGGCCTCTATGTCACAAATGTTTGAGGGATAGTTCTTTTTGGAAAAGGGGCCTCACTGTTCCTCTCCCAAGGTGGGTGGATGGTAGCTTTAATCATAGATATAGGATGTACTTTGAATAGCAGGTAACAGTGTTGTATAAATGTTGAACATAGGTCTAGTGTGTGATGGTGGCATTACAGATATAGGCACAGGTGGCTAGGATATATATTAAAGGACACTCACTATATGTGGTAGATATTGTAGCGGGAGCGGCGGATCGGGTGGCGGATCCCGCGTCGTCTGGCGGATCTGGCGGATCTGGCGGATCTGGCGGATCTGGCGGATCCGGCGGATTCCGCTAGACGGCGCGGCGGTCGCCACCCTATATAATGATCCGCAGCGGGGCTGGCGGATCACTCTCTCTCCTGCAGCTGAAGTGCGCGGACGTCGGCTCTCGCTCCTGTTACACCAAATTGATGTGCTCTGTGTATCTTGTGAAGCTATAATATAACTTTCCCTGAACCTTAATTGAAGCTGTGTTGTGTTCTATTTCCTAGCGAAGTGTTTGCCCTAGTCCTTTTACAGTGGTGACAGCGGTTTCAACTAACAGACGAACCACGCCATGGATAGGGCTTCAGAAGGAAGTACAGCAGGGACTGAAGGAAGGATGGAGAGGCCAGTGGGAGAGGACGTTTTCCTGCGGCTACCCACGGAGACTGCTCGGATTCTAATGGGGGAAGCTCCTGCGGACGAGGGAGACCGCGAGCAAGAACTGGAGAGAGACAGGAGAGCCCAGAGGGAGTGGGTCATCCGCTGGAGAGAGGAGGAGACCAGGAGGCTGGAACGGTTGGAGGCAGAGAAAGCAGAGAGGGCTTCTAGATGGGCGGATGCTGTGGAGATGTTCGGGCAGCTGGGGGTAGCAGCCGGGGAGCAGGGAGGAGACGAAGGCAGCAGAACGTGGGGTCCCATCGGGGAAGTTCTGGCAGCCCAAGACGAGACAGTCCCCTACGCCCCGCTCGGCGAAATCCGCAGCGGAATCCGCCAGCCTGTCAACAAAGGAACGGTCGCTATGCAACCGCCACCGGAAGACTCCGCCAGACCGGAAGACTCCGCCAGACCGGAAGACTCCGCACGATCCGCCGGGCTCCAGATCCGCCAGGACGTCAACAAAGGGGCAGCGGTCGCTAGGCAACCTGGGCCGGGTGACTCCGCATGGCCCGTGGGGTTGCCGATCCGCCAGGATGCCAGTAAGCTGGGGACGGTCGCTTGGCAGCCGGGGCAGGATGGCTCCGCACAATCCGCACGATCCGCCGGGCTCCCGCATCACCAGGACGGCGCCGAAGGGGAAGTGGCTCCTGCGCAACCGCGGGCGGAAGGCTCCGCACGATCCGCCGGATCCGCCGGATCCGCCGTTTCGTTCGCTTCCGGCCCAGGGATCCCCACCAACACCTCCACGATTAGCCACGCATCTTTGTTGGAGGGCAGCGGGGGGGGAGGGCCCCAAGGAACGGGCCGGGTGGCCGACGCCGCAACCATTGAAAGGTCCCAGCAGTTGGGCCGCATTCGGGCCCTCACGGAGGCCGCAGCATTAAGAGATGCAGCAAGACGGGGGGCGGAATTGGCGGTCCGCCGGGAGAGGGATATAGCTGAGGAGGGCCGTCGTCGGGCGGAACAGGAACACCTGGAGCGGCTGGAAGAGGCCGAGGCTAGGGCGGTGACGGCCGAGTCGGTGCAGCGGGAGATCGCCAGGGTGGACGAGGCTCGGGCAGAGGTCCAGCGGCGAGAGGCCGCCTACAGGGACGCCATGGAAGCGGAGGTGCACAGGGGAATGGCCCCACAGCGCAGTACCCCGGTGTACGGGGCACCAACCTGGATGGAGGCGGAGCGGGAGTGGGCATCATCGGCCGCCCAACCGGGGCCGCACCAGGGGGGATCATATGGCACGGCCGCACCGACAGTACAGGTGATGGCACCGCCCCAGGCGACGCCTGCGGTCATGCCCATGTTCCCACCCATGCAGCCACGTTGGGGGGGGTCTGTCCCACCTACCCACGAGTTGGAGCCCCACCACAAGCAGCCGCAATTCGGGGTGCCGTTCACGAAGGTCACGGGACCGGAAGGGGAACCCATGAAACAGGAGGCCAAGGGCGACACGCCCGCGTCATCCGGGATAGGGGCTAGTCGCCTGGCGAAGCCCGTTATTGCACCCTGCAAGTTCGACGGCCAAGGGCACCTGACCGAGTGGCTGGTTCATTTCGACTTGTGCCGGGAGGCCAGTGGATGGGACGAACGGAGCGCTGGCGTATTCATGGGACTGAGTCTCACGGGGGTGGCTCGGCGCCTGCTGACGGGCATTGAGCCGTCAGCGGAGGGAGGGTATCGGAAGTTGCGCGCCGCCTTGGTGGCACGGTTCCAGCCCCCTAACCAGGCCGCCATGTATAAGGCGCTGCTGCGGGGGAAGGAACGGTCTAAGGGCGAATGCCTCCAAGCCCACGCGGAGGAAGTCGAGAGATACACCCGATTGGCGTACCCTGGCGCGGACATGGCCACCATAGATGTTATGGCCAAAGATCGGTTCATCGAGTCCCTCCGCGACCAGCAGCTGCAGATCTGGATACACCAGAGCAGCGCAACTACCCTCCTAGAAGCAGTGCAGGTAGCGCTGCACGCCGAGGCCTGCATGAGGCCCTACGGGTCACAGGTGGTGCGCGCCACCGGGCAGACCATGGGGGAGGAGCTGAAGGGGGTGCGGGAAGACCAAGAGAAGGAGCGTATCGCCAACGCTAAGTTCCGCGATACCGTGACGGCCGCCCTGTCGGCACCCACTAACCGAGGGTCCTCCGGCCAGTCGAATCGCGGGGGAGGACAAGGTAGCCGCCCCCCACGCCCACCGATGTCCGAGATGCGGTGCTTCCACTGCGCCTCTCTCGGACACCAGCGCCGGACCTGCCCCACGTGGAAGGCGCAGATGGCGGCCGCAGACGCTAGGGCCCAGCAGCCAGGGGAACGGGCCGGAGCGGCCGGCGTACCGGCAGCCCCAGCGCCCCCCGCAGTGGTCCCGGTGGCGGAAAACTAGAACCGACCCTAGAGGATAGCCACTCTAGGGTCGACAGGTCAGAGCATGGGCACACGATAGAGGTAGTGACGGGACGACTGGAGGCGGGCGGTTCAGGGCTCCTGGTGGAGGGCAAGATTGCGGGGAGGGCTGTCGGGTGTTTAATGGACACCGGGGCCACGGTGAATATCTTGTCGCTCTCATGGTGGAGACAGAACGGGGAACCCGGGTCGTTGATGACTACTTCGGAGACGGTGTATTCGGTGGAAGGCCGGCCCATGCGGCTACACGGCAAGGTGGAGGTGCCGTTAAAAATCAGCAAGTGGGTGTGGACGGTCCCGTTCGAGTTGGCGGAAATCGCCACCGACGCGATACTGGGGACGAAGTTCCTGCGGGAATCACGGTTCCTGGTAGACCTGGCGCGGGAGCGCATAATATTGGAGGCGGGGGACGAAACGGAGCAGGAAGAGCTCCGTGTCTGCAGAGTCATCAGCTGCCGGACAGCTGTGGTTGGCCCGGGAGAGGAAGCCATCCTGGGAGGCTACCTGGTTGGAGACTGGGAAGGGGAGGATGTTGGCATGATCGAAGGCCTACGAGAAATGGAGGAGCATAGGGGCGTCCTGGTGGGACGCGCGCTCGTGGACACCAGGGAGGAGGTGACGCCAGTGAGGGTCTTCAACCCGGGCCAGAACCCAGTCATCATCTATAAAGATATGACCTTGGCCTCGCTGGAGGTCGTCAGCACCCCGGAGGAAGGGGGACCGCCGCCAGCGGGACAGAGCTGCCGCATGGTTACCCTACAGCCACCTGCTACGTCGGAGGAGACGGAAGCCGTCGTTAGCACTCTGACTGATGGAGTGGAGACCGACAAGCAGGGGGCGCTGGCCGACCTGGTGCGGAAACATAAGGCCGCTTTCCAACTCCGGCCGGGGGACACAGGCCGCGCTAACACGGTGCAGCACCGCATCGACACCGGTGACCACGCACCGGTGCGGCTTCCCCCGCGGCGCTTGGCCCCGCACAGGCGCGCCCTTGTGGATCTGGAGGTGGACAAGATGCTGGAAGCCGGGGCAATAGAGGAGTCAGAGGGGTCCTGGGCCTCCCCGGTAGTGTTGGTCCGGAAGAAGGATGGTACGATGCGCTTCTGCGTGGACTACCGCCGCCTGAACGGGATTACGAAGAAGGACGCGTATCCCCTCCCCCGAATCGATGATTCGCTCGACACGCTGGCAGGGTCCCGCTGGTTCAGTACCATGGACCTTGTCAGCGGCTACTGGCAGGTAGCCATGGCACCGGAGGACCGGGAGAAGACGGCGTTCGCAACGCACCGGGGGCTGTTTCAGTTTACGGTCATGCCATTCGGCCTATGTAACGCCCCCGGGACGTTCGAGCGCTTGATGGAAGTAGCCATGCGAGGTCTGCAATGGACCTCGTGCTTGGTGTACTTAGACGACATCGTTGTCTTCTCCCGGGACTTCGAAAGCCACCTCTCGCGACTGGGGGAGGTGTTGGCCCGCCTTGAGGCAGCGGGCCTGAAGGTGAAGCCGACGAAGTGTCACCTCGCCAGGCGGAAGGTGGCGTTCCTAGGCCACGTAGTCAGCGCATAAGGGATTGCCACGGACCCCGGCAAGATCGAGGCGGTGAAGGACTGGCCCATACCGGAGAGCCTCACCGAGGTTCGCAGCTTCGTGGGGCTGGCCAGCTATTACAGGTCCTTTGTACCGGAATTCGCTATCGTAGCCAAGCCCCTCACCTCCTTGGCGGAGAAAGGACGGGTATTCCGGTGGGACAGGGGATGCCAGACTGCATTCGACACGCTGCGTGGGCTACTCATATCGGCCCCCATACTGGGGTATCCGCAGGACGAGGGCCAGATCATACTCGACACGGACGCCTCCGACACGGGCCTGGGGGCAGTCTTGTCCCAGATGCAGGAGGGACGGGAGGTGGTCCTGTCTTTCGGGAGCCGGACTTTGGGGAGAGCGGAGCGCAACTACTGCGTCACCAGGAGGGAGCTGCTAGGGGTCCTTTTCGGACTAAAGAAGTTCCGGCACTACCTCCTGGGGCGTAACGTACTGGTACGGACGGACCACGCAGCCCTCAAATGGGTTATGGCGTTTAAGGATCCCGAGGGGCAGGTGGCCAGGTGGCTGCAAATCCTCGGAACTTACGACTATTCCATTCAGCACCGACCAGGGCGGCTACATGGTAACGCCGACGGCCTCTCGCGCGCGCCGTGTCGACAGTGCGGCCGCTGCGATGGGGAGCCGGAAGACGTTAGCCACGTGGTACGGGCCATTACCCGGCAGGGCGCCGCCGACCCCACGGTGGCAGAGGAGGTACGGGCGGAATGGGTGAAGGACCAGAAGGAGGACTCCGTTTTGGGACCAGTATACCAATGGGTGGAAAAGGGGGTGACCCCCACGGCAGAGGAAATAGCCGCCTCCCCATACGCTTTGAAGTCCCTAGTCAGCCAAATGAGCCGGCTGGAAATACGGCAGGAACTGCTCGGACGATGGTGGTTCGTACCGGGAAGCACGAGGGCGTTCCAGATTATAGTGCCGGAAAAGCGGACAGAAGAGGCCTGGAGAACAGCGCACGGGGCTGGGGTAGCCGGTCACTTCGGTCGTGACCGCACGCTGCGGAAGGTGCAGGAGCGCTGGTATTGGCCGGAGTTCCGCCGGGACGTCACTTACTGGACCGCGGTCTGCACCCGATGCTTGGAGCGGAAACCCCCGCCCCATCCCAGGAGGGGACCGATGGGCCACGTAGCGGTCAGTTTGCCGATGGAGAGAGTCGCGATAGACATCATGGGCCCCCTACCCCGAACGCCAGGGGGGAACGCTTACATAGCAGTCATCGTGGACTACTTCACGAAGTGGGCCGAGGCGGTGCCCCTGCGCAACCAAGAGGCAGCCACCGTAGCCCGGGCATTGGTGGATACAGTTGTATGCCGGTTCGGAGCCCCTGCGGAGCTACACTCGGATCAGGGCCGGAACTTTCAGTCCAACCTGTTCCGGGAGGTGGTACGGATCCTGGGGGCGAAACAAACCAGGACGTGCGCTTTCAACCCGAGGTCTGACGGGATGGTGGAAAGGGCCAACCGAACCATAGAGGCACTCCTGTCGGCGGTGGTAGCCTCGGACCACAAAGACTGGGACGAGCATTTAGGGATGGTCATGGCCGCGTACAGGGCGTCAGTCCACTCTAGCACTGGGGTGACGCCCAACATGATGATGTTGGGGCGGGAGACGAACATTCCGCTATCACTCCTGTACCCGGAGCAAGAGGAAGCCATCGGGGGGGGTGCAGAAGGGTACGTGGCCAACCTACAGCGGCAGACCGCATTGGCCCACTCTCTGGCTCGGGAGAACATTGGATGTGCAGTGGAAAGGCAGGCCCGTAACTACGACGCCCGGGCAGTGCGAGACGTAATCCCGGTAGGGGCCACGGTGTACTACCACTGGCCCGGGAAGAAGGTGGGGCTCAGCCCGAAGTTGCAACGGTTATGGACCGGGCCGTGGACGGTCACAAAACAAATATCCCAAGTAGTATATGAGATCCGGCGGCCGCCCAGGGCCGTAAAAATAGTACCGTATGATCGGCTAAAGGTGGTGCCTGATCCACCCCCAGGGGCACGCCCGGCACGCCCGGAAGAGGAGGAGGGGCAGGAAGGAGGTGCGGTTCCAGGGGGACAGGTAGTACGGAGTATAAGAAGTGCCCCCCCCCAACTTAACTCAGGCTGGGGAGGGGTGCTGCGGATCCGGCGGATCCGGCGGATCTGGCGGATCAGCTGGGAGGCGGATTGGGTTGCTTCCGTTTCCGGCGCGGCGGATCCTTGACAGCGATCCGGACGTTAAAATGGCGGACGTATGGGCGAGACTGGGGGCATCTAAGAAAGAGAAGAAGAGGTCGCTGGCACGCTTCGTCATTCCCAAATTGAAGAGCAAGCAGGAGAAGAAGGGTAGAGGAGGTAGGCGGTCAAACAGGGAGCCCACCCCCCCCAGGGAGAGAGGGAGGAGGGAATCCGCACGCGGTAGCCCCCAAGGTCACGGTAATGGCTCCCGCTCCCGCCATTCCGGGCGATCCGCCGGATCCGCCGGAGATCTCGCCCGGAGCGAGAAGTCCCGCGGGGCAGCGAGACCTAAACAATCCGCCAAGCCGGATGGCTCCGCACGATCCGGTCTCGTGCGGAGCGAGAGGGAGCGAGACTCCGCGGGATGTAAACAGCAGAGACGATCCGCCAGCTCCGCCGAAAGAGTGTCAGCTTCATCGGGGAGTCTTCGGATCGGTACCGTAGCGGATCGAGGGAGTGCCGCCAAAGGACAGGTGGTCGCTAGCCTCCTTGGAGGATCCGGGCACCCTAACAAGCCGGAAGCAGCGGTCTCCACGCAGGCAGCCCCACTCAAGAGCCTCCTAAAGATCCCGGTCCCCGTGAGTACCCACACCATAGCTGCCCCAGAGATAGGGCCAGTGCCCCCAGAGCCGGACGGTGAGTTGCCCCCTGTTCGAGTGTGCTTGGAGGAGGGGGAGGAGGGCGAGATGTACAACTGTACAGTGTGTAGCGCCACCTTCTCTAACACCTCGAACAGGGCGAGGCACATGAGGGAGGCCCACGGTCCCCCTAGGGGATGGATGTGCCCTCTGGAGGGGTGCGACGGGGGAGACCGTGTGGCGGAGGGACGCACGGCCTACACGGCCAAGAGGAAGGGGGACGTGCAGCGGCACCTCCAGCGCCACCACGGGGATCGGGGCGTCGCCCACCCCTGGTTTGCCAGCAGTAGAGAGTTCCCCGAGGCACACCCCATAGTTCCCACAGTACACGCGGCGCCGCCGCCGAGTTGTGGTGGGGGCGCACAGCAGGGACCTCAGGTGCCACCGCCGATTCCACCGCCGGTGGCTCCCGCCCAGCAGCAACCTCCGATGCCACCGCCAGCGGTTCCAGGCCAGCAGCCCCTCCCGTTGCAACAACCACCGGTGGTAGCACGACCGCAGCTCCCCCGGTTGCCGCCACCAGCAGCTGCGTCCCGGTCGGAGGCACCGGCTGCGGGTCACGGGACCCCGGGGACAAGGAGGACGAGGGCTTCCCTTGCCCACTGTAGTGGCGCTACCCCACCACCCCGAGCCAGCACGTCGGCAGCCGGAGTACCCCCCAGGGCCGCGGCCCCTGGGCCACAGGTGGAGAGCCGTCGCCGCCCCACGAGCCCGCGGAGACGGTCGCCGCGGATCTCGTACCTCGACTGCAGCCCCTCCCTGCCTCCTCCGTCCAAGCTGAGGCGCCTCAGCACCAAGGCCGAATTGAAGACGCCGCCGGCAGGTCGCTCCATCCTGCGGACCCCGGGCTCCCTGGGAGAGTCCCCGGGCATATCCCTCGGTACCCCGGGTGGCAGCGGCAGCGAGGATGGGGCCTCCCCGATGCAGCGAGAGGCCGCCTCTGCTGCAGAGAACCTCATGGCTATGAGGACACCAGACCTCCCCCGGAGGGAGAGGCCGGGCCGATCCGACGACCCGGTGAAGTACGCACGGGTCGACCTGGACAGCTCGGACCCCGACTCCCCCCCTCCCCACGAGGAGGATTCCCCCTCTGGACAGCTCGCCATCAAGGAGGAGCGTCCGGCACCGGATGCACCACCACAGGTTGCGGTACGCCCCCATCCTCCGCAGGTGGCAGCGCCCCAGGACGTGACAGGGGTGGATTCGTCAGTGCTGCACCAGCTGCACTCCCAGATGGCCGGGCAGCCAGCCATCTACAGGGAGGGGGCGACCATCAGCCCCACGTTGGCGGGTCTGCTCTTCCGGTACGATCCCACCAATAACGTGTACGTGCAGCTGCCCCAGACCACCTTACGGACCCCCTCTCCTGGGAGGGAGGGCTGCTCGGTGACGGTCCGGGTGGGGGGAGATGGCGCCGTTGTCGGGGGACCCTCTACCGGGGTGGCGCCCCACACGGCCTGCAGTACCGCCACCAGCTCGGAGGACACGGAGCGGCAGCAGGAGGCCGGGGAGGTTGGGGGACTCCATGCCGGAGTAGCGCCCCACACCCTGTCCGCACCTGCCTCGTCGGTTCCCAGCCCCCGCAGCACGGAGGCCACAACCACTCCCGTTCCCCTCGGCGCAGACGGCTCGCCCTCGTCTTTGGCCGAGCTACCGGATGCCACAGTGGCGTCCCACACCGCTGGCGTACCGGAGGTCGCCATCGCCACAGCCACTCCCGTCCCCCTCGGCGCAGACGGCTCGCCCTCGTCTTTGGCCGAGCGACCGGATGCCACAGTGGCGTCCCACACCGCTGGCGTACCGGAGGTCGCCATCGCCACAGCGGCCACAACCACTCCCGTCCTCCTCGGCGCAGACGGCTCGCCCTCGTCTTTGGCCGAGCTACCGGATGCCACAGTAGCGTCCCACACCGCTGGCGCACCGGAGGTCGCCATCGCCACAGCCACTCCCGTCCCCCTCGGCGCAGACGGCTCGCCCTCGTCTTTGGCCGAGCGACCGGATACCACAGTGGCGTCCCACACCGCTGGCGTACCGGAGGTCGCCATCGCCACAGCCACTCCCGTCCCCCTCGGCGCAGACGGCTCGCCCTCGTCTTTGGCCGAGCGACCGGATACCACAGTGGCGTCCCACACCGCTGGCGTACCGGAGGTCGCCATCGCCACAGCCACTCCCGTCCCCCTCGGCGCAGACGGCTCGCCCTCGTCTTTGGCCGAGCGACCGGATGCCACAGTGGCGTCCCACAACACTGGCGCACCAGAGGTCGCCACCATGCCTTCCCCCCTCGGTGCAGACGGCTCGTCCCCGGCGTTGGCCGAGCAGGGCAAGACCGCGCTCATGGAGGTGACTCTCACCGCTCCCGGGCCCCCTGGTGCAGGCGACTCATCACCACAGGCTGACCAGGCTGAAGCCGGTTCAGGCTCAGGAGACGCCGGGGAGGTGTTACTCCCGACGACTGCACCCGCCGCAGCAGTGAGTCCGGTGCGCACGCCAGTGCCCATCCACACTGCCACCAGTACCCCCGAGTCGGACACCCCGGACTCGCGGCAGCAGCCCCTGTCGGACACGCCAGTGCCCATTAACACTGCCACCAGCACCCCACACCCCTCACCACACAGCACCCCTCAGTCGGACACCCCGGACTCGCGGCAGCAGCCCCTGTCGGACACTAGACAGGTGGTCCTGGCTACGGCTACGGGGGGGGGAGGGTCCACTACACACGCCACGGGAGAGGCGCAGGACTCTCGCCAGGCGGTTCTGCAGCCCCAGGCCGGTACCTCGCGCCGGGAGGATGCGCCCCGGGCCACCGAGCAGGACACCTTCACACTCCACCCTAAGGTGATGCAGCTACTCAACCGGATGTGGGACCGGTGCTCCCCTGTGACCTTTTTGGCGGGATGCACCGAGTCCGAGACGTGGGACCGCACCATGACGGTGCGGCTTCCCCCGCGGCAGCCCACCGTTGCAGTTCGCTTCCAGCCTTACAGGCCCGACTTGCCGCCGGAGGTGACCCCCATTACGCGGGCGACGGTGGAGGAGGATGAACGCGCAGCACTGGATGCGCTGGCCGGGGGTGAGGCCGGCCCCTCGGAATCTCTTAGCGACTCGGAGATGGAGTCCCTCCCGCCGGACTGGAGGAGCCCGCGGGCGCCACCACCCCGCCTCCCACCCAGCGACCAGCCTTCAGCCAGCTCGCCCCAGTTCCATGCCGCAGCCACAGGCGACCGAGCGCCCGGACGCTGGGGTCGGCTGCAGACTGAGGCCAAGTACCGGGAGAGAGGGAGAAGGGACCCCCAGGCCTCACGAGCCGCTACCCCGCCCCCCAGGTCGCCTCGCCGGGGTCCGTCACCCCGTGGTTCGGGGAGGACCACCCCGGTCGGGAGCCCGCCCCCCTTCGGCACCGGTCTGCCAACCTCACCGAACGCCCCAGGGGTGTGGATGCCCTGGCTGACGGTCACAGGGCGTGACCCCGACCGTCTGGAGAGGTGGGCCGCCTTCGTCCTGCCCCCCCTCCACATGGGAGGCGACTACGAGTCGGTGGGAGGGGACATGTCTAGCCGCGTGAGGGTGGTCGGGCCGGGCGTGTTCGATGTCATCGCCTCGGTGGTAACGCGGTACCGGCGCCGCCGCCGCCAGCAGCAACGAGAGCAGCAGCAGCGGGACCAGCGGAGACAGCAGGACCAGGTGGGTCATCACCCCTTACATTAAGGGAAACTACTGGGGTAGGCAGAAGGGACGGGAGTAGCAGCATCAGGGAACGCTCATGTGGCGCGGGACGCCGGCCAGCCAGTAGAGGCATGGCCTAGGACGTAAGGGGAAGCTGATACGAGGGAAGGGGTTAAGTGCGCGGCGGATGGAAGTAGTGACGGGGACTGAAAAGTTGATGTTGTCTGTTCCAGTGAGCGTCACCCAGGCGAGAGACGGGCTCCGGCGGGAGAAGGCCTGGTCCAGGCCGCCGGGTTAGGCACCCGACCATCGCACCAGCTCATCACCATTTCACCATCTTCATTCCGTCACCCTGCGGAGGGCCGGCAGGAAGGGCCGCGTTCTTGGCCTGGAATGCCGGTCGGGCGTCCGCCATGATCAAACACCACCATCCCAGTTCCAAGTTCGAAGTGTTCAAGTTAGCAGGGGGCACCCTCGAAATTATGCGTTATGTATGCCTTAAGCGTTGTTAGTCATTCAGCTGGTTGCCCACTGGGCGCGAAGACACTAGCTTGTTCTAATTATCTAGTTCTACCTCGTATTAAGTCATGCCTTAAGCCTAAAAATTATAACTCACCACTGGCCGCCCCTGGGGCGCGAAGAAGGCTGGTGTTTCTACCTCATACTAAGTCATGCCTTAAGCATAATTAACTCACCACTGGCCGCCCCTGGGGCGCGAAGAAGGCTGGTGTTTCAATGGTTATGTAGAAGTAAAATATTTTATCTAAGTCAAGCAAATCTGATGACCTCGTACTCATGACGCAGTTTTTAGTAAGGATGGGCCTAGCCCCATATTAAGATATGACATCCTGTATAAACCTTTTAGCCCTCCTATTTTGTGTGGGAGAGGGCCCCACGTGTTTAGTTAGTGAGGGGAAGGTGTAGCGGGAGCGGCGGATCGGGTGGCGGATCCCGCGTCGTCTGGCGGATCTGGCGGATCTGGCGGATCTGGCGGATCCGGCGGATTCCGCTAGACGGCGCGGCGGTCGCCACCCTATATAATGATCCGCAGCGGGGCTGGCGGATCACTCTCTCTCCTGCAGCTGAAGTGCGCGGACGTCGGCTCTCGCTCCTGTTACACCAAATTGATGTGCTCTGTGTATCTTGTGAAGCTATAATATAACTTTCCCTGAACCTTAATTGAAGCTGTGTTGTGTTCTATTTCCTAGCGAAGTGTTTGCCCTAGTCCTTTTACAATATGGTACAAGTAAGTCGTTGTATAAGTGTTGTAAACCAGGGATATGGTAATTATCCAAGGCGCCAGCCGAGGATAATTAATATTGTCCAAGGCTTATATCACTTATGCAGCTACTCACCCATATTATATCCGACTTACACTAGCAGTAGGAGAGGCTGTTCATTGGACCGCAGCTACATACTGCAATCATGTATTTTGTTCTCTCAGCCAACTGCACGTATAGATCTATATACTAATGCTGGGATATGCACCACATACTTCTTATACATCAATTCTTTTTTTTTTCAATTTAATCGTTTAATATACTGAACAGAACTTTCTACAAACAAATGCAGATATCACATGCATGTGAGGTATCAAGGTGATAGTGTGGACTTTTACAAACTAACTTTTACTCTCGTTGTAAAAAAGCTAAATATGTATGAGCTATAAGTATATAACTTTATCCATAGTGAATCATGTTGCAAAATACACCTCAACTCCTGAGGGAAGATTGCACTTTTTCTGAAGATGGGTTTTCTTTTCTGTTTATTGTCTGTCGAGCACATGACTTTGTTTTAGATTGCAGTCAGAACCTATTACTAGTATGACCCTTCACATTTGCCCATACTGCACGACAGGATGAGAGTCCAGTCCTATCTTATATTAATGTCAAGGTGCAACAAAAACAAAATGTCTTGTTGTTAACGTTGGCTCAAGGACATATATCCCGTTGTTGTATAGATGTATTATGATATTCAAATACAAACTGAATGCGAATGGTTGCCATAGTCACACGAGCTGCTTATGTAACCTGTATCGTATCCGTGGATTCAATGTATATAACCTTGAAATTCATAAGAGCAAAATGTGATGTAACCAGCTGGTAACCTGTGCGATAAAAAGGAAAAGAAAAGCAATTGACAATAAGTTCTATGATATTTCTCTCCGGCAATACCACCCCCCCCCCCTGAAATCAGATCATGTTCAAGTCATATTGGGCACATCATACACCACACATCATATTTACATATCATGCAATCTCAATACCGGGCCGACCTATATATATAAACAATGAGAGTTATTACAAGGAGGAGACCTTGAGTGGGGGGGGGGGGGGGGGGGAGTCCATTGTCGCTTAATTATGAGAAAGGCTATGTCCTATGCCAAATTTAAGAAATGCCAATGTCCCATGTCACTAAGCCCAAAAATGTCCCCATGTAGATGCTAGGCGTCTGGAGCCAGAGTAAACCTTCAACAGGAGTGTGGCTGATTCACAGCTCTAAATAAGGCACATGTTGTGAATGCGACGGAGAATTGTCAAAGTGAAGGTGGCAGGGATTCAGCAAACACGATGGTTACAGAAACAGAGATGGAAGGGATTGGACAGCAACAGACACAGCAGACGACAGCCGGGGACACGTGAGACAGATGATAAAGCGCGGGAAACTCGACATAAATCCCGGCCTGTGATCTGGAGGTCGGTGCACGTAACCATACCTATCAATCCACTCCACTGGGAGGCGGGCTGGGTGAAGTGCCGGCCCACTGATCATGACATCTGGGGTTCGATTTCCGGGTGGGCAGGGTCAACTGCAGGGGACATGACTAGAGTGGATCAATGCCCCTGACTAAAGGGTTTTGTCCGGCTTGCTGCCCCATGGCGCCTACCTCCATGCAGTCCTAGGGAGTAATTTAACTTGTACCTCCACTCTCTGTTGTCTGGTTGCATAAAATACAGTATATAATCGGCTATGTTTAACTATTCACTGTTCATAGGAAATCAAATATCCTGTAGCATTTTTGAGGGTTTCAAATTGCTTAACTGCAATACGTAATTCTTGTTTGGCAAATGTGGTTCATAATTTGGGAGACAATTCGAGAGACAACACAACAATTTATAGAAAATAGAATCGTGTTGTATCTAGCGAGGAATTAGCGTCTAAATATAGTAGTCCTGATAGCATCAGTAAATCATAAAGGCCTCCAGGAAACAATGATAATTCCTGTGTATACATTTTGTACTCTGCCTTCATACATGCTTCTCCCGACACACATAGTGCTGTTTTCCATATTCGACCTTTGTATACATGGGCTGTAGGTTAAGCCAGAGCTTCATTGGGTAGGCAGTACACGCTGCTGTGTATGTATACCATACGGGTGTGAGAGTTATGTCTAGTGCCAAACAAAGGGGAATGTAGGTGGTATAGAGTCTACGTACCATACAGAACAATGGATGGAATATACGGCTCGGATGTAAAGTGGGAGATGGTACTGTGTCCTTTGTTGTATGGGAAATAGTATAAGTGGCCGTAATATGAATTACTCTCATTATCCATTGGGCTATGGGACAATGCCATGGGTCCCATCACTGGGTTTAAGGCGACACCAGTGCGGCATAATGTTATTAGTTATAATCCTCATTCCCATTTCTTCACACTCCCTACTAATTTCTTTACTTCCCACCCCCCCCTGCCCTTTGAAACCCCCTCCTTCACCCTTTGTATTCTCTCCCCTTCTCTCCCTCCCACTCACTATGTATGGGTGGTGAGCAGTGGTGGGCCCTTGCTGAGCAGCTCCGGTGCAGGAGAGAGCTGCTCTCTGTGCCCGCTGGCTGGAGCAGGCCGCTGCTCACTGCTGTTGGCACCCTAAGTCGGCTGCCCGCCCGCTCTGCATCTCCACTCCTATCTCCACACTACCACACCGCCCCACCCCGCTCCACATTGTGAGCTGCTCGGCGAGCAGTACGTACGTACGCCATTGACAATTCATCCATCCGGCGGACGGCGGCGGCTGGCGGTGGGACGGGCACGGAGAGAGGAGCAGGAGGAGCAGAACCTTCATGTGACCATCCACCCATACGTGTATCACGCACACACACGCACACTGGAGGAGCACAGACCCTGGAGAAGGAGCAGGAGGAGCATTACGTAGGCAACGTGTTGATCCTGGTGGCAGCCTGGGCAACCCCCTCAGCTAAGGTGATTAGGGGGCATCCGAGTTGCTCGGGCCTACTGTGACCAAGGCTTGGGTTATACTACTACTACTGCTGCTGCTACCCCCTGAGCTGCTCTATAGAGCATAGGAACGCCACTGGGCCCGAGCAAGCTGCTCGGCCGGTTGACGGGGAGGCCTCCACGGTGGCAGTGGTGATGGTGACGTTAGAGGGTGCTGTGTGAGCTGAGGTGAACAGATCAAACGTACGTAGGTTTACATGGCCTGCAGCAGGTGCTAGCTCACACCCGGCCCCCTCCCACCACCGCCCCTGTCACACAGGCTCCTACAGGTAGGTGCGCCACCGTAGACAGTGACACATCGACGCGGCTCACACTGGAGGATCTAATAACCCCCTCCCTTACACATCCACACCTTGTGTGACCCCTATTATCCGCCCTCCACCAGCCATCCACCCCCTAGATCCCCTTCAAACCAACATACAGACCTACAAGGCCAAGGATCAATTCAGGATCACTTTACTCTAACGCAGCGCTTGAGGGTTTGACACTGCCATCGATAAAAAAAGAGACATCACCCATCACTCTACCCTAAAGGAAGGAGTTACTCAGGTAAGCCACAGTTCCTGTGGATGTAGTGCTTTTCATGTACCTTGTAGCCTTTGTAGTTTCCCTTAACGCTGGCGGGACCACAGGATAAATTTAGGTGTCCTGATGGACTGCAATCATATTGCGGTGAGCTGCTTGCTCAGGTTTCTTACATTCTCATTTCAGCATTTCTTATCTGTGAGCTGCTCATTTCGTGTAACGTGTGTTTTGCTCAGAGGCTGGCCACACAGGAGGAAAAGGAGGAACCACAGACGTGCAGAGTGCACGTCCAGAGGGGTTGTCAATAATAGAGTGAGTGAGGAGTGAAGAGGGTGGGGTGGAGGGAAGGAGAGGGGTGGTGGCCCGTGAAGGTGGGAGTTCTTTCGGTGTGGCCCATATGGAATGCATGTGGCTGGAGGGAGGCTCCGCCGTACAGCACTGTCAGTCCCTCCATGGCTGCTGCAGCCTGTCTGTCAGTTCTTTAGATATGCATGTTAACCAGGTGGTACATTACCCTGGAGGCGTCCTGATCACCGTGGAGGAATGCTGCATCAATTACCACCGGTGCGTGCACTGTCAAAGGCTATAAAAGGGAGGACTACCTGATGAAATGCATATCATTATCTGTCTAGTGGATCCTTTGACGGCCTGGAGGTGGTTAAGGGTGGTGGTTACCTTAGGTGCTGGAGGGGTTAAGGGGTGGGGGTTCTGGCGAAGTAAAGGTCAGAGGTGAACCATTAGCAGGTTTCTGTCTCACCAATCACCCTTCCAACGATCAGGAGGAACGTAAAGCTGCCCGAAGGGGGCCCTGGGGATTGGAGCCCCTTAAAGTCCCTCTGTCTGGATGAGAACGAGTGGTGGGTAACAGGGGATACTCCAGGGTTCGTTCCATATTGATCCTATATCGTGCAGTTAGAGGGGAGGTGACCTGGGAGAGAAAAAGAAGAAAGTCATAGGGCTAAATGTCATGTCAGTGAGCACTACGCTCTATCTCCCTTGCTCTTAAGCTGCCATCGGCCAATAATCCTACCGATTTGGACCAGATATCTTATAAATTAATTAAGATAATCAAGGAACTTTTTAGAATGTCTTTCCCAATCGTACCTCATTGCAATCTGCAAAATCAAATTATTTGAACTCTTCGCTTTGCCATCGGGAGGGAGATTACGATAGCTGATAAGAAATGGGAGGAAGGGGCTATCTGGTTATATCTTCCAATACAGTTCCGACCAGCTGATAACTATTGACCCCATACAATACACACACCCTCCCCCCTTGCCCACCATCCCCACAAATATTAAGCTTCCGCCTTGCCTTGCCCATCACCATCTACAAGACACCTAAGTGGACATCCAGTGAGGCAATCCATCTCATTTGCTACTGGATGCCATCCTCATCAAAGCTAACCCTGTTAGTGCCATACTAATTTCTTCCCCGGCCTTATCCCCTCAGAAAAGGGGTCTATTGATCTTGTGGCCAAAACGAGACATCCCCTCCCCCTCCCACCTCGCATGCTGATCTCCCACCCTGCTGCTCAGGACGTTGGTGGTATGGAGGGGGAGAGGGCGATAACAAATCTTCAGTGGAGGAGCATGGGCAGGGATCTGCCAGCGGGCCTTTGGTGGGTGTGGGGAGAAAGCAAATAAGTACCACTCGCCTGACTGTAAAAAGTACTGTTCGTCAATATCGTTACATGGGGATGTCTTTCTTGGGGCCGTGGGCATGCGTGTTACCTTGAAGATTTTAAGAGAGGCAGATGAGGGAGGAAGGGGATAGGGACGTGCGTAAAACCCCCACTGAGATCAATAGGGGAGCGCACGTAGTAGTAGCTTCATGGGATTGTGTCCCTGAGAGCCTCTGATCAATTAATGATGATACTCTCCGCATGGATGCCTCTTTAAATCCTGATCGGTCCTGGATGGTTCGCCCGAGGGTTGGAGGCAGGGATCGGATGCCCAAAGAAGCCTACAACACAAAACACTTTTAACTGTGTCTGTAAGCACATTCCCTTGTGGTAAGAATGTGGGTACTGCCCCAAGACTCTGCACTGTGTCTTTACAAGACTTGTTTTTTTTATGCATGGACTCTTTCTCCAGGCTAGTGTCGCTCATTGGTTGCAGTTCTTTACATCTCGACTATATAGAGCCATTCAGGGCCTTACACCATATTCTGCTTTGTCATCTGCCGCTGCCTTGCAACCACGCCTTCTACTCTCTTTATCTATTCGTTTTTTTCATTCTTAGCCGTACGTTTTCTCAAGCGATTACAGGCCATTTTAAAAATCTTCTCTCAGATATTCCACCCCTGCTACACTCTAGACACAGGCGTTATTCTCAGAATAAATCACCTTTATTCTCTGGTCTGGACCAACTGTCTAGGAGGGCTAGTCTGGAGTAGGATTAAATGGTAATAAAGTACCTGTAGTGACGTCACAGAGGGCCCTTATTAGATAAGCAGTGACTGTTACTGATGTCTTGTATAGGGCCTGGAGCAGGACAAGCCACCCTCTAATGCTCTGGGGCATTACCTGGCCCTGTCTCCTGAAGGATGCTTTAGTCTTAAGACGTTAGCTGAATGGGGTTAAGATGATGTCCAGTGCTATACTATGCCACTCACTCTCTGCACTGCTAATGGTGGTGGAAACTGTTTATAGCCGGACGTCCACTGGCCCATTGAAGGGCTCTGTTGGCAGATCATTTGTTTTAAATAGTTTTACTTGGGTCAATATTACAATCGACAATAGAAATACAATGCACACAATATGCTACGTTTAATGCATTAATATTAATTTTTGATCCATTACTATTCATTTTTACCCACATGAAATAATTAAAAGCAGGAAGATAGCCGACAAAACTCACTCCATTGGCCAATGGACGACCGGCTTATAGCGTTTCCCATCAGTAATTGTTTCATGAGTTGTGTGGGGTGTTCCAGGAATCTGTTAAGAGGCTTCCAATGATGCAACTGTAATTATCATTGGGAAGCATTAGCAACGGCGGAGCCATTGGCAAAACTAAAACACCACCACCCTGCTATCTTACAACAAAAACATACACTTTCGGAAATTACGAAACTGCGTTTTCCCGTAGACTAATTATCAGTTTGGGAATCCACTATGGGGACATAGCTATGTCCCTGAAGTACCAGCGAAGCTGATCAGATAAAACACATACACCAGCTGGACATCAGCGCCAGCTGTACCATTACACTATGGTAATTGAGTTGAAATTGGATGGGCTGGAAAAACAACCCGGCTGTCCTATTACAGGTGGTACAGTTAAGTGAATGCACCAACGCGTAAATGTCACAGAAAATGAAAATGGTACAGAAATACAGCCTTGCTCAAATTAAGTGCAGTCATTTCAAACAGCACAGTACAAGAAGCTGTAAAAAGTAATAACTTTCGTTATAAATACAAGTTTATTAACTGGAGCAACTATTATCGGAAACACATAATCACATAATAGGGACATCAGCAGCTGATCAGTTCATACGTCTTTGAAATGTCTGATGGCAAAAACAGTTCCGTGTACATGTAGTGACTAAGTGGTAGGATGTCATATACATCCCAGACGACTGTCATACCCGTAAATCACCATACATGTACAGTCTATAATCATTACTAATATAGACAAGCCTTGACATTCAAATGGCTTCACACTCCCTCGGGTGTACTGCCATATAGAATAAATGGTATTGATTTCTTTCCCGCTTTAGATAAATGTATATTCATGTTATTAGCAGTATAGCGGATTAATCGAGACATGCAGAGTTAATTATTATGACTAATTTAACAAAATGAGTCACTATTGTGGAGACTGCTCTGTGAGACTTTTTGATAATAATTATAATGGCTACTTTAACTGCTTCATGCTGAGCTGTCATTTTATATAGTACAACGATTATTGTGCACATGACCGCTGTAATTGCGGTAGAATACTCATAAATTTGGATTCTATTAGCCTAATGAATGGGCACGGAAATGTATTATCAATGTCCTTGATTTTCTAACGGGTCGGGCAATACATCTAATTGAATACTGACCACATGAGAATGCTTGCATAATGATATTTTAGAAGCCGCAATTGTACTCTGCAGTTGTTGACATAATGCTCATGGAAGTAAGAAACCTCTTGTCATGTGTCATATTGCCCTAGACGGATCATTGCCCTTACCCAAGAATTGCTGAGGGTCTTCCATCAGAGTATTACACATATTTCCCATTTCCAGACTACTTATCTACATATTCCTGTTTTCTGATGGGGGGATGAGGGGCTCTCTGCATCCTTCACTGATGTTGTCCTCCACACCGCTGGTATACGGGTCAAGTTTATTGTCCTGTGGGCGCGGCCACTACCTAATCTGGTACTGGAGAGATAAGGACTGATAAGATATGTCACAATGGGTGTAAGTTGTACACAGAGGCAAATATCAGAGTCACCCAATGTCGCCAATACTACTCTCATACAAGGGTCAGGCACTGCTGGACTTTAATAGATGGGTCAAGGGCCATTCTAGTAAGGGTCAGGCTAGGCTGGACATTCAATAACAGGCTGGACCTTGGCAAACTTGCTTGAAAGTCTGGCCATGCTGGATCCTCATGCCATAGTCTGGCAATGCTGGACTCTTGGGAGAGTCTCTATCAGCCTGCACTCTGGGTGACTCTGATATTTGCCTCTGTGTACCCTGCAAATTCCACAGTTAATGTAGGGAATTATTTCATTGGTCTAAAAAAATAGTATATTCCACTAGTGCCCTATATAATCCCCGTGTGCTGCTGCGTTACAGTACAGTGCTAACCATGGAGCAGTTGACCTAGATCCGAGAGCAGCTCTACATAGTGGGACAGCCATCATGACAAATGGTATACGAGCCTTGGGTGCCACCTCTACTCGTTATCTCAGCTCCCGACCACCACCATGCTCAGCACCCGATAACACCACAAAACACTACATATAGCTCACCCCTCCTTGCCGTGCCCTGGAGGTGACCAGATCTATGTTAGGAGCGGTTCTGTGTGGGACAAGGCCAAAGGGGTATGGCAGGTGGCAGCGGTGGATGCATTAAGCGATTCTAGTCAGTCTAACCCTGGGATTCCCCCTTTGTAGCTATCTTTACTCTTGGTCAACTCATCACATTTCTGCCAGCAGTATATTTCCTTCCTATATTCCCTAGCTTTTAACCTCTTAGTATAATCGTAAACTGGTCTGATTGTACTATTATTTATGATACCCGAGAATAAAGTAAGTACATGTAGTATATGTCCTGTCTGAGAACATCTCAAGATATGTGGCGGGGAGATGGTATCAAGATATGATGCCCTGTAAATGACTAAAGAGGGGTACGTTGATATGATAGGGCCAAATAAAAAAAAAGGTTTGTTTCAGGTTACCCGACCCTACCTACCAAAACAGGGCCGACCCTAGACATTTTTATGCAATTTTGAAAAAATATTTATATTTTGGGTCATTTTGGGGCTATTTAAGGGTTGATCTGATAGTTCACGAGTCGAGGCGGTCGTCGGCGAGTCGGCATTGTAGTTCATGAGTCGATTTCTGGGTACTTTTCAGGCTAAAGTAAAAAAAAAAAAAAAAAAATCCGACCTACCTACCCTAGATTTTCAGACCATGTAACCTGAAACACACCTTCTTTTTTTTTGGCCTAGGTGCAATTCTGTAACATATATGAAACAGTGCATATTTTATTCCTGTATTTGACCTATGTGCTATTGCCTCCAAGTCAGTTGATAATAACCCTGAGGTTTTAATTTTCCTTTCAAGGGTTTCTCCAGTATAAAATCCTTCAGTTCATACTACTAGTATCCTCCTATACAAGTGTGCATAGTACACGTCTATCTTGAGGTAAGGCTGGACGACTTTAATGTCTGGACTTAAAGAGATTTTACTTAAAGTTGCTTGATATTCTGTATTGTAATGTGCAGACATGTACTTTAAAGTAGGTTATTTTACCCAATTTTTCTTTTCAAACAGTAATATTATTGCCCCTGCCATCTTCCTGAAGAAGAGACAGGGACTGCCACCAGTGTAGGGCTTCACATCTGTCTATTATGATTGTAGTAACACTAATGTGCTTGCCTCTTTGAAAAGCCTTGTCTGATTCTACATCAGCACCGACCGGCTGATAACACAAGAAAACAATTATTACAGACAGACATTCTGTACATAACACTATACAGAGCCACGTTGACGTAGGGAGTTTTCCAGAATCCCCAGACTACACTAAACATACGTGTCTACATCAAAGGCTAAATAATCAAACCCCAAATACAGCAGATAATGAAGACTGCCATGCTATACTTCACATCCAGTGCCAACAGTGCCTAGAAAAGGAAAACCCATAGAAACCCCAGAGCAGCTTCATAGACTCCTCAGATAACTGCCATTCTATCTTACTTGCAAGTAGTTGGAGGGCACTTTCATTTCAGCCGAATTCTATATATACACGGCATACTATACGGCCATAGAGAAAACCAGGTCGCAGCCGTCGAACTAGACAAGGATTCAGAGGAGGGGAACACAGGAAAAACATATTGACCAACGGAACCGGAAACCACTTACAGTTGTCTCCAAATCTTGCCACGGCGGCGCCACCTGCTTTGACAGATTAAACTGCCTCCCGCCTCGCGCGGTCTCGCTGGCTCTCACGTCACGTGCAGCCGAACGAGAGGGCGCGTTGAAAGGGTTGGAGTTCCCCAGGGCGAGTGCTGCCATCTAGTGGGCGGATTGTGCTAGGTGCTCAACAGCGCGGGCAACTATGCAGTTGACGGCTAGCTATAGGTCGGCGGACAAGCCTCGTGAACACGTAACGGATGAGCACGTTTAAATGTCGTCTGCTGGATGGATTGTGCTTCCCGCGCTCTTATTTTTGTTGTTATCAAGTCTTCATGTATATTGACTTAAATAAGAATGACACAATCGTAGTTGCGGACCATTGATTCATAGACATTGAAACTGTAGACCTGCTTATTATTGTAATACGATAGACATGTCTCACACCACTTCAATCAGTGGTTCCAAGAATGGACAAAGTAGTCAAATATCAACAATGTGAAGAAAAGTTTTTTTTATTACAGAACTAATACATTAAACCTAGCAGGTGTACGTTGCATGTTCCTGCCGCTAGGTTCCTTATTGTGACAGCACCATCGTTTTAGGTATACAAATATCCAAAGTGCTTATTTTACTGATACTGGATACAGCTATTTGCTAGGATACACCTCCTCTATTGTACAGACATGTATACATTTTAATTATATATCTGGTAATTTAACAGAATACAATAGTCTCATCCAGGCATCGAGCTTAGATGTCCTTGCTGTTCTACGTAAACAATGTACTCTCTAGCTAGTAGTGCAGCATCATTTCCTGATTTATAAAAGAAAATGCTACAGTGACAATGGTGTCTTCATAATCCAATTAGTAGATAACGGCTGTGAGGAGCAGCATAGATTATAATTTAATAATGTGAGTTTTGTTAGCTCAGACGTTGAAGGCAGATGAGAGTAATATTCATGCCCTTTCTTCCTTTTCTTTGTCTCATTCTAAATGTGTGTCAGCGGCATAATACTGAAAAAATCATGGATACACTGAGACAAGTAAATGGGTCACCATGGCTCTGTTAGTAAAACTCACCCTTTGCTGTCACATGAATCTGGTAAATGCGGAGTCAAGTGAGAATGTTTCTCCTTACCTTAAGAGTCAACTGCAGTTGACCTTCAAAGGAAAGGGGGTTATAAAATGTCTGGCATACTTGAGTCGCATGCAGGTAAGGTTGAATATGAAATTATCTCTGACATGGGCTCAAATAGGTTATTGGTGAGAAGGCCAGGTGAAGCCTTGGAGAGTAGTGAGGAGGTGAGGTTATTGCCCAAGAGGGGTCAATAACAAGACATGACTGTTTTCATGCTCACCGATCCTTCTTGTGTGAGAGGGCTAAGTTAGACCAGCCTCATATTATATTTTTCAGACCAATAGCCACATCCGTCAATGGCATAGCCTATGTGCAGGAGTCACTAATGCCATTTGGGGTGGGTTATAGGGGGTCCTGGGGGTCGGTTTCCCATTGCCATCCCTTACCCACACCAATACGATATCGTGGACCTTTCTATAAAGAAGCAAAACCGTATAGTATGCACAGTCAGAGTCGAGTTGTACATGTAGGGCCAAGGGATATGACTAGTGTAACTGTGACCCTTCTAACAGAGATGTTAAGACTCTAAGAGTCTAATAGTCTCATATCGACACCTTTATTTTTCTCTGACTATGTATCAGAAACACAATAGAACGGCCAGCAGTTTACCAGAAGATCCTAAATCGAGGGGATGTGTTACAACACTGCCTCGATACATGGTCGATGTCCCTTATACAACCAATCGGTTGTCTCCAAGCAACTCTCATCATAAGGTAACTTCCGTGGCCGCAATGCCACATAAGGATCCGCCGCAGTCGGGTAAGCCACCGTGACGTACCCCCCCCCCCCCTCCCCAGTACTCGCCTGATAGTTCCATGTCAGTCGAGGGATATGGACGAAAAAGACTGACGCCCGAGATGGGCCCATATGTTTTATCCTTCATCGCAAAATATGAACAAAACCCAGCTGGGACCAGTGAAAATGAAGAAACATTTCAGCTCTTTTAGCATTCGCAGTGAAAGGCCTACAGAATGATGGGTGGCTTGTCATTTTTTTGACAGGAAATATCAGACAGCAGGGTACTGGTTCATGGAGTCCCCCCTAACGATACCATACTCAGCAATGGCTTAAAATAGTGAATGACTTGTCAGCTTCCAACTCTGGTGCTAAAACAATACATGCTCATAGGTGATTTCTTAAAATGGCCCTTTAGTCTACTTATCATGAGTAGCGATGGAATCATCATTCCTGACTAATAAAGCTGGCAGGAAACTTTAAAAAGTCTTCATGTTGAGAATCAAAAACGCATCTATCATGTCACAGACTCAACCCATTTGGCTATGCACTATTATTCACGATTAATTTGCCATCTTACGTCTAGAATGGTGATTGAACGGCCCACTTCTCGACGAGACATGCCTCTAGAGTTATTAAAAAGCACAGCCATTCTATGGGTCAATTCTGGCGGGCCATCCCTGCATGATTTGAGAGGAAAATGAAAAGCACCTCCCGGACCACAGAGGTCATAGTGGTCCATTCCCGGATGGCAAACGGGCCCTGTATATTACGTTGATCAACCGCGCGATAAGATCAAAGTTTATTTACAGACCGCACCACAATTGAAGTAGGCGATAAAACACAGGAGCTTCACCCAGTGGCGGCGCCACTAGGCCTTGTGCATGCGCACTGGCCATAATGTGGCATCCCTTAAATAATGACGCTTAAAGTTGACAATGTGGACATCTATACTACATCTGCCAGTGTCAAGGACGACCCACTTAAGCTGTACGCCTGTAAGCACACAAGCCCCGGCGACTGACTGCTGTTTCTATTCATTTTCGCCTCCTGTACCAAAGATGCATGGCAGGAGGAGGGGAGATCAGAAGGGAGGGTAATTGGTGTAAATCACATCGGTATGTGCTAGATGGAGAGGCCTGTAATAGACTCGCGAGTATATTTAATATTCACCGGCGCTGGCTGAGAGATCCGGGAGGATTATAATGGACTTGGACGTACAGGGCAGCCCGGGCTGATGAAACCAATTACCGTCTCTCTGCCTCCACCAGCCCGGCTTCTATCCTCGTTCACGCGTTTCACATTAATTATTACACAATTAAATCCAGTGATTGCTTCCGGTGCCGCTCACCTCACAGTTCGTCCGGAGGGATCTGTCTAAAAAAAGAGCAAGCTCCATTTCCCGCCTTGTATGTTTTCCGTATGTTTTATAGCTACTTTATATGTGCATGTACATATATATGTGGATGTGAGTTGAATAGAATGTGATGGAATTAGAGTGAGTGGCGGTGAAGTGGAGCTAGCTTGAAGCTTATTATGGGGTACACCATGGGGCTCTAGATGTGCTACATCAGTGACAGGCAGGGTAGAGGGATATTGGAGAGGGTTAAGCCTATGAACAACCTAGCTACCAACAGTATCCTTAGTTTCAACATCATTATATACCACCAGCTTGTACCCCAGTGTCCTCATGCATTCACCCTATACTTTCCCTTCCACTTCCTATTCGATTCCAATATATGGAACCACAACATCCATCTCTAAAGGCCACAAATAGATTCACCATCAGTCCTGAATCAAGGACACATATACACCCACACCTCCATATATGACCAGGACAGCTGTGTTCAGTGCTACGATGCTTCTCCTCCAGGGTTGGTGTTGTCCTACTGAGGTGATCCACCAACCAGGGAGGATCCAATTAAAGGAGGTGAGATTGCCGTGCGGGGTCCACAATGACTCATGACGCATTACCGGCGCCCAGGGTCATGGAGGGCGCGGGTGGCGGCCTCTTTTCGCCCCAGCCCCGGACCCTGGCGCCCCCCAGCCCTGGCGCCCTGGACAGGCATGGCTTCGCTCGCCCCTACTTTGGAGCATTCCGCCAGATCTGATAGACCATGACAAAGTACGCCTTGGACAAGCTTCGAAGAGAGTCTACAGAACTTGATTACTCGACCTTTTCCCCAGCGTCCGTCCAAGTGTCCTATTCTCAATTTATCCTGGTTTGGCCTGGCTGTATGGCCTTTCTGTGTATCCTCTGATATGTCCTCCGGTCTCAGTTTGTATGCTTAGAGTCCTCCTCTAGTCTTCCATTTTCCCCTCTCCTTTCTACATTTAACCGTCCACTCTTTCCACGTGTCCACAACGATTTTGCCCCTGTCTGTATGTTCTAATCATAAGAAATAATTATTAGTATGATGATAAAAATAACTATGCAATGTTAATGTTGATCTATGCATTTTACTTTTAGAATTCGGAATGATTGAAACTGATCGGGTTTCTCTGATTGTAGATGGGATGGAGAGTTGACACATAAAAGATTCAACAATCCCTCTGAATGAGATACTTCAGACAGGGATATTGCTGAACACAGCAAGGAAAACGTTTTAGACTTGAAACCATAGTTTGTATAAAACATATCCTTTGTCAGCAGTATATCCATGCAATCTAGAACTTGAAAGCAGCATTGAAGTCCAGTGTGCGAATAGTGGAGACAGTGAATTATTAGTGAAAAAGGAAAGTAATGTGATAATACCCGCCATGGACTATTATTTTGAAGAGAATTGAGCCATGTATCGTTCGAGTATTTCAGACCGTCACTAAAATACCCAGATTATACAATTCAAATGTTGATAAGTGAGATCTCGGAATAAGAATACCTGTATAGCAACTAGACATCACTCATAATGTCAACCACAAATAGAAGTACACAATGACTTATAAGGCTTTGATGGGTACATCACTTACGTGAGTGAGTCATAACAACCCCCTTTCCCCTCTGAGGCAGAGGTTATTCGTCGATGCCAACTCCGCTGGTGCCAATTTGTGTATAACCTTGTACCATTATCACCCTGACTTCACCTCTTTCCACCCGCACATATCCTATCCCAAGAACCACCCCTTATGTTGGTTAACCTGTGCCCATCAGACTCGTATTACATTGACCCTCCAACCTCCATATAGTGCTTTCATCCAACCCCCTCCAACAAAAGTCCGCTCAGAAGTTGCCGATTGAGGGAAACTAGCGCTTAGTTACCCCCTGCAGCTCCCACGTGTTGCTACAAGATAATGCAATCAGGCCTGGGGCAATGGGTGAGGGGGTAGGGGTGAGGGGTATAGGGGGGATGGTGTCTGGGGCAGGGCCCGCCCGATTTAATGCTGGTATATCGTGACTGGAGTGGAGGCGCTGGATGTAATTAGGTCCACATCAGACGGCCACCCCCCTTGCCCTCAGCTCCAGCCTCTCTCAGCACCACCGCCACCATGAGCTCCAACTCCTCCACAGCCACTGCCCACCCCTCTAGCTCATTGGCTGACTGCCCATGGCCTTGGTTAGAGAGTGTTTGGTGGGATGTAGGAACATCCTGACCTTTTATCCCAGGCCTGATCTTCCACCCCACATGGTCAACCAAGCACTATTGGGTTGTTGTAGGCAATGTGTTGTCTGCTCCTCAAAGACTTCCTACTTGGTGTAAGTGGGGGAAGTATTAGGAGCACTAGCCATGGTGGGGTAGCTAACACGCTGAAATAGGTTTACATGTTTCCAAGGGGATCTATTGTGAGGGGGGATAGCCATATCATGCCAACATGATGGCACTATAAAGCCTTGTACAACAAAGGTTTGGCGTGTAGTAGTTTCCCCTTTTTTAAAGGCTAGACTAGAGCATACAAAGGTAGTTGAATAAGAGAGTGATAGAGATTGGTTGGCGTGACAGTAGTGATTAAGGAACAAAAATAGTTTGTGGTAGTTGTAAGGCTAGGCCTACACAGCCTTAGGTTAGTGGAGTTACATTGGCTCGGGGTGGAGGTAGGACTAAGTTAAGGTAGGATGTGTAAATAAGAGATGGCTAAAGTTCACATATTATTTGTCGAATACCCAGGTGTTAGGGACGTTTGACAATATTGCAGAAGGGGAGGTGTAACAAAAGTCACCCTAAGAAACGTAAAGGGCACAAAATGGTGGACAGATGTATACATAAATACTTGCCAGCTAGTTGTAATCAACATGCGTTAATACCAGCATGTTGCCTATTACAGGGTTGTGACAGGCGTGCAGGCATGCAGGTGGTGTTGATGATATGACGAGAACGTTCACAAGGGAGCTCGACAGTCCTGGAACCTTTTTCAGCTTCTCACTTCACCCCCTGCATATCACTATCTCCAAATATTGTTCTTTACAAATTCATAACATCAATAATAGCTCACAACACGCCCAAATACCCCCTACAACCCCTCCCAACTCCACAGCCTGTGACGCCCTTTGTGAACGTCCCCTCTACAGTGTTTTTGATACAGAAGTAAAGCAATGACTGCATATGGAAAGGTTGCATGTGAATCCCTAGTAGGACGCCGGTGGGGATGTGCATGGCGAGCAGGAGATATTGTAAGGTGGTAGGGTTATCTCCTCCATATATCGACAATCTGTCTGGATCAACCCCAAGCCATCGCCCCGTTTGGCTGCAGCACAGTACACC
Organism: Harmothoe impar; assembly: GCA_947462335.1. Taxonomy (NCBI): domain Eukaryota; kingdom Metazoa; phylum Annelida; class Polychaeta; order Phyllodocida; family Polynoidae; genus Harmothoe; species Harmothoe impar. The sequence goes on from OX381710.1 coordinate 27,519,130, forward strand.
TCCACATATACCTGGGCCAGCTAGGTTATCAGGTGGAGCAGCGATCTGAGAAATCACCTCGCCCGGGGCTGACGCCTTCCCGTCAGATGTTTGGATATCACGCCATGATCGTCTCACAGCCCAGGGCCCACCACTCCGTCCTCCCCCTTGGACGCTAGCCCAGCCAAAGCAAGTCTTCTATCTACCGTGCAACGGTGGGAATTATATACATATTTGATCATCTGGCCAGCCGGGTGTGCCCCTTATCCCCTAGGTCATGCCAATGCGGGGGATACACCAGGTTGGTCCGGCTGTTGGGGTTCAGGGTGATTCTGTTACCCCGCAGGCATGAAGCGGGGTTACACAGGTGGTCACTGGCAAGTAGGACCAAGAAAAACATGATCTAACTACATGGCTAAGTAACAACAAACCCAACGAAAAGTAAACACCAGCTGATTGCTGATCACCGACACCTCTATGCCCCAGTATCAGTTTGCTACTAAAGCTAGGATACAATGATTAATTGATGAAGAAAGTGCCAATAGTCGGGTTGGCCACCCACGGCGCAGTCAGTTAGAGTTTGGTGGGCCGATGCCAGTGTTTTCTTTAAGCAACACATTTACTCATTACAGAATGGTCTGGTAAGTTGGCAGGCCACCCAAAACCCATCAGTAAATTTACCTGCCAATTCCTCACTTGAACTGAATAGTTTAGGGGGTAAAGGGTACTATCATTATAAGCACTATGTTGTCATAGATGTAGTGAGTGATATACAGAAAGTGGTAATTTACCCCAGTTTCTGCCAGAGTTAACAGAGGGAAAGTGTTTGGCTCAGGCACTGTTATGGTGACTAGTTTCAGTAGTATATGAAAAGTGGTGTCGACTTCAGGCGTTGTCAGAAGGAAAAGCAAATCGAAACAAGTGTTTGGTTATACTGTCCGGGCGGGTAGTATGTGGAGAATGATCTTTACTGCAGGTGCCTGGTAGTATATGGAAAGTGAGCTTGTCTTCAGGTGCTGTCAGAGTAAGTAGTACATATATGAAAAGTGGTGTTTAATTCAGATACTGTCAGGGGGTGTAGTATATGGAAAGTGATGTTTGCTTCAAGCACTGTCAGAGCGAGTGGTATATGGAAAGTGGCGTTCACCTCAGGTGCTGTAAGAGTGAGTAGTTTATGGAAAGTGGTGTTTATCTCGGGTACTGTCAGTGTGAGTAGTATATGGAAAGTGGCGTTCACCTCAGGTGCTGTAAGAGTGAGTAGTTTATGGAAAGTGGTGTTTATATCAGGTGCTGTAAGAGTGAGTAGTATATGGAAAGTGGTGTTTATCTCAGGTACTGTCAGTGTGAGTAGTATATGGAAAGTGGTGTTTATCTCAGGTGCTGTAAGAGTGAGTAGTATATGGAAAGTGGTGTTTATCTCAGGTACTGTCAGTGTGAGTAGTATATGGAAAGTGATGTGTACTTCAGTTGCTGTCTCATAGATATGGTATATGAACAATTGCATTTCATTCAGGTACTATCAGAGTAGCTAGTGAGTTTGAAATCAAAGTAAGCTGTTTCCTATCAGGTACATGAAGGATCCGGCCGGTCGAGTAATGTACACGCAACTTATATTCAGACCAATTGGTGTGCCTTTCTGCAACTATCATCTAAAAAGTATAGTTCATTCGGAAGTTACATTCCCACAGATTGACATGTTTAACTAGTAGACAGAATTAACAATTTACTTTTTCATTCTCTTATTGACTACAGATAAGGAGATAATGCCAGTTCTATGGTCTTATACCTGATAGCGTGTAGCCTATACTGACAACCTGTGCGTTACATGTATGGGAATGGCTCCGTTTCACCACCCAACTGACTAACACTGTTGCTGACATGCCCCTACCTCCCTACATAATGTATTTGTCCATAGCTGCCTTTCTATCGCCAGGCTTGTTCATACAGACATGCCAGCCTATTTAGTTCCCATCTGTTCAATATCGCTATTTGGGTAGGCATCCACATCAGGCAGCAACAAAATAACTTGTTTTTTTATTCCCTTTAGACACCAGTGGAACAGGAATGGCTGTTCTGACTACAGCCATGACCAGCAGAACAGTTACAAGCTTTCATTTTATCTGTTTACTTCACTAGGTTCCTTTCTTTTTTGGGGGACAATTTGTGGATCGCTGTGTGGTTAGCCAGATGGTAGGCAGCGAGGCGAGGAGAGTAGGAGGAACATGGGTGACCGTAGGGCCACCGCAGCAGACCATGGTGAACAGACGGGGTCGGATGACTGCAAGCCAACCGACACTAACTACCCCCATGACTACAATGCTCTACTGATCCTCTAGGAGGTCACACTAGCCTTCTTGTTGTTGTCTTGGAATTAGGCTGTAAGGCCTGGCTATATCACGGAGGGGTTGGCGGGGGGGAATACGCCCCAGTAAAACTTCGTAACCTGCCGTTTCGGCTAGGAATCTATACTGGGACTACTACAGATCTCTAAAGGGAATCTCTCCATTTCCAGAAAAATAGTTGACTTCTGAGAGTCTCTAATGAGTTGAGCCTTCAGCAAAGGGGAATCTGTGTCACTTCCGGCCAGAGAGTCATTACTTTATTCCTGTGTATAGAGGAAGATCAATGGCATGTTTTTGGTTCTGTTTAATCAAACATGTCCCCGGAAACTGATTATCACATAATCCGATTTAAGTGAGGCTAGAAAGGAATCTGCAAGGAAGTGTGTTCCATTGCTCCCATCGACGAACAAGTGCTCCACATCACAGACAAGATTTAAAAAGGTGGCGCCCTTTACTACGAGCCGAAGTGGATATTTTTCTGGCGTTTTAGTTTGTGTTGCATTCTTTTTAGGGTTATTCAAATGGATGATGATTCCACTTGCCCTTCTATCGCGTTCATCGTGCAATAGCCCATATGAATATCTCCCTTTTTAGGATTGATAGACGTTACCACGATGCCTACATAGTTCATTCCTGCTTTAGAGCCCTTGTAAGGAATAGATCATAACGGTCCTTGATATGAAGTAGTATAATCCCGAGGTTTTTATACGACACTCAAAGACATATATCCCTTTTCAAGTACAATCCATCAGACACTGTGTCTGTGAGATGTCTCGGGTAAATATATCAGTATGAATAGATAACCAAGACACTTTACATGTTCTATAGGTCTTACAAAGGTGAAGGGGGCCGGGGTAGGAGATTTACACTGTGTTGGGGGCGGGTCTCTTATCAGATTACCAGCACCTCCAGTACAAATGCCACCAGTGTGTTAGCTGTGGTGCCTTGTAGGGAATGTCAAAGGCTGACACTCCGTCTTGCCGACAGGGGCAGGTGATTACATCTTAATGTTAGCTGGTGCTGGTGGCTGTGTGAGTGGACTAATCCATCACCTTATTGTTATAACTACAGCTGTGGCAATCCCCCTGATCCTCCTACCCCTCCCCCCTGACCGACCACCACCCACCTCTATCCCACCTCCTCCAACCCCCCAGAGGGTACTGGTGTTGGAGGGGGCAGGGCGGTGGACAGGTGCTTGGTTACCATCCCTCCTCTAACGGTCTCATCATGGGATCATTCATAATGTCGGCCGAGCGATACCCCACCTCCTCCCTCCCTTCACCCTGTATCTAAACCAGCCCCAACCTATTCCAAGCCGCCATCCAATCAGACGAGGAACCATCCTTCTTTCTATGCTCAGCGATTATCTCATAATCGGCGGCGGCCTGATGAGAGGGGCGGGGGCCGTTAGGTCAGGGCCCGCCGGTTGAGCGTGGACGGCCCTGTGGATAGATCAGCGAGGATCCATCATTGATACCCGTAACCATTGTAGCCAGCGATGGTCCCTCATTCCACACCTCATTCATGCACATCAATGGCCATCTCCCTTTCTACACCCACCTCTTTTGGCCATTCTTATTTCAAGATAGACGCAATATAGAGAGAATAAGTATCCTTTGTATTGGGGCAGCCTTCTAGGGCAACTAGGCCTGGATTCGTCTGACATAGCTGATGTTTCCTGGTTGAATCCTCATGTGATTCTGCCAGGTTTAGCACAATTTTACTTAATCATACATGCTAGGGTGTTTCCGTAAAATATGGTTGTTGAGAGTCTTTAAAAAAGATAACGGTAGAAAATATCTTGGGGCAGACAAAGTCTTGACCACTGATGACCACCCCTAAGTATGAATAAATGTAATAACGAAGGGCGTTTGCCTCGGGGATGACTAATAAGGGAGACGTCTGGGCTCTGTCAGAGGGAGATTCCGCGGAGTTTGTTGTATTGGGGGCAATGTCCATAGTGTTTGTGTAAATATCACACGCAAACCCTGCTTTCTCGTTAATGCAAGGTAGAAAGGTGCACAGTTTGGTTATGTATAATTAATCCAAACCACAGGTCATGTGCAAATAGGAGCTTGTCTGTGCATATAGGGCCTGCCTGTACGCTGTGGGCACTTGCAGGCACCAGCCAAGTTTCACTGATGGGCATAGAGCTCGTGTATTAATTTTTCACTCTATGTGTTTTGGTTAGTATTCTCAGTCTAAATATTTAATTCCTGACAACTGTAAAGAAAATTCACATGCGGTGTTCATGCATTGAACCGTAGCAATGTTGCATCCATTTCATAGCTATAGCTTATGGCTTGAGGTGAAATGAACAGCTGATGCTTAAACATTTGAGCTCGTCACATTGCTTTGGTTATCTTTGGACGTAATGCAGCCTTGAAGCTTTGGATGCATGCATGGGATATCTTTATTTGATGTCAAATATAATACATGTGGGTCTTTCCATATATCCGTCATCTTGCAACACTTCAAGAGTTTTTTGGCAGTGCCATTCCATATCCCATTTAAAATCCATCAGCATGATTAGACTCCAATTACCAACTCATCAAGAGCTTTCTTTGTTCCATAGTATCAACTACCATCATCTAGGACTGTTCATGAACAGCGGTGTACACCCAGTGGAGGGATACGGGGTGCGTGGGTATATGCATGAGTGGTCCTATTCTGTTCCTTTCCCCGAGAGAACGTATTTCTATCAGATGTTGCATGATGCAATATGGCGTTCATTAAGAGCTCCCTGGCTTTATTAATGCCTCCTTGATGCAAGGCGGATTCAGTATGGGGCTTGTCTATCCAGGCCGTGGGTGTGTTTAGAAACCACTCAGTCAACCAAACCAGGACGGCTACAAATCACCAATTACAACATACAGTCCCTCCCTGCAGACACTCATTCATTAATCACCCAGCCACCGGGAACTTCTCAGGGGAGGGGGCCAGCCAATGTAATACTCCAGATGCTGACGGCCGATGAATCCTTGATCTTGTGGCCTCCTGTGTCTAACCAATCCCACCACCCCAACCACCAACCTCCCACAACGTTGACCTGCCTTCTGCCGCTCCCCAGGCTCCAGGACCATTGGTGTTCAGTTTCCGAATTCTCGCATGTCATGCCCATTTCGGGACCTGTACTCGAGCATTGCACCATCATGCCATTTTGCCAAATGGCTTCTCTGGCGGGTCTAGTGTAAATACAGAGTGCTGGTCAAGGGTCATGAAAGAAGACGGCGGCCAGTCATGCACTAGCCACGTTTGTGGTCGGGTATGAGCCAACGGAGGCTACCCCAAGCCCCTTCCAACTCTCTCCTTTTATCCTTAAGAAGGAATATACCAATAATGGCTCGGTACTTCAGGAGATGGCGACTGGAAATGAAAAGCATTTCAATGTATCCCCTTTGTGTCAAATAAGGAAATAATGGCACATTGTGAAAGGTACATAACAGGATTCCCATCTGTATTTTGCTGTCGTCTAGACAATGTGACACATGACAAATGTATAATGGCAGATTAAGGATAAAACAGTATTGTCCTATATGTAGTACTTTGCCCTGTGAATGACATTTATGTTGACATTTATGTTGAAGTTTGTGTTTGGCATTCGTAATGTTGGGAGATATTGCGAATAGTGGTTTGCATCAAATAAAGACGTAGGGTTTGACAGAACTACTTGACATTTGATCCATGAACACTGTCCTAACCTTCATGCACTTTTCTTATCTCTGAATCCCCTCCCAATGTCATCCATCGCAAGGCCGATGCCCTTACTTGTGAGTGTCGGTAAACCTGTCATGAAGACCGATTCATTAAGGTGAATATGAAAAGACTCTTCTCTATCATAGCAGTATCTGACACGGCGCCTTCAACCATTTCATATGGGTTTGCTTCCCGCTCATATCAGTGCTGCAGAGCACCTGCTCCCCTCCAGGCACTTTGGGCTGTCAGCCTATGTATATCTAAGAAGATGGCATTTCTGGGAAGGCTTCAATACACACACTGTAGGCTGTGGAGGCATGCGTCCGCCGCCATTTTACAGAAAGTGACACCTTCTGTCAAGACAGGGGACGTGCTTTTCTGATACGTTATAAGCATGCGCCGAGACAGGTTTTGGTTATGTGAGTTATAAGAAGACTATTCCCTAACAGAATAAGGATATATACGATGTGTTTTTATAGATACGAAGTGTTGCATCTATGATGGTAAAGATTCCCTTCAGTAACCTTTAATGTCTTCAATCAGTATAGATCACACGTTAACGCACTAATGCCCTATAAGCAAGTAGTATAATGAAATGCTATATTTACACAGGTAACTTTACATGCCTGGGAATATATAGTGTCTCGTTTAAGCACCTCGGCGTTTATCAATTCCAACACCACTGTGCTCCTGGCACTTATACATGACATATGCTTATACAAGATACCCATTTTAGTGCAGTACGATAGGAACCCTAAGAGATTTGACACATTTAGCCTTAATGGAGATATGCATCATGTTGGTGTCGCACGGAGGTGCTGTTCCACATTGTGGCATGGTCTACAAAATGGGACAGTAGTGCTGGGTGTACTAAGGTCCCTTTCCTTATACACGAAGTAGTTGTAATCTATACATATAGCCTCTAGCCTCAGACTTTGCTGAGTGCTGCATTAACCTAATTACCTCACACCCATGATGTATGGAATAAGTGATATGAATGTACAGGGTCCTTCTTATATGAATGACACAGAACAGAGGACTGATGACTACCTAGGGAAATGTCACAAAGGTACAAAATTAAGTAATCCAACATCATCCATAAAGAAAGTGTGTGGGGAATCGCGGTTGATAATATACTAGCTGTAATAAAGCACTGCACAGTAATGATGTAATAATCCGTCTTCCACTGGAGGCGTGATTAATCTACCGCTTGAAGGGGTATTAATCTCTCGGGTGAAGACCATGAAAGAGGCCCCGAAGTAGTACGACAAGATGCAATATCCCTGGTGTTCACAGGGAGGAGAGTTGCCACTTTCCGACCGTTAACAATAGCTATTACAGTCGCGTCAGCAAGAGCAATGTGTTCAGTGCCTCACTCTCGAACCAATAGTGTGGATGTGCATATTTACCGCCTTATATAAGGTCAGCTAACAAATAGCGGTTTCCTAATTCATGATAAAACATGGGAATAGGGGAGAGGATTAAGAGGGGGATACCTCTCTGCCAATTAGCTCAGCACTGCCACCACAGACACCCTCACCGGTGCAAGATAGAGGACACTGTCAAGACAGGTCACTTGGTACAAATAGGATAGGGGGAGAGGAGGCTGGGTTATTAACAGCACAGTGAACCTTCACCCCAGGCCAATTAGGAAGTGTAGCCATCCGACTGGTCGCCCCCGATGTAAGACTGCGGCGAGCTCCATTTGGCCCACAGGAGATGGGTGTCTCACATTTGATTGGTCAGCGTGGGTGTGACGTCGTCGGGATGGGGTCGGAATCGGAGTGAAGGTGGAGGTGACTGCGGAGTTCTTCGGGAGAGAGGGAGAGAGAGATGGAGGACAGAGAGGGGAAGGGCGAACATGGGGAAATAGGGATGAGAGACAGAGACAAACAGTGACGGACAGAGACAGAGACAAACAGTGACAGACAGAGACAGAGACAAACAGAGAGGGAGAGAGAGAGAGGGGCAGTGGAATGAGGATGACGTGAGAGTGAGGCAGGGAGGTAGGTTCGTGGGTGGGTAGACATAAGAATCGTGGCCGGATATTGCAGTTAATTATGGCGGACGTTTTATACTATTTTATAAGAACTGGCATTCACGGGAGCCCCAGTTCCCAGGTAGAGGAACGTATAGGGGGTAAATAGCCCATAACTTAACGTTTTACGTGCTGGAGGAGGTACAGGCAGGACGGTCGAGGCTGCTGAGAAGGTCTATTATCGGAGGATTACTTAACGTGTAATGGGGGAAGACGACGGCCGTGGGTATGACGGATTAGATCGAACAAGAAGCAGTGAAGGAGGCGGTGTATATAGTAGTGAAGGTGGAGACTTGAGGGACCCGGCGTGGGAGTAGGAGAAGGTGTGCAAGATGTAAGGAGACGGAACAGCCCCAGGCTGTAAATCCACTAAGGCGGCAGCAGCCAGACACAGCCCAAAGCCAGGCCCACACGTATGCCTCCCCTGGTGTATTGCCAGCTAATTATTACACACCCAAGCCCTATATCGTGTTGCTGATTTCTCTCACTCCTTCACTGATTATCGCCCAAAGCTCTCTCATCGCGCAGGCTGCGTCTCCGGCAATCCCCAAGCCCATGCGGCCTCTATATTTCCCAAGCTGCGTCTGGCATCGTGCTTGATAGGTGGGTGGGTGACTGTAAAGGCGGGTTGCCAAGTGGATGGCTGGGTGTATATGACATTGGGTGTGTGAGGGTTTGTGGGCGTGTGAGTGTTGGTGGGTAGATAGACGTCCTAAGGGCCTACTCGTTAATTGTAAATTGAGAGTTACGATCGGAAAGCAAGGAGCCTCATGGCTAATTGATCCTGGCCCATCCGTCCAGACAGGGGGCCTAGAGACCATAATATAACAGCATTAAACGGTCCAGTGTCGGGCCTGCAGGCGGCAGACTACCGACACATGGCATGTCACCAGGCATGCATGTCTCTCTACCAGACAACCCTCCAACCCCCCTACACATACGCTCCTCCTCCTCCTCCTCCCTCCTTAACGCTCACATAATGACGGGTCTAGGCTGTCATTGGGACAGAAGTAGGCGCCTTGGAGAAGGCCTCTCATCTCGCCTTACTATAGAGTCCACACTTCCCCCAATGATCCTGACTGTTGTCCCTCCTACCCCCTAAAGGCGGCTCTCCAGTCCTCACCTCTAGGATGTAATTTCCTCATTGCATGCCATCTAAGGCTTGTCTAGGGTTAGATGCATTGAGACCATTCGTTAAGTGTTATGCTTGCGTAATTAGGTTTTATATGCATTAATGATACGTCATACATTGGGCTTTACTGTCCTGCCAGCCATAACATGCAGGTTGTCGAGTCACGCAAATACATTATTACATAGCAGATGCAGGAATCAGGGGCAGATCAGCTCCTGAGTGCACCTGCATCAATCCAATGTATATGTAGTGGGAACTCACGTGGAAGCATGTACAGTACAGTTATATACCTTTCATTTACATCATTTTATCCCACATTGATGTGAATGGAATACATGCAAACCTTTAGACCTATTGACTAAAGGCTTTGTTCTCATAGTCACCACTGAATCACAGCTGCTCTAGTTTTTACTCTCCCTTTCCGTTTTGTCATCATCAACTGCCACTGGTGATACTGTTTCCTTCGTTAGAATTGTCTGTAACATGGGAATTCATTGTATTTTATTTGCTCAAGCCAAGTCTGAATGGGAATTGAGTTTTATGTCTTCGGACTAAAGGTCTTATCATTCCTTGCACCTGATGCCTAAAGCCATTCAGAGAGCGGTCATTAAATGCGTTTTATTCAGTCTCCGGACTCCCTCCTTTCTAATGCCACGGCTAAGGCTTGACGTGTTCTCTATCTTCTTCTAGATATTATAGAATAATGCTACTTCATAGTCCACAGTTGTACTAATGCATGTTTATTACTGACGGCTGCCATTATGTATATAACATAATGGGCATGGCATTTGCAAAATACTCCTCCCCTTTCTAAGGTTAATTATTATGGTCTTTAACATTTGTCAGAGATCACCAATCTTTGCCGAGACCTTTACACTTTAGTGATATATGGTTGGCCATATGGTTGTTATGTATGGGAACGTATATTATGCAATGCAATCTTTCTCATAGCGAAGTGGATTAATCTGATTTAAGGGTCACGGACCAATCAATGACGATTCACTTAGATAAGTATATGGAACCATAATTGCATGTGGTTATGTACATGCACCATGGCATACTACTTTAAGGATGAATATAATTGAAATGTTATATCAAATTGTATCTATACAAATAGGCACTACTGGGATAGTATTTGAGTCTAAGGACATGTCACAATACGATCTTCCCAGGGTGTTAGACCTGATTATTTTTTGTGCTATTAGCGTAAACCCCTTTCCCCGTCTATTATACAGACGGTGAAAGGGATGTATAACTTATTGCTAAAACCAAAAGTCTGTAGACAGGGTCTGAAAGTCAGCCTAATCTGAATTAGAGCTGGCTGGACACAATTCATTTGACTCCTGTGGGCGTTGAGCTTAATTACCGATACAGATCATACTGACTACTTTATTCAAATCACAACCTTTCCATGCAGCACACATTCTGTACTGTTGGATACTTTAATTTTAATTGTCAGTGGTGGGTTTCATATTATCACTCTCACATACCTTCCCCTTCCTTTGTCAAGCCTGCCATGTATTATACATACCTTGACATTATGTACAGGTAGACCTTTGTTCGCAGAAGTGAAAACGAACCCAACTCGAAATTCTCAAAGCAAAGTGGGATACTGTCCAAGTCAGGTTTGTGGTTGCGATTAGTTCAGAACAGAGGTTGTTTTCCGTTCGCTCCTATGGGATACTAGAAGTTTCATATCAAAAGCATGATACGGTTTCATAAGAATGTTTTGTATACATATGGGCACTATTGGCATTGCATCTAGTTTTAGAGGATCAGCCTAGTGTAATCTTCACAGGATATTGCTTATATTTGTTAATAATTTTTGCAGACAGCTTTTTCACTGATTTAAACACATTTACATACCCAATGCTCAAAATCCACTTGTATGCCAACAGGGATGTATTCAGCAATGTGGCATACCTGTTCGATGCAAAGTCGGCTGAATATAGTCCATTTGGCTCCTGTGGACCTTGGGCATCAGGGGGTCCAGATGATACTGGTTACTTGATTCAAGCCTTACCTTTCCATCGCACCTTCTGTGTTCTCGGGGGTATTCATTTACTCGGCAGTGGTGGGTTTCAGATCGCGCGCTTCCTTTGTCAGGCCTGCCATGTATCTAAATACTTTGACATTATGTATGGGTAGACCTTTGTCCACAGAAGTGAAAACCAACCCACCTCGGAATTCAAAGTGTTATGTTGTTCCCGTGGGAGGCTCCGAGGACAGCCATCTAATCCTTCTCTGGCGGACATAGCAAGGTCTTCGGTTGTCTAATACCCTACAGTTGGGAATACACAGAGGTTGATTGTTTGCACAGTTGTTAGCTCACTCCCAAAGCCCCCTCAAAGTCTGTGTTCATCCTATGATTATTCATGCCCCTCCGAAGAGCCCTATTGAATTTTGAGTCACTTAGCTTCTGACGTTACTCTATTACATCCCATATACTGTGGATGATGAGTATGAATATCAAACACATCCATATGGATCTTATCATTTCCACCAGATAAGGCTCTTATATGGCAACACAGTGTGGGTCCTTACTAGGTCCTATAGGTAGAGTGGGGGCCTGTCTATATGCGTGCAGTAGTACTACTGTATCGTCAAGCTCTCCTTCATTTGAACCCCTACCCCCTACCCCACACCCAATTCCCCATACCTTTCATATACAGCCCTCCCTCCCCGTGGAGGACAGTTTCGTGCAGACCTGCTTATCCTTGGCCCCTGATGCCGACCAAAAATCAATAGAGCATCATGCCGGCCTCTCCGTGGTGAATGTCTACCAATATTGTAAATGACACGTGATTGAGACCCATGAGGGGCTCACCAGGGGCCTGAGCTACTCCGCTCACTGCGTCCCCTTAACTCCACCAATCATCTCCAGTCGCAGCGCGGCCATATTTTGCAAGTCTCCACCAGCACCGAAGCCTTTTTCCGAGCTCATTCCGCGAAGTAATTGTGACAGCTGCGAAAGGAAATACTTTTCAACGTTGAGTCTTTCTTTCATTCGCATCCTGGATATTTTCGTAGTTTATGTTTATATTATAGTCGGGAATCTTTTGTAGTATGTAGAGGCGTAGGAAATAGTTGCTTTTCTATGTGGTTCAAAGGCTTAGCTTGGGGAAATGCATATACCTTTATATCAACATCCAAGGTACCTCGCCGTATTACCCATATTGTCATATCCTGGCACTTGAAGGATGTTATAGTTTGAACACATGTATTTTTCACAGTTTATTGTCTTATGACTTTTAGTTTTGCCCAGTTATTTGTTTCGACAAGAATGGCAGACTTTCTTTCAGAGTCTACCATAATAGCTTGACTGAACAGTTTTTCTCGCTTCTAATCCGATCAGAGATGAAAATCAACAGACGCAACTGATCCAATTGATAAAAGGGTAGAATTGTTCCAAACTATTTTGAATTACTGAAGTGGTTAGATATAGATTGAGTACTGTGTGACGTTGGACCATAGCAAAACCTATATTAATATATATATATATATATATATATATATATATATATATATATATATATATATATATATATATATATATATATATATAATCTGTGACCAGGTGAGGGAAAAGACCCCTCCAGGGGGGAAAATAGTAATCAAAATTGGTGTCATAACTTTTTAAATGAGATATCGTGAGCTAAAAATATCCTAGTAGTTTTATGGGAATTGCTTTTCAAACATTAGTACCTATCACCAATTGAAAATGGTAAATAAGCTCTAATTGCATGATATCCCATAGTAAATGATGATAATTATGAAAAATCGGTTTTATCTAAAAAATAACCAAATAAAGTTGGATTCATAAGTCTAAATTTGGTTCTAGAAAGAATTTCTGCATTCTGTTTTCAGTTTTGGGTAACTGATGGGATTTTTAAAGAAATCCGGATTATTACCTCCAATTTAGGCTTTTGGGATGGTTTCCATGGCAACCAGAAACTATCATATGTGCTAATTCTTCACAAAAACGTTATTTTTGCATTCCAAATATAGAATGTTTGCATCAAAGATGGAATTATTTCATGAAGATCATTGCATTCTACATAAAAAATGGTTTTAGAACTTTTTTCATGTATTTAACACTCTTTTGCATCTATGGTGCCTCCTGGTGGCCCAAACCAAAGCTAAAAATCCCGCCTGAAGGGGTCTTTTCCCTAGATGGGTCATAATTATATATATATATTATATGCCATGGAGATGGCATATGATGAGAGACCTTATCCGCCGAGAAGATCATAATACACTGTAGGCAAAAGGTGAATGCTCGACATTTGGGCCTCATAGTATCATATGTGCAATGTGTTCTCATCTCTGCATCAGATCGAAGCACATATATGTGCAGTCCCGGCTCAGATGCACAGTCCCACCATAGATAATCAGTGGTGTAAAGCAACATAGTACATTTCTTATCTTCAGATATAATACGAATGCGCAGCTATGGTCTTTCTGATTAGTCACCATAATAACAGACTGGGAAAGGGGATCTTAGTGTACCATGTAGTGTCCCTTTCTTTAGATCAGGTCAATGTACAGTCTGATTCCATTAAGGATTAATCATAACATTTTTCATTTGCTGGATTTCATTCCCCCCTGGGTTTGCCCAACATCTATGCAGATACATACACAGATAAACAGCAATACATATTTATATTAAAAGCACAGCCGTGGGTAAACATCAACGAGAAACATGATATTTCTCCTTAGGATGTGTATATCAACAGACTTTATCTATTTTCTCAAATGCTGATAATATGCAATGTAGCTCTTGTTATTATGATTTGCCTTTTACCTAGTGTCCTAGAAGATGAAAAGAAATTCCTGTTAATTGTAGAATTGGATTTATTATGAAAACCTGGAAGGCATGTAACATGTTGCTGCACGGGAATGTTCGTATTTGCCGGCCATGTCCTGAAGCCGAATATTTGATATTCAAGTGTCTGTTTCTTGGAACTGCAAACGCAGGGTTTACTACTGAGAAAATAGCCTTATAGAATGTTTGAACTATAAATGTCTTATTTTGCAAAACATGGCCTAGATATGTTGATTCAGTTTTGAATAACACCAATATTCTAGGCCATTTTTGTGTCAGTTTGGCATCGATTCGATGGTCCATTAACGAGTCGACACAGGGGTCCGCGAGTCAAAAAGCAATTCAAACGATGTAAACTGAAACACACTTTTCCCGTACGACGAGCACATAATGCATCATTACTAAAACCAAAATTAACTCCCATATTTGTTACGATCGCCCACACCATCATATTCTGTAAGATATACATTGTTTGGAAATAATATTAACGTTGGACCAGTGAGGAAATCATGCACTTGTATCCGTTTCTATATTTAATTTCTCATCTACCTGCTTGGTGAGAATCATGTAGCTCGAGTTACATCCCAACCTTAGCAAATATCCCAAGTCATTGAGAATGATGGAGGGGAGGAGGGTGGGGGGCTATTCAAAAGCATTCAACAGAAGGTCTTGCAGAGTGCCAGCACAGTGTAATGTAAATCTGCAGACAGGTAATGGAAGGCACCTTGACAGGTGAAATCGGCATAGTGTTAATTTCAATAGGGCACTTCTTATAAATACGCAAACTCTTCCAATGAGGGATCGGCTATTATTACCTCTGCTCGGTTTTAAACCTGTCCCCCAGAATGAATTAACCGCAGCCGACCTGGTAGATGAGCATTATGACAATAGTGTAACCCAATACCCGTGCTGGTGGTGGCAGTGACGTGTCCGTGCGGCAGACAATAAGGGAGCTACACCACCCCATGAGCAGCTCACCACTCTGAGCTGCTCAGATCTGCTCAGCACGCCCCGGGCTCTGCACAGCACCCTCTCTGTAATCACGTACACCAGGTACCTACAGCAGTAGCTGTACCAGCTTGAGTGAGTTACTCTCAATCGTACACTGTTTGAAAATATCTCCAGTCTCTCAAAACTTAATTTGTTTTTGTGGATACCCTTTACAGTGTAAAACCATGGAATTACACAAGTATATTGCACAGATCCATAGTAAAACCCACTCCAGAGTCTGTTGTGCATGTTTCCAATGGAAATGCATTCCATGGTATGCTCTGTATATATATACATGTATTTGCCATTGTATCTTATATCATAAGCCTGCTAATCCTTACATGACCAAACTTATAATGTCTTTGAACATTCACCAATGTCGTTACAGATACTGAATAAATGTATAAACACGAGATTCGACAGCAAATGTATAATCAATGTCAACAATCTTCGGAATCTAGACAACCTTAAAGCACTATACGTTAAAAGCGATTGTTTTCTACTCTTTTTCATCGTAATGATATTGTTCAGATCTTTATGGCTAATTAAATCCAGAAAATTGGTCTGTAGAATGCACTAACTGCAGGGCAGGGTGTATGGCGGCTGATTAGACAGCCCCCGTGTCAAACAGCAGCCTCGTTGTTACCAATTAGCTGCTGCAGCTGGCATGTGGGGTCGGGGCCTGACAGCGACGGGCCATGGTGGCAACGCACCTGCATTCCTATATGTAGCCACTTTGGAAGTAATATGCCATTCAGGGCTTGTACTTTGGATCACCGGCAACATGTTTTGAAACATGTCTGTTTGTCGGTATAAAAGGTCCGTAAGACGTTGCAAGCAGAATAAATTACTATCGAAACATGTACCTCTATCACCTTTAACATTTGACAGTCATTAAATATTCATCATACTCATTATGATATCACAGTAAGACATGATATAACTGCCTGTGACAGGCAGTTGGTATTAGGCATACAGGAACACAGCTGCAAACAGTGATAACTGTCTCCAGGGCCCCGGAGAGTTGAATAACGTTGATTGTACCCGCGAAAACAAACAGATGTGTTAAACGTGACTTTTCTCGTCTGAGCACATGCGAGTTGCTCCTGCCTTGTATAAGCCGACCTGTGCTGGGGAGGGCTGTCTGAGCTAACCCGGGATTGATGGTCAGCCACACGTCCACCAGCAGCACTGTCCTATGCAGCAGAGCAGCTCCCCCATACCTCCCCCCACCAAGCAGTCAGGGGGAGCAGCTCTTTCCTGCTCGCCGCGTGCAACAGTCCTACAGCCATCCTAGTCCCTATAACTACTTACTGCGCCATCCCATCCACCCATTCCCCTGCTCTATACTATATAGACCTCAGAGGTACGAGCAGCAATAGCCGCCGAGTGCAAGCACCTCAAGGCTAAGGTGTCACTGACAGAGCAGCTTGAGAAGCTCACGAGTAGGTCCAAATGCTCCCCGAGGGCAAGGGATGGCCATTTCTAGGACCTCTCAGAGTCGCAGATGCACCAACGAGCAAATAGTATCTATAATGAAGCCTGCAGTGTGGGGTGTGTGCACAACGCCCCAATGGAGGGTCTGGGTGAAGACGGACCGGTGGGTATTAGGTTCTAGAAGCAGCCACAGGTACCCCATGCCCCGTATCTGCCTTATCTAGAGCAGCTCAATGAACCCCCTCCCCACCTTAGCAACAGCGCCTCTCCTACACACCTGATGATCCGCGCCCCATGTCTCAGTGGGAGGAGCTGCTCTCAGTTCTCGCTGACAGCGCCATCCGCGCCAAGATCTGACATCATTCAGATTAGGATCGACTCGACTAGTGCTCACTACTGCCACAACACCTCTGCTTGTGCAGTCCCTTCCACTAGCCCCCACAGGAGCAGCCTGATACTGATTGTTGACTGAGCTGCTCATTATAGAGGTAAGGGAATAGGTAGCAGTCCTTATAATATAGCAGTGAGAGCACCTCTCAGGCAGAGACCCACCTACACTGTGTATATGCAAGGGTATAGGAAGAAAGGGACGAGTGGGTGGGGGTGCTCTGGAGAAGTAGTGGGGTGGAAAATGATGAAAACCAGTCGACACACAAAGAAAACACACTACTCGTCCACATCTGTCGCTGGGGGTGAGTTGCTCCCGTTTAGCAGACCTGCCCTGGAGGAGGCCCAGTGCATTAACAACATGAGGGGGCACTCCCATGGATTATGGCCCCGACCCTGAGACGCCTCCGGAGCAAGGGCCCTGGAGAAGGAACACAGGAGAAGGAGGAGCAGTCTGAAGAGGAGAACTCCAGGGCTGCTGAAACGGCGGCAGTGCTTTCAACAAGTAATATGACATATTGAAGCACATGCTGGTCCGAGGACAACCGGCTAAAGGTCGTGTCACCTGACCCAATTATGATATACACTGAGGGCGTAGACGAGCACAAAGCCGGATAGTCGTACGTTAGTGCTGTGTGCCTTTGTAATCAATGGTACCAATCTATGTGTATACTCAGTGGACTTTGAGTAACTAACATGAGTAACTAACCAAGTGTCCAGTCAAAGGATACTAGACAGCTCATGTCCCAACCTGTCGGATTACCAATACCTCATTACTACTAACCTTGACTACAGCAGCGTTAAATCTAATTGATGTGTCTTAGTTGTATCACACATCACACTCTGCCTCCTACCCAAGGACAGAATGTAGGTCGGGCCTACGTTTATAGTGCAGTAGGTCAACTGTCAACACACTTCCAAACTTGCTGACCACCGCTATGTGAGGGCAACCCTATTTCAAATCTATGCAACATTTTGCAGGCACTCAATGGAGCAGCAGAGCGGAGCATACATAAAGGAAACTTCAGACACTCAGACTGCATGTTGCCTCAACTTCTAACAAGCTGCTATCCCACACAATCAGCGATGTCCCTACATCCTATAGCCAAAACAGTAACCACCCAACCGCACCATCCCATAGCCTGCACTACTAAACTACCCGTCCCACTTTCCCTATACTGCTAGCTACAGCACCCCGCCAGGGAGAGGCAGCAGCGGAGAGCACCAGTACAGGAGCTGCTGAAACGGCGGCAGTGCTTTCAACAAGTAATATGACATATTGAAGCACATGCTGGTCCGAGGACAACCGGCTAAAGGTCGTGTCACCTGACCCAATTATGATATACACTGAGGGCGTAGACGAGCACAAAGCCGGATAGTCGTACGTTAGTGCTGTGTGCCTTTGTAATCAATGGTACCAATCTATGTGTATACTCAGTGGACTTTGAGTAACTAACATGAGTAACTAACCAAGTGTCCAGTCAAAGGATACTAGACAGCTCATGTCCCAACCTGTCGGATTACCAATACCTCATTACTACTAACCTTGACTACAGCAGCGTTAAATCTAATTGATGTGTCTTAGTTGTATCACACATCACACTCTGCCTCCTACCCAAGGACAGAATGTAGGTCGGGCCTACGTTTATAGTGCAGTAGGTCAACTGTCAACACACTTCCAAACTTGCTGACCACCGCTATGTGAGGGCAACCCTATTTCAAATCTATGCAACATTTTGCAGGCACTCAATGGAGCAGCAGAGCGGAGCATACATAAAGGAAACTTCAGACACTCAGACTGCATGTTGCCTCAACTTCTAACAAGCTGCTATCCCACACAATCAGCGATGTCCCTACATCCTATAGCCAAAACAGTAACCACCCAACCGCACCATCCCATAGCCTGCACTACTAAACTACCCGTCCCACTTTCCCTATACTGCTAGCTACAGCACCCCGCCAGGGAGAGGCAGCAGCGGAGAGCACCAGTACAGGAGCCCGGGAGAGGTGGCGCCAAGCGCCGGCCGGTGCATTGATTGTGACGCGGAACGAGGTCCGGGGTTGGTCGGCGTGCTGCGGCGTCTTCCGGCGGTGTGCATGTGTAGGTGATGAGGGAGTATTCCTACGCAGCAGCCTGCGAGGAGGAAGTGCAGGAGGAGTAGAAGGGCAAGCAGGCGGAGCGGCGTTGAAGGGGCGCCGGGAGGAGGGCGCCTGGTAACCGTGGAGGGATCTGTTGGGGCTCTGATACGGACAGTAGACCCACTGGAGGAGGAGCAGCAGCAGGGAGGAGGTGGAAGCGGTGGTGGTAGAGGTGGAGGTGGTGCAGGCAGGTGGCTGAGGATTCACAAGAGTAGCTACATATGCAGCCATTGCCGAGCGCCCCCTGGCCCTACTGTCTGCAGTGTATATCGCCCGTATGGGCCACCACAGTGGGCCCCGTGGATCATCGGGTGGCCGTGCCCAGGAGTGTAACGATCGGCGGGCGTGCCACTGCCAGCCCGCATCGGCAACCCCAGACAGGCCAGTGCTGACTAGTTGAGCCTTAGGGGTTGAAGCTATAGGCTGTAGGTTACACACAGAAGGTGTGGCACTGTACAGGACTGTAAGCCTATAAACAAGACCCATCTCAATCTCTCCACCCTGCCCTGCCACGCCAATAAAGACCACGAGGTATACAGCGCCTATATGTTGTCGAGGAGGGCACCTGTATTGACCACAGAGCCTGGCTGAACATGGGAGCTGGAGGGACGGTTATATAACAGAAATAGACAAACAGACACACAGGCGACAGCATAATCCCACACCCATCACTGGCCCATTTACCTCAATGCCACCCCTCCCTGTAAATTAAGCAAAACATCGCATCAACAGGCCCACCCAGACCGTGGGTGGTCATCACTCCCCGGCCCCTTCTCCTCCATATACTGTGTCAGCCAGAGGACTGTCCTGCTACAGTGCTACACACTGACAAACAACTGCAGCAACTCCTCAAAAGGTAAGTAGATTCGCCGTCTTACTTCAGCGAGCAGGTCGACTGGGGCCGCGAGCTGCTCGACAAACTGCTCAATGGCGGTAATTGCGACTAGCAAGACGCCGCACCCCGGGCGGGCGAGGGGGAGGGGGTGCGGGTTATGATTTGTAATCCCTGGGTTATTTCTGCGCCGCTGGCAACCGCTCTGTATCGATCTGGCTGGCGACGGAAGGGTGTGGGTGTGTTGGGGTTGGGTGGATGTGTGGGTGGAAGAAGGGAGACGCAGGCTTTGTCCGGTGCTGGCGGGTTAGTGTAGCCGCTGAGGGTCCCTCCTCACCAAGAGCAACTCGAGTGGGCCATGTACATGCAGAGTTACTGCTCTCTGAGTCGGTGTGAGTATATCGACGCCCTCCCCCTGCTATCCCATACCCCGGCCCCCTGGTGCATCATCTTTCTCATAGACCTGCCATCCCAGTATATACAGGCATGTACAATGTATGAGTATGAGGCTACAGGAGCCGCCCCTACACTAGAGCAGCTCATATACAGCAGCAGCGTCTGTGACTGAGCAGTAAGAAGTATAGCCCCCCTACACTCACACCCACCTACCCACACCCAGCCAGCAGCATCCTCCCCAGGCCCCAGGCCAAGGTGGCGCAAGGAGGAACCCGAACCAGCCACTATGATATTACAAATAATCCATATTCATAGGGACCAGTCACCCCGAGAAATGCAGACCCCAGATTCGATTACCCAGCGTCTCCACAATACCACAGGTCCTGCAGTATGGCCGGCAGCTGACCACTCCAACTCCAGTACCTGCCCATAGGAGGCTACCCCTCAGCTCTGCTCCGGCCGCTCCAGGGTATATTTCATTAAGAGAAGCGCGCGCTGATGGATGGGTATCTCTCCCTATTATCGCCCGCACTCCTTCCCTAATCCCCCCTCCTCATCCCGCCGCCCCCGGCACATTGTTCCCATGAGAAGTCCCGCAGCCAACACTTCCGGAGAAGTCATCCAATCAGCATCGAGCGTAATCCGGATATGACGATTTGCAGCGCTGAAGCGAGGCTTCCCTCTGGTCAGAGCTTGCTTTGTCATCTGAGAGACATTGTACCTTACCCCCTCACTGCTCCTCTCCACGTCGCGACTTCCTCCCTTTAATAGTAACCCACTATTTATTAACACGCTCATGGGGATCCCCTCTCTTTGAGTGATTCAGATATTCAGACCTCACAATTATCACATTTACTTGCTTGCAGCGATATGTTTATACTTTGCACCAACATTATTCAGCCCCTTCTATGATGTAAATAACATTACATTTTGCTCAATTCTTTTGTGAAATGAAAAGGTGAATCTCAACATGGACGTCATGTTCATCGATTTGATTTTGAACTTTTGAACGATTTTGGATGACTATATAGAAGAAACTAATCCACGATCTCCCAAAAGAATGACTCATTGGTGTCTGGCCGTTACATATAATTATAGACCGTAACTAAAACAGTGCCAATATATTATTTTCGGTTCATTGGCAACCACAATGATTGTATACTAATTATTGTAGGTAAGACACTGCTCGTTTTCCTGACAAGGATTGAGAGCCTGGTGCTCTGATATCCATGGGTTCATATTTTCTTGTCTGCCAGGTTTCTCACCCTCGGAAATCCATTACAATGACCCTATGTTTGACTATGTAAAAGAGGGAAACAAACGGAGCCCATCACATAAATTTACCTGATGAGCACTCCCTGGTTGGCAATGTTCCACCTCCACCCATCCCGAGCTCCATAAAGGTCATTATGGGACTTTTGACTTTGCTTTAAAGTACAGTTTGGAGCACCTCCCTCCCATTAGACCGAGCGGCACCTCTCTGATGCCATTGGAGGTCTCGTGCACGTACTAGCAGCTCTCTAATGGAGAACACCCTGAGGCATTATGCCCTTCAAGTTCAAAAGGGAGAGACAGGTCGTTAAAATACTAACCTGACTCTGCCACTTCCCACTGTCTACCTCTGTGTATACTAACTTGCAGACTTTGTATTCTAAAAGCTGCAATAATGCCCAGTGTTTAATATAAATGTGGCAAGGTGAAAAGGGACTACAGTGCAGGGTGCACTAAGCTCCCTTTTCCCATGTCATGTCACACAGTATTAGAGGCTACGCCCAGGTTCAAGTGAATGTATTCAAATGTAGTAACCTAATATGTTGAGTCTATCTAGTGAGTAGTCTAGCTTTTTAAACACTGCTAAAGGCAAATCAGACAAAGGTAATGCCATTAAAGGTGGCGCGTGTGTGACTGCTCCCCTGGTAAAAGGGTCAGCTGTTGGCAAAGTGGCGTTACCTTTATAAAGGCTTCAACTATTGTAGAAGCATCGATATGTTATATCTCAACGCCAACGCTACCACTGAAATGTGCAGCTGTCTCTGTTGGATTACATTATCTTTTATATGACCAGAACAACCCCCGTCTCGTAAAGCTGGCACTCTGTAGGGTGAATCGTAGGCCCATAGCATCATATATAATATAGGTGTGTAATGCCATGGTCTAGTCTATAGGCCATTACATGCCATATCATCATCACACACAAGCTGTTGGTATGAATTACAAATTACTACATTACTTATATCACCGTCACCGACTAAGGCCTGCTCGTTTCCATAAGCCTACTAGATATCTTCAGCCATAAACAAGGCCATATGTTGAATCCAGCACCCCAGCCTGCATACATATGGTCGGATATCCCTGAAGTTGACACTATACTGCGATGTATAGTGGCAAGCCATACATAGTCACCCCGACTAGGTCTAGTTATTATTTCATACGGTTTCTGTGGAATTAACAGTGGCAAGGCAGGTGCACGGCCATTGATTTCTGTCTCATTAGGCTTAAACATGGGAGGGTGCCGCTGTCAATACCCACCCACATGTTGGAGTGAGCTGCTCGGAGATGCTCTGGGCTGAGCATTCAGGCCACGTTCTGTGGGCGGGAGGAGCTACTAAAAACAACCGGTGTGGATGTCACTGCTTCCAACACCTAGACTGCCAATTTATTTGTTTGCACGAACCTAGGTGCGGGTGTGATATGTCATTACGCCTATTGTCTCCCCTTGCCTCCGCCGACGTAGTGGGTTAATCGATGTGGAAATTATCTGGTAGTCTCTAATCGATATGACCCTGGGGGCCTTTACAGGGTTTTCAGTATCTCACCTCTTCAGGAAGTCTGTGTGGATGCAATCTATACGGCATAAAAGTCCTTTTACAATATGTATTTAGTATCTAGACTAAGATGACAGCCTAATGCTCAGAATTAAACAGATTAGTTCCGACTCAGTCTCACACAACCTAATGTTTTAACTTATATAATTGTTTGACCTCTCATATACACTGCAAGCCTGTTTGACTTTATACGACGATATCTATGTGTTTTTGTGCTCCATGCCCAACTATTGTAAGGAAGCACTGAAGTATGGACATGTATATAATAAGTGTGTATGGACTTACCAATTTCTCTCTCTATATCTGTGTCTCCATAAAATGCACAGACATATAAGCTACCAAATGTCAACATGATTCAGATGCCCTATATATTCCACCTGGGGTCCAACAATAGCCACACATGGATATGATTGTCTCTTAGAGGTCTCAGCCATTGCAGTTGTCCCCATTTCCTATGTCAACCTGACGGAAACAGGCTTGAAATAAAAGAGTGAGAAGAATGAAATCGCTCCCGAAACGTGTCACGAATGTTAAAAGGGTCGGAACCGGCTGCGTTTCCGTGATCGATGGGCCGGGCGTATCTGGGATCTGATCTACATTGTCCTGAAGGGGACAAAACGTCGAAGTCGCTCCGAGCCGGGCCTTGAGACGCTCATAGTCGCAGTGAGTCGGTGGAGAGCAGCTCAGGGGGCGGTGGCCTAGCCAGGGGCTCAGTTTCAGCAGGGAATCAGAGGGGAAGGAGATCGTCCTCCCGCTTCTTGAACATGAAGCATCGGCGATGACGGAAGAGCGTTGACGCTGATCAGCCAAGCACGAGGGAGATAAGTTCACGATGGGAACTTACATCAAAAACTACTCTCCCACCTTCCCCTCCACCCCAAAGGTTCTTCACCACCCCTGGAGATCTCCCTGCCTCCTCTTTCCCTCTTCCACACTCCCTTTCTTCTCTTTACCACTCGTTTCGCTGACCTAGCTGGACTATTTTGCACGCTAGTACTCTCCACCACATACCATACTTATTTGTTACTGACAATGCTCCATGAGTCGGACATATACCTTGAGTCGGACCCTTGCATTTTATTAATTCAAGAATGCTATGGCTTCTATAATGTGAGCTCACGAGTACATGATAAGTGTGATCCTCAGCAAAAGAAGAACAATTATGGGACTTACTATGCACGTATGACATGTGTCCGACTCAATATACATACATGTGTGTCCGATCCGTGTTGAATCTACCCTAAAGCATACTCATACCTTGAGATGTTGGCGAATGCCACTAGGCCTATTTGTTCCAGTGTTTTAATGCATAGCCGAAAGACTCCCCAACCCCCCCCCCCCCCCCATATGGAGCTGGTGAGGTCATTTGTGACGTCCATTGTTTGAAACCCCTATTGTATATGACGGGAAGAGGGGTTCAGTTTACCATTTTGCTATTCTTATCCCTCTGCTGTCTTGGGTTTCGGATACGCCATCTCCCAGGGTCTAACGGGGGCGTGGTATACTGGTGCCGATAATAGATAACGTTTGTCTCAAGGAAATTGACTTGGTCAGATAGCACCAGTGACCAGAGCCACAACGATGTCCCCAATGGCCAGTAAGGAAATTTTAGGAGGTCGTGTAGAGGGTTTGATGCCCGCCTCTTCTCACTATACCCCATAGACCAGGGGGCCCCCCAGGCTCTGCCACTGTTGCTGATGCTACCCGATGTTAAGCAGCCCCACCCACACCGATGTAGCAATTTACTGCAAGTAGCCAGGGCTGGATGGAATCTGCACTCCTCTCCCCTAAAGAGTGAGCTACTATAATTATAATGTATCTTACCATGTAAATGTAAGGCTACAACTGAAGGTAATGTAATGATGGTGCAATTGCCTTCTAGAAACAGTACACTGATGACGATTTTGTCTCGCAACAGCTGAAGGCAAGCAAAGTATTTTCGAGGAAATCCAATAACAAAAGCAGTGTTTTATCATATTGCAATTTCTATTCTTGTCCCTGACGATTATGAGGATGGCACCAGGAGAGTAGTTGCTAAACACAGTGAGTGAGACGAAGCTCACAGCAGGAAATGACACATTTGCTACAAGCTAATTAATAGGGTTGAAAGAGACATCCTGGCATGTATGTGCCCAGCAAGATGATACCGTGATCTGTGAATGACGGCGCTCTATGATTATACCACATGTATACAACAGACACGTTTTGTATGAGTGATGCCTGTGGTGCTGCGGGGTCAGTATGATGATGGGGGTTATAGCCAAAAGGGGACAAGGCTTTCATACCATCCACTCCAGCACCCGCCATATGACAGAGGCACCGCCCCTATATGCTGTGTCCACGTCTAGACCAAACACACCGACTGCCTGCCATATGGGTTTTTTTTTTTACTTGGTCCATGCCACCGCTTATGTGTATTGGAATGCTGAGGCGAAATGCTGTCAGTGGCACTGTGAATATATGGAGAATTCCGCACGATTTCTATTGTGGGCTAGACGTTTGATTTGTCTAGTATAGTAGTCCTGCTGTCGATGTGCCATATCATTTATCTCGGAATTGATGGTCTGCTGTGCTCATCTATCAGCTGTCCATATCGCATGGACATTGTGATAGCAGCAGCTACATTTCCGATATTCTAATGGCTTTGGTGTTGGCTCATACACCTGTACACACATGAAAGTGCCTATGAACACCAAAGGGTTCATTCTACATTAGTTACTAGTTCTTGTGCCTGGTAACCTTTTTAACCAAGATGATTCCACTTCATTTCGACATTGCCTCTGCTACACGGTTAGGGTCAATATAGATTTAACTGTTCTCATTTTGGTTAACCCAAAATCAATGATTCAAATTGAAGCCTATATATGACCCGATTGCCTATGTGATGGTATCATAATGGGCTTGAGATGTCCCCTTGGTATCGTACCAACACTTTCGCACTCATCTGGGGAGGCTGGGGGATTTGCCCGACTTCACCAGATGTCATCCGATAAAGGGCAAAAGAGGTGACTCTTATTATATAGGCACACCATAGTTGTAAAGCTGTTTCAAAATTAAAACACGATGATGCGTGAATGTAGCGAAAATGCCCAAGAAATATATACCTACTGGCTTCACTCGGGAAAAGAACGGTAAACTGTAAAGAGACGGAGACAACAATGCAAAGCCTAGAACCGCGTTGATAGATGGGTGAAATTCAATAGTATAGACAAAATGTAATACTAGTAGACATTGCTGATAGAATCCTAGGCCTTAAATGTGACTGAAAATGTCCTTTGCCTTTTAATGTCCCAGAGTGAATAATAGGTGATGCATTTAACTATTCAAATTAGAACTTATATTGTCAACATCACAAAAATGGAAACAGTTCCAATCTATAAAGGCATTCAACAGTTGAGCCATTGAAGCCGACCGTTCGCCAGCCTCTACCTTACAATTAGAATATCTAAAATACCAAGACTATAAAAGCAGGGAACCAGGACCGAGTAACGAGGTATAAAAACGTTCAGAGCATGCTAAGAAAACGAGCGAGAAAGAACAGACGCCCACAAAAACCCTTCACCAGCATGTCAGACGCTTATGATAAATCAGATAAAAAGTCGTCAAATCAACGCATGCATCATCATCGGTCAAAAGGGCGCCGGGTTGGCTGTCGTTATAGGCGCCGCATTTGTATGTAGGAGCAGCTCGCTGTATATGTGAGTCGCTCTTATCTGGGCCTGCCCTTATAGGTCCTGCGGCTCGCCGGTACAGTTGGCTGAAGCTGCGCTGCTCGGCTCAGACTAGAAGGATCCACCATGGTTCTGGCCTGGGCGCGATGGTGACCGCCTTGTGCTCAGACAGCTGGTGGGGGTGGGGTGTATCGTTGTGCACCTTTAAAGTGAGATGTATAGTGTATAGGTGCTGAAAAGGCTACACATACAGGATAACTATGCCTCGTCATATACCCAGTTTATCTCTGCACATTTTATCAGTGTCTTCACCTGAAAGCAACCGAAATTATCTGCCCACCTAATATGAAGATGATACCTGTCAATAAGCAGCGGTGTTGGGAGTACATTGGCAGTAGTGGCGCTGGATGCATATAGACATAATAGACGAGACAGTCAGTAGCCAGTTACCCTGGTGGATATCAATTGCACGCAACATTATGACTGGCAGTGTCTAACTTCTGCTCACATAAGTCTTTCTATCGAATCTCGACTATCTTCGTATGATCTCCCTTACTGTAGCACACGTGCTCATGTCTCACGCCCCCAGGCTACCAACACAGGTCTGGCTCCAATGTCCTCATATTAGGCATGGCAGCAGGTACATATGGGCAAAGGGTTGGGGGAGGGAGAAAGAGCCGAGCCGCCGTATGAATCAATTCATAGAGGGACCTTGACGTATATTGATGGACACTGACAAGGCGTGAAACAAGCGTGCACACCTGGGTATTGGTGTCAAGAACCCTCTCCACCCCCTCCAGCACCACTGTTATATGCAATACCTTCTGCTTGTAGTCCTTTACTATGCAGCACCTACAACACTCATTCTAGTAGCATTAGCATATACCACAATCAATTCTTCAAACAGCTGTTGTTAAATTGAAACAATACCAAAAGAATAGCAGCTTATGATTGATGATAATTATAGAAAACATTTATCATGCTGATATTATAGACATGGGATGTACAATAGTCAATATTATATATTATTATAACCTAATAGTTTAGTGGGAAATTACCATGCAATTATATGCGAGACCTTATTTCACTTGATAAAAATGAACGAAAATGTCTTATTTACTAAGCCTTCTATCCGAGTTGTAGTTGTGTATTCAACACAGGTGGCCGGCCTTGTGTTATTTCCCATTATATATCTTTTTTCACAATGTCAATATTGATTGGCGAAAAGCAGAGATGGAAGTAGACTATATACGACTGCCACCACAGAAAGAGGGGAACCAGGATGAGGCCATCCTTGGGACGTAAATAACGTCGCAGGGGTGTAGCGGAGATTGAGGACTAAGGCAGGAGCAATTCTCGCCACAGAATAGGAGTGGTTTCTAGATATATATCACCAAAGACCAATGTTCGCCATAGTCCTATAGTCCACATTCCCTGGAATGACTGTGTTTTGTCCGCTGGCAATTCTCACAGGGTATAGTGTAAGTGGGTTAGTGTATTTTTTCCTTGGAACATCGCCCCGGGGCCCAGTCTCTCATACCAGGCCTTTTTATAGACGCCCCGTATAGGGAATCGATGCTTATAAATAATGGTGCAATTTCTGTAGGACCCTCTACTTATATATCATCCCTGCAACAACCACAATCTCACTTTCAACTAAGTTAGACCCTCTTCCAATCTACAAATGACTTACCCTTGCATAAACCAATAATGTATCAACTGTGCATAACTGTTGTCCAGACAGCGCAGAGAACACTGTACGGTAACTTTTATGATACAGAGATACATTTTAACATATAATAATTAATGTGTTGATACTGAAAAGGAAGAGACCGAATGTTTATAGTACAGCAGTACAGCAGTACACTTTAATGTAACAGTATATGGCGGGGGAATGGTAGCTAGATATGTTGGTATGTCACCTGTTGTCAGTAGATGTAATACAAAACAAGATTACACCATTACCCCGCCCCGGAGGATGGGTTGGCAGGGACGTTCATACATGCAACTGAGAGGATATGGATACCCCCTGGGATAGGTAACGATTAGATCTGTGCTTCGGTAATAGATGTCCTTCTGAAGTATTTATAACAGCTTATCTCCTATTTGTGTATTATTCAGATTACTGTCATCCACAGTTATACACGCACTAAATATGACTATGTACATCGATCGTATATGTATGGTATTGGAAAGTGCTATTCCTAAAGTGTTTCACATAAAAAGGAAATTATTATGGTAACACCTGATTGCTTAAGGGTTGGCATTTGAAATATATTAAGTATAGCTCGGAGCTATAAATAAACAACATGATGTGCTGCATCCAATTTCTAAAGCTGTCACATATAATCTGGTCATACCCTGTACATGGACGAGTGAAATGATATGCCATGTATTTCTAAACCCATTAGGGGATTAATCTCATACTCTTCTAGAAAGGGATCTCGGGGGGGGGGCACTGCAGTTGTGCGAAGCGACACTTACACTAATTTGTGTTTCGACATGATAATCACTTGTCATGTTCTACATAAGGTCGTCTTACTACCACCTAATGGAGGGTATACCCAGTAATTATAATAAGTGTAGATAGTAATTCATAATTCTAAGTGGTAAAGTTAAGTATCTTGACTGGTCTTTATTATCATTATTATCTCATTATCACTAGGATTAATTTCTGATACGATGCTTTAAATCGGTAAGACACGATCTGAATTATGCATATTCTTTCTCAATCCCTCATTTGCTTTGGACACTCAATTCATAGGAGACTCTTAGGGTGGTAATAAAATATAAACCCATGCACTGTATAATTCATGAAACAGTAATATCACATCTTTATCACTCCCATAGAGAAGTTGTACACATAATATCATTAGAGTTAGAAAGAAATGTGATATTGCAAATAGCCATGATACATTAGATTAATGCCCTTAGTAATTCTTGCTGCATTTGCGTCATTCTAAAGTGATTAGACATCATTCTTATGGCTCTTCATGTGTCACATACTTATGACTAATAACACTGGCAGCTGATAAAAATAAAGTCCTCCTTACGATCAAGCTGTGCCAGTCAAGGGCCGGTTCTGACAGTGCTTATATTAGACGATCTGATTTATTTTCATATACATGTTCTGAGGCTGTGCTGTTCCTGTAATATTGATTCCCACAACTATGTTTAATTGAGTTTATTGTGACCAGTTAGTCACAAGAAAACACACAGGTTTATAATTTGATTTTTCACAAACCTGTTATGATGATTATATGCTTTGAGTTTTTGGGAGTATGCCTCTCACTGTGGCGCTCTTTAAATTCCCGGGATAACCATGGCAATAACCGTTCAATTGTAGAAATAAAAACCATTATGATCCAGCTCGTTAGAAAATCCAGGTAACACAAAGTGTTGACTGTAAGCCCTGTCTCACTAAGCCTATTGCAAATCAGTTACTTGGATCTAATTTCTCAGCCGGAGGAGACGAGCTATTCCATATTCAGAACTAGCTCTTTGGGAATCTCCGATTTCTCCCTATGTAGTGTCTCTTTCTCTTCCCCCTCTCTCCCCTTCTTGTGTGGAATCATCATGATGCCAAGCAAATGCAATTATGTCAACGACACTGGGCGAGCCTGGTGTGGGGAATTGACTACTGCGCCCCCTCTTGGTGGTTGATGTGGATATCTCCGCCTGAAAGGCACCCACTTGATCCACTCCTGGAGCTGTAATCAGAGTCGGGGGCAGATGACATCGCCATGCCGTGTTTTGTGGGACCTCGGTAAGGCGGTGCTGCTGTCAGGCATTAGGATGTATACGAGGGGAGATTCAGGGCTATGGTCTGACCGATGTCATTTGGAGGAGCTACTTTGTTGATGCGTGTGAGGAGGAAAGGCAGGTAGAATATTGCATCCTACATACAACCTATTTGGTCACTGGACTGCACGTACTACTCGATGGGTTAGTATGTAAATATTAGACAAGAAGTAGGGGATGAGATACATAGTGTTAACTGGTATGGTGAAGTAGGTGGCCTACTCTCAGGAGCCTCCTCCATCACCTGAGTGATGACACATCGCCAGCTGTTTGGTCCTTCTCATGTGTGTACAGAGACCTACGTGCATGCATACTCACACCCTGGAGGAACGTGCCTAGTAGGCCACAGGGACCATCTTCTTCTGCACTTAAGAGAAATTAATGCATGTGGAAGTGCAGAACAGAAATATGGTCGAGAAACACACCACGTGCTCAGGACAACTGCTTTAACCGTATGTCCCGATACCATCCTTTGCCTACCGCTGTGGACACTCTCCTTCCATAATGTCTACCTCTCACTCTGAGGGCACCTGAGGCTACTACTCCCCCCACACACAGCACCTCCTACTCCCCCACCTGCACGTTTCTTTCCTATCCCCATCTACTGTGGCCACCCCAAGGTCGTGATAACTCTACGGGTCCACCTTAATGGTAGGCACGAGCCGACGATTGCCTGGAGAGTAACCCGAGAGAGAAAATAACCCCTATCAGTGACCACTGCCCAGGCGATGAGGTCTACCCACACAATGTCTCACCAGCACCCAAGTCTCTGTCCTTCTTGCAAACCGACTCTCCCTACCTGCTCCCCTTAAAAGGTCTTCTCCTCGACACCGGAAGCTGGCGTTGGCCCTTCCCCGGCAGAGCTAATAGCGCAGCGGAAGTTCCGCCGGAAGTGAGCTGCCCGCTTCTTCCCAGCGGACCCAGCATTAGTGGGTCATCAGGGTACCTGGTGAGCTCACTGAGGTGCAGAGATTAAGGTGAGCAATACACATGCACGGCAACTAATCCCTCTATCCTCACTGACATTTTCAACGTGGCCCTTTCCAAGGCAGCAGAGTGACTGGTACTCCTTTGGCTGGCGTGATGCGTGGATGCAGTACTGAGTAGGAAGCAAAGCCGCAGTGTTCTGCCTCATGCCGATCCTACTGGCTTGAAAGGCTGCCATGATGCATCAATGCAGCACTGGTTAGTAACTCGCCGATAATGGGTTGGTGCGTTATGGACATCGATCCTTATTAACGGTTGCATATGAAGCATCTTGCTGTCCTTAAATGGCTAACACTACAATCCTCTAAGCCAGCAATCAGCTTTTGCCTTTTACCTAAAAGCTTTATGGCTAGTGGATCAATTAGCAAAGGGTAACAGCCAGATGGTGGTGGTGGGGTGGGGAGGTGGGGGGGGGGGGGGTCGTGTATACAAAGCGTCTGGATCATAACGGGATCGAACAGGCCTTGTTAGATCCGCCGCCTGTAGCATACCATGTCCACAGGACCAGGAGGAGATGCTGGAGGATCATCGGGGCAGACCCTACTCCTGGTAAGTGATGACGCAGGGGGTGGGTAGTGAGGTGGTGTATGCATGTGTGACAGGAAGAGCTGCGATAGAGAACTAGGATTACACTCCCTTGATAGCGATACCATCCCATGTTCCTGGGACGTGGAGTGTAGGTACAGACTCATCATACTGATACTGACTCATATGGAAAACAAGGCAGAACTACTTCCAAATAATACTTGTACCCCCTCTCCCCTCATATATAACGTCATGTTAACGTGCCAAGGAGTTGCTTTGTCCCATAACAAAAGTCTGCTGAATATGTTTGCATGCACAAAGTGGTGTCTGTTACACTGTGTGTTTACCGTATGAATAGAGTTACTCATGTGCGTGATCCTTTGTGTTTGAACAGGCATCACCTTTGGTTCTATTACAGCAAAAACCATAACACCATACAAGCCAATACCTAGCGTGATCCCTACGCTATAAAACAACATTATGGGGGCCCTTTAGAAAACATAGTCAAACGGACACCGATCAAATGTCAATGAAGTTTGTTGACTGGGGGGTCCATAAAACATTCAGGTGTCCCAGGCGCCTCCTGGGGTGCACTAGCTTTGCAACCCAATCTGTTAGCATGTCCTGTGGATGTGTCCCATCGATCAGTGTCATATGTTTAGTGTTAACATGTGGGTTCCAGCGCTGCTTAAACCACTCAATACACGCGTACGCCAGCGGATCAATTCCTAAGAGTTCACAGTCTGATGGGAGTAGTAGTGGAGCTGTTCATTGCCATCCCCATATAGTACCTAAGCTATTAAGCTGTGTTAAGGTCAAGCCCCGTCTGCCCATGATTATATATACTACTATGGTGGGAGGTAGCAGATGGGCACGATCTGTACAGTGCGCTTCATGTATGGGTGTGTGGTTAATCAATGTGCTGTTGGGATGGGTTAGGGAGGGAGTGGTGGATGTGGTGGTGGTGGTGGGTGATGATGAGGTGAAGTTATGGGCGTCATATATATAGCACATCCGTTCTTCTGATTCACTGTGCAAACGGGTCTGGGTGTTGATGTGTGGTGTGTGTGTGTGTGTGTTGGCTCGTCGGTCGGTGGTTGTATAGGGGGCAGGTGGGCAGAACAGCGTATAAATACCTGCCGCCGCCCTCCTGTATCAATCATGGTGATGCCTAACACCCCACACAACCTCTACCCCCTCTCCCTACCCCCATCACACCCAATACTACTCCACCGATCCCCCACCCAAAGCCCTCCTCCCCTACCTCCATCCCCCTCCCCCAATCCCCTACATCAACCCCCTACAGTCGACACCATGCACCAAGGCCCCCTACCACCAATTCGTCCACATCCATCAGTGCGCAGGCGTGGCCTAATATTTCCGGATCCGCTTCCCCTGTCGAACCCATAGCCTGTGCTGACGACCACCCCCCCCCCCCCCACCCCCGCTCGGTAGACTCCACACCCTTCATCCCACTTCCTACTACATACACCCCTTTTTTTATTGACAGAACCAAGTGATCAGTTTCAGTGAGCTTTATATCTATAGGATCGGCGTCTTTTTGACTGGCTGGTTGACTGAATGACTGCCTGACTGATCGTCTATTGGTTCCTTCATGTACCACCAAATCGCACATAGACCCCCAGGAGGCTTTGGATTTTCCTTTACGATCCACCTTTCCTGGATTCACACTCTAACCCCATCCCTGTTTCTGCCTCACCATTCAGACTTGCCGCCCTGCGGGTTTATTAAAGTCTCCCAATCCCGGAACCAGTAGTGCCGCCCACCATCGGATCAGATAGCCCCCTGGCGGGAACTCAGGCCACTATGTCCCCCCAGCGCCGCCACATGCCGTCGACGTCTACCTGCTTAGCGTCGATCACCGGAAGCTGACACACATATACCGGAAGTGATCGATGAGCGACGACTCCATCGAGGGCAGACGCGTAGATTACGTCCCGTCATATCTGATTAAGTTCACCAAGGTCGTTGCAGATCATGGAGAGGTCGGCAGGCGCCTCCCCTAACAAATATGTCCCTTCGTGTTTGCTCCCATGGCTGTTGCTATATATACATAGACCCGCCAATGAGGAAATATGTCTTCAGTGTCACAGACAGCACAATACTTATTTGAAGTCAATGTCTTGATAGACATTTACATATACCTATGTTCCTATATTCAACACTCTCTATACGTATCATCAAAGGGTATCGCCCAGACAACTTAAACGGTTGTCTCAAGTTACAACAATGAGCATGATGATGACAAAGACATTGAATCATATAAACAGAATAGCACTAGCAATGACAACAATGCAATCATCTTCTCCCATCCCCCACAAAGCCATGCAGCGCAAGCTGTGTTCAAAGGACAAATCTGCTTAAAAATACTGCCGCATTATCGTTAAAAAAACGCCTGAACAAACAGCATTCCCATTATTCCCTCTGCCTTGGTACACATGCCACTCCCAGACTGGCCTCTGAGGGCTTGAATGGAAACGTGTGGACGTTCAGCTACAGAGCCACAATTCACTCTGTAAACCAGACTATTTATCTGGTGGTATTCAACGCACTTCTTCACTTCCCAACTCAATTAATATTGTTCCGACGCCAATAGTAATTACTGTTCTCCGTTCGCTGCTTGGAAGACACTGAATATCTGCACGGGATCAGGTTAGTGTAGTTATGCAGAAGTGAATGGCTTCTGAGAGCGGGGCTTGTGATGGCAAGGCGAAATATAGAAGTGCAATTAGCAAGCATTTATTGCAATGGCAGTGCTTTCTCTGTGTGTGCCTCTGTCTCGGGCCTCTGTGTGTCTGCCTCTGATTCCCTTTCATTGTCTATTATAACATTACACTCTTCCCTTCTTTCCTCATCCTCACCCCTCCCGCTCAGTTTACTTTTTCATCTCCCCTGTACAGATCTCACGTCTCAGCCACTGTGTATACATGGTTGGGCCTCTCGCTGTCCGCACCAATGGCTGCGTCAGCGATATATCACCGGTGGCGGTATGGGCCATGGGTCTTAGGGGAGTGTACATTATCACTGATATCTCCATGAGACAATCGTCAGCTGATTAATGATTACAGTGCCTTACCCCTTGAGGACAGCCCTCCGAACGGTGTGAATTACAGGGCCCATTCAGGAGCCATGGTTGAAAAATGCTGTGCATGCAGAATTTCACCCAATTTCCCTACCCTTGAAAGGGTAAGGATATCGAGAAAGTGTCGGGTTATGGCAGATTATACGATGTGTATGAGACCTTTAGTTTGAATAAAGGTTGGTTGGTGAGTATGTAGAGAATTTCTGGGAGATTGCGTTTCGTGTAGGTGATGTTTATGAACGTTCAAGCACTCAGGGGCGATGAAGGACATACGCATCAGTGCAGGAACACCCCAGCAACGTAATATCAAGGCAATGTCAGCGACTATAGGAGCGTATCCTGGAATCTGAAGAGAGGATGTTCAGAGAAATACTCCCCTTCCCTGCCACAGGCTCTACCCTTCTCTGCCCCCTGGTGAATTTTGTTGGTTTTTCCTATTAGCATATAGAGTAGGACGGGTAGGAGGCGACGCAGAATTAGATGCCATCCACCAAAGGTCTCCCCTGACGATCGCCTGGCCAATCCCACTTGAAATGATTCGAGTATCAAATCTCAGCCTGTTTTTCTTAATCATACATGGCTGATGTGCCACTCCACCACTCCAAGCCCACGTTAACTTTCAATCCACGGCCCCCGTTGTTATTATACGCAGAAAAACACTGTGGATTTGATTACCAAAGCTACTGATTGAATCAGGACCGGCCATATTGATATATTCTTCTCCCCTCGTATTCTCCGTGAGATGCTTCGGCTGTCCAATAAATCTCATCAGTCACAAGGCCAAAGACAGCCAACAAATAGGATGATTCGTTCCTGGCATTTAACACGGCGAAAACCTGATTTATTTGTCGTGGCCTTGACCTCCCATTCGTCCCTGCGAACAGCTAGGGCGGTTTGATAGCCCTTACCCCATGACACCCCCACATAATAGCCTTTACCTTGGGGGCACATAGGGTCAGAC
Source organism: Harmothoe impar (assembly GCA_947462335.1). Lineage (NCBI taxonomy): Eukaryota > Metazoa > Annelida > Polychaeta > Phyllodocida > Polynoidae > Harmothoe > Harmothoe impar. The sequence goes on from OX381710.1 coordinate 27,555,196, forward strand.
GCTTAAGGAAGGGCAGTCCTGGGTGTGCCCGATACTTGCCTCTAATTGCCTAGCAAGCTGTATGGTATGAACAGATGGAAACAATGGTGAGCTGCCTTTGGGACACTGCTTAGATGTGGGGGATGGAGGAAGGTGAGGGCGAGAGGCTGGAAGGTGGGGTGTCTAACCCTAAGCTGTACAAGTGACCATCATGGCTGGTCAGTTGTGGCCGGTCAATCCCCAACTCTCATCAGCTGACCATTCAGCCTCAGCTCCCCAACCCCTTTGCAAGGCCGCCTTTTAAGGCCATGCCAATATCCCCTCCAAATACCCCTCTCTACCGCCATCACCCCTTCCTCATGCCCTCATGCCGAGCCTACCACCACGTGGCCTCTGCTGCCCGACCCAAATCATCGCTGTCATTATAAACAAAATGTGGCCCGGATCAATACCCCCTGTCCCTCCCTGGTCCACCCTGGAAGGGGCTGATAATCCCCCGGGCTCCAACAGATTTGGAAAGAAGCCAATTATTCGTTGGGGGCCAAGTCAGGCTGCTTGAGGGTTCGGCTGTAAGAGTGGCATCCCTCTGGGGTGCCCGCTGCCTTTGAAGCTGCTGCAGTGTAAATCCGGAGGTATCCTGGGGACTCAAAGACACCTGTCCACACTGGTGGGCAATAAATGCGCACATTCGCTATATTGCTGTTGGTGCCCCATAGGTTTCTACTTTAAGTTGTCCAACGCTAAGGTCTAAACTCCCTGGTGGACTGATGTTGACCAGGCAATTGCTCAGCCATTCTATATCTGACGCTTAGTGGATCCGATACTAGCTGCATGGTAGGGCGACAAAGCATTTCTAACCATTAGTGTGTTTGACCAATTTGCAAGGCCATGGTAATCCTGCTGGCATTGTGTCATCGTCATAGGAGGCCACTGCATTACAATTGTGGTTAATTGAGTCACCAGAGGGTGAAAATCATATTGATAGAGTGTAAATTCATAGATGGCAGTGATACAAGAGGACGCTGCTATGGCTCACACATTGGGATGCCTCCTTAATGAGAGCGCCATGGAGGTAGCCATGTACCAGGAGGTCGCAGTTGCCGGGACCTGATAAAGGGTGATTAGATTATCTAAAATGTAATTGATACTATCAATGTGGTTCATAATGACCACACAGTCAGTGACTCGATGATAAGGGCGAATAACTACAAAAAGAATACTTATTTGGGGGTTTAACAGCCAGTTGGACTGTCCGAGCCATTGTTTAATATGGAGTTGTCGCCATTGTTTGAAATTTCTTCCTGACCATGTAAGCTAAAACACATACTTTAAAAATTAAATGAAACTATTAAACAGTCACCAAGCAGTTTATTTCTAATTGCAATGCCCAAGTAGCCTGTTGTTAGTTTCACCTTGTTCGACTAATTAGTGCAACATGTAGATGTAGTTTAACATCATGTGTGCTTCACAGAAATGTACACATTTAGCTTATTTCCTGAGTTTATTAAGTCTGTTTAATGTACTACATGTATAGTCCTTATAAGAGTTCAGGTAATAATCATACATCTCCTTCGCTGTTGCCGTATTAAAATGGCTTGTACCTGCTGCATTGATATACAGGCAATTTACTGACCCTATTCTCCATATTTATCAGTTTCGCTTTGCCCTCTCTGAAATGAGGTCCTGGTGTATCGGAGGCGGGTGTTTCGTCTTTATAGAGGCTCTGGGTAGAGAAATTGAAATGAAAAGAGATAAATCACCTGCACAGAGATTGGTTGGATGCATTAAAATGCAGAAGTCTCCGCCCACAGAAGTAGCAGATATGATACTACCCTCAGAAAGAGAGATTAAAGGATATAGGGAGAGCACATATTCCACTGCCCAGACATAGGCTACACTCTGATCTACTCACCCCTCTCTTTGTCCCATGATTATGTATTTCAGTTCCATGTAGGAAGAACTGCACTATGCTATGACTGATCGACAGTTCCAGGGCACTTAATTCTGTCCTGTCATGAATCATCGATTAATCATACTTAAATCATATTTTATTAACGAACTTTCCCTCATTGACCTAATCGTAAAATCAGAGTGGAACACGCCTTAACCACAACACTTTAGGGGCGATTTAACACAAGTCGTTCCTCATGTTCATAAAACGGGTAATGACTAACGGGACCGCCTGCTGACAGAACAAGTGGGTCAGGGTATAGGTTGATAGCAATCGACTCATAGGTGCTGAGCGAAACAACCAACTGTTTAGCCATAGGCTCATTCATGCTCAGCTGGAGGGAGTATAGGCTTGGAGCAGCTCAAGTTGTATGAGGGTAAACTCCGGCTCAGCAGGGGGGAATCTGACAAGGATGAGCTCACATTGGATAGAACAAACTCCTGCTTAGCTGGACTACGGTGGGTGTGGATGGGCTCAGATTGAGTTAGAACAAGCTCCTGCTCAGTTGGACTAAGATGGGGATGGATGAGCTCAGATTAGGACAAACTCCTGCTCAGCTGGACTGAGGTTGGGGTGGATGAGCTCAGATTGTGTTGGAACAAACTCCTGCTCAGCTAAACTGAGCTGGGAATGGATGAGCTCAGATTGGGTTAGGACAAACTCCTGCTCAGCTGTGGGGAATCTGGGCATGGGTGAGCTTATTAGATTGATTTAGGACAAACTCCTGCTCAGCATGATTGAAGTTGACACGGAGCAGCACAGATATGAAGGACAAACTACTGCTCAACGGCGGGGACCTTGGATATGGATGAGGTCAGATTGTATGAGAACAAACTCCTGCTCATCTGGAGTAAGGGGCTGGGGGTGGCTAAAATCAGATCCTGCTCATCTGGCAGGAATTTGTGTGTGGCTGAGCTCAGATTGGGGGAAAGGTGGGCGTGGAGCGGCTTAGATTGGGTTCGGACAGGATATAAGGGTTGAGCTTGGGTGTAGACTGTAGAAAAGTGAGTGATAGGTAGTCCAGGGGCAGGGGCGGTGTTAACGGGTAGATGTAGGTTTATAAACGATCTTTGGGTCAGGTTTAGAACAGCCCCTTCGAAATCAAGTAGGTCGGCTCATAAATGGGAGTGCCATGTCCCAAACTAACATCAGTGACATCTGTACATACTTTGGCTATGTCTGTGGACCATAGGGCTATGGTTATAAATACGGGATAAATATACTGGTCAGCTGAATGGTGGCTTGGTTGGCAAATGCCACACAGATAAGGTCGAGAGTAGTCATTGAAATAGGGGGTTTCTGCGGGGGTTTCTGCAGGCTATCTCGAGAAACATACATAGATGACACATAAATAGTAGTGTGTCCACCTAGATGGGACAACGATGGCATTAAATCTGAATTAACATGGAGGGATAGGGTATAGGGTTGTGCACCACCTCTGTGCACCAACATGTGGGCCCAGGCTAAGACCCACGTTAGATGGGACGTCCCCGTGGGTGGTAACTAGCATGCGGCACGCTGACAGATTGATGACAAAATAATCACGGGGGGTGTAGGTGGCAGCACCGGCGGGGCCCCTTGTCACCCACCCAGATCTGAGTATAAATACAGGCAGGCCCAATGGCGCCCCGGGAGCGCCTACTGAATAATGTAGGACCGCCTGGAGTCAGCAGGCTAGAGGAAAGGGCGGCGGGGGTCGGTAGGGGGAGTACATGTTGTGTAGGTGTGTGGGTGTTGGGGGGGGGGTGCAGGGATCAGCTATCTCTTTACACTTTGAGCGGGCCGGGACACATAATGAATTCAGCGGACGGATTCAGACTAAACCCTACGCCGCAATCCGCAGGCTCTGCATCTCCCTGAAGACCACTCTTCGCCTCCCACCTTCTTAAAAGGGTAAATCTAAAAGAGGCATAATATGTGCACGAGCAAAAATGTATACGTCTAGTAAAATGCGTAGGATTGCATACACACGGAATAGGCCAACAAGTCTGAGAAGGGCGGATGTACACTTCTAGTTATTTAGAATTCGTCCGGGGCCTATGGGAATTCTATAGAATATTGAAGGTTTACGATCCCAGGCAATTCCATATGCATGACATGCAAAGGGACCTTACGCATTTCTTCCACTGCATTTGCAACCACGTCGTCCCTGCTGGATTTTCTGCATACCTAAGCTTAAACCAACACCAACAAAAGAATTTCCTTTTTAAATGCACTCTATCGACATACATATTCGACGCAGTGCACCTGATGTGCAGTTCTAGAAGCAATGTCTACCATGAGGCAGACTATTCAGGATGTGGATAGATTAATAGAACAGAGAGCACAGTGATTATAAGAAACCTTCCTGGAAACAACAGCACGTATACCAATGGTATTACTGTTGTGATATATTTTATATATGAGACTGTGTTATAGCTCCTCATAACACAAGCAATTCGGACCCCGTTCTATTACCTTTATGTGAATCTAGATATGCTGACCCGTGTGCATTCTGAGAGAGAGTCTATGTGATGTTGCTAAGAGAGTGAGCAACTCGAGCTGTAAATGTACTGCTCACCCCAGGGACCCCTTTTGCTCCTGTTATGAAGACAACGGGCTGCCTCAGCCTCCACCAGGTCTTAAAGCTGAAAGGGAAATGGAATGTAAGCAGCTCTATATGGCTTTTATCCATATTTTATCATTCTCATATGTAGTCCCAGGATACCGCGCGGTATGTTCCACATAACAGGTTTATGTTTTGAGAGCTGCAATACCATTGCCTTTAGTATTCCCTCCTTGTATTCGTTATAATGAAAAACTGATGGCATTGGGTACAAAAAGCATCTACTGGGTATTGTTGCTGTCTAGTATAATCTCCAGGGTCTCGAATAAGCACCGGTGTGGAATAAGCGCACGAGAGTAGAGGGGTACAATAGTGTAGCATTTGTAGCTCTTGGACAGTCACTGGTCTCATTGGTATTTAAAAAGTTGATCTCGTAGAATTAAAAAGCGTCCAGACACTCACAAGGTAGTACAATATTTTAAAGGCAGTATAAGCTGGTTATCTACTGGCCTATAGAATTTCTTATGTCTGTCCGATTTTTTAAATTTGAATTGTTTTATTCGGGTCAATAATTACAATTATTAATAGGAATGAAATAAACGTAGCATATATGCGAGTTGCAGTCATATTAAAAATTGTATCATGTTCCCAAATAAAACTGTTCAAAATAAAGAATGAGCACACAAACCTGTTCCAGCAGGCTAGCAGACGACTGGCTCTAAGGCTCAAACAACGTATAGGGCAAGCCATATTCGATCACGTAAGCCAACCTTCGGCTAGGACCCAGAGGCAATGAGGCGATGGGAGACATCCAGAGGGCCAAACATGACAGGAATGAAGGGAGATGGTGCTCGAGCAACAGCTGAGAAATACAAGGGGATGTGCAAATAGACAAAGTGAGGAGGTAAGGCATTGTATGCTGAACAGCACACACATATACCCCTTTACCACAGACGAAAAGGACGGGACAATGGGACAATGGGAGACTGATAAAACTAGACAGCAAGTACCATACACCGTGGGAGGAGGTAAAGCTGGAATATATATATACATTATTTACTGCATAGTCTTTACACCTTGAGCAGAGCTCTAGATAAAACATTTTCAACTCAAGTAAATGTCTAACCCATACCATCAAAAACAGAGATTTAATTGTTGCAGTGTGAGGTAGCCTGCTATTTTTCGACAGAGTTTCTGATATCTACCAGACAGGTGTATCCCAGTGTAAAGGGCGGAGGACAGTTAATTGGGCGGGGAGCATTTTGATGGGCGAGGAGCAAACCAGTAGGCCATGAACAGCTAGGAACAGTCCAACGGATGAGGGAGCAGCTCGCCAACCGTACCTAAAGTAGGCTTTCCCAGGGAGGTAACTAATCAAACGGGGTCGGGCTGCGCTTCCTATCCCCCTCTCACCCCGCCCTTGTCCTGCCCCCTGGAGGATTGCTTCCTTAACAAAGACCAATGACTTCCCACCAATATCTCCTCCTGCTTCTCGTGCAGATATTGTCTCATGACCCTCCGATGGTGAAGGGAGGGTATGGGTATGGCAATCACAGCTTTCTATACTGCGCCAGCCTATTTCCCATATTATGTGTTCCTAGCCTTCCTATTTCCTAGCGAAATCTAATTTGCAACGTGTCTAGGCTATAAAATAGAAATATATGACTTTACATTATACAATAGTAAAACAATCAATCATGGCTAGTAATGGCTTTGTGGGTCTGTCTGCGTATGGACCTATTCTGCAAGCCGCAAATTTCAATCCTATACAAATAAATGTGTCGATGCATGCCCAACGGATTTAACAGGACTTCCCTCTCAGTCAAATCACACCCTATGATTCCCTGATGCCTTCCATGCCTGGAGTCGATAACAGGGAAATACAATAAGCAGGATTAGGGGCCAGAGCTGTTCGTTCCCTAGAGAGCTCAGGTACTTCTAGCGATGACTAAACTTAGGCCCAGATTGAAAACTGTCCTATGTTTGTTTTGAGTGTCATTCCCTAGACTCTGTCAACGATGGCCTTTGTTGAACCTATGTTCATGTTTAAAAGGCTGTGATGATAATATTTAGCAATTTAAATGGCAAGTCAAAAAGAAAGCTATGGCGAAATATAATCGGGCCAAGGAAATACATTCATTGTTTTCATATATAGGTCACCTGCTACAGTGCACACAGAAACTAATGTTCCACAGATCTCCATTCCCGGTAATGTGAAACCTTTCATCAATCGAAAATACAAAAACGTTTCAATAGGCCACATATTCTGTCCCCCACAGGATGCTTTTAACACACGTACCCTTTGAAGCTAGAACCCTTTATAAAAGGGCATATGCCTCATACTGTAATGTTCACAGCACCTGTGCTGTACATGAGAGTATCACCATGGTGTGTTTCATACAGCAGACTGAGCAGCTCCCCTACATTCAGTGCACCATGAGCAGCTCATGGCGGCTCAGGATAGTGCAGCCCTCCCTCTCCTATACATGTGAGTGACGCTGTACCTAATGGGCTGGAGGTGAGCCGAGACGAGCTGCAGAGAGCAGCTGTGGGGCGAGCAGCTCGTATCATCCAGAGGCTATGGACAGGGTGTCCAGGCCTTAGTCAGTGAGCAGATTATAGTAAGAGGACACCCGACAGTTCTCCCGATCCAGTTGACACTGGCTGACCCCCGGCATAGCAAGTAGATATATCTTAGTGGTTTGCTTCGTATACAAAATACAAGGTGTGATATTGAAGTTAGTATAAGAGAGCATGTGAGGGAAAAGGGAGGAGGAAACTTCTACTGGTAGTTACATTTATAAACAGGTATATCGTTGTAGAAATAGATGGTATGGTAGTGTACTGCAGTTGGCTAGATTCAGTAGGTGTTTGCGTATTTTCATGCAGTATACATTTAGATTCGGTCTCTTATTACACCTGCATATTACCACCTTTACAGGGTCGCTTGTCATTTTATGAGAGCGGCTGATATAACGAATACAAAACAGAGCAAATGATTACATGTATATGACATGTAAGGAGATATTTTCTAACATTTTCTCGAAATCAATCGGACACATTGGATATGACTAGTGACGGAATAAAGATAGCTGGGATGAAGCATTAGACAAGTGAAATAAATAACAGGCTATATTGGCTTGATTGGGTGTTACATGATACCATGTGGGATGTGGGAGGGCGGAACTGCTTCTTAGGAGTAATTCCCAATTGCTCGCGGTTGCACTGGCTCAATGGGTGCAATTTGAGGAGCAGACAACAGCAGCATCCATGACAGGTAACGTTCCCCCGTTGGCATTGGTGGTTTCTTTTTCTAATGACTGCATTCAGGTTTTAGGCCACTGGAACTAGAAATTCAAACCACATTGATTTGGAGATGGGAAGTAATACAAAGCTTGCCATTCAGACAGCAATTTGCCAGCCATTGTAAGAGTGGCAACCTAGGCTTATGGCACGGGTTCAAACACCGCTGAATAATTCCTCATAGAGCCAGGTGCAGTCTTCTTATCTATAGGCCGCCGAAAAAAGATTGGCCTACTTACCAAACCCCCTTGAGATAGTATTCTACTCAATATCATATTTTAATGTACTCGTTTTAATTAGAGATGCTTGGACCCCGAGCCGCCGTATATAAAGCGCTGGGTACCTGTCATGCATGCATTCCGACTTTTACTTCCTCGACAGCGTTCTATGCCTTTAAAGCGTTCTGGCTGTTACTAAATCATGTCAATAGACAATCCACTGTTCTACTTTATTTTCAACAATGTGCATCGAAATGTAATGCTATATACAGCTATAACATGTATACGTGTTCGATGATTATAGTATTTTGAGGCAGGCAGAAATACTGTCATTGTAGTCTAGTCATAAAGGATAAGCAGGCAAAATTGCATGGTGGCGGGACCCTGTGGACATTTACAGAACCATTAGAGACTCACTAACTCTCCCTGGTGGATTTTGGTCAATTTCAGAAAACCTTCTAGTAAGTTTTCCCAAGACGTGAACCATCAGTAGTACTAAATGGGAAGCCCTTAAGGGTTGTGAAGACCTACAACTATCTGGGTGTGATCATTGACATGGAGCTAAACTGGAAGGAACAGTCAGCTAAAGTAGTGAATTTGATGAAATTCAGGCTAGCCCAACTCAGACACATCAGACCTACCATAGACAGTGAACTAGCTCTGGAAATATACAACACCATGATCATGCCCATCATGGACTATTCTGACTTTCTCCTGGATGGGGGCCCAGCATGGGTCCCTAAAAAGCTGCAAAGTCTCCACAACTACGGTTTGAGAATCACGCAGGAAATCTGGGATGCCCGTGACATAAGAGTATCAGAACTGCTGACACTATGTGAATCCTGGTATATGATAGACCGTAGAAGAGAAAGGATCCTGTCGTTAATGTACAAAATCTCCCGCAAACCAGAGAATGTGGTACCTGCACCGAGGAGACTGCGCAACCACAATAAGATACGGTTAAAGATACAAAATCCAAAGACTGATATCTACCTGTCGAGTCCATTATTCAGGGGCAAGGCCTACTGGGACGAGCTATCCGACATACAGCAGCACAAACCCAGTCTAGACAGCTTTAAGCTTTCAGTGAGAAATGACAATGATGATGGGATACCGTGAACCATAATGACACAGATGTATACCCCACATACTGGGCTACCCTATGAGCTTTGAGAAGTTAGTCAACCCGGGTACTAGGTAAAAGGCTATGCTCAAAATATCGTCTGCTCTACTCCAACTCCAACCACCCCCACCCTCCTACCCCCGCTACTCAATCCACGCCTATCCAAAACTAATACTCAGGTAGTCACATTGACACCCCTGACTGTGCTTAAAGGTTCAATTGACTCTCAGTTCTTCGACCCAAGTTTAACTTCATGAGGGAAGCCACTCATCTAAGATTCCCTGAATCTTAACACTCTGCATATTTGCATCAGAACATTACACTTAGATCAACCTATATATTTACTTTGTGCATTGTAACTGAGTCATTATATATTTTTGTAAAACTATTAATACTCCCTTACAGGAGATGTTTTGCAAATAAAATATTCAAAAAATCAAAAAATCAACCCTCAGATTTAGGTACAGGCTTGCTGCCAACTAAGTAGGCACGTGTCAGCAGAATAAAATAATCCATTTGTATGATAGCTTAGATGTTCATTTTCCATTGAAGGAAACAGTGGTAAACCACTCTGTTATTTTGATGTATTACAGGTATACAATGATGTCCCCAATTATTACTAGGTCTGGTGAAGGGTCCATACAGCATGTATTATGCCAGGTCACTAGGAAGATTCACATTTTGTGGAAAGTGTTAATATTAGTTTAGAATATGGCACACTTAATCACTTCCATATTTGGTTTATGCATTGACTATAGGCTGAGAATCACCTGTAAGAAGACTCAAGGGATTCCCACTCGATTCTGTAATGTTAGTGGTTAAACATTGCTCTTTTAGATTAGTACAGGCACTACACGTATAGTATACACTGGTTGGTAGCCGCTCCCCTGGCCTGCGGGGCATTCCATGTTTGCTGAGATGTTCTGCTGTGTTTGGCCGCCCCGTGTGTCCACAGTGGAAGGTGTGCCTGGGACCACACCTGCGGCTACAAACTAGTGCCACAACCCCTAGATGTCAGTATGAGCAGACAGGTTTCCCTAGTGAACCTTTGTCTTGGAAGGCAGGCCACATCAGGACGGAAATGACCAGGAACCTGGCTTTAAGTTCACCAGGCTATTGTTAAAGCTAGAAAAGGTCAGTGGCCGCAGAGCTAAGGCGTTTAGGTCATGCAGGGGCAGGTCTAAGTGATATACACCATGTGGGTTCGGATTAAGATCTTGGTGAACATGGAGAGGGTCACACGAGCGGGGAGAAGTTAATGGAGGGCTTGGCAGGCTTTTCGAAATAAATCATGTTCAGGGCAACAAGGGCATTTAAGGTACGCGTCTTCAGATCTTCTATCAACCGTAGGATGTTTTATATTTCATCTCCTACTCGAGCATCAAAGTAAACTGTGGATGGGATTAGGTGAAGCTGGTGTGGGAATGAGACTGCCGTACATGTGTACTGATGTAGTGCTCTGCTTTGTCCGCCCTACATCTGGGTTATATCATATACTATGTGCGTCAGTGCTATTGTATTCGGGCCCTTCAGCTTTCATACATTGTCCATCGCTTTCAAGCAGAACCTGCTGTTCCATTCGTTTATATTGAGTCAGCATTTCTCCCTTACGTTTTATAACGTGATCCCATTACCCCCTACGTCACTGTTAAAGTTCTTTCTTACATGAATATTCAACCCGTTATAACTATCTCTAATTGCTTATACCGTGGCACCTTTCCCTATTATTGATCCACCTATGAGCAATAAAACTGTCTAGCTATTTCTCACCTGCCAATGCATCCATAAATATCAATTCAACATGGAATCACCAAAGTTTGCCAACGGACTCGAGTCACACCCCTTTATCTGTACAGTACAACACACTGCCCCTCCCATGCATACTGAAAATTCCTGTACCAGATAATGCCCCACATTATTATTTCAGGCGTTAAACATGCCTCTGTAGTAGCTCCCCCTTTTCCCCTCAGAACCCTACCCCAAATCCACTTCCTCCTCATCCCAGACTGTCATGGCGGCTGATGGTCCCACCTGCTGTTCTGCTTCATGTCCCGGATGTGACGTGCTGGTTTCCGGCGTGAACCGTGACAGCTCAATTTTCTGACGCTGGTTACAGCGGGCTGGCCGTCAGCCCCAGCTCGAGACCCACTCATCCAAATAAGGAATGGCACCTGTGCCACACAGGCCGCCACAAGACAGTAGGGGGATATTTCACAAAGTTCCAGAATGTAGCTTTAAGGGCATTCCCACTAGTAATCGATAATTATAAATCAGGATCTAGGCATACTTACATGGAACAGTATGCATAAGCATTATAATTGACACGATCTGCGAAAAAGGCCCTTAGTGCAGGGTGCACTAAGGTCCCTTTTTCTAGTCCATACATGTAACATATATATGTAAATGCAACTGCTCTTTCAATAAAGGCTACGTTATGATAATCCCGTGTTTATTTTTATGTGCAGTATATTTCACTGTTATCAGAAAGTGCAGTGTCAGCAGTATATATACGGCTTCAACAGAGACGTCATCTGAAGGGGAGCTCAGGCAAAATTACTGAAAGACACTTACCTCGACTATTTGCACATCGTGATGGTGGTATCCACTTACGGCACTCCAGCGCTCCATCTGCAGAGGTAATAAATGGCAAATATGATGTTTGCCGTCTTTAGAAAAACAACCTTCACAGTTGATTGATCCTTTGATTAATTCGATTTGAAATACATCGTTAAGAAGGCGAGGGGATGTTTTCACACGACAGGGATGATAAGCGTGCTGACTGCACGAATGACACTCGATTACCTCAAAGGATACAGTTTAGAAAACTGTTGTTATTTCTTTTTTTTGTTATCATCATATGAATTTGCCATTATTTCATTGAGCCCCGAGACCCCTCGGGGACGGGTATTAGGATAACGGAAGCATTGATTAATGTGCCCAATTCAAAAACCAAAGTAATTTGCGTGACAATCGCGCAAAAACGCTCATTAAAATTTCAAATTACAATCAAGGCATCTCACCCTTACTAAAAACGGCCATAAGGCTTCTAGCTTTATTTACAAATGCAGTATTTAGTGATTAATGGCGACCAGCTGGTTATAAGGCATCGTTTTACACCTGGGATGTTCCCTTATAGTCGCTGTCAATTGCGTAGGTGAGGGCAAATTCCCCACTTATTATTGCTCTGGCTATTAGAAATCAAGAGCGGAAGTTGACAAATACTCTGGTTATTGAATCTCCCATTGCCTTGATATTGTTCAAATTGAAAACTAAAGTGTGGATCTCAAGTATAATAGACATGAACAGATGAGTCCTAGTTGATTAGGGTGAAGCAATAACCAATATGATTCATCACAAACAGCCAGAAAATATAGGTATCTAGTGCATCGCTGTCTAGGAATGTGGCAAAACATCACGCTCTCCATGACAAATACATTATTATCTCTCCATTTTAGTAATAAATGACTTCTAATGATAGATCAGTCGGTATTATCGCTGGTTGTACAGTGTAAGGTACAGTTGTGTTTGTGAGGATGTATACTATGGGAAGCAGCTGCAATGTGCCTTTCTGCATGGAACGTGTTATTAGCCGGTAACATAATCCAGGTGCCAGATATAGGAGCCTCTTGGGCCAAGGCTCTTTGGGAAAGTAACATCGTTTAAATGCAAGTTGTTCCTAGAAGTGAATACATCGATCCTATATACCCGAATAGCTTTATAGCTTTATGGCATGCGTAGGAGTGTACCACTGATGGTCTCCATACAAGGCTTCCCGATACATTCCCAAGAGGGCCGTTCAAATAGAAAGGCCACAGTGCGGGAGTGGGAGTAGTATATGAAAAGGGGATTTGTACTCGGGGATGCAGTACAGGGCTATGTACACCAGATAATACGGGATATATACCGCTCTAAGTGAATTAGTAAATCATTAGGAGCTATTGATTTACATGATCCCTTTGATTCGCTTGTTAAATTGACCTGAATAATACCTTATAAATATGTGGGTATATCAATTTCCTGCTTCAAACCTAGAGTAACGATCGATATGAGTTTAAGAACTGTATACACACGGGTGTTCGTGAGTTCCATCTATCTGAAACAGTGGTGGTTCTTAAAACAGACGTGGTGAACCAGTTATCGTTCCGGCTTAGTGTTTTATTATAGGAAAGTTCCATAAATAACATCGGGGATATCGAATACCTATTGTGTGAAACAATTATATCTGGACCAGGCACTGATCGCATGATTCGAAAATTTAATTAAAAATTGTCACACAACTTTTTTCCATTTGCAACATTCTCCTTTGTTATCTGTTTTTGTCACAAATGGCCATAAACATTTAATGACGAATGCCTTGTGTACGCGCAATATGGTTAAAAAGTCGTTAAATCAAGTTTAAAAAAGTTTTAATCATGTTATGAAGGTTCCCTTTTTGTTTATCTGTTCTTCGCTGTTTTTATATAGCACCTGACACACATAAAAATGCACAATGAGGTCATTATTCATTTTCACGGAGCTGGTTAGCTAACACAAGCCAAACCATGTTAACGTAATTAAGTAGCCTTTATGTTGGCGGCCGCACCTTTTTGTCTGCTTGTTAGAGCAAAACCAGATGTAACCAAACACATCACTTGTCAATGGCATTGGAGGTAAACAAATCGGCGTGTTACACCATTTGGGCAGAAAGGGGAGTGCATTGATAATACTAGTTATCAATTATTCAAAACCATATATCACTAACGTAGTTTAGAATTATCTGTGAAGCTAATATTTACTATGAAGGTAAAGCCGGTCGTCCACTGGTATGATGCGTCACTTTTGTAAACGATTTATCTACCCAACATGTACACATCTAATGACATAAATGGCCGACAAATACAATTCCATTGGCCAGCTTAATGTAAGAAGGACAATCCAGGCTGTATAGAATCAGACTGAAATGTAAGGCGAATGCCCGAGACAGGTTTGAAATCAAGCCAGAGCTGTGCATAGTACAAGCTAGGAATGGAGGAGGTAGGCCTTGGATGGGACTATTGGATAGCAAGACCAATACGTTTGATGACAGAAATGACCAGAGGGTTTGGTTTGGGCGACTATCCGGAAACCAACTCAGTATGAACTGTACGGTTTGTGGTTGGGGGCAGACATGCAGGTGAGCATGTACCAAGTACTGTAGGGTCTTGCATGGACGCACAGGTGGACATGCAGAGACCCTCTATAGAGTCATACTGAACATAGTAGCTGTTTTGGGGGGCAGAGTATGTAAACATGGAATAAATCTCGTGCCATCTCGTGGACTGTTGGGTCTGGGTCGTAGGGCAGATGGGTATACATGGAATAGCTCTATACGGCCATACTGGCCTGTAGGCTGTAGACTGTAGGGCAAATTGGACTGCTGTAGAAGATGGGGCCACTGCTGCCGAGGCCAGGTGCATGCTAGAGCAGCGGCCGAGTAAAGGTGGCGGCTGGCTGAGCTCAGAAGAGGTCATTAGTGTTCTAGAGGCCGCTGGCATTCACGCCAGGGGCCAATACCTTCAACTTCCGGCGGCGTCGTTAGCGGCCCCTGGTGGCCGCTGTTGTGGGTAGGCAGTGAGGGCAACACCCATCCGCCGCTCCGGCCGCCAGGGAGGCGCCACCATCAGTTCTTGTGCCCTCGGTGGGGTCCTTAGGAGGATCTCAGCCGGCGGGAACTAACCAAAATACGACCGGCGCAAAGTTCACCTGGGGAGTGATTGATCCACCAGACGTCGCCTCGGTCGTCGTCCAGACATCTCGGTGGTGCCCCCTAACGGCTGGAGGGCGGAGTGTGATGATGGGTGGATGAGGAGGTCGGCGGAGGTCCTGTATAACGTCTCCAGCGTCCCGGTCATCTGTTGAATCCTGATGGCGGCTATGCATGAGGCTAGTGGTCATAGAGGAGATTTCCGTCATATCTTCTAGGTATAGAGTGTCCTATATCCATCTCGAAGAATTACAGATGTAGAGATATATTGGGTTATGGGAAGGGTTGGGCGAAGAGCAGAACATGAGAATAATTATCATTTGGCCTGGTAAAGTAGATATTCCGAAGTGAAAAGAGACTATAGGGAAAGCACTGTAGAACTATATTGGATTCCCTTGCAGGGATAAGGTCCCACTTAGTTGATGCAGAAAATACAAATTCAGCTAATTACTATAGTAAAATACAATATGAATGTGTGACAATGATTATTTCCAAGAATGATCGACACTCACACTTGGACATCCACGTGCGATCATTTGACGAATGAGAAGACGGATGGCATTGATGGTTGTTTGTCGGAGACGGCGCCGACTTTAATGAGAACAATGGCATCTTAATCGTCCAATAATGAGGGAAGCAGCGAGCACGCACAGGGGCAGGGCACCAATGATTATTAACGCGCAATTAGTGGGTCTTACATTTAATGTGAGTCTCCTGAAGTCCCTCTTATGGCTCTCCTCGCCTATTGCTGTGTATGTAGGACTACCCGCTCCTCGTGATATCAAATATTGTTTCCAGGACTCTATTTCCGGTGCTTATATAAATAGTCAGCCTCGCTTCCCTTCTAATGCACTGCTTCATGTTTATTATATATCACAGACTGCCTAATGAATCATGCATGGTAGCAAACAGCGCTGAATCACTGTCATGTACTATGTGATTGCTTGTATGATATAAATCTCCCTTCTCATACTCTATAAATATATACCCCTTCTCCCCCATCAATTTTAACAAAATGTGTTTGGGTCATAACACACTAAAATATAAGAAAACAATAAGATATCAGACAATGCCTAGGTCACAAGCAACTGGAGCATGATGTACATACTATAGGTATCCTGCTATATATATGACCAGACCTACATATTCAGCTCCCCTATGTGAGGCAGACCCTGGAGGCAGAGCCCTGGAGGTGGAGGGTGCACCGAGCTAACAGGACATGACCCGCCGTCACCTGCACACACCCACGACCACAACACCGTGGAGGGCATTTATTATTCACACGGCCTGCTCCTGATCGCTCCTGTGGGTGACCCCCCGCCCGGATTGATCACTCCAAGGCTGCCCACTGTATGTCAGCCTTCCTCCAGGGTGTCCTCCTGTGTGTGCGTATGCCTTAAAGGAGGAGTGTGAATGGGGCGGTCGGGCGTTGGGTGCGGTTGTTATGTGTTGCCTATGAATTTTTGCTGAAGTATGGATGTACTTGTTATACACAATCATGTCCTTTACTGCGATGAGGATGCTGCGATAAGGATAGGGTATTATGTTGGTTAAAGGGCATAACCAAGCAATGATACCACGCGAACAATGTCCAGAAATGATACTCACTGAGAATTCTAAGTTGCCTTAACATCCATCCCTATATCCTTATTAACACAGAATCCTCCCACCGTTGTCATGGCAATGCATGCTCATACATGGAGATATAAATACCGTGACAAAAGCATAATATGGGCCGTCAACCAATACCACGCCAAACCAGGCTCTACCCTACCCTGCTACCCACCCACCGCCATATCCCTGCCTCACCAGGCCCCCTCCCACCAGGAGGCAAACACGGACTACCTGGAGTGGCCAGTGTCCAGGCCGGTCGGCGGTAATATCCGGTTCTGCCGGAAGGGGGCGGGCCGTCGGCGGTCTCACGGCGATTAGACGGAGGTCGGGGGCAGGAAGTCGACACAGCCGGCCAAGCCCCTTATTGGTCGCACTGGGCGGACGTCCAGCCGACCGCCGCTCTCATGGGCTGTGGAACCAGTCCCAACCCTGCCAGTTGGCGTCTTTCACATCTGAAGTCGTCGTCCCCATATTATATATGACCAACAGCAGCAAAATATCAACCACCGTGCTTAAGCATTGATCAGTGCACTGCTTGGATTGACCTGTACCCACATACCTATACCCATGTACATGGGTACTGTATAGGAGATCCCCTGTACTAGCACCAATATGTCCATCCACAGACACATATAGGTCAATACGTGTACATGCTATAAAAGCAGATCACAAAACCCCTGAAAGGCTCTCGTTCCACCAACCCATCTACTGCCATTCAGCCTCATGCCTTGTCCCTGCTCCTTCAGACAACAGCATACATCCCACCCCTTCTAACCTATTATCGACCAACTTATTAGTTCCTCCGTAATAGCCAGGTTGTATTAGTCCCTGCACTACACCTGTAGCCTCAAGAACTGAGGCCCGATATGTGGTGTAGACTCTGACATATTTGTCCCTCACTGATGCTCCTCCTCCCTCAGGACATGCAGATCACCAGGTGAAGTCACTGTTAACATGCACATAAATGCGTGGTTCCAAACGCCCCACGCAAAATGTCAACTCCAACAGCAATCAGCGAAATAATTTGCAAGTCAGATGTGCTGTGTTAGGGTCAGGTGTCAGAGGTGCGATGCATTTGTACATCACACGACCTTAAGGATAACTTTGACAAACTAGTGGCGGTACCCTGTGGAGATGTTCAGAACCTTTAAAAACTCACTAACCCCAACTGGTGGACGTTCTCAGAATGTTTAGAAACCTTCTGACTCCCCCTGGTGTGTGTTGGTTCTGGGCTAATTATTGAAAACATCTTAGTAATTAAGAGAGCCTCGAACCCTTGACACTAGGATTTAGAAGCCATCACCTACTGACTGAGCTAACCAGGCAAGTGTCAGCAAGGTCTATTGGTGAGATAGTCAATGGTTGGTTCATGACTATAGGTTAGAATGTTGCATTTGGATTATATGTTTGCTATCCATTTCCTAAGTTATCATAGAAATTATAATGTTAACCCACTCTGATATTTTGAAATAATACAAAATGGATATGCCCCCAACCTATAACTAAATCTGGTGAGGAGTCTATACACCATTCTTATCAGGCCAACTTCATCATTCTCAATGTAAAGATCCATATTCTGTGGGGAGCTGCAGTATCAATATGGCTCAGTCAATAACTTTCATATCTGGGTTGAGCAATGATTATAATATTGTAAATGACCTAAAATAAGTCTCAAAGAATATAATATGATTTTGAGACACTAGGAATTACCATTAAAAGAGCCTGCTGGAAGAGGATGGGGTGTTTATAGCAGCATATTTGGCTGTCCTGAAACCAGCCCATATAATACAGCAATACCCGCCCCACAGCCTACCTTATGTAATATACCCTACCCACCTTCTGACATGTCCAACGCTGGTACTTACTGGTCCATGATAATGCATGTACCATTGTGTACACATGCATGTATCAAATGGCATGCGATCTATGCTACTTCATTATCTATAATTGCTACTAAAAGAACAATTTCAGAACATGTCATTGGAGCCTATTTCTCCCTATTGTAAATACTCGTAAATGAGTTCACTTCTATTACAAATGTACACGATTAGTTTTGTGAACGCAGCCCCGTGCCATTGTCAAGATTAATGGGAATGATGCTAAATAAGACACCATAATATCATTTAACCGATGATACCCTCATTGGTGATATGTTACACTTTTAATATATAACCTTCATTGAATGTGATCCAGAAGCGACATCATAGGTAACCAGTCACAGGTGCCCTAACATATATGTGCAGTAGTGATTTTTACTCTCTAATGCCGCATCGCTATCTAACGTGCAATACATTTCATCGTCATGATGTACGAATGAAGCCCTAGCGAGTAACTCGCAATAGCTACATTCAATGATAAAGGGTATAATGCATTAAAAACTATTCGGCCCTTAAATGGTTAAAAGGTCCTAGCGGGGTGGTGACCTGAGCAGCTCACCCAGCAGCTGCTCACACAATGTAAAGGCAACTCGCGCCCCGCCCCCAGTAGACCCCACAGTGTACAATAACAGACGTCTGGAGGCAGGTCTTAATCGGCCAACTGGTATAAAAACGCTCTGACATAGTGTTATCTGCACCCGACAGCGGCTGGGGCCGACGGGAGGCCAGGGTCCGGGATCTTATTACACCCCGGGCATGGGCTTAGGGACGAGGGAGGGCGGCGTGATTCACGGGCTAAAGGCTGCTAAGTCCCCCAGGCTGGCGACCAGAGAAGCAGTGAGTTAGGGTAAGGGTACTGTTAGGGCATTCTGTGGGCCAGCCACTGTCTATAAGTATACAAGGGCATGCAATAGCGCCATCTGTAGCTGACTCCCCGGAGGTATAAAGGCATGGTTTTGGGTTGTGGGTGGCAGATTGTGTGCTAGACCTGATATTGGCGAATACATGAGAGTATAATTCTTAATCCAGGCGTTTTTTTTATTGTTTTTTTATATTTGTTCTTGGACAAAGGGATGCATATTGATGAATCGGGTAGAAATAACACAAAGTGGGTATTTAATGGTAATCTCCTCTGGACAGCAATTGGCAGGTTTGATGATAGGAATGAACATGATAAGCATGCATGATACTTTACAGCTGATCGATCGTATCTTAATAATTGCTCCTAAAGGGTTTTAATTGTTTGGTGATAAGGTAAACAGGAATCTATACAATTATATTATGCAATACCATTATTTTTGCGAGATCCGAGACAGAAATGGTGTAGCCTTGGTTTATGTAGATACAAGTCATCATCTTAATTGCTATTTAACCAACAGTTAAAGGACCAAATCCACCAATTCGATGGCAGAAATCTATGCCATATTGTAGTCATTTCTCGTGGAGGTATGGGCGTATGATGGTCCGACTGCGGTGACTTTGGATTGTTCTATAGGCAGATATGCTATTGTCAGTTGAGGGACACTGGAAACCTTCCTGCTCTCAGTGGCTTCTATACATACTAGCTGCATGACAAACCAGGCAGGCTGGGAGGACACAGCAGGAGGTCAGCATGATAAACCACAGATGGAGGACATGTAAGGGAGGCGTGGACACAAGGGTGCTGGATGCTGGGTGTGTATGGGGTGGGGGTGGGTACTGACCGTGCTTCGCGTGCTGCCCCACTGTACAGGGTACCAACAGGCCAGCGACGAGTGGGATTTCCGGGGGATGGACCTAGAAGGCAGGAAATGCAGCACATGATACTGGGGACTGAGCTGGGGAGGCCCTCACGGCTGGTGGACATAAAAAAGGCGGCTCATAGCCGTTCAGCTGTAAACATCAACAAATTGGATCGAACCCAGACCAGAGGAGGCCTTGCATGGCCGAGGGGCTGGGTGGGGTGGTGTATGGATGAGGCAGGGTATCAAACTGTATATGCACTTATATATAAGCTATGTGTTGTACTGAATATAACATCATCTATACCATGGAGGTACCTAGTATTACGTGTCTGGACATCATTTGATTTTTACTGGAATTGTATCCTTCTATATGTTGGCTTTATATATAAAGTTGACTACACTCAGATTGACAAGCTTTGCAGTTGCTCCTATATCTATATCATATCTGGCGTTTGTCAAGCTATACATGTTCTTATACCAATGTTCCATTCTATTATGCAGGTGAGTACACGATGCTAACTTGAGGCACAACGACGATGCCAGTATTTGGTATAAAACACGTAAGAAAACTTTCTTATTAACAGCTAACAGGCATGTAAATGTCACAACAGTGAATATTTAATCAAATCTAGAGTGATTTAAAAAATAATAAAGAAAGACCTGCGCATTCTAAGTGGAGCCTCAATTGATAATTAAGCTATATTCTACGTAATCTAAACACCATTCTCATTCATACATACATATCGACTGAGTAGATTTTATATACATTCAACTACCCCCAATCACTTAGAAAATGTCCACTAAAAGTACAGGTATTTTAGACGACAAAGGGATGCTCCTGTACCGTAAATGTATGTATATATCCCTCTGGTACACGTGACCTGCCGTATTGAACACCGAGTTCGGCTGCCGTATACTGAGCTGTATATGTAAATGTATGAGAGGTTCCAGGGCATGAATTCAGCATCCATGCCTCACATGGACATCAACTTACTCCCTGAATTTCCCCTCCAGCTGCCAGCTCCCCCAGCTCCCCACCCTTCTTCTCAAGTGCATACACACCATATATGCATATCCATCCCTCCTTCTGTGCCCACCAAGCCCACCCCTCCTCCAGGGCAGAGGTCGACATGGGCCAGGCCGGATGATGGGTGGGCCTACGCTGTTGGGGTCAGGGTGGAAATGGGTGAATCATGACCTCTGTGAGGGCTTTCCTCGCCTGGAGGAGACAGTGATGGGTGACCCAGTGTCTGGAGCACCTGTCGGTAGCGCGGGGAGCTGATCCCCTGTACACCCCTGCGTGCCTCCCGGCAGGTGATGCTGCTTCGTCCGTCAAACACGCTGTCTATGCTTGGAACACCTGGTCGCGTCTACACACCTTTACATTCTTTATCATTGGCTCTGGTTTCTCAGTTGTATCATCGATTTATTTCCCCGGCTTTCCAGGTGGCAGGGTTTGGGTCAGTTCCCTCCTTCATCACCCATAACTAACACAATCCCCGCTGACTTCTTTGAGTTCTGGCTATATCTATCTATCTCATTCTGTGCTTGTCTCCCTTCCCCCACGTAATGGAATGAGATAATTCAAAAGGGCAGTATTCAAGACGAAGGAAACTTAAACTAATGCATTAACATCGATATCAGACATCCCTTTAGGGCCATGTGCACTACATTAAGACTTTGCCGTACATTAATGCAGTGAGGAAGCCTCACAAAATACCAGACAGTACTAAGTAGCAAATGGCAAGATCTCAGGATATGCCACAGCCAGCTACCTACTGCTGGGACGGAGGTAAAGCATAGCGTCAAAGGAAGTCTTCCTCTGGCTGCCCGGCTATGTAAATGTATAAAGGCTTCTAGGGGCATTTAATAGTCATATCTTAAATCTATGGATCACCTTCCTCCTGAAGTTTTCCTCCAGCTGACAGCTCCCCAGCCCCTCTCATCCAGGCATGCATACCTTAGAGGTGGTGGGGGCTTTATGTCAAAATATCTGAGGTTTTTTTTAAACAATAGCTCCCCTTTTTCAAAATGCTGGATCAGGCCCTGTGTTCAAAATAACAGGCATTACTGAATTATGGAAGGATCACAGACTATATGCTACAAGTACCTACCTACTACTAGGAGGGAGGTGTACCACACCTTCAGAGGAAGCCTTCCCTTGGATGTCCCACTAAGGCTTCCTCGACAGTCTTGTTCTAAAGGGACATTATGACAATGAATGTATAAGGCATCGTCTATTTTATGAGTTAGTGCCCGTACATTGATCTGCATCCTCATCATATGGCCACCCATATGAAATAATACAGATTAAACTGGGATGTATTAAATACTTGAGTCACATGCGCAACTGGTTCGGATATTGCTGGACAGGTGGTACAATCAATAGCATTATACATATGTAAACTTACAAAAACTGTTGATGATATGTATAATGCATAGCTGTTTAATTCTCATTTGATTCCCTTTCCAACGTCAATGTACCAAGCCAACACTTCCCATCATACATAAGGCTGTAGTGAATCCTGTCAAAACTATGCACCAATGATATTCCCCCCACCCACAGATTCCCCACGCATGCTCTCTACATCTGTTATGTCTGTATACTATTCACCATATATAGTCAGTTGTTTACTTTACTCTAAGTGGCACAGGACCGGAACCAATAAACCATACAGATTGCCTTTGTTATGCTAGGTAGGGACAGGAACCAGGCTCGGCATCAACTCCTTATGAGCAGGTCAGTGTAGGTTGCTGAGCTGCTCAGAGAGTTGCTCAATGAGCTGCTCATGGACCACGTGTTCTGATTGCACCCCCTACCTCAGAGCCAGCTGCCGTATATTAGCCACATGTCGTTGCTCTATTACCTCGTTAGCTAGTCCATCAGCATATTTGAAGAGGCCGTACTGAGGGACTAATGTTTGCAATTCGCCTGATAAACACGCCTATATTGCAAGGACATTATGGGGGAGAACATCTCTAACGAAGAAGGGGCCAAGATTTATCCCGCGTTAATTTGCTTTGTTATGGGAGGGTGCTGATTACTGCGACTGTTGCTCATTCCAGAATTAAGAGCTGCTCTGGGATAGAACCTGCTCAGAGTATACAAACTAGTTCTAGTCAACTTTCAGATGAAGTTTGTGAATAATTACTTCTATATAATGTCTCTAATGCAATCTTATATAATGGTTCGCCTCCGTTAGTGAAGGATTTAACCAGGACAAGATGTATACCACTTGACATAAAGCATTTGATTTTGACTCAGAAAACAGGTTCTGCTCCTTTCTGGTACTTTGAGTTTTACAGCCCCCCCCCTCCCGATTTGACAAAGATCCGCTCCGTTTTTAAGACCGGTCAGGTGCAACCGATAGCTATTCACACAGATGTAAGTGCCACTAGTGTGCTACAATGTGTACTAATCCATTACTGTGCCTTACAGAGAATCGAAGCGTTAGTGTCTAAACTAGAGT
Source organism: Harmothoe impar (assembly GCA_947462335.1). Lineage (NCBI taxonomy): Eukaryota > Metazoa > Annelida > Polychaeta > Phyllodocida > Polynoidae > Harmothoe > Harmothoe impar. Next base: position 27,578,722 of record OX381710.1, read on the forward strand.
TACCCATCTAAATGCTGCAAATCCATCAGGGCCCTGATCCTCACAAAAGTAGATTCATTAACTGTTGTGAACATGTTAGGAGACATAGCCATAAATTGAACACGAATCAGGTCAGATCACCCAATGAGGCCGAATCTAGTAAGACGTTCTATACACACTGCCCGCTGGACACATGTAATAAAACTGGGCTATATATTGCATTTAGCTGTCATATTTTATTGCCAATTCCTAACAATCCCTGCGTGCTCGGAGGAGTAATTGCGGGTTTTATTGCTGGCGCCCTGACAGCCGGCAGGAAGACCTAGCTTTGCCTTTATTACGCGCCCCACCAGGCCGAGCAACTCATCCACATGTGAGCAGCTCCGAGCTGCCCGCATCGGCTGTGGACAGGACCGAGCAGGTCACCGGCCCTGGAGGTACACGCTATACTGTCCAGACCAGGTGTTCTGGAGGTGGCACAGCCCAGAGGAGGCTCCCACAATAAATTAGGCACGTTTGTCTTTTTTATAGGGCGCTGCAGGGTTGGTCGGGGCATTACCCGTTGCCCTCGGCCATTCGCCCGGGGGAGCCGCTATGCAGGATAGATGCGTCTATACGTCCTCCAGGGCGGACATGGGGGCGTAAAGAAACCGACGATGGGGGTGGTCAATAGGGCCTTCAGCGCGGGCCATGACATGACTGGGTAAGCAGGCCGTGAGAATGGGTGGCGACGCGGGGGGTGATGGGTGAGGGCAATGGCCAAGGCATGGCTATATACCCGCCACCTGGCCCCTGATATTAAGACTGCGATCTCCAGTTAACCTCTTCTGCACAGGAGAGTGCTATAGGGCCATCTAGCCACGGCGCGCTGTCAGGAACGGCCCTGTGCCATTGGGAATAGGGGAAAGGTGACTGCTGGGAATGCTTGGGGCAAATGTCAGGTAGATACTAGCACAGGCTGGGGACGGTTGCGTTTTATCTCAGGCACATCCCAGTGGGCACACACTTCAGATCAAGATTGAATCAACATTGGCAACCAGTTGTCTATGTTGATTCAAGGTACTGTCCCCACTACAATGTAGATCTCTCACACAACCCACTCCTCCTATGACTTTTAATTTTCATTATTTCCTCATTGAATAGAAACATTTGATCTTACATGCTCTTCTTATTGTTATCTAAAATTAGGCAACATGATTGCGGTGGGTTGCTGAAAGGTTATACAATAGTGCGTCATCGTTTTATGTTTGGTCAGCATTGTTTTCAATTATCTTCAATCTTCAATGCATTGTTCCCAATGTGCATCAATCTTCGATTCATCTTCCTCCCTGCTCACACCTTCCCTAGGCAAATACTTAGCGACTGACATTAAGCGCGAAATCTGGTAACTACATATTGGATCTTGTCAGAGCGAGGAAGGATTGGAGTCATTAGGTCTGCAAACATAGCCTCTCCCTGCCTCCATCCATCTTCTGACGCAGTCTGTATTCCCGCTCTTCTATCTCTTTATGTTTCACCTCTCGACCTTTCATCTCTCATCGCCCACGATCCCATCTGCAATTCATTTATACACAAGAGTCATTGTATTGTTTTGTATAATACTATATATGGTTCGGCTTTGTTATTTATTAGCCAGTGTGTGTGATTAAACCGGCTGTTGCTTTCGCACAGCTATTTCTATGTATATGGTCGTCTGTGCAACTCCTTTTCAGCAGTGTTCTACTGTACACAGTTTTCAATTCATTGCCCTTTCCGATTCATTAGATATATTTTCTTTCATAAGCCTTTACGCATCTTCATATTACTCGCAGTAATGTCAGAACGCAATACATGTACAATTACACCATCACATTTCAAAGAGATGCACTTTTATGAGGACAAGTGAAAATGGAGGTTCCCTTATTTCCTCGCCCTGCTGATGGACAAATGATGCTTTTATTCACTGCCCGAGTACAGCAAGGTCAGCCACTCAAGCAGTGTGGCATGTCAGCACTTTAAGGTCAATTCCATGCTAGACAAAGGGTTTAACCTTCTTGTTGGATCCCGAGATTTGAGTGGCTTCCAACACAGCTTCATCAGTAAAATTGTATTGTTGATAGTGATGAACATATCAACGTCGGAACTTATTATTGATGAACAAAATGTTGTCTTATATGTAATGAACCTAATTAATATAGTACAAAACAGAAAGGATGTTGCCTTGTGCATTTATGGATATATCCCAGTAAATAAATATTGTAACATGTATGCACGTCTATAGAGCCGGCTCAAGTACTTCGCTATGCATTCAGTAATAATCATCTCTCCCATATCATCCCGTGGAGAACAGGGCTATGATTATTACAGATGGGGAACCTTCTCTTTTCCCAAATCCTTTCACATTCTGGTCCCCGGTAACCAAATAAACATAAATACAAGCGACACATGAACACCCCCTCCTTTCTGTTGTCCAGGACATGTGTCAATATTTACCAGGAGAACCAACTTCTCCAACACTGGCGTAACAGTCCAGGGAGGGACACTGATAAAGAGGGGAAAAACTCCATCTCGAATTCACCATTGAATCAACAGGACAGCACCCCTTAAAACACGGAAAGCACTTTAGTCAATCGAGTTTCACATATCAAGGGCACTCCATCTGCATAAACCACTGTTTTAGTGTCAGTGATTCTTGTACTTTTTATTCTAGACACCCAGAGCTCTCATTGTAATCTGAAATCAGGCTTGGTTTATTGCTTTGCCTTTTTTCCCTTTGGGGTAGTTTTATACGATGCAAGGATTGTGGTTTGTGCAGGCCATCATCGTATCAATATCAAGCTATGCTGAATGTGATGGAAATGGGCATAATAAGTAGTGTGGTCTGTAAATTTACTATACTTAGATAATTCCTATCACTTGAGTTCATTCATCTCTGGTGACTGAACCTCATAATCATATATGTATACCCTTTTCTACATACCGCGTATCCTAGTCACGTTGGGCTCTGGTAGGTGTGATCATATATTGGGATGCAATCCACTACCCTTCTTCCCCATCGGGTCCTCCCAGCACGCGACGTCCTGACGCCTACATCACTAAGCACCAGGTCACACCTGATCAGTCATGACGCCCCTATATACAGAGATACACCTTCTGTCACGCAGGGTGAAAACACAGACATCAGAGAGATCACCAGGTGCGTGCCTTTATCACCCACCTCTTCCTCCAGGGTGGGGGAGTAGTGGAGGTGGGAGGAGTAAGGGTTGCCTTAGAGGAGTGTGTGTGAAAGGTTGTACGTAGCTGCCTCAGAAAGAAACATATGCCATTGCCTCTGTCGGCGTTGGGTGAGTATATAGGGGGGGGGCACCACTCGCCGTGTTAGAGTCAGTCAATCAATGAGATACAGGGACACTCTTGTAAATAATGGTCGCCTTGGGAGAGCAGCTCACAGGGCCTCACACTCACACACATACGAGCAGCTCTCTGATCAGGAATCACTACTGGAAGTCCAAGTTTGTGATCTTAGGCAAACGTCGTTTGGCTGAATGGCTTTACTTGTGGCTTCTCCAGTGTGGCTTCTTCCCACGTGTTTCCCTTTGGCTGGGCGGTTCGATATTAAGACTTGGAAGTAAAGGGAAATAAAAGAAGTAATCTCACAACAGCTGATGGCAGCAGCACATTTGAGTTTTTTAAGGAGCTCATTTTAGAGAGTGACTGGAGCGCAACAGATGTATTAAGGGAGGGGTTCATCGTACTTCATCACACAGCAGCGGTTTTCGCTCCCACAGAACACGACATCAAAGCAGGCTGAGTGTGAGGGAGCATACTATGTTTCCACATGAAACAGTGGTAGAGGTGGTCTCGGGATTGCCACAGGTATGATGGCACCATGTGTTTACCATTTCCAGGGGTTAACCTCTAAGAAGGACGATTAAATACAGCATGCCGGAGTGTGCAGTAGATATTGACAAGGGGCATTGCCAAATGTTACCCGATCTTGGCTGTCTGTTGATCTAGGCAGAATATAACAGGTGCCAATAGTTCATCATAAGAAATATGTTGGTGCAGTAGCAAGGTGACTTTTAACGATCGGTGGTGGTCAACTAGTGCCAGATGAATGGCAGAGGACAGGCCTCGGTACCAGAAGGGTATTTTTATTAGGGATAGCAGATGGGGCAGGGTGGGCTTGAGCTAGCAGCTTTGTCACCATGACCATTGGTATTAGGACCTCAGCCGTCAGCGCCCAAGACTAGTCAATCAAGAGCCAGACTCCCAAATTAGCATCATGGGGCGGCCCTGATCCCCCCAGTACTGAAGGACCAGCGCAGTAATTACCTAGCCCTAAATGGATTGTCCACGTGATCGAGGCGACACTCAGTGGCCATCGGGTAGACTATTAGAAGGATGTCTGAGTGATGGCTGTTTGTTCCCTATCACCTGGCACTTAGTACTACCTGGCACCAGTCCCAGATAGATTGCCAATAAAGTTTACTTCCCAGGCATGGAGTTCATCTGTTCTTTGCAGAGCTGGAATCGGGACATATATACCTCCCACATGTAATGCTGCCGTTTGAACTACTGTGCTGATCTATCTGTATGTTAGCTTGCATTGTGCATAATTCAAAAATGATATATGCACTTGATAGGGTCGCTCCTGTAAATGAGCTGATATTAGTGACACACTGCATATCATACAAACATGAAGATATGAAGAACAAAATACTAGCAGGAGACTTACATTGGTAATGGCACCTCTGACGTGCCATATCTTAAAGCATCATGTTTACGGTACACCAACTGCCCACAGGCACATATATCGTAAATACGACGCCTATTATCAGACACACTTGCTGCCAGACATTCCCATCTCTTTGGTCACTTGGACCCTAGCCTCCCAGGGGCCTCTGTGCGCAATGCACCGGCTTAGTAGTGGTGACATCCTTCCCCCAAAGCCTCCTGCCGACAGCCTCACAGTTGCTAAGCCGAGGAGCAGCTCACCTTCCGTGCGAACAGTGCCGAGCAATCCCGAGCAGCTCCCGAGTAGTGCATTTGCACCTCTTAGCGCTTGGCGGCCACAGATTAGCCTTTGTGCACCATTGAGAAACCCCCATCCACAGGGACTCTACTCATGAGGAGGTTGGGGCAGGGAGTGCTTGGTAGGGGTGGTGTCTGAGCAGACACTCTAGGGCCGCCTTTTAGCGCCATTTTCCTTGAGTTACTCCGCGAGCTCATCCAAACTGCTCGGCTCTTATCTGGGAGGACTTATTGATCCCCCCGCTTTGGCGTATGTAATTGTGGTCGGGGATAAGGTGGGAGTTAAGGTCCTCTTGAGGGGCTGAGAACTGTGATTAGTTGAGGGCTTGCTTTGTGAGGCTCTGATACTGGGTGGGGGGAGTGGGTGCTTTTAGTGAAGGCTACTGTGGACCATAGTGCTGCATGTTGGGGTGCCTACAAAGAGGTGTGTACTGACCATCACAGAGTGCCCACTTACTGACCACCCCATGTCCCTATTTGTGGGATCCGATTACAGCATGAGAGGTAGACTCAAGCACACCGATCAGTGGTGTGGGTATGTGTCCCTTACATGCACCAAGCTCATTCTTAGATTCACCCAGGGCATTGTACTACAGCCTACCAACAGCAATAGAAGTGTCCTTTCCTTATTTACCTCTCACATACCTTGTCAAGATATATAGGGACGTCCTATGTCAATATACGAAATGAAATCCAATTGATTGATTGGCATTCAACATTATAAATGTAGATAACCCAATTAGAAACAGCACTCCATAGATAAGAAGGTAAAAATAGACAAAAACAGTTACAATACATTTCAACAGGTGAATAGATGCATCTATGGCCGGACGATACACTGCTCGAGACACAAAGCAACTATTCGAATCCATAGATGTTGTTACACATCATGCATCTATACAAATACATGAAGATGTACCTCTGTTAGAACGTAGGGGATGGTATGTAATCACCATCTTCTCTTTAATCATGTAGTGCTCTCAGGCTGCCATAGGCGTTTCTCCACGCCTGCGCCAAATCCCACTTTTTATCAACTGCTTATACCCTGAGTGGGGGGGAGAAAATTGAGGACAGCAGAAAACACCATCCCATTACCCTCTTTGCCCATAGGCGGGCATGGAAAAACAACAAAGTCTGCCAGCTTATCATGTAGTTGTAACATATTACGGATTCATACACTTATAAGGGACAGTCAAGAAGAAGAACGTGCTCATACAGGACACATTGTATGTCTTGAAGCCCTGGTGATATTTGAGGATTGTATTCATTTGGATTTGCATGTACAGCTTCTCCCGACGACATATTAAAAACACTCATTTTCTTTAATGTCACCTTTTTATGATTTGGGTCAAGGAATATATATGATGCACATTGTACTATACAAAATGTCACTATAATAGTTGGCACATAGAATATAACGTTGGAGCTTATACACTTTTAGTTTGCAGTCATTTGATTTACTTTGATTGATAGTTGAGCTCGGTCTGTTGCTCTTGTTTTGAACCTTAAACATGTATATCGTGTCTTGTAGTATAATTATTGTCTCCAAGTCCGCAGCACTTTATCTCTTGGATTGTAATAATTTAAAGGTCGTGTATTTTTAGGTTGAAATGCATGTGAGAGAAATAAGATCCTGATTACTGTTCACAAAACACTGATACGTGATCTGCCTCTGTGAAGAAGAAAAACAAGATTTAAAGAGGGCTAGTAATATTTTCTAAATTATACACTACGTTTATTCTCTTGCCAAGGCTAACTTAAATATACAACATGGGATCTACATATGTGATTGGAAAGGCCTCAATCCGTGGAATAAGCCTCAATGTTATTTGCAAAGACTATCTCCTATAGAGATTCCCCAGGGCCTTGATCCCTCCGGTTGTCGGAGATAATCCCTTAATACCCCTTCCCCTATAGTCCCTCCATACAGTACCAGCAGGAGGAGGTGCAGTCACTGATACTCTCAAACAGGTGTCCAGCATCCGCAGGGAAGGGAGCAATTCGTTTATCCCATTTCCTAATGATGTTTAGTGTTTTTGCTTTGGCGGGGTTAGCCGGGGGTGATAGCTGTCTGTTGACGTCGCTGCTAGAGCCATGTATATTCCTCATCTCTCTAGCATAACACATCTACTGCTATCGTTTGACTCATCTAGCTTGTAGGAAAACTAAAGAACCACTGCCTAGTTGGCACGGTAACGTCATTTCAACATTGAATTCTCAATGGCTTTATCAACAATGATCAACCAGTTTGCCAATTTTGATTCAGCGTTAATCCGATTTCTGTAGCAGGTCTCCGGGATCTGCCTCGATAAAAAGGAAACAATCTCCATATATGGCATATGGGTTGTTTCTCGTATTGTCGATGATCATATTCCTCCTTAAACCCCTTCTACACAGTTTTTGTTCTTCGCCATTCTGCTGTATCACAATTCACAGCGCCCTTGTTCCGTGCAGCCGCAATCGCTTCCTGACATCTTTTGTGGTTCACCCTTCTTCCTACTCCCCGGGCCCCTTGGCGAACACGATACGACATCCTCCCAGAGGGGACCTCTCTCCCTCCAGGCCCTAGCCAGGTCTTTATTTTTAGGATCCCCACAAGTCCCTTAACCCGGCATGCCTCTGATCAGTGTCCCTCCCACGAAGGTCACTGCAGGCTTCCAGGCTGTGATCCATACTGCTGGAGGTTCAAACAGCACGCTGTCTGATGTAGGGGTTATCTCGCGGCAAGGCCAGCCTTGCCCTTTAAGATGGAGGTCTGGGTGGTGTGTGTATATTGATGGGAATAAGGCATGATTTCTTGGACTTAGAAAAGGGATCAACCAAAGGACCCTGTTGACAGTGATTCTCTGAAAAGTACCCAGACACAAAGGTTATCATAGAAATTATGAGTGTGTGAATCGGGGGAAAAAGGGAGACAGGAAGATTCTGATCTCGTTGAAAAGTCTGAGGAATGTGCTTTCTCAATCAAGGTAATGTTTTCGGCTCAGATCTGTCAAATCTCCGGTCGGCTTCCTTTACATTGACATTGCAAAACTTACGCAGATGCCGACGGCTAAGGTTTAATAAGGTCAAAACCAAGGAGTAATGTTCTGACGTTGTCTCCTTTTTAAATATAGGCTGTAACCTATCCCGTCGCCTCTCACACCCTCCCTCTCAGATTATTTCAGAAGTGAACAATGTGATGAGTTGTCGAAACACAAAAAGAAACTCATTATTGAACAAATGTGGAGAGCGTATTGTGTTACTGTTTGACGGTCTGAGTCCTTTCCGCGTACTGTACTAAGTACTGCGCAAATATCATTATCGACTCCATTTCCATTCGCTGTGATCCCATGTTATTATGTGATTTCTGCAGGGGAAACCATCTTTATCCAAGGAATAAAACTGGTGGGTGAACGCCCCCTTTACATAGGATTCTCCCGACGTATCTGCCCCCTATTACAAAGCGTATAATCATGCATTGACAACCGGCAAGAAACACAAGAAAGGAATCGTCAAACATGTACTTAGAATGCCGGTTAATAGTGCATAATACACAGGGTTTCTGATTAAAGAGACTAAATCAAGGACCCAACACAGACTCTGCCAAGACCCCTATGTGATTCCGAGAAAGAACATATGAACAATATTATCTACCTTTTCAATACAGAAGGACTATCTCTCCCGAACATAATACAGCAACTGTCTTTCTTTTGAAACGTTCTATATATTCTAGAAAAGGGTCCCATTTGCACCGAAATTGAATCAAATTATTTTCTACCTATCTGCAACAATAACATAATTTGTTTGGGTGTTTTCAAAATAAAAATGAATCATTGAAGGGCCCAACTGCTTTGTCCATTGTGGGGATATGCAGGATTGGAACCAAAATACAGAACTGGATATCTGGGTCTCAAATGTCCTTATACTACAGGGGGCACGGAGAACAAAGCATTTTACACCACTTGTATACTGCATACAGCTAGTGTTATAAATAAGTTGTATACCAAGCTGTAGGGGTATTCAATGTGAAGGGAGCCTTATTTCACGTACAGCTTAGTACTCGTCCTATAACTACTACATATGCAAACCAAGTTTTTTGATGGTAGGTTCTACAACTGGTACGTCGTCCTTGGCGTGCAATACAGGCAAAGAGGCATGGCTGGTTGCCAGCTATTAGGTTCTTAAATACATGTTTCTAATAAAACCGTTGCCAGAAGAGACACCTGGAGTATTTGCACATTTCCATCTGCAAGTTCTTCTCGCCAGAAAAGATTTAAAAAATGAGGACAATTGGTATCCATATCCAGCATTCTTATAATCCATAATACTGCAGATCAATAAATATTATGGAGTTATCACTTTGTATAGAAGCTGCGATCGTTTAGCAATTGCGAAAATGTGAGTTGAAACTATAAAAAATAGTCAAAATCGCACCACAACCTAGGAATGGGCTGTGTACACTACCAAGTAGACTATACCATTTACTTCAGAAGTAGAATTACATCAAATGAATGTCCTAGAGAATCAAAGCTTACCAATGACCAACAGTAGCACAGACATGCAGAATGCTGGCATGGAAATACAAAAAGCATGAGATGACCTCACGATTCGCCAATGCATTCGTTCAGGACTATGTTGGCATGGCGGTACATGGCATCAACAGTGAGGATATGAATATAAATCGATATATAGTATACGAATCACCCTACATCTTCCTTCAGTAATAAACTATGCAGTAGGCATGTATTGGCCTATTGGGCGATAATCTGGCCTTCTATATAATAGATGCGCTGCGGCGGAAGTCCCGCTATATCTTTACAGTAGCTGTCGCCGAGTCATAAATCGTGGCGCCTGGAACTATAGGGGAGCCGTCCGGATCGGTTGAGGTAATGCCTAGGCATATGTCCGCTCGGATCCGCCAGCTTATCTGGCCGTTTGATGTGTCCCCACGGGCGACTCTGTCCCGCATATATACGTATACTAAAAGCGCCCAGCATTAGCTGCATCCTGCAAGAGGCCCAATGCCTTTACGAAGGGCCCTGGTCAATGAGAGACCTTTACCCCTGTGTCCAGGCCCTCTTTTTTCCTATACCGAAGGGAAGGGCGTAAGGGGCTATTGCGAGGCTTTGGGCACCCGAGGGACTTGTCGCCCCGTCGCCGCGATAAACAACAAATGCTGCGACGAATACAAACGACCTTCCCCTATATGGCACGACATATACATGCAATGCAGCCCCCTTCGCGCCAACGCCAGCCACCACCATCAACCACCTTTGACAGCAAGAGGTCGGACGGATGGGAGAGTATAGTAGGTAGGAGGCGAACAGCCAGGGACCGCTGGAGAAGAGCCTTGACTGAGCCACGGCAGACAGTTGCATCTTAGCCACAGAGCCATGCTGGATCCGCAGTCGGCCCTCGCGGGTATTGTTGGGGCAGGGATGGCGCCGTCCGATGTCGGGGTGGTCTAGCCCTCACAATCCTCCCCTCCATTTCGCCACATCCAGCCTCCAAGCACCCCTATCCCGCCGGGGGCCCTACGCCCACTTCCGTCGGTGCAACCACTGGCGACACCGACGGGTCCAGCCCGATAAGAAGGCCTGAAAAAGGGCATTGGGCCAGCTGATAGGGTCTCCCCGTGAGTTGTAGGGGAAGGGGGCAGGGTCCCTGTGGAGAAATGTTCGCCTTCAGAAAGAACATCTACGATTTCTGAATGCTAAACAAAGGGGTCGGGTGAACTTTCTTGGTCTTATGTAGTCAGTTCTATCTAATACAAGTTACTTAAAACTGACCATTTCCTTGACAGAATAAAGAGGAGGTTGTTTTATATTTAGAATACAAGTGACCCATTGCCTGACGTGTTTTTATTGAATCAATCACATTAATACTATGTCCAAGTGTGGTATGCACCATATCGGTAGAAATAGAAAGTATATGTTCATTGCAAATACAGCAGATAGTAAAAACTTACTGGAAGCGGCTATATATAGCCGGCGAAAGGTATGCTGTACAGGCAGCAAGTATGTCTGGTTGATATAAATGGCTGTGATCTCTGCATTTGGGCCCATACATACCACTCTGTACGGATTGTAAATCGGTAGAAAGTTCCTCAGCATTGTAGATATTAAAATGGCTTAAATTATTGGAATATACAGAGCAGCTTTATTTTATTCATCCGACGTAAATGTCCGCTTTATATATCACGTATTTTCTACATACGAAAAATGTGACTGGATATGAGGGCATGTGAAATAATAAATCCGCAGTACCAAATGTCTTGTATGGTGAAAAACATTGTCTCTAGACATGAAATGATGCTCATCAGCATTGAGTTGCTCCGATCCGTCAGAGGATTCCGCCTCTAACCGTGTCAACAATATATCTCTTTTTGGATGCGACACAATACAAGTATAATATACCCGTATCTAGGTTCCCATATACTAGGCTACACATTATCCGCACAAAAAGAAACTACGTCTAGCAGTATTCTTGTGCCTGTGTTCTAAGATATGATGGCAGATGTGCCTGAGGGCTGCTAGTGAGTAATACGCTTTCCGAGCATCAGATCATGTCCAGATAACATCATTAACATGTGGCTCGCGGCCGAATTGTGGCCCAAGTCGCTTGAGAGCTGCTCTCTTGACCTCTTGGGAGCAACTCATGGGTTGGCCGACTTACCGACCCTAATAGCAAACCCCTAAGCTACACTTGAAGGCACTGAAGGACCATTTGGATGGACTCAAGGTAATAACGTGTAAATAGTATCGTACCTGGGGGTGAAATTACCTATCGCATGGGAGTGATAGTAGAACTAACGTGACCTCAGAGTACCTTTAGGGTTTGCTGTCAAAGCCATTATCATTAGGACCAAATCCAACATGATTCATAGACATTGCAATTAAGCACATTGGATAATTAGGCCAACAGTACTATATACCAAGGCTGTATTATCCTACGGGAGTAGTGCTTACAGTCATATACTATTCTAATCTGGGAAACTTCACTCGCATTGATTGAGATTATTCAACATGAAAAAATTAATACTTTGTAACAGAATCTCTACAACAGGAAGAGGTGTACGTGATGTAAGATTTTTCCTTCCGGTAAGTATGATACACACGATTGTTAATGATAAAGTCATACATGTATACCCATGTCAGAAAACATACTAAATTTACAACCTCAACGAATCATTAATATCAGATTAAAACACTGATCCAGTGATTCCAGTGATTCAACATATTCAAGGTTTCCTGGAGATGCCTTTAACATCACGCCCAAGTAAAAAAATGAACAACAATTGCGTTGTATCCGCCCAAAGAAGTGCTTGTGAATGCGCTACAGGTTCCTCATTACTTAAAACTGTGCGTACTTTTGTTGAGCAACCGCTGCTTTTTAAGTGGCCTCCTTTGAGATTGCCTTGACTTCCCTGCTGATGCGTTGCCGGCAAATTCCTTGCTTGTTTTTACTTTGCGCCGCCCCACAACGCATTGTGGCGTCTAACAAGGGTTGCCGGCGTGAAACAACTCATGAATACAGCTTACAAGGCTGCAGGCATGGCGTGTAAGCGCCGTGCTGCCGCCCGAGGCCCTACAAGTAATCCACTTAGCAACGTTGTTTCTGATACTTAGACTCCATGCTGAAGCCATGGCGGTAGAGCCAGTATCATATTGCGCCTGGGTCGCTGGGTATAGGGCACATGGATCTTCTATCTATCGGACAGAACTGTGTGGGGTGGAGGCTGATATAACGCCGGACCAAAGGGGGACCTCCGGACAGCTTGCCATGGCCGAAATCGATAGTTGAATGCAGGAGATGGCCAGCGCGTGGCTGGCTAATGTAAATCTAGGTGCAGATGACATCGATTGGTGGCCAGATTACCTGGATATGAGATCTAGGCGTCGTTCCTCCTCATCTAGGCTTAGATTGGAACATATTGCACTATCTGTGTCGCAGCCGCCATCGGAAGCACTGTGAAATGTTTAAAGCTGGTGTATCAGCTAATCGACTTCCCAAACCTTTTCTTCAAAATGGATATAATTTTAATGTCAAGGGCTTTGTTATTATTTTAGCTGATATGCAGTACTCAATGTTAAATATATTTGTCTATAAATGCATGATTTGAGATAGAAAACAATGTTGCTTATTCACCTCACTGACCCAGTCACTCCCCCAGGTGAGTATAGGGTAAACTAGCCTGGTAGAGAAAGCACTGAGCCATGCAGTACCACAACATAGCAAGTTTTAGTGTCGACCTACAGTAAAAATGATTGTACTACATGTGTTAATCTTATGTATTTAGACACTGCCAATCATTTTAAAATTTAGGGAGTATGTATAGGATAGGGTATGCAATAGTAATATGGCATGATTAAAAAGTCATCGAATTTTAGCTGGGACACCATCTTTAAGGTGATTGGATGTTGCATTTAGGGAATATTTAAACTATTTAAGGGCCGGATGGTGCTTTAACTCTTCCTTTACCGATCACGCATTTATGCGATTTTACCCCTCAGGACCGATCGCGCATTTATGCACAAAATCGGCCGATTATTGGCCGATTTTCGCCGATTTTCGACCCCCTGTGCTTTGCTTAAAAGTTCATAGAATCCCATGATTTTTTCTGACAGTATATTGGTATAATTGTCTCTGCATATCTTAATCCGTCTGTGTATCCATCAAATATTTAAGAAATGCTGGACATCTGAACTTTGATGATATTTAACCCATTTTTGATATGATTTAAGCAATATCTAGGGCAAAAATTGTGAAAAATGTCAAAAACAATATTGTTTTTTGGGTGAAAAATGGTTTTGTCCATTTTTTCATGCTGAAACAGATGGTACCAAAAGTCAAGGTCTATGTTAAAGCATTCTGGTCTGAATGTAAGTTTCAATGACAACATATTATATACACTAAACAAGGTTATAATTAATTTCAAGTAGGGTTTTATCTCCCTAATGGGAACACTTAGGGCGATTTGGGTATCTCACTTTATGGTTATTCAATATTGTTCAGTTTGTCACAGATGTACTTCTAGTTTGGATATTTACAAAATTCCTTCAGTATCTAAAAGGTTAGGCCATCCCCTAGATCTCAATATCTCATTTGAATTTCATCTGAAAAAATCTGGTTTTGGGAGGGGTGTCGTTATGTGGAGTCTGGTGAAGGAAGAGTTAAAGTGTAATGCCCGCTTTCATGATGATGATTCTAAGAATACAGTCCTGGCTGCTCGTCAGTTATGTATCAATGCGTCATGCTGACCCACACCTGAAGTAAAACTCACGATGCTGGTTTTTGACATTTTTCACAAAACGTTACACTATTATAAATGCTTATTCAACCCGTCCCCACGAACAATACACTGTTAATAGCTGGTGTAGATAAGCAGTATATAGGAATTACCGTTTACACAGGTCACATATAGCTGAATAGGTTATCATTGTTATCAGTTGGTGTTGCTGTTGGAATGCATTAACACCACTACACCTGCAGTTACCGTTCAGGTGTAGTCAGACCCGCAAGTTCCCATTACTTTTAACTGTACCCAGCTTCCGGGCAGGCCTTCCATTCTTCAATAGCGTCTAAAGAATGGAGGAGGCCCCAAACTGAGCCCAAGTAGAGGCCAGACCCTGCCCCGGCCCGCGGTGCTGCCATCTGGCCGACCCTCCCAGATTTACAACGGGCGGGGGAGGGGTGTGAATGTTCCTCCAGGGTCTGGGTTGGGTGGGGGAAGTGCTATTAGATGGATAGACGCCGTCGGCGCGTCCCAGAGTCACGTGATGTAATTTGGCGCCAAGGTGTTCGCCTCTAGCCGCCTCCCTCACTAACACTCTCTCGACGCCTATACACTTCCTATCCTGCTTCACACTTTCCCTTTCCTCCAGCCCCCTCCCCTTGTATCCTGCTGTGTCCATTAACCTTATGCAGAAGTCTGGTTCTATTTCTCCTACCTGCCTATAGCTTTGTTCATTACATATATGACCTGCTGTTGGGCTAGACAGACAGTCTCAAAAATATGATACCCATCCACTATGCTCTATGACTCTCAGTGGCCAATTTCTAGCAGCTAGGCTTCTCAATGTTGACATGTATTTGCTCTTCATCAATTGGCCCTTCATGCACTGGCTCTTCTTCCATTTAGCTTTAATGCTGTAACCCACGTTAATCTCCTCACGTCCAATCTATATGTTACTTTCAGGTTGTAATTATATGCTCCCCTTTAGCGTTTACATCCTTCGCTAACCTATATGATCCATCCAAACATTGATGGTTCTATTTCCCCTGATCTGCATGCTCCCCTGTGACTGGCATTCTTCTTCATTGACGCTGTGTGTATTGGGAACATGCCCTAGTCTACCACAAATCCCTATTGCCTCCTCCCCCTACTCACTAGAACTCACGTACAACGTGAAAAGCCATTGTATAAACGCATGAGACGAACAAAACATCCACCATGCATATACATGTTCGAAGTCCGGAGCAGAAAAAAAAGACAAACAAATAACGAATTCCGATGAAACAGCAACTCCTTTGGCGCCGCTGCCCATCCAATCGGGTAGACACGAAGTCAGGACAGGATGAAAACAAATATTTGGCTGAGTTGGGCGGGGCGGTGATATAATGGGAAGTCACACGTAAGAAGGGGATCGATACAGGTGGTCCCCGATCCACGACGCATGCATGGCCATGATTGATCAATGTGCTCATCATGGAAAACAAACGGTGCACTGGGGGAGTTAATCTGTTGGCGGCTACCTTTGCCGCCCTCAGCGTCATAGGTGCGGCTCTGGGGATGGAAAGGGTATAGGGGATGGCTGGAGAGGGGGTGGGGCTGTAACATGAATCGTGCTGTCTTTTATGTTGTAGTGAGGGAGGGGGAGCAGGGGAAGGGGATGGGTTGAAGCTAGCGTATTTTCTTCTCATAATTATTGTCTAAATGACCATCATTGAAATTGACTTTTTTTTTCAAAGGAGGAAGAGGAATTGCTATCAATATGCATGGACATGCATGGCGCGCACCGTCTGCAAGAACTGTATTAAGAACAATTGATGTTCTCTCCGATATGGAACATCAGTCAAAAAGGGTTAGCCTTGGGTATTTAAGTAATCAGTGAGAGAGAGAAGTGAGTTAATTTAAAGCCATTTGTCGAAGAACAGAGGGATTTGACAGAGCAGAGGGACGAGATAGGTTAGTTCAAATCCGGAGACATAGCATGAAAGGATGGCTATATACTGCGCTCGAATACAAAGTAAGATGCATGCAATGAAGCATTGCAGGTATATAGAAAAAGAGATAGCGAATAGCAAAGACGAGGATGTCATATCTTAATGACCTCCCACTCTACTATCCTGCTATTTATGTCCTGTCATAACTTGAATTACTGTAACGTCACCTAAGCCAAAACTTGTCTAGTCTGGCTATATTATCCGAAATAATTTTCGGGCACCATAGACACATTAAACAGGATAACCCCAACATGTATGCCTTATCATATATACCAATCAAGGGGGAGGGGGGGTCAACAGGATCACAATGTTGTAGGAATTCACCTGGAGCAGTGATGTA
Organism: Harmothoe impar; assembly: GCA_947462335.1. Taxonomy (NCBI): domain Eukaryota; kingdom Metazoa; phylum Annelida; class Polychaeta; order Phyllodocida; family Polynoidae; genus Harmothoe; species Harmothoe impar. The sequence goes on from OX381710.1 coordinate 27,595,262, forward strand.
TAATATGAGACAACCCCCACCCCACCCCAGGGTGCTACCCTTATACCCCTACACCTCCTGCCCTCCCACACCCACACCCACTACCCCCGGGGGGCCTAATGGCCGCCGACGCAGAATCAATGGGACGGGCGGCCTATTCATATATCATATTCTCTGGCGCGCTTTTAGCCGGTAATGATTTCATCAATTCCAATCGTCATGTCACGCCGGCCGTGTGATTGCAATACTGGGTCCTTGGCTTCGTGCTGTCACAACGCGTTGTCTCACCTACCAAGCCACCCCCGCCGTCCTGACACTCCTGGATGTCTCCTCCCCCACCTCTCTATTCTCTTCCCCCAAGGATATATGGACGGGGACACAGGGGGTTGTCCTACCAGCAAGGCCCATTTATCTTGCGTATGGCTTGGCAGGTTGGTCCTGTATGTATCGTCGTTTGCCTATCTGTCTGCCTCTTGTGTGCCTAGCCAGTTGTCCCTGTACATCCGCACATCCATCTTGTTTGACATTGTGTGTTTTTGCTATTGTATAGAAGTCCATTTTTGTTCGACTGTTTATCCTACCAATTCCCAATGGTTTTCGATAGATCTAGACCCATCTGACCTTAGAGTTGACATGCCGTTTTCAATCAATCTCAAATAGACCCTATCCCTGTATAGGAGTCCAGCCATGCCATATATGCAACGTTATATCAGTAGTGCCATATGTACGTTGCTATTCCTTAATAGCACACTGGTTTTTACTCTATGACCTGTAGAGTATACACATTTTTTGTCTCCAGAGGTCTAGCTGCCACCAGGGCCAATTCCATTTAGGGCAGACAATGCGCCTGCGTGCCACAGAGATCACATCCAGGGGTCTGTTTATCACACCTCCATGAGGCGCCGTCACGTGACCGGCGCGAGACACCACGAGATTTCGCGACAACCGGAAGTCGTAATGGAGCTAGGGGCCCGCGGTTGTCCTCCAGCATGAGCAACCATTATTTTGTGCCAGCCTTCCTCAGCATTCCCCACAGCCTTACACAGCCTTCTCCAACCTACTCGCGCGGACTATTTTATCCACTTTGTACATGATATAATTATGCATATAAATTATGTCTTTGTTCAATCATGTATACTTACGCTGATTAGATTGGGTTGACTTTGCACGAAGGTGTTAAATATGACAGGGGGAAATAACTCTGATTTATATATTTCCGTTTTCCCCTAGTAAAGAAAACATTTCAAGCCATTTCAGGGTTACTAGAGTCAGTTGGTAAATTTGACAGTCAACCAGTCGAGGCCAAGGTCCGGGAGCCTTTTGCAGAATATGCCTCTCATCAATGATTTTATCAGTATCTACTGCCATGGGTGTTCGTGCCCCCTAGACATCTTCCCATCTCCCCATTCAATTTTGCATCACATCTATCTTATCAGCAAAACATAGAATAAGACAACATCGCAGTGACCTGTCCTTCAGATTATTCCCTTGCCTCCTACGATTGATATATCGGCTATCGTGCCATCACGTCTTTTGTCAGGGTTGAACAGCCAACCCCGTTCCTATAGCTACTCGTGTCGTGTTCTGCATATACTGGTGTGTACAGTCAGGTTGGAGAGGCCGGATATGTATTGTGTGCACGTATGTGCACCGTCCTACACGGCAAGCCGTGCCTGGGGCCCGGCTACAGCCACTCTGGGTGGTATCAAGGGCAAACCTTAGGTCCCCATCACCACGTCCACCTCGAGCTAAATGCATACATCGGCCCAACCCACACACAATTATTCACACACCCACACATACATTGCACTACCATCGCCATACTCATCTAAACCCACCATCATTCCATTCTCATTTGCCTACCACCCCCCCCCCCCCATCATCCCTATACAAAACATCAGCGATGCGGTGTACGTCTGCAATAAATATCAAGTGACAGCGCATGAAAAGGCAGCCCGTTGATTCATTCCACAGAGATGTTGGGGGTCCGCTCCCCTCGACCTCTACCCACACTGTAAGCTTTGTCAGGCGTTTAAAAATCACCCGCCATTTATATGCTAGTTTCTGCCTCATGCCGAGCTGCTCACAACTGCTCGGGCAAAGCCACTAATGGCTCGCGTCGCGTCTGGCATCTTCGCCTACGGAAATGCGTTGGCAGGTTCCCTGCTGCGGTGTAGGGATTGGAAAATGGGAGAGTCGCGAAATGCGGTCTCTTGTGGGCGGGAGGACGTCAGCTAGTGATAGCGTATTGGATGGCTTACCTGGCTGACTACTGATAATATTTTTTTTCATAGTGAACTACTCTAAGATTATATGAGCAGCTCAGCATCAGGCTAGAAAATTATCTCTCACGAAGCGATAAACAATACTTATGTACCGTTATCTTACATATCTCTGGTAAACTAAGCACAGTACACTATACTGTTTCATATCTACAAGAAACCTCTCTAACATTGTGGTACGTTTTTCATAAACTAAACACGACAGAGTACTGTATCCTTTTTGATATATACAAAAAAAACTTACTCTGTATCATCATCGTGTGGATATCAAACATGAATTCATTCCAGATACATCGTTCACACATGATAACGTCCTGAGTTAGGACGGGCCCGTAAAACACTTTTCTAATCTGACTACTCTGGATCGATCAGTTGCCACACCATTCTCCTTGAAGGAAGCAGAATTTGACAGACAAATTTCCAAACCTGCCATTGCCGCTCTAGCCAACCCCTCGTGAATGACTAGATCATTTCCCCAGGAGATGATCCAGTCAGTCATTTTGAACAAATGTAGGTCTTTAACAAAAGAAGCTCTCCTCTGTGCCGCTCCAACAAGACATAATAGTTCATTTAGGCAGTAGTAAACCTTCACCATGCCAACAGATACTTTGGGGTTACGAGTCATGTTAGTAAGGTTTGTCGTTGTTGTGTGTTGCAGATGAGTCATCAGAGGGACCAACAAGACCGGTGAGAATGAGGTAGAACCACCATGGAGGAGTTTACCGTCACGTGTCTCATTCTTTCTCTGCTGATTGGCTACACAGAAACTCAGAGCTCACGTCTTATGTGCCGTCTGAAATGTGGTAAGTTGAAACTCATAACCAATCTACAGGTTCCTGTTACGAAAGTGCTCGTATTTATGTACAAGGGCACTAGTCAGAAGTAATATGTGGATACGTTACTTGATCACTGATTTCAAGTCAGAAGTAGTATATGAAAATGTTACTTCGTATTGGGCTTCTGACCAGAAGTAGTATATGGAAATGTTATTTTGTCCTAGGTGTCTAGTCAGAAGTAGTATATGAAAATGGTTCTTTGCATCGGGTTTTAGTCAGAAGTAGTATATGAAAATGCTATTTTGTCCCAGGTTTCTAGTCAGAAGTAGTATATAAAAATGGTAGTTTGCATCGGGTTCCTAGTCTGAAGTAGTGTAAGAAAATGCTATTTTGTCCCAGTTTTCTAGTCGGAAGTAGTATATGAAAATGTTACTTTGTATTGGTTTCTAGTCAGAAGTAGTATATGGAAATGTTACTTTTGCACCGGGTATCTAGTCCGAAGTAGTAAATGAAAATGATAATTTGTATCAGAGATCTAGGCAGAAGTACTTAAGTAGTATATAACACTGTTAGTTGATATCAAAGGAATTTTATGAGCCAAACTAGACTGTAGAACCGTTACTATAACTAAGGTAAGATATTGTTGTTAATAAGCAAAACATCCTAGGGAAGTGGTGCTTTGAAATAACAATATGTCGCGGGATATGTGAAGATCTGTTCTGATAAATGACATCAGCGCTTTCCATCAGGCATGAACTTAGTTAAACATAATGCCACTTTGCTTAAGGACCACTTATCCTATAGTAGAACATTAATGCCATAACATGTGGGGACTTCACACTTCTATATCTGGTGTGCATATAGAAGTAATCCATTGCTCCCAGAGTCCTTAGGAATAACTAATGGTCATAGGGACACCCCACATCATGACTCAGCTCGCGTCTCTACCCACTGCAATTCCTGTGACAAATTGTGGGAGTGATTGGTCTTCCCACCTAAATAGCAGCTGCTAGCCCCATCAACACATAGTCAGACTTCCTCACTTTACCTAAAGCCCTAAGGTTAATGACACATATATATCGAAAATCTGGCCACAGAATTAGGACCCATACATACGATGCAATAGCGACATATATATATTATGTCCATTACGCTTCGCCAAGATTTCAGGAGATTTGGCTAAGATTAGCTAAAGTATCATTGTTGTTAACGTGTTCCCTGGGGGTATGCTATTCCATACGTTATTTTAAGTGATTTAATCATCTAAATGGCAATTGCCGAGATAACAAACGTGTTAGGGGTGTCCGATTAACTGGGGCCTTTGATGAATCGAAGTAAATAAAATTAATGCACAGTCAGGCCAACATGGGGACCAGTGCAAATTCAGATCGACATGATAATGTTTATGGCTGTCCTCTAGCAACTTTTATAAAATCCTTACGTTGTAAAATAAGTTCATGGTCCCAATATTGCGAGGCGTATACGAAGAAATCATTCTAGGCTTTTATCAACCCTATCCTAAAATGCCCCATTATAGCCCATAATGTTAAATGGAAGTCACCGATAAACTGCTTGGCATTGTGAACACTCCTGCTTGTGGTGGTACTTGTAGAACTGGTGATTAATGGTAGCAGTGGGGTTAATTACATGTAATCATAATTAAGTTCACACTAGTGTGACAGTCTTACACTTACACTGCACTTAAGCGCCTCTTCTTGGATCAGGTGTAAACCTAGATCTTTTTGTAGTGTACAGATTAAAGTTAATGTAGTCAATCGCCTCCAGGGACTAATGGTATGATCGATATGTAATTAGTATCATACTACTTACAAGAAATTATCATGATCTTGTTTGTATAAGCTTTCCTATTGAAACAAGATAAACAAGGTAATACATGGGGCATTGTAATACAATTTCATCAACTACATTATTGAAGGAAATGTTAGATCAATATCTGACTTCTGTGTTGGGTAATGTATTTTTAGAACTGTCAGAGAAAGTGCCTCTTAATTATAGAGGAGTTGCCCTAGTTGCTAGTTAAACACGTAGGAAACACAAGACCTATAATTTACCTGAATGATTAATAAAACGGATGGCTTAATCCACCCCTAACCCCACCTAAAAAATACACAAAGATGGCAGCACCCTAACCGGCATGTGTTTAGAACTAAGAAATTTTGAGGGTAAGGCGAAGGGGAATTGCCCCCAATGATACAACCAGCTACATGTATATCAAGTCAATAAAGGTAATTTGAAAAAAGAAACGTGTCAGGAAAAGTATTTCATAGGTTAAACCGAGAGTGTCACACTGTATTTCATCCTAATCCCATTCCCCCTATCTCAGTGTCTAAGCAGAGCAGTCAATAGGGAAACAGCCTATTATCGCTCAGCAAGTTTACGATCGACCCCATTACACTAGGCTGTCGGTCCATGACATAATCGCTTAAAGGGGAAGGGGATATGAATGGTGGAGCCGGGCCAGGGGGAAGTGTGGTGAAGCGTATAGCACCCCACAAAGGAGACACACCGCCCATCGTTAGGCACACCGGCTGCTCCTCTATGGAGGTAATCTAATTTGGCTTTTAACAGGCACTGTAAACAGAATGCCATAACACATGCAATCGTTTCAGTGAATTAGTTATGAGACGGAATGGGCTAGATTTATACCTGTTGGTGGGGGTAGTCGTCTCTGTTTGTGTTATCAGAGGCTTGTAGTGCTTGAGGCGGCTGCGGTGTGTGCAGTATGGGGAGGTGGGTGGGGTAGCGGGAGGTGGGGTTGGGGCGGTGTGGTAGTACAGGAGATCAAGCAGTGAGGTGGGCGCAAATTTGTTGTAGTAGTACCGAATTGCCGGCGGCATAAGCATCAGCGTTGTCTCCGGCCAACATGTTAACTGCTAAAGCCTCTCCCCCAAAACACACAAGCACACACACCACCAGAATACCATTCATGCCCATCCATGTGAGAGGCACGCTGTGTGTTATTAAAACAACCCCCTGACGTCCGAGGCGCAAATGGATCCCGACAAAGGCAATAATTCGGACTGGGTTTTAACAATGTGGTATCAATAGAAGGACATGCCATGAAAACTGGTACCGAGGATGACTTTATTGGTACACCGTATTACTGTTTCCAACGAGGGATCAATTGATATTGGGGCAATTGTAACGGGGGGTGACGAGCATAAAGCAGTGGCTGACTGATAAATACTACTATCTAAATAGCCCACAATCCCACTGTTTATAAAAGATGAGTTTACACAGTTTTATCACGCTCAGTGCAAGGGTGGGTGAACGGATATGGAGTCCATATCCATTCCTACCCAGCCCTAAATGTCGCTCTTTGAAAGGAAAAGTTAGGATAGCAGTGTCATTTAGATTCTCTGCAGACCTGGCCGTTATAAGGTTAGCCTCAGTGGCCCCTTGATTAATACATTAGACTATAGGATTACCTGATTACGCACTGTTTTGGTCACCCATTCAGGGGGCCCCGGGATGTAGGGTTAAGGAGGTGGAGAGGTTGGGACTGAGTAGGGACATGGGAGGTGGTTCTAAGAGGTAAAGGTAAGTGGAGACTAAGGGTAGGCAGAGAGGGAAGGGGTCATCTTTTATTAAGTGAAAGAGGCATCCTTAGGGCAGGTCAACCCCCGCCTTCCAGGAGCCTCCCCAAGGTGAGCTTTAGTTCTAGTAAAGGTCAAGTGCATGGTGAAATCTGCTGGTGGCCAGAGACTAGACAGCTACGTGACCAGGCATAGACTCCTACTGGAGAGCTCAGCGGACACGCCACAATGATAATGAAGGTGAGGTGTATAGGAATAGCTGGATTGGGGAATATGGAAGGGTAAGAGAGTGTAGGTAGTATATGAAGTAAGCAATTTCCTCGTACATGTACGTCTACGGGTGTATCCGTTGGGTGAGGGAGGTTTTAATCGGCCTTCTTCATAGTAGGTAAATTTAAGAGGGAAGCCTATCATACTGCTGTGTCCTGAGATATGAGAGCAGAGCTTGTTGTGTCTGCAGGCAGGGCAACATGAGAGCAGTACAATCTGCCTACAAATGACTGCTCACGGCAGCTGGTGAGCAGCTCATGAACAGCTCAAGTTGTCCCAATATGCGAGCCATAACCGCAGCAGCACAGCCCTTACCTTCTACTGCTGAAACTGACAGACCTTCCTCCCTGCACACAAAAATGAATCGGTCTTCCTTAAAAATTGAAGTGGCATCATCTGCCACCACCGTCGGCCACTGACATCCATTCACACAGTATTAAGTTCTCTGGCGTGGGTTGAAATCAAGAGTCTTTTAAATTTAATCCTGAGTTGCCACTGTTTGGCCAACTCGCGGTGAAAAAACAATGAATCTGAAATGAAGAAAGCGACCACTTTTATTAGAAGAAAACATGTTTTTTTTCGCTCTGTAAGGTTCTTTAATCTTCCCCTGGTCTGTGACAAAGAAACCCACCAATAAATAAAAAGGCCACACACAGAGGTCCATTGTGTGCACGCTGAGGATTGATTAGTTATCATGCAAAGGTTTCTTTAGGGGAACAAGGTTTTAAGGCCATTAGGATGTTGGTATATGATAAAGGAGATGTCTTGGCTTGCTCCAACAGTGATAGTAGGACGAAGAAGAGTCTGGCCCTTGGCCATCCATCATTGTAAATCTTCCCCTCGTGTGATTTCTGATAGAATAACTCTTTTTAACCACATAAAAAGCTTTGCAGACTGGTAAAAGCAATATAGGATGTACATATAGGAAAATCCAATTGTAGTTTCGTTTGTCTGGTTGTGCCAAATGCTATACTACACAGTTGCCCGAACTCATATCAAGATTGATTTCCTGATTAATTTATCTTTCCTACCGTGACAGCATAAACCGCTTTAGCAATAATATAACCTCGCTATGGCTAAAATCAACTTTATGTAGGAGGCCATAGTCTTTTCCAAACCTTCCACCTAACGTGATTATATTTGGAATATAAAACGAACTTTTTGGAGCCAAATCGTGCATATAAATGTTTTGTTATCTAGATAGCAAAAGTTGAAAGGGGGACCCACACGGATAACTACACTCACAACATGTGATATGAATATAAAAATAACTGGGAATGATGTCTGGGATTGTAATGCCATACTAGAAAGTCTATGACTTCGATTTTAAAGATGACCCTTTCTCCTCATCACCCTAATCGAACGTGTTTTGACCAATTACTACAGAGTTATTTTAGTTGATAACCTCTTTAAAACACCGATATTCCATACATTAGCATTACAAGAAGGGGGTTCTATTATAACATACACTACACCAATGCAGTCTCTCTATAACCAGTTGGATATACAAAACGTAGACGGGACTTCTACCCAACAGACGGATACTATCCCACACACATTAGCGGAGGAGTGCCATCTCCAGAAAAAGGCATTCCCCATATTTTATAGGTACCTGACACCAATGTGCTGACTACAGGTTGTACCTCCCAAAGTGCCTTGTTTGTCTGAAAACGCAGCCTCCTGGGTAGGGAAGGTTGTTAATCTGGACAAAATGGATCTGGCGGTCCGTTCCCGTGTTCACCCGCCCACCTGCCAGCTAGGCCCTCGCTTCTACCTGCCCTTAAATCACATTCAATGCTGGAGGTTGGTGGCGTTTAGGCCACACCTGCTCCCTGGGACCCTCTCCCATTCAGTACGTGAATTTTAAAGACGGAACCCTCGGGAAGTCGAAGTGGCTTTTAGTGGGAGAGGAAGTGTGTGCAGGGCTGGGTGGTGTACACGACAACGGGGCCCTGGGCGCATTGCATGACTCCAGAAACGTTGGAAGGCCGTTGCTGATTGGTGGGCAGAATCCCCTCACTAGTAATTCCACCCACGCAACCTGTTCAACCTCCTTGGCCGCCCCAATCGCCAACACCATTACTATACCATCAAGGTGGTCACTGCCCACACCTCAGCAGCTCCATCATCTCTACACCACAACAGCCTTACCATCCCCACTGCCAATCACCCACAGAGCAGCTCTTCCTGGCCAGCTTAACACTGGAGAAGCTCCTCTGAAGGGCTGCATATTTGTAACCACACTAACACTCACCATTGCATAAAGCTATTGCCATAACCCACGTAACACCGCCTAAGCTCTTCACCATAATGTATCACAGCTCCAGATGTCCAATAACCATTACCTCAATTACTGTTGTCCTTAATTGTTCTGTGTCGTAGTCTCTAGCTAGATAATATGCACATATTGTGACGACAACCAACATTCATAAGAGCTATGTCTATCTGTTTTTTGATGATTGAATTTTTTTGTTTTAAAGAAACGTTTTCTTCGGAGTGGTTAAAAGTACTTAACCCATTGGTGTGTTCAACACTTCTCTCTTAAAAGTCGCTCATATAGAGCCCTGGATATATAGGTTATAACATGTCCCCATGCCATATAAGTTGATGAACTCTGGCCCCTTTAAGAGGTCAACACATACTCTAACTATCATATTAACATAGGTCCTTTATCATTTACCCTTCTGAGTAAGAAGACAGCGGTGGAGGCCAAATAAAATAGATACAATGAGCTATATGAGAAGAGAGAAAGGTATAAAGAACGGGTATACATGTATACGGTTTCCCTACTTCGAATATACTGAAAGTCCAAAGATATCCTCAGCAACATTAACTTTAACCGACATTTTCCTCCAGGCGTCATCGTGGAGGACGAAGAGGTCAAGGTGCACGGTACAAGTCGCATAGACCTGGTGCGCACGGCCTGGTCAGAGCTGCGTTTTCAGAAGGGAATCATAGAGGTGGACATTCAGTTCGTCCCCATCAGACGTCGGTCCGACATCACCATGGATATCCTTGTAGAAGGTAAGCCTCATTAACTTGTCCATTAATGAAAGCATGATTCGCAGCGCGCCATGTCTACTTGAAAAAAACCCACCAGTGAGTGATTCGTCATGTGCAATGCATGAATGCAGTACTCGTGCAGCTTCCTGTCACTAAAATGGCATGCTTTGTTAAAACTCTATGCAATTCTAAAAGGATTAAGTCCCACTATATATTTAGTTTTGAGCAGACTGGGAGAGTGGAGTTGTGCTATTATGGGTATCACCAGGGATACAGATAGTCTCCTAGATGTCACACTTTCACTATATAACAGGCAAGCAAGGGAGATTGGAAGTTGCCCTCGGCTATCGAACGGCACAAGGAACATGCATGCCATTGTTTCATGACACCTTTGGTATGCCGTTGCGTGATCTAATCTTGGTTTAACAAAGACTCCTGGCACCCATCCAGGTAGTAAAACCGACGGATCTGTAGGATAGGAAACATACACCATGTTTAATCGATAAGAACATAAACCATAGTATTGATGCTGGAAACATTGTCTAGTATACATTTGAAGTAGAAAAGAACATTGATCTAGGCTAGAACTAACCTAAGCCTCTAGAAGTTAACTACATGTAGCTGCTATAATTATGTACTACACGCATATCAAAGTATTCATCTATGTTTCCCTTTAGAGAGCTATATAGGAAAATTCAAAGAGATCGACCTGATGAGAGGATGGTGGCGGAGAAGCCATGCAGGAATGGGGGGCAATGCAGCACTTAAATACCGTTGTATCGTGGTCTCAAAAGCATTAGAAGCGTTAGCCTCTTCCTGTTGAAGCCTTCCATGGAGATAATTCAGACGTGGATCCGCTGGTAATGAAGTGTACCAGAGGACTGGGACAGGGCCGCCAGTGGCTATGGTGCTGGGGATAAAGGGAGTATGTTCGCCCCATCTACGGTAGCGGCACCCACCAGCGAATGCCTGTATTGGCGATCGGCGTTGCCGTTAAATTGGCGCTTTTAAACACGCCCACGTTCAAAGGAAGATAACACCATAACAGCGGGGTACATATTACAGTAGGGCGGGCTGGGTGTTGGCTCACACAGCCGCGATGGATGTCTGTGATGTTCTCTCCTCTAAACGAACCTGGGGATTTAATTCTAGTCCTGGTCGGAAAATCCAAACTCGTTTTTCTCTGAATCAGACCGGAGTGGAAGGCTAGACTGAAGGGGGCGTGGGGGAATCAAGGGTAATTGCCTTTCTCTCTTCATTTCACACTCGTAGCACACGAAAAAGATTAAAAAGTCTAGATGAGGGTAGGCTTCATTTAATTGCCACGTTGTGAATTAAGTCAGTAGATAAGATCGGAGTAATATGGATATTCTGCCTGGTGCTAGTTCATGATTAACATGATGTATACACAGTGCAGAAGGTGAGCGCTGGGCATTGCAAAAGAGTCTGGTAATACTGGACTCCTGGAGCCCTGAAAGAGAGGCATGCGGATGGTGGCATTGCCTGTATTGCATTGGACAGAAAATACCCAGCCTCGGGCTGATATTCACCTTTCTCCCTGTGTACATGTATACGTGTCAGAGTTATCAATGTGCAACTTTGAAACTGAGCTAGTTAATGCATTTACCTCTGCAATATGTGCATACTTTAAGTAACTTAAATATAGAGGTCTTGAGGGTATAGAGTCGTTCTACAGGCGATGATGTCAGTTTGAAATAACGAGGCTTGTCATAGACCCTTAACGCAAGCAGCCAATGCTGATAATGAAGTATTTTCATTGAGTCTATGAATATGTATGGACTAAATTATAGCCAATGCACTCAAATATTCACTCTGCAATTATCTCAGACAGTTCCACACTATAAGGCTTGTCACTATAACTTAACGTCCCATTAGTCGGCAAAAAGATTTAAATAGCAAATCACAATATCTATATTGCCCTATGCTTATTTCGTGGTTGTATTATATGTAGCCATTGGAGTGAGCACCATGCATTCCAAGCAGACTACCGGTATACAATGGCTCTATGTCAAGTCAGCATTATTCTTCCCCCTATAACCATTATGGACAACCACCCTCTACCACTGTTCAAACCTGATATGATAGGCCTGAATAATACGCCACACGCCCCCTTTCTTGTCCCTTTCTTATTATTCATACACATTATTTACCATGGTTTTCATTTCTGATTTGCTCAGCGTTTTCTTCCTCTGGGCTGGATTACACCCTAGAATTGATCCAGCATCTCCAGGACCCTAGGCAGATCAGGCCTCATTCCATAACTAGAGCACGTAGCTCGGCTGTCGTCCCTTCTCCGCGTCGTAAATGGTTGCCCCATGTGAGTGTGTTCTGTCATACACAGGAGGGATTTCTCCAACTCCAGTCAAAAGGGGAGATGCTTTGCCTATAGGCGGTGCCACAGTATACACAAGAACGTACACTGGTATTATAATGGTCCCATGTGTGCTGGTGAGTGGAATAAGTAAGAGGGCACCCTGCCTGGAGGATAATGGATATGAAGGCCGGGAAATTACAAATTAATGACACTTTGATAAGTCACGCAGCACAGTAATCCCTCTTGAGGAAGCCCAATATGGAGTTGATACCAGTGGTATCATAATGTGGAAAAACAAGCCTTTGTGACATGTATAGATGTGGGGCTTTATAGATGGGGCATATCACATGAGGTTTATATAACTGAGAGGCAACAGGAAGCATTGCACTCATGATAAACCAGATAATTATGGTCATTAGGCCGGTCACAGCTGTCTTATCAATGGGGGTGATCATGAGATATGTATACATGATGAGAAAGCTATTCCATCTCTATTTGGTGCATTGCTAATGATATATGTCACTGCCCTGTGTAATTATGCAAGAATCAAGCATTACTACACCAGCCCTCTAAGGGAGGGGTTATTACTAACAGGGGGCTGGTGGGGAAGTTTAAGAAATGTCACCCCTTTCAGCAAAACAGCCAGGGCGTTACTATTGTTCAAAGAGGGGGGAGGGGATGTAGACCCTTATCGCATGCTCGTGCAAAAGATCTACTTCCTGTTGTTTAATAATGACCACTCGATCAAGAGAAGATCAGAGCATGGACATACGTGCAAATCTAGAACCATATTGATAATATGAGAGTCGTCATACTTTAACAACAGGGGGTTGGTGGATTTAGGATGGGAGGGGAGGGGGCAATTTGGACCCCCCCTGAGGGGAACTCATATTGAAATAGTCAAAACACTATGCATATCTGAGGCGGGAAACAATGAATATTCAGTTGCTAATTAATTAATTGATTAGGCACATTAGTATAAGCCTCAAGACCATAGTCCACAGGGCTCTAACCAATCGATTGGTTCACACACGACAAGGGATATAAAATAGTATATATTTGGCCAAATAGAGCACTATAGACTATTGCCTTTATATTTGGATAAGAAGCTGCAAGGTCTAGAGACGCTTCATGTGTAAATAGCTATCCTATTACCAAGTCGCACAATAGATGGATGACTGTCTGTCATCATTGTGCTTAACGAATTTAGTGAGCACTGCAATAGAATTTACATTGACAAATTGGCATATATCGTATAACAACTCCATTAGGCCTCTTGTTGTTCGATTGAAGGCAAGGGTATATAATCAGTCTTTCCTATGAGTGATGGAGGTTGCAGCTGATCATTGGATTATAAGGCTTATCCTTTATATCATTAAATGATCAAAGGGGCTTTCAAGGCATGAGGCATTACTAAAGGCTGTTCTGTTTACAGTAGATCCTATTTCAGTGAAACAGGCAGTTTAAATATAAATTAGGTTTTAGGATTAAGACTGAATACGGCTCATATTTCACATACCCGGTGCTGCGGGTGCTTTGAAGGAGATTAAATATTTAAATAAGGTATTATTACTCAGATAGTAATCTTTCATGAAATTCTAAGTAAGATAGGATGTCTCTCGTCTTTATAATGGCATTGAAACTAGATGTTATGGGTTCATGTGGATGGTACAATCGTGGATTTACGATGGTGAAGGCATCCACTGCGCAGTTACAAATGCCCCAAAACATTTAAGATCTACACTGGACTATTTGGTATTTGGTCAAAATAAATTTGGTGGATGGGGAATATTAAGGGCAATGTTTGGAGAAAGTTACACAGAAATGTAGCTACTTTGCGATGCGATTCTATACACATGTGTGGCAATTGTGTCAGTCACATACTTCTCCATCCCCACAAGCCACCATAATGTATCATCTGCGACTATACCGAGAATATCCGTATGGTGACTTGCACTACCTTTCTTTCTACAATGTTATAATTAGATATATTATGTATAGCCATACTGAGAAGGTTCAGTTAACAACAAAATTCAGGTAAACGTCATATGGCGGATCAGAATTATCATCAGAAAGGGGATGCCCCTCCCGCCCCCATGACCGTCGCTATGATAATCATTTCGGAAAAGAAGACTTAAACTAAAAAGGTATGCTCCGTGTTACGCGACCCTACCTATTCAAACTTGACCGAATTTAATCACTTAAAAAATAACGACCTTTAGGCATTTTGAGTCCTTTAGTTTTGATTCAACATCCGCAGGGTATCTTGAAGAGTCGCCAAACAAACAAAAATTCACAAATCAATTTCTGAATAATTTTGTTTGTGTATTTTCCATCACAATCCGTAGATAAAGTTATAATTACAGTTTATAATAGCGGTATGCAGAGTGATCCACGAGTCAATTAATGGAATATACCTCTTGAAATAAACTGTTTAAAAAGGGGATGGAAATCCGCCTCACCTGCCTGAACACACCTTCATTTTGCTTTAGTCATCTATCATTAATTTCTATAATTTCTACAATTCTAATGCTGTTACTCTGAATTTGTGTATCAATGAATAACTATTCAATACTGTGACGAATGCTCTCCTCCTGGCTTTACTTACCTGTTTATCCATACCATTTGCAGCATACATGGAGATCGGAACGACCAATATATCCGCCATGATTGGCCCCTATGTGGAGCCCCTGGCTACGACGACGGAGAAGTTCGGGATACCTTACTTTGTGACGTCACCACCCGAGACGGTGCGGTACAGACCCTACAATATGATCGTCGTTTACCCCAACGATCTAGACGCCATGCTGGTCGCCGCAGACGTCGCCCGGAAGTACGATTGGCGTGATCTCGCGTTGATCTACGATAACAATGATGGTAAGTTCTATATCATAAGAATAAAATCCAGCTATACTTTTTGAAAAGTAAAGAATTTTAAGTTGTATATTAAATAATACAAATGACTGTGAAGAAAGTTATATGATTTTAAAAACCTTACAATGGAACTAGGGAAAGTCTACCTTAGATATAACAGGGGAATGTCAAGATACTTTCAGGCTCTCATTCTCCAGCTCTGCCATAAATAGAAATCAGAATATTCAATTCAAATTGCTAATAAAATACGTTGCTTCATAACGTATCGAGATATTCTTTCTGTACTTAATTATCTACAAAATGGAAACTGCCCTTGTCAATTTCCCCCTGGGTCAAATTTGATGTCTGGCTGATATGTTTTATTAGAATATCATTACCTGATAAGCGACGCAGTTCAAGTAATTTATATAACTCAATTACTGAAACTTCTAAAGGAATTCAGCCTTTGTGTGGGTTTTGAGAAATTATTAAAGGGATGAATTCAATGCTTCGGAAATTGGATTTCATTCCTATTTGGGTTCAAAAAGGTATAGTCTCAGATTGCGCGGTTTACAAGAAGGGGCACCTGGATAAAAGTTACAGCACGAGATGGCCGGTTCATGGTTCCCCCATAATTGTTTAAAAGACATTCTCTATCCCCCTGCCTATTGTTCCACATAAATTTCCCACTTTGAACAATAGAAATTCAGTTTGGGCCTAGGTAAAATGGGTGGAAATGGGAGGGATTCATCAATAACGAGCCTTAGGATCGGTTCTTCACGCCTTTGAGAACGAAACAAAATCCTGTTAATTAGGGGGACCGGCTACCAGGCAGGAAGGTCGTAAAAGTGGGGGAGAAAATAACAAATGGCGGGTGAGATTTCGGCATGGGGGAGTAACAAATAAACATGGCCATAAACAAACCAGAAAATGGGATGCTTCAAGAGAAGGGAAAACACGCAGATTGGATGAATTGGCAACGTTTGTCTTTGTGGTGTGGTGGGGGTGGGTCAGAATTCCTCGGCAAAGGATCATTTATCACACATTATGTAAAATATGTGTGTGTGTGTGTTGGGGGGGGGGGGGTAATATTGAATTAAGCGACTATACTATTCTAAAAGTGATCAACACTATGACATATTTAAATGCAAACAGCCTTTGACATGTATAGGCCTACCCTTATTGAGAAGTATCCTAAGTATATTTTTATAGCATGTCCTTGAATACATAGATAATACTAGGAGGTTTTGATATATCATTGTTTTCTTATAACCTCAATACCCTGTGGAACTACTACTTGGACAGCAGTGTATTGGCCCCCGCCTCTATTCCATCTTTTCATGATCTTCACTCACCCTCCTGCCCATCCTTATCTAGCCTGACCATGTCTCGCCCATATTTGACCCCCTTTTTTATATTTATACCCCTATCTACAAATATCAGCCACCCACACCCACTGGCTACAACATCGAGGAATTTTAGGCACTGCCCCCCCCCCCCCCAGTCCTCCTGACATGGCCACCTGGGGACCAGACAGTCCCAGGGTTGGTTCTTTATGCTGGTCACGACACGGGTTCTGATTGAATTTGAACGCGGTCGATAAAGATCGCTAGTAAACGGCCTGTAGCTACAACTCCCTTGGACCCACCCCTTTCCCTCGCCCTCCTCCCCCACCAACCTAACCAGCTCTTTCAACTTCCCAACTGAACCAGTACCTCTATGCTATCCATCCACTGAGAGTTACCGTGTCTGGCTCTACTGGCAGTGACCTCTCGCTAAGTGCTCTCTTCAAACAACTATTGCCATATTTTCTCTCGGTAAATAACCTGTTTGAGCATTGAGTTTAGAAATAGCTCCAGGGGGAATGCTTTGAAAGGTATCTATTCTACTCTAAGTCCAGACTTATGACCTGCTGCTCCACATCTTTTTCAATCACCAGGGTGGTTTATGTCACCACTTAGTTGTAGTCTTATTATGGACGCAGACCCAATGTGTTTCTTTTCTCCATTATATATACCTTGCTTAACTTCATCATTCCCTTTGTTCATGAGTCTTAATATACCTGTTTGGTGTCCCTCATTATGTCCCCTTTACATGTATTCGATATATTTCTCCTCACATTAAGCTGATACCGTGCACTCAAAAGGCTTCCCTTCTCACTTCCCATCCCCTCACCTTCACCCCCTACTTCATTGTCCCAGCATAGTCATCTTTGTTTATGAGCTAATCTCCTGTTGCATGGCCCTTCCCAGTTCTGCTTCATCATATCTTATCCAGGGCCCCATCTCTGCCCTGCTGACCATTCTATAATACGTCCTTGCCCACATCCCTACATCCCATCTTCAACCCTCTCCCCTCCCTGCCTCGCTCCCCTGCCGCTTCCCGTCCTATGAACTGCGACGATCATGCACTGCCTACCCGACCATTCGCTGCGTCAGCCGAAAGGGGGATCTTTCCAGCGGAAGAGGTCAAACTAATCCATCAAAGGCAGCGAGTCACAGTGTCCAGCAAGCTGTTCAATTACTCCCACAGTACCCCCTCCCACTTCTTATCCCCAGCCCTCCCCTACTACAGTCGCTTCCCTGTCCACCGCCTACCCACTAGACAGTGTCATCTATCAAAAATGTGGCATCCCCGACAAACCATCGACAGCATCCTCATCTTCCCCACTCGACATCCAACAAAAATGGCACATAAAACCAGTCGGCATGGGCGCCATGTCCTAATGAAAGCATGCCATTGTGGGTCATAGAGGCACTGAGGAGCCTCAGTGTCCTGATGGTGTAATCATCACTGTCAGACTGCCAGGGTCTGGTGCAGAGGCAGGATTCTTCATCAACTGACGAATTTAACTATATTAGGCAAAGGGCCAATATTATATATACATAACATATGACTATTTCATAAATACATTGGGCGATATTCTGTCCAACGTAACCAGTCGCTTACCAGGTTGCTCATTCATCCCTTCATAAGAAAATTGCTGAGTTCTCCACTAGTAACAGGTCGCGGGACTGTATACATAGGTTGAATGAAGTATCTCCAGGGTTATATGAAATCAGGGAGTAGGCACTGGGAGTCATTTTGTTGGAACTACTATGTTTTGAAACACATCAATAGGGTTACAGAACGACCAGTACCACAGTACTATAGCGTTGAATGATAAATAACCCAGACGCATGCAGAAACCTCCGTATGTGGTAAAGTTACAGCCCAGCCTCACCGATGTGTTTTTGTATGAAGCAGAATGGGGCAGTGGCGGTCAATGAACAGCAACACCTCTATCATCTCCCCCTCCCCATACCTGGACAATAACCACCGACTCGACTGCAGAGGAATGCCCCAGCATTGTAACAAAAAGCACAGCGCCCTGGACAATAGGAACCTTGCGCCCACTGCCTATTGATGTGTCAGACCAAGAGCCAGGGTCCTGTGCAATTCCCCATAGACATTCAGACATAAAGGATCTAGATACTGGCACAGTGCCCTTAGACTGGCTAGACAGACAAGCAATGTGTCCCCTCTACAACTAGAAAGAGGTATGTGATCTGTCGGAAGTAACCAGTGCCTATAGATTGGGAATACTGGGACGGTAATATATATATTATGTAACTCAAGTTCATACTACTTTAGTTGGGAGTTAGTGTTAAAATATTTGAGTTTCGAAATAACAGGCCCATAGACGTCATTACAGTTGTCCAAAATTTGCGACGCATTCTGACTTTTAAGATTGAGGCAGACCTTATCCTTTAAACATCAAGTCCAGTGTTAGTCCTAACGGAATATACGACTGAATAGAAGAGCATTGCCATTCCAAGCACTTGTTTGGTAAACCCTACTTATCAGGTCACCAACTAAAGGCCGGGCCGTGTGACTGATGTTTGATGCCGGTGTTAGACAGACAGTCAGGTGACCACCAGTTTGTCTTGTGTGGGGATTGCTAGTGGCAGGCCCTGGCGGCAGAGGTTGGGGAGCAGCTCAACTCCGTCTAGACAAGGGGCGGCGAGCAGCTCAACTGGACTCATCAACCCAGGGTAGCGAGTGATTTATACAGATCCCTTCGCTGCTAGTCTCCCCTATAGACACTCACGCATTTAAATAGAGATCTCGGAGTCTTCAATGATACAATCTATAGGGAGACATAACACGTCATAGAACGTCATCCTCATGGAGTATGATAAACACTAGTCAACTTCTTGACAATTCGAACAGCCGTGTAGATGAACTAGTCAATGTTCCACCTAGAACATAGATGCTTTCATTGCATATTGTGCTAGGGGTTATTTAAAGGTTAACATACTTTTCTGTTCATCTAGCTATAGCTTCAATCCAATTAAAACTAGAATATGATTGTCATTACACTCTCGCTCTATAATACTCTGTGTACTTTAAGTACCACGTGTAGGTATACGTAGTTTACCTGATATGTACAAACTGTGTAATGACGTCTAGGAAAACAAGGGCTCTAGGGGTTCAACTCTGTCATGCGGTCCAGAGTGGCCTATAGAATCTACTGTAAGGGCCATTAGTATGGGCTCATATGTATGCCAAGCACGCCTGTCCCCTCAGCTCCACCTCCTCTCCTCGCCTGTAACCCTACTTCGTTGGTCCTTGGAAACCCATCATCATACACCAACGACTCTACCCATCCATAACATAGGACCATTACTTACGGCTTGTCTTTGCGAACATAATCAATAGGAAACACTAAAGAGTACCACGGCAAAGCAAGGCAAACAGAACCCACTTACCTATCTTTACACAGGGAGTATTGCTTATATCATACGCTCACACAGTCCTGTACATAGACACATTGTGTACTATTCTACCCAAAGGTGCTTCACATGTTATGCCATTTGCAGAGGGCTATCTACATATGAGCCATATAATCCTACTCTACTCTTTGCGTACCAGCCTTTATATGAGAGCAAATAGTTTTAAAACTGAATCGACTTTACTGTGGTGAGAATCCTACAAGCAACCACAAGTCCTTTAGGCTCGACCTGCCGACCTCTTGAATCCATCCCATTCTCCATTCAGCACCAGCCACCCTTATCCCACTGTTGGCCCACCTCTACCCCCTGCCCGAGATACAAGACCGGACCGAGCGATTCATTGGCCGAGCAGCTCAGCAGGGCGAGCAGCTCCCCCAACTTGGAGCGGAGCAACTCTTGTGGTGGGCCAGGAACACGGTGTAATTTGTATGTGTGAGCCGGAGCGTGAGCCGTACCTCGTGTAAACCTAGCAGGCCCGTCGGCCCGGCTGATTTCTCCTTGAGTGGTTACAAATTTCGAGCCGGCATTTTCGGCGTCCGCCTCCGGGAGTCGTCCAGCGGGCACCCCGGGGCCATCCCAGGCCTCGTGCTCGGAATGCTGACCAGCCTCTGGCGCTGTCTGAGGTCATCTTTAGAGGGAGAGGCAGGTTTTATGAGTTACTTGGAGTGGGTGGTGAGCAGTTGGTGAGTGCGGCTGGAACTGGCCTAGAGAGGGCGTGGCTCACAATGGGTAGAGCCGGTGTGGATCGTGGGTGGTGTTCAAAATAGGGTTGGAGCTGCCTGGTACAGTTGGGGGATGCTTAAGCTGTGATAGATGGGCATAATGCAATGTCAGTATAATTGTTAATGTATAGAAGCGAGACACTTGTGGTTCAATTGTTTTCAGAAAGGAATTTTAGGTGTCCATGCAAGTATATGCGAGCTCTTTAATATACTGTCATGATGTGTTAAAAGTATGATACTATGCAGGGACAACCCGTTGACTACCTTGACACAAGGATAAACCGTACTATCCAAAACCTACAAAAGTTTGTGTAAGCACAGAACGGATTACCAGTAGTCGCAGGATGGTACAATCACAGCTTTTTGACCTTGTGATCTGCTCCAGCCCAGCAGAAAAAGCAACTCAATACGAACTGCTAACGTCAGCAGAAGTTATACATGGATGTACCTGTACTGGCATGGCTGCATAGAAGTGCCATCCTGGGATCGCTTGGGTAGGGGGGGGGGGGTAGGGGTGGAAGGCAGGCCCAGGCCCCTGCCGTATCAGAGTCTTATTGACGACCAGCCCCATCAAGGCACGGTGTAGGCCGGATCAATGGCACCACAAACTACCAGTCATACGTCCAATTTGTTACCACTGCCCCACCCCTGACCAGTCCTGTGCCAGTCTCATCTAGTGCCGCTTCTATACCCAATCTACTGTCCGCACTATATAACCGTGTCCTGCTGAAGTCCAGCGCCATCTACCTCCATCCTATCATACCCTCAGCCAGCAGCTGAATTTGCCGCAATCTCAGTGACCAGGGCAATGCCCCCATCCCACTGCCATGGGTGAAGTAGTATGGTGCAACACGGACTGGTCATTCTACCCGAATAGGATATCCCTGAACCCCATTCCTCTATTTCCTGCCCGCACTACCTCTATTCCCATAGTAAATTGATCGAGCATCCCCTTGAAAAAAGCCATCTGCAACTTTCCAATTCTATAGACTTATTAACCCATATACCTATCATATCCTCAAACCCCTATCTCGACAACCTTCCTCTGACCTCGGACATCACAGAACATTTCGTCTTATCTAACATAACCACCACCAGGCCAGTCTTTCAGCTGTATATTGTCAGCCTGGCACAGTCCTGCAGTTCTAACTCAATTCATCCTGATTGTTAAAGTCACCAGATAAGAGGCAACATATGTAATGATCATCTACTAAGGTCATATTCCCTTCCATATTTGATTAGAATAATAGAGACAGAATCAGCCAAAATACCCTAATAATTGTTGACTCAATATTAATTCTAAAGGACACATGGGATTATAAATGCCTATTTTTCATAGATGTGTATACAAATCATTGCAGTTATATGTGTTATACAGGCCATAAGTGGTATATACCACTCCCAGACTCTTCACAATATTTGTAGGCGGGCTAGAAAGATAGGCAAAGACCTCCATTAACCTCTATAGTATCTAGGCAGCCTGCAGTGACCAGGGGTAGATAGATGTGTCCAGTCGGCGGGTGGGGAGGTTTAATATGACAGATACAGAGTGGAATTCAATATGATATCTAGCCGAAGTGTGTATACACCACCGTATACAAGACAGGGTTTCGATACAAAGGCAATGGAATGGGAAGTTGCTTGAAACTTTCACAGTATTCCTATTAATCTATTGAAATGCCCGAATACAAGGGGTTTGACATGGACTGAGACATTCTGATCATTCCAAGATTATGTGTACTGATAATTGTAAGCAACAAAAAAGTATTTTTGTGTCAAAGGCCGTTTATTGTGCATAATTATAGCCATACTACTCTTTTCAACAACAGATATGATATGAGTGATGCCGTTCAAAATAAATTTACATCACAGAGGTTGCTATATCGAGTAACACGCCTTAATGTACAACATGATATGGTAAAATGGTGATCCCCATGCAGACCTTTAGCTTATGTAAAATAACCATTCTTAGTGTAATCAGCACTCACTATAATCAGCCAAATACACAATTCATCATCATAACGTCCGCACCAGTGGGCACCAAGTATGTGTCTGTGACCACTATCGTCCAGGAACGTGTCAAACTGCTAATAAATCAATGAGACACAACCTTGGTCATTACTTAACCTTGACCTTCCCGACGACCTTCACCTCCACCATGACCTTGACCCTTTCCCGCTCCCCTTTCAGGCATGCACCTCGTGGAGCGCTTGGTGCTGTATCCTGCACTGCGCGTGCGCAGTTGGAGGGTGACTACCGAGGTCAACCAGAAGGAAGTGCGGGACATTATGCTCACCATACGGAGACTATCCATTACTAACGTCATCCTCTTCACGACTGGGGATGTGGCTAGGACGATCATGGACGAGGTGAGTGTGCAGGTTATGGGGGACAACCAGGCTTCCCTTCACCAAATCATAAGGAAAATATGCAACCTCCCATCGACTAGCTTAGCCACAGTTATAAAAATATGGGTTAACTGTAAGGATCTAAGTCGTCATCGCATTATCATGAGGTTTTCAATTCGGACTTGTTGTTATAAACATAGTTATCCTTTTGTTCAATTTCTTAATCAATAACTTGTTTTAAAGAGGCGAGGCCTTCTTTCCATGCATGCATCTTGACCATTTTATGGTCCTAATTGTATTTTCTATTCCATTCAAATAAGTGGTTCAAAGAACTGCTTTAACATGGCTTTGAATATGAAGAATCCCCTTTTTTACCGGGCTTAGATCAATTTATTTTGTAATTCCCCATTTGAGCATTAATCAGTTTCGAACGCCAGGCTAACAAGTGATTCTTCCTCACAAAAAGAGGGGAAGGAATGGAAAAGAAAGGGAGAAGCGGGTCAACAGTTTTGAGTTGCACGAGGCGGCCAGTTGGTATTATATGGGCAAAACTAATTAATTGTGAAACAAATTAAATGTGGTCAGGGAGAGGCAAAATCCTCCATGGCGTTTCCCCTCAATCAACTCCACCAAAGATAAAACATTCCTTTAAATCTCCAAGATGATTTGGGCATTCTACTCTTTCAATGTTGGAACAAGAACTGATAACCCTGTTCAGATAAGGATAACAGCTTTGATTTCAAAATAACGGTAAACAAGTCATGACTCAGTACACAAAACACACAATTGTATTTCGAAATACATGTTCTTGTAAGGTTATTATCACAATTCCACTTCTATTCATGTGATAAACCGACAAGCAAATACCACCTCCAGGGTAATGGTTTATCAATTTTAATGTCTAGACCGGTACGGGTGTAAAATAGACATACAGGCACGAGAACGTACGGAGCCCTGTATTAGAACAATACAGCTATAAAATATGGCATTGCCACCCACAAAATCGTCACGTGCTTTAGTAGTCCTGTCACTTTCTTCACAAGGGTTAAACTATATATGGAGCAAGTTGAAAACTCAGGGAAACTTTCAACAGATAAATAAAGAAGGAGGGCGCCTTCAACTATCATAACCTAGCCGGCAGGAATCATACACCCGTGAGGAATGTGCCAAATGGTAACCTTGTCTCGTTGTTCTCGAACAGCGCCTTGGCTGCAGGAGAAGATAGATGGAGAGGGGTCGGTAATCGTAATCTATATTTAATGCATTAAGTATAATGTACGAGTCTAATGGCGACGCTAGGGTGAGCCCTGGAGAGGCAGGGATACGCCCCGATGTGTCTGTACTAGTGTATTACAACCCACTGCCCCGGTCAGACAATAACATGAAGACAGAGGGGCCAACCCCGCCCCTAGCCCTTACACCACATCTGGGATTCTGCAAATCTCCTTCCTCTGACAAGAACCCCCCTAACAAATGATCAATCTCGGAGTATACTTTGTTGTGATGATGGCGGGTGGCAACATCAGCTGCTATACATGTAAAAAAAACTTTCTTGGTGAACAACTTTAAAAGTGCATGGCCATACCTACTCCCAATTAACTGTGAAACAATAATAAATGTCAGTAGAAGATGACGCTAGGAATACTAAATACGATCACTTTTCAGAACGCTGTAATATAATAAAACATGTTTCGTTTTTCTCTCCCTTACAGGCTCTCCATTTAAGCATGTTGTCCAGCCACTACTCCTGGATGTTACCCAACATGGTGAGTAAATCATTATGATATTATCACTAAAACATCTCAAATACTCCGACCCAAACTGTGAGCCAGAACAATTACCAACTAGGCCACACCGAGGCGTAAATAGAACACAATCTTATTAACCAGCAACAGCTATTCTTAGAAATATGTGTACGGCTTCCATATTTGGCAATCCGTACCCTGGTGATTGCCTACTTCTCGGAAGCCCTGGAGGGCACGACAAATAATCAAAAAGAGGCTGTCGGTGTTCTGCTTTACATCATCCAAGCAGTAAAGTAAGGAATGCTCGGGGGTCCTCATGGTAGGGAGACTAGGGCTGTCATGGATGCACTTCCATGCCTTAAGTTTGCTTCCATGTTTAGGCTACAATGGGTCTATATTGAGACTAGAACCATGTTGATTAACAGGGTTTTAATGCATTTTTGGATTCTCCTTTTTGTTAACGGGCTATAACAGGTGGGTGCATTCTTGTGTACAAATTATGTTCTTCATTACATCAGCATGTGCAATGAACATCAAAAGTGTAGAGTCTGCTCATTTGTAGCAGACTACTGCCGATGTTACTCTATAAAAATGGCCTAGGTACCGGAAGACATTGGGGCTATATTGGCGATCTCTACTTTAAAACACCAACTCTTATGCAGATAAGCTCAGTATATATGTGACGTTACCGAGGTGGAGGTGGTCTTGATGGCCTTTTCTACCGTTCAGTAAATCCCATGCGAATAGCCCCGTCTCAGAGTAAACGGCCAGTCTCCTAGATTCACCAATAAAGTCACCATCAGCGGTTGTTAACCTGCAAGGGCGCATCGCCGGCCCGTAAGGCCAAAGTCTTGTCGCTTTCCCCCCTGAAGCCATTTTGGGGTGGCAAGGAGTAGGCTGGCGGAGGGGAATATTACCTATCGGGGACGGCCACATGCGGCTTGCCTGGGGCCTCAGGGCCTGCACCATAGAAGCCCAAAAAAGCCAATAACATGCGGGCCAGACGTCTCCAAGGAGAGGAGCGCATTGACATTCGCTCGTTATCTTCAATACAGGGCGGTGGTTGCCGACAAGTCTGGGCCAGATCGTGAACAACTCAAAGGGAAGTGGGTGCATGCATGGGTTTCACAGTGGGCAATAGAGGTGATGTAGATTCAACTTGCAGTGCCGTGGCCCAAGCCTAATAGGTCTCACATGGCCAGCTGGTGGTAGAACCTGTGAAACCATTGTATAAAGAAGGGATAAGGGCTGGAAGAAGCCACTGGCTGTGGGTTTCCATTAGGCATGTCGGTGGTGAGATGGTCATGCCAGGGGAGCTAGAGACTGGGATTAGCATGGGGTAGGCAATGGCCCTTTTGAGTGTGTGCTTGGCGTGACAAGTACAGGAAAGTAGGGTGATTGAAAGGCAAGAGCAGCCACGAAGGAATCCATGGAGAGTGTATATACATACATGCTCTCTGGCTTGGAAAACGTGATGGAAAAGACCTTCAGAGATTGTTAACCTAAATTATACATGTGTATGCACTTGTATTCACTAATAAGAGTACGTCCATTTGCTGAAGGCATGACTCGCTGGTATCAGGTCAGGACGACTCCATTGGATATCCTCAAAACGTTTTTATGTTAGATCCCATGCCAACTTTGGGCGTTCAGTCTGCAATATCAACTTATAAACCCTGGAGGAGGCAACTTCACTAAATAGGGTATTCCAATTGCGTCATCACAACATGAATTGTGAGCTATACCATGCAATGTCAGGAATAATGATAGTGCAATTGACAAGTTTACAATGTTTGAGTTATTTGATGGCATGGTCAATGCAAGTCATATATTTCTCAGTGAATGTTCCATCTCTCAGAGCATATCTGCATGCTGATTATGGGCTGGTAAGAATGGGCATCAATCTGCCGCAGATCTATATGGTCCTCAGGCACACGAATGTAAATGGACGTTTTCTTTCTATCTGTAATCAGTAAATTGATCAGTGTTTGAATCAGTTGCCCCCATACATTGATTAAGGATCTACTCTAAAGGTAGCGATTGCTGTATCATCTACACTTTTTAGTGGACTTGAGCCGGCCGCGGCTGCATTGTATAAACTGGTAACAACAGAGTAACAAGAGCTCACACATCAGCTGATCTAGGTGCAGCTCCTGGACAGAGTTATGTCTTTATGGGGTAGCGACTTTTGCAAGTAAGGCGTGTGGGTAGCAATAACCAGAACTGCGCTTCCAGTGGTATGAGCCGCTCGTGTGCATGACCTGGTGCCTCAGGGGAGCTGTTCCATCATCAGTTCTGCACCCTATCCTGTGAGCTGCTCCGTCAGCTGCTCGCTGAGTATTGGCCTGGCTCTCAGGAGCTGCTCACTTGCCGCGTGGTCGGGCAGTAACGACCTGCTTGCTGTGCTAAGAGATGGTGGACGCCCGGCTTGGCACCTCCCAAGGCGCTGGCGTGGTGCACATGGACGCCCCACAAAGGGCCCTTATTGGCCTAGCACTATGCCCGCTGCTGCATCTAGGAAATTGAAGACGGAGCTGACGATCGCTCTCCGGCTGGCCGCCTATATGCGCCTGCCACTGATATTGACACGGTGATATTTCGGTCGAATGAGCCGCTGTGAGTAACTCGCTCCATAGAGGCCTGTCTCGGTGTGTCCGGCTTCCGCCGACCCCTGTGCCGACCTCGCGGTCACTGCGTGCCAACTGTCACGGGAAGCCACGTCGGTTCAGACAGCACCTACATCGCTGGCATATCTCTGACAGGGATCATGCCTCCTCTGGTGATACCTCGGACACGTGGAAACCTCAAGGAGGGAAGGGAGAAACGTAGACGTATACATTATAAGAGTAGAGAGAGAAACAGATACATCGCACAGAAAGAGACAGAAATAGAGAGACAAGGGAGAGGGAAATACATACCGATAGACAGAAGCAGACATACATGCAGATTGACATAGGGAGAGGTAGAGACGGCTCAGTCACACAGAACGGGACGGTGAAGGAGCTCAGAGGCCTGGAGAACACATTTTATTGGGGAAGGACTCGGTCTCGGGTGCTGGGATTTTGTATACTTATTATGTAAGAGAGTCTGTCATTGTTGAGGGGGCAGCCTTGGCCCCCGGTCCCCTATACGCCACTGCATTCTTCAGCGAGTATGAGGTACTTAAGCTCATTCCACTGTAACAGTGTACATATATATTGTACTGAGCACTGTATGCCTGGAGACCCCATGCCAGGACTGTCTCATATACTAATATATAGTCCCCGACCTCCACGCTAAAGAAGTCCCTGTGCAACTGATTACGATAGCCTTAGTTGCTTTGTGCTACGGGAACAGACAGACATGCTCACTATACGACCCAATTTGCTGCTCGCGTCCACTGCTAACAAACGTCACTAGCTCATCCCCCCTCTCCCTATCCACCCCCGCCGCCCATGTCGACGCAGCGCCATTTCCGCCACACAGGGGGTCCCGAGTCAATTTAGTAATTGCATTTCAGTCGGCCGCTCGTCCTCCAGGGCTGCGGCCGGCGGATGTACCCGCCCAGGAGCACTCCCGGTGTCCAACAATGGCGGCCATATTGACGAGGCTTGACGTGCCTTTACCGCCGGACGTGCGTCCCCCTCCCACCCCAGTCCTACCACTCACCCCCTCCTGAACATCTAACACGCAGCGTCCAACAGATGTCGCACTGGTATGTCTGACTGTCAGACCTGTCTCATTTGCTAAACGGGACGAATTGGTCCAAAGTCGGTAGGGGGTTAATTGAGTGGGGGGTTGTAGTGCATATGAGGTGAATTGTGTAGATCAAATATGTAGCTGCGACTGGGAATGGGGTAGGGATAGGAGTTCATAGGGGCAGTAGGTATATATGATGTTGCTGACTCCGGTTTATCAAATGAAATAGCATAGACACGTCTGCACCCCTGACAATCGTTGATATTAAATGCATGGTATACACATAGGAACACCTAAGTATGAGAGAGTAGCGGCAGGTATAAAATGGTGGGAGCCATGGAATTGTGTATTTGTCGGTACTGGGTTGCATGCTATTTCTAGCGTTAACCCAATACGATATAATATACATGGTTGTGGATGTGCATGGGTTTGAAGATGAAGGTAACAGGGGCACTTTGTGACCCTCAGTAGTGATACTCCATGCCATTGAATGAGATTTAGGGCACCGTAGTGGGACAACTATAGTGGTAAGAGGGAAGCTCTAAATTATAAGCGACAAGCCGGATACCAGTTTGATGGTTACCCCGACAGTCGCTAGGAGGCATGGTGCACGCGTCATGTTTCAGCTCCCAGCCCAGCCCACTCCACTCCCACCCCTTAAGCTTTAAATTAGCAACTATATTGATTGCTCTTTCGGTGAAATTGTAACTATTCCCTGTTTCAATTGCGACAGAACCTTTTGTTCCAACCTATGGTGAATTGTAAAAACGTTCACACACGTTTCACACGGTTTTCGATTTGCAAATACCTTAGCATGGGCAGTATACAAATAGTATTTATCAAGACGTCCACATTATATGTTTGATTTATCTTGATTATCTACGTGATAATCTAGCTGCGAAGTCCACGATACTGATTGAGAAGGTAATGAAATTAGATACCACTATTTATAAGCAAGATAATAGTAGGCACAATATAGCGCGCTGTATCTGCAGAATGCTTTGCAACTTATCATTATAAAACACGTTTACAATCAGAATTAAGCACCATGTATTTGTTGCAAGTATATTTATGACTTAGAATACGGATACCGGTGAAGGACTGAACGTAGGCACTAACATTCCCTTTTTACTGATGTTTTCAAAGGACGCATCGTCGATGTATGGGTGAATAGGGATTACGGCCAGTCGATACTCACATTAGAGAGATAACAATATTATTAGATAGGCATAAACTCCAGCACACACCCCAAAGTTATGACACACACAATGAGTAAAGGATGTTTATTGCTCAGTGTTGCTGGGCAGCGCTGTCATTTGAGAAGGGTATCTCTCACTTTATTGCCATTTTAGTTCAACCATAAAATTTTAGGGAAAATCACAGTTTATTTGCAAGACAAGGTACATCCACTAGTGCTAAGATAATTCCTGTCGATCCCAATATCTGTCAATTTGATCATTTTGCCAATTCAAAAACCATGCAGCTTTTATCAAGGAATGTGTTATGATATACTGTTTCCCTGTTTAGGCAATCGCACCATGACGACAAACAGAATTGCTTGATTTAGACGGAATGTTTGTCTTTCAAACTTCGTTCATGATTGCCTTTATATGTGGTATATATGAAGTATATGATTTTAAGCCTCATGCTCCCTCCCGCTCCCTAGACACCAACAGGAAACACCTAGATCTACCGTTAAGTCATAGGTCGTGGCAAATACACACCTGACTTTATAGAGGAGGGTAAAATGTGGGGCCAGAGCCAAAGGTATCAACATCCACAGCCCCTCCCTATACCCACAGCAGTGGTTACTGCCTGACCAGTGGTCACTGGTTCCACCCTCTTGCCCCCCCCCCTCACCTACCCCTCACCACCGACATGTCTGCACTTGGCATTCACCTAGTTCGCGCCAATAGCCCTGGCCAACTTAACGAGGAATGGCTGCCATGCAGCGAAATGCGTCAGCGGGGCAGAAACTTAATTTGCCACTGGCCGCAGCTAAGGGTAATGGTCTATCGCCGCCGGCTTCCTCTAGAGTGGGAGGGACTTGGGCACACCCATGGCCAGCGGTCCTGGGGATTAAGTCACCTCCCGGCAAGCATGGGTTATATTCACAACCTAAATGTAGAGCCCCATCCAGGTCTGTCTGAGCACTCAACCTAGCCTGGGAAATCGAAATAGGCGTCCTTTAAACCTCAACCCACCCTATGTAAGGCACAAAGTACCAGTCGCTGCTTCAATGCGACCGTTGGTGGAGGAGCAGTAACTTTTGGGCCTTTCAGTATTGGCAATCCACAGGCTCCCTTTCTTCATCTCATAGAAACGGGCGAAAGGGAATGTTTGGGTTTTAGTAGGGGGAATTGCGTTAATGAATGACGATTCAGGAGCCCAGAGGTTGGCCGACCTTCCATAGTCTACTCCATACACTATGGCTCATTTGTTCAGCTTCCTTACCCATTGTTTGATAATAGGGTCTGTTTTAAGCGTTCAGAATGATTACCATCGATTTGCTCTTGGGGCATAACGCGCCGTAAGCTGGTGTTGGATGGGGGCAGAAGAGCAATAGGGCACATCATGACTCCTGATCGGTTTAAGGACCCCCAATGCCCAGAGGGTTCAATCAGGAATTAGTAATCAATTCTAATGAGGGGAAAGGAGTTCTTCTCCCCCCACCCCCGCAACCCTCTACCACAGACACAATCCACAAATCTCCTTATCTTCTGGCCTCATTCGCCCTGATGGGAACTGCACTGTTTTATACATTAGCCGAAGGTGAATTGCTTCTAGAGGACATAATATTCTAAACGCTCTTAGATGTGCCACTCCATTAGAGTAGCTCATGTGTTTTAGGTGAGGGATGAGCAGCTCAGAAGTCTCAGTGGATTGTTCCCACTTTCTGGTTGCACTAAGGAGCTATGATGTCCACCTGCGTTTTGTTCTGGTTGAACTACATAAATATGACGGGAGCATGAGCCAAGCAATTACTATATTTCAATAACTGTATGATACTTAAAAGGATAGTATAGAAAATAGTTACCGGTTAGGTGATTCAGTTGCAGTGAGTCCTCTTAAGACACACTCTCTCTACCGAAGACATAATGACAAAACTAATGAATTCACTAATTTGATAATAAGGCTGGCTAAGATTGCACTTTTTGAAGGTTCCATACAAGAAAGTGTATCCTTCATCTCGGGACAAATACCGTGGATATGAAGATCTCTATGATACATTATTCTCGAACTCAAAAAACAGTTAATAAATTATAATGAATCGTAATGAGTTTCGGGGCGAGGAAAAAGTTGAAAACGAGCGAAACTGATTAAATCACAGCTAGATGCGAAGTGAGCACTTTGGCTGTTCGGAGGGAGTCCAGTTGGCTTGGTTGTAATGCTTTTATTGGTCGGCTTTTCAGGAGCGAAATCCCGTTACCGAAATCGTGTCCTCGAATTTGCGCCCTCGAGTCTCTTGACAATTACCTCACAAACTATCACCACCCAGCACGCCTCCCCAGGCCCCCAGCTGCACAACTTGTTTCCCCATCACAGAAACCCCATTAATTTCCAATTTGGCATTTTCCATTTTTTAAGTGGGGGGAGAAGTTGGGGTTGGGTTTGTCAACCACCTCCCACTGCGATACCAGTACTCACACAGACTCACCCCTCCAGGACCAGAGGAGTGGTTGCACAGTAGGTGCCCATTACATCACCTTAATGCCCCTTTGAATCGTTCTTCAGAGAGGATCGAATCTCATGCAAAGGGTTCAATTAGGTCTGCCTCAAAAAGACAACAACGCTAGTGTCCTGCACAGGCGATGGTGGGGTAGCAAAAAGGACTTAACGAGTGGGCACGTCACAAACGGCCCTGGCTCCTGTGACCGTTTCCATTCTCCCACGCCTACTTTACTCCTATTTTCACTGCTGCTCCAGCTCCATATTTCCCCACGTACCACTTCTCAACTACGACTGTTCCCTTCCCTTTAAATGTAGGGCCCGCCTCTCGTTTCCAGTTCTTCCCACAACTGGTGCACTTGTGCAGGAAAGGCTATCACAGCCATCGCAACTGAGCTTTGAAAGCCAATATGGCACAAAACAAATATGAAGCAATAAGACCTGCTGGTAAGATTCACCACTGGTAAATAAAAGTTGGACCGCAGGGTGGCCAATCCAGAATTTCTTACTGAACGTTGAGACATTGTCAGGTTAAGACTTAAGAGTTAAGGTCATGAAGTGCATCCGGTGACAATGTGTTGTCCCCATATTGAGTCACAGGCCTAGTTCTCAGACACTTAGTGGTAATTGTCAGATTCCCTTAACCCAAAATATGTAATACCTTCCAAAATCATGGAACACGAAGGGCGATTATTAATTTTCCTCATACATGTGGCCTATAGATTAGATGATTATTTCCCTGTTATTCTAGAAAATCTGAGGATGAATAAATCTCAATTTTGGCCCTAATTCCGGACATAGGGCTCTAATTCCAGACACCTCTAGAATGCCCACTAAAACATGGTACAAATAACAACTTCAATTAAATAACATTTAGTTATCTACCTAGTTTGGTTAACACGGTCATTCTCGCAAGTGTGATCTGTGATTTAGAATCGAAACTAGCAAGTCCTCTTGAAGTAAAAAGGGAGATACAGTTTGTGACGTGCCCACTCACACAAGCAGGGCCAAGTGAGCAGCTAAGTTATTGATAAATTTTTTATTGATAATTTTATAGTATCATCTGATAATCAAAACAGCATAGATGCAGATCACATATACAACTTATGTCTTATAATAGAACCAAAACATATTGATGTTCTAGCACATTCAGTGCTCAGTGGAGGAATTGAGTCCAAAAACATGGGCATAGTAGGTCTGAATCAGATAATGCAAATCCAACTATATGATATGGTTCTAGGACTTTTACCCCCTTGACATCTACCCCCCGGGACATCTACCCCCTGCAATTTATCCACTGAACATCTACCCCCTGGACTTGTAGCCCCTTAGGACATTTACCCCCTCGGACATCCACCCCCTTGGACATCTACCCCCTGAACTTTTACCCTCTAGGACTTCTACGCCTGGGGACAGCCACCTCCTCCAAATGCCCATGTGGTTGAGTCACATCATGCGGAGGGAGTAGATGTCCCCAGGAGTAGAAGTCCTAGAGAGTAAAAGTCCAAGGGAGTAGATGTCCAAAGGGGTGGATGCCCTAGGGGGTAAAAGTCCTAAGGGGTAAAAGTCCAGGGAGTAGATGTCCAGGGGGTAAGATTCCTAAGGGGTAAAAGTCCTAGGGGGTAGATGTTCAGGGGGGTAAATGGCAGGGGGTAGATGTCCGGAAGGTAGATGCCTGGGGGGTACTTGTCCTGACACCATATTATATAACTGCTACACTTACTCTTTTGTACACCACTCTGTATATTCTACAATGCATTCGTTATTCTCCATTCCCTAACCCTTGTCCATTCATCAGTCTATGCACACTGATAATTCTGTAAGTTCAAGACATTAGTCAGTAGCGCCTAACCTAGGCTGATAGGGATATTAGACAGCATGTCAATCTAATATTCAAAAGTGACTAATTGCCTTATAATTCAAAAGAAATGTGACTAAGGACTATGTCAAAAAGACTAACCCTAACATACCTATCGCTTCCATAATGGGTCAATAGTGATTAACCTCACTAACCTCAGCTAGGGTTAGGCGTATAGGGAATTAACGAAGGACTAACTATGTTAGTCACTGCTGAATAGGTTGTTAGTCACTATCGACTAACTTCTGGTGCACAAAGATTTTCAGTGCACCCTAGTCCCCTGCCTAATGCACCATTCACAGCTGCCCACCTCCTACCCTAGCTGACATTAGTCCCTCCGCTGACCCACGGTACCTTACGTCAACACTGATCTCTGAAGTACTTTAACTTCTCATCTAGGTGTCTGGGCGGGAGCAGCTCCAGAGTAGCTCACCAATCAGCTCAGGGTTAGAGGTGTGGGTAATAGTGTCCTTGTCCACTATTGAGTCTAGCAGTAGGGGTAGACTAAGCTGCTCTCATTATTATGTTCCCCGAGTCCATATACTAGGGACAGGCCATCTTGTCTGGTGTTACAACACTGATGGTGTTGCTCCCACAACTGTCAATACCGCTTGCAGAGTATGCTATTTAACACTCTATACTAAATAAACCCGGTCCATTTGTGGTAGTTGGGAACCAAGTGTTGTACACACAACTCATTTTGGTATGCTTTCACTATTAATATGCAATGGGATATGAGACTCCTATTTATGATATCCTCTCTGATCCATATAACAGTTCCAGCCAGCAACAGTTAAATGGGATTAGAGTCGTAGGGGATGCCGCCTTTCTGTACTGTATGCCTTTTCTTTGTAGTGACCTCTCTTGAATGTATTAATTTATTAAGCATCCGCATGTGTTATAAAATTACATTATTAGCCCAAATACTATTACATGATCATTACCTTATTCATCTTAACACAACTGAAATCTGAATCTGGGGAATAATGCCGATAGCATACATAAAAGGGCTGATGCCATTTCAAGGAAATCCTCAGGATGTCACTCAATTGTGATACTTTTCCTTTAGAAGTTTGAAAATGGCGTCTCTCAGATATGACACGTCATCGATAAACAACCCTGATAGCTGCCACATGAAAGCACTGAAGAAATCGTTGAGAAAATATGAAATGTGAAAAGTATCAAGTTACGATTAGCAATACAGGACATCTAAAAATGAACGGACGTCCTCTGCATAAAATGAAACGAAAGGTAAAGGTTACGTTGCCAATGATAAAGACAATATCGGATTTGATGGAGTTTTTTGTGCCTAGGACACAGCGCACTGGCTACATCAATTTAGAAAGGATACACATGATCTTCCTGACAAGCAGACTTATAAATACATGCATATAATTATATTACCTACTGTATTATAAAGGCCTGCGCGTTCTGTAATATGTATGATTTGTTATAGAATACATTGAAAAAGAGGATACAATGAATACTTTGGAAATCTTTGCTCTTCTCTGACCGGGGACATGAACACATTTACAATATGGCATAGTCCTACTAACCTGCTCACAATGTGTATTGTTGAGCTTTCCTGTGCGATATCACGTACACGCCATACATCAGTATTAGCTCCCCGTTCAGATCCCCTTGCACTTTCCATAGACACTCCAAACAAGGGGTAGATAGAAAGGAACTCTGCTTCATGTTCATTTCTGCCTATTCAACAAAGCTCTTCTGATGGCTCTCTCCAACGCCATAGTGATACGATAGGTTTCCTTCAGAAGGCTCCACCATATGCTATCTTTGGAGAGCATATTGCTCGACTGCAACTATCATTGAACATATTGAAAGCCCCTTGTATAGAAGACGCTTCATGTCCTATGAACAAAAGCAATACTCCTCCAAGTGTGTCCTACAGTGGCAAGAGAGGCCTTTTACTGTTGCATTGTATTCCTGGTTCAGTGTATCACTCCCGTTAGCTTTTGTCCATAACGAATATGTGTATTTCAATTAATACGCGAAAGGAGTCAGAAATAGCCCTTCTTCTATTCATTCTACTGACATCCATTTGATTAAACCTTACTCACACCTTATACGTAAGTTTACCCCGGGTCAATTTGGTGTGGAAAGCACCTTTTTAGTCAAACTTTATAGGAATGGGAAGTATTAATAAATCAGATTTCCGAACTGCTTATTCACCACGTTTTTTTCTCTGTCTACTGCACCATTCGTGGCTGTGACCCTCATCCGCGGGCTGATATTTGGCTCTCCAGTGACCATCATATGAGAACTGGTCTCTGTAGCCACCATACTGCTTATAGAACTGCCAACAACACGGCCTTTAACTAGCACTCCACACGCAATAGAACCAAATCAGGCTCGTTTGTGGTAGGCCTAGATGTTAAAGAAAGTGTAATACACACGGCTGATTCTAGCAATGAATCCAGATACAAAGGACAACGTTTTATGGTGATATGCATTCACGCCACTGTTAATATTAATGCAATTAAATTTGAGACTCAACTTTTAAACATTATTCTCTGTGGGACAAATATTCCTATATTAACCATTATAAACATTTCAATGACTATTCCTACCAATAATGATGATGTTCGCATGGTTTATTGATACTGACGAAATAATGTAGTAATAAAAGGAGTCTGCCTCATCAATATAATCACAGTTAACACCTGGATCTGGGAAATAATACCAAAATGCCATACAACATAGGCTAAGATAACATGACATGATGTTATTTGAAGGAAACACACAGGCTTCCCCATGTGTCTCCTTCTCCCCTTGGCCTCATCCAATCACAAGGCAACTGTTGCTATGGCAACGTCTTGCAATAGGTCGGTGAGGTATCTAGTGGTAGGCATCGAATTAGATCTGCAAAACAGCATGACAGCAACGGAGAGGGGTGATATGCTCCTTCGGTGCTGCGACGATCCATGAGTGACCAATCAGAAGTAAGCCAACATGGGATTGCAATTGTCAGTCACTGGTGACTGGATTCAGTGAGTGAGGAGGGAATTGCCAGTGATGCTTTTCCCTATACCTCATGGCACTTGCCAGTTTTAATCCTTCGTTGACAGAATTTTGGTAGACATTCACCAAATGAATTAAAATTAAATGTGGTAATGTGATTCAAAATTATGAAAAGTGATACCCTGAATCACCTGCTAATGACTTTTCCCTCGTTGTCTCTAAAGATGCATATTGAAAGAATAAAGATGACATTTGATAGCGTGTTTCATTCTATAGATGGTATACATAGGCCACAGTAACTGTGCACATGGTCTCAACTAATTCAAACGGCATAGGCATATACATATTGTATCGTGCGTTGTTTCTTGTTTCCTTCCCCTTACTTATTCAACACATCCTTCATGAATGCTCTCTGGAACACGAATTGATATAAAATATGTCTATCAGAATATACGTGATGCCACTGGATAGGATCTGACTGAACCATAGCTATCAGTGAACACGTTGATATCCCCATGTATATAAAACACAGTCTCTATCTATATCCCATGAACAACCCCATTAGTCTTCCTGGTGTGTTTTGTTATCGCCAAGTGAGTTCTGCTTACAGTCTGTCATTTCCATATCCTACTCACATTTGATATTTCAGTAAAATAGGCTATTTTTCTATAGACAATAATGAACTGTTTGGTATAATTCTTTCACGATGGCAGCATACCATTGTCATATTCAGACACACTAGACTAGGGATGGCAAAGATTACATCTATAAATACCAACACTCAAAATGAATCACATTTAAATAATCACCTATATCAGTGTATATTATCATCACCATAGCATTTAGAGCCACACATCACATGGAGTCCAACGATACCCCCTCACCATAGGAGTAGCTCACACCCACGTAAAACCATAGCCTGCCCCTCCCAACCCATCAGAGCTCCATCTCACGCAGCACCATCAACAACACCTGCCACCTATGGGTAAGGCTCGCTCACAGACGGCACCAGCACAATGGGCCATTGTGTTGGACGCAGCTCGCTTTAAGTCGGCCCTCCACTGTGCCCAGCTGGTCATTTTGATTCCCCGTCACTGCACAATGGCAGGGGGAAGCCCAGGCTCCCTTTCTCAGACTATGCCCCTGCCTCCTTTCGTCCGGTGCCGTTCATGGCGCGTGATAAGCTTAGTTACTGTTGAGATCATCTATCATCTCCACTTCTAGCTCTCGTTTCATGCAGGATTATCCATCCTTGTGACAATAATCCCCTTTACTCTATCCCTGTCTTCATCCATAAAACACGTGGCAGGGCCTTGGTGACGCATCTGTCCTCTGCCCTCTTCGTTGGCAGGTAGGCACCATCCTATGAGCAGGAGATCATTTACTCCCCATAGCATCGCATATCCCAAGCTCTTCTTGGTATCCCCTTTAACCCAATTTTGAAAATATTTTACCCGATATATGGCCCTTTCCAAAATGTGCAACCGTAAATACCTCGCCGGCATATCACAGCATTGGTACGTTCATCCTAGCTGGCACATCCTCTGCTATCGTAAGACCCTGCGCTTCAAGTCTACATATCAAGTCTTCCCACGGCCAAACACAATTGACATGAAGTGACGCACTTTATCATTTATTGTACTTCTAATATATGGAACATCCCAATCAAATCACACTAGCTTATATCTATTACTTTTATCGCTTCTCTAAAATCACCTTCAAGATTGGATGGAGGCCAACTCAAGTCCATATGGTAACATGATCATATGCATACTCACGAACGAACGTTATTATATGGAGTCCCTTTAATGTGCAGGTGTAATGTAAATAATGGAGAAACCCAGGAAAGGACTCCAGTAATATCATTTTCATCATCTGATCTCCCTAATGAACATTGTATAGATATGGTTGAAATGAGGAATCATGGAGAGCACTGTTACTCGCCGACTGTATGATTCTGAATATTACTACACGTATTATGTAGGTTCTCAGCCGACTTCAGTGGGGCAACCACTGTGCTGCAGGTCTGAGTACTAGTAATTACAAGGATGTAGTGTAATTGTATTCCTGTTTGCCATCACGTAGGACACTATCTGAATAGTTAATTAGGTTTGTATTGCCATAAGTCCAGGAATACTGATCTAATACTAGCTTCCCTCATGTCTGTAGCACGTGAGGTAAGCCATATACACAAGTATACACTGTGCCAATACATGATATCTATTTCCTAATTGAAACAGATACCCTGGGTTCTTTTGCTCCCCGTTGAACATGATATCAATACAGGAACTTATTTTGGTGTTGTGTCGGGTAGTCTACAAT
Organism: Harmothoe impar; assembly: GCA_947462335.1. NCBI lineage: Eukaryota > Metazoa > Annelida > Polychaeta > Phyllodocida > Polynoidae > Harmothoe > Harmothoe impar. The sequence goes on from OX381710.1 coordinate 27,634,416, forward strand.
TTCAGAGCAATGTTCTGAAACATATTACATATATCACGTTTCAAGATATACGCCATATGATTCTGATGATTCACATACACCATCTTCTCCTTGTATATAGCGCTCTACTTAGGACACTAGTGGTTCTATCTAAGCCAAAAGTAGTACAATAGCAGTGCTAGTTGACACCGTCTGGTTATTAGAACACTGCAGCCTCCCTGCCCTTTATGAATGATTGTTCTGTAATAACTGACATCAATTGCTTTAAAATCAAACCTTCTTCCATTAGTAATTAGATGTTTTCTCCCCCCGCCAGATGTCCTGTCAGTCGGCAGAATTGTCTGGATGTTAATATGAATTAATGGAATGGAACGGTGCTTTTTCATTAGTGCATCCTGTATTAACTCTGCAAAGTACATCATTTTGTCGGTTTATATATAATCTATTGACTGTTCACCAATTATGCTTGTTTTCTCAGATTCATATTCACAATGATCAAACTCTTAGAGGGTGAAATAGCCACATTTTCTTATGTTTCCGTCCTATCCAAACAGCTGCCTCGGGGTGCATGGAATATTAGCAGGAAGAGGAAAGAGCTGTCAGGGTTGCAGATAACAAGAACTATAAAAAGATAGCAATTGTGACAGGAGAAAATTAGAAGTAGACAGATATGCTTGGTAATTCTGAATTCACCCATTGTTTTTCCTGCTTCAATTTTGGGGCGTTCGGGAGTAATATTGGATTCGAGACCATGATCTAGCGCTGCAACCTCACACCGCCCATGGATGATTCACAACCTGTTGCCCTCTCAGAAGCATCTGAGCAAATAGTAAAGTCGGGGCATAACATAAATGAATTAGCAAGAACAGAACTTAAATACAGAATATGCAATGTGCACGTGTCATTCCATATCTACAATTGACTGAACCATCGGTATTTCATGTTTAGCAAATAATTGATAGCAGGAAAGGGGGCTTCCATATAGGTGTATGCATGTACGTACCGGGGGGTTTGGGAGGATCAATTTTGGCACCCAAACACAAATCAGATATTGTGCGGGAGGGGGGGGGGCTACTGGCCATCCTTTCTGCTTGCCTGCTCATGTAGAGGCCAAATTATGATAAACTGAATTGACTAACTACATGTATTTGGTCATGGATATTTCCTATATTCTAAACATGGTCTTCGTTTTCATCTTTTCAGACGCTCAGTCAGGAAGATCTGGAGCGGTACATTTACACCCAGATCAACTTCACCACCTTCCGACTCATGAAGAACTTCATCACTGACCTCCACATCCCCAAGCCATTTGAGAGGAATGAATATATCAACTCATATGATTCGCTACTCACTCTTTATCATGGGATCAAAAGCCATCACCGCTTACGAGGCAGCTGTCATTGGATTGGGAAGGCTCCCATTTACTCCACACTCCATAAGGTACATTGCATTATTTGTACTTTGGTTGGGACATGATTTCGAGAAAGAATTTTTCAGTCGAAAAATGTAAAATGGGAATGCATCTTATTTACTCCATTCGCCATAAGGCAAATAAATTGCATTGTTGTACCTTTAAGACCGCCTTGCTCAATGCTATACCTGGAAGGGATGTGAGGCATGAATGCTATACAATCCAGGCAGGAAAGCACACGATTAAATACCATATAGAAATCGCCTGGTTGTTAATCAGACTATTCTACTAATGCATGACTAAATTAAAGTAGTGTCAATGGCAGTTCTGGCCTTCTGTGTTTTCTGGTTATATAGTATCCCATGGCCACATCCCGGTTTGGTTTTGTTAGGTTGCACACACTGTAAAAAATTGTCGTCAAAATGACGGTGAATCACCAGCAACTTTTGGGACATAACTTTCACCGCTTTTTTAACGGTCACCATCAATTTTACGTAGAATCACTGTTCATTTAACATAGAATCACCGTTAATTTTACGTTGAATCACCGTTATTTTTATGTAGAATCACCATTAATAGATTCAGAGTATTCAAATATACAGAGATTCAGCATTATTGCCAGTGCTATTACAGACTTTGGAAATATTCTATAAGCCTCACAGGGAGTCTGATTATGGTGACTTTAGTTCCTGCAGTATACATTTAAAAACTTACGAATAAGCCATACTTTGACTTTGTCCTGATCCCATACGCCACACTGGCAATCTGACTTGCATACTAGCCATGGCCTTTACAAGATCTAGGTTTCACTCTGTAGGATTGATACAAGGCAGAGTTCTCAGAGGTGGGGATACATGCATAGTATAGTACCACAAAATAGGTGTATAGATCCATACAGCTACTTTCTTCTGGATATTATCAAGTGATCATGGTATTTTGTCAAACCTATCACAAGATTGAATTGTCAAATTGTCAAACATGTAGATTATTTGACAATTACCATTATTTCAACATGTATACTCCACTTCAAGGGCTCACACTCTCCAGAAAAATCTTCTTACAAACCAGGCCACCTATCTATGGCAGGATCCACTATATGTGGCTCCCTCTGGGATTTGACATTAGAAGATGAATTTACGTTGAATCATTGTAATCCAAACCAGGTTAGCATTTAACAAGGATCCACTGTGAAATGGCTGATATTTACCATGCATCATTGTATTCCAAATAACGGTGAATCAGCGTTAAATTTTACAGAGTGGATCTGTAAAAAGTACATATTATATTTTTTTACAGTGCAGCCTGATTTACACCCTACACATAACATTCTTAATGGCATTAATGGTGATAATATCCTCGAGGTGAATCCAAGATAGAAATCCCATCTACAATTTTACTAAGGCAAGGTTTGCCTTACACCCCACTCACCATAAGCCGAACATGTAATATCTGTCAGAACTCTTAACTGGAGTAGCCTATAGCATAGAACGCCGTGAACCCGTAGAGATTCGAACCCACAGCCAAGGCCCTGTCCCTGCCAGCTGAGCCCCCTCTTCCTCAACATCTTAGTTTGGATAAAGCCATACAGCAGACCACCTACATTCCTTCTCATCAGCTGACCCCGAAATCTAACCAAGGATGAAGATGCAATGCAAATATCGCTTAACACTTCTGGTCGAAGGGCCCCATCTTAGGGACGGCATTTGGCAGTGTGGCATAAAAATATTGACTCAATCAGCCTCGGGAAGGATTAATGAATATTGAAACCACCCTGTGGAGACTTGCGCCAAGATAACTAATTCCTCATTATCTTTCTAATCTAAATTCTGGGCAACAGCCCAAGGCTACCTGGGGCACCACCTAAGTGAGGAAAACACCATCATTAAGAATATCAAATTATTTCCTATTTCTTGGCCTTAGGATTCTCCATTTCAGCCAACTAATATCAAAGAATGGTATATTTAGGTAATAGGATATCAACCAAACGTTATTATATTGAATAGAAATAAAATGAACAAGTTAGGATATCTTAATGTAAAGATTAAACATGCAAACATACACAGGGCCTGTCCCCAGAGTCAGACCAATACAGTTACAATTCAATCAGCAAAATGATAAAAACGATGTGGAAATTTGCAAGTAACCCTATAATTACTGCATATGATGAGAGGAACTTGGGAAACAAACTGTTGGCTCAGTGAGATAAGATATACATCCCGATTTTTAATGCTATTCAGGACATTTTTGAAGCACCTTATCGCTTCATAGAATGGGATATCACTGACCCTATAACTAGACATTGACGCCAAAGGCCAGTGGTCCCTATACATCGGCTACACCTCCTATACCATGCCCAACGGTCATTCCCGTTACCCACAGTCAGGTCTAGGGGTGTGGGTATAAGAGACCACAGTCCACTCATTGGGTGCAACTAGTGCTTGTGGCGCCTCCGCCGGTGGCAGTGGACACTACATTGCGACGCCGTCTCCTGTATCGACGTCCTAATGGAAGAACGTCGCGCTTCCGGCGGAACACAGGGCGGCGGCTTAGCGGTAGGCGTCGGCAATAATTACCGCAAGGGACGCCATGCGTTAATTTGTACGTCACCAGATAGGCACCGTCGACCCACCTGCAGGCAATTTGGTCTATTTTAGTTCTCTAAACCCCCAGCGCCCCGATATATAGGGCTGGGTGCCTGTCCCGGCCCCATTCCGACTGCCGCTGGAGGGGTACCGAGACCTGCGCCTTTAACCGTTGCTTCCATCATCCATTCCAGACAACGTCTACTACTACACCGTTGGCTCAATGGTGTTGCATGGTAGAGCCTATTACTTTATATTTACCTACCGGTACCAGGCTATTAGAGGTGTTTATATGGAAATCAATAGTGCCAGAGAAGGCGCATGTCTTCATGATACAGTGATAGTCGGTAGGAGGATTGTTTCCATATATATCATTCCTAAGTTCGGCACACTACTATGCAATTGTCTAACGCGACGTATTTATTGCAGATTGGAGATAATGGTGCAACCGGTTGGTTGTCTTTTGGAGAAGATGGGAGTCGACAAGGGTACGTCGTCGGTGTTTATGGGTTAGGCATGGCTGGATTATATCAGGTAGGTGAAACAAACATTTAACTTCGACATCTTAAATCAATAAGGCCAAAGAAAAATAAAAGGTGTGTTTCAGGCAACCCGACCCTAGTTTCAAAAAGGGCCGACCCTAGCATTTTTTTCCGATTTTGGAAAATGTTCATATTTTTTTCGGAAATGTTAGCAATTTTTTGGTCAGGAAGAACACATCACATGCCTAATTAAGTGTCCAGCCTCAGGAAATTGCTTTTTAACAAGAGTGCAAAATAATTTCATGATATTCCTAGTCATAGTCAGAATCTGTGAGTCGTCTTGATGACCCACAAGTCGATGTGGCAGTTCGCAACTCATTCCAGGTACCTCCAACATTCAAAAAGCAAATAAAAATCCGACCTACCTACCTTAAATCTTTGGACCATGTTCCCTGAAACACACTTTTTGTTGGCCTAACGTGGTGTGCACCATTGGTCCTGCCAATATTTACAAAGCAACACCTTTGTCTTGTGAAGGTAACATATTTAAGATTTCACATTTGTGAAAATTCCAGGTGTGAAAAGACTGAAATGCTAGAACCATGAGCAGGACAACTGGCGGATTAGAATAAGAGTATTAACTAGCGAACATGAGATATGTTTTTCAACGCCAACTGGATCTTCCTTTGGGACATACCCGAGCACTGTGCAGGGAGCAACAATGCCGTCACTGTACACAGCTCCTTTTGTGGAATAAGCTTACGTGCCTCACACAGTCCCTTCATCGCATCAGCTTCCAGGACGTCGACTTCAATGTATTGTGTTTAGGAATGTAAAACTGTTCTGTACAGAATAACATAAAATGGGAAAGCCAATAGGGATTATAGTCTACGGACGAAACACATTTACGACAGTAAAGTGGATGAAACAAACGTATGAGAAAGAGCGTTGCACACATCCCAGGGCTATATTCTAATAGATGTTTTCATGATTGTATTTAGATCTGTAAGAACAAAGTTACAATAATTCGCAAGGTAATTACCCATTTCAACCAGCTGGCTTCATTAGACAGTATGGCTTCCTTTTATCACCAACGGAATGCCAGATGTAACACTGCCGCAGGAGATGTGCCCGGATAACTGATGTTAACACATCATAAGGCAATGCTGTAGTGAAAATCCTTTAAGGGTCGCATATTGCTTTTAATGTTAGATGACCTTGGCCGGCTTGTCAGAAGCATGGCAGCCCTGGTGAGTCTACTCTCCAGGCCGGCATTCATATATCATGCCGACCCTTCGGGAGTGTATCAGTGGACTTATATCAACCCCATAGGGTCGGCATGATGCTTAAATGCAGACCTGGAGAGTTACTCACCAGGGTTGTATTCATATTAATGTATCATAACGACAAATGGCATAATGCATTAAAGCTCTAAGGGCAATTAAACAATTAATCATTTTATCGCCCTCAAACATGTCAAATGAACCCTAATTATAGTGCTTACATGTTAGTGCCGTATGTTAGAGTAACACTATTAAATACAACAGTTAGGGGTATAATATCCATGGTGAATTGAGGGGGCCAGCAATCTAATAATACCTTTCTAGCGGGGGGTTTACTGTTTGTTATAACTCACATATATTATACTATACAATATTTACTTCAACATTATAGAATAAATAATATACCGGGTATCACCTGAGGATGATATTGTATGCTAACCTCTGTGATACGCAGTGTTAGAAGTAATCATGGATCCTAACAAACAAAGTGTAGGTGTTATCTTTTCCTCTACTGATATGCTTTATCTCTGCTCTCCAGGCATGGCTCACGCCTCACATGGCTAATCTCCTGGTACATGTAGCCCCCCAACACACACACACACACATACACATAGTTCCAGCTTTGTCATCAGCCGTACCCCACACACTGTCGGATCATTGAAGATACTGGCTCCATCTCATCTCATATACCTCATCAGATCATGCATTCTGCAAGCAGCAATCGGTACAACCCTGTACTATTATATGAGTGTGCGCTGTCACACTCAGACTTCTCACGCTGTCCTTTCCCACCCACTTACACATGCATGTACATCTCTAATTCTCCTCCATCAACAACAGCAACACACTCCCACAACACTCTACTCCTTCCCCGACCTACTACATGCAGCGTCCTCCCTTATTCCGCCACCACACCTCCCTCTGCTTTTCCCTCAGATGCCTGTCCATGGCCCAACATCAGTCCTTCTCTTGTGAGCTTCTCGGCATCCTACCTGCTCATTGAATAGAGCGGGAAATCTCCCTCCCGCACCTCCCCCATGGCCTGTGGCGCTATCTACTGGCAGTCAGTGGCGGCGTGCACATTGTCCACAGATCCCCTTGACACATTCCTTTCACACTGTCCCACTTGCTAATCCGAACTGCGGGCTTTCTTATCCCCTTCTCATTCATGATTCTTCTCCTTCCTTTCGGTGTGTCTAGGATTCTATCTAGGCCTATCTGACCACCTCATCCCGTTTGTGTGTATGTGGTCTTTCTTCTACGATACTTTTCGCATCCCTGTCCCTCTTCTATCCATATCAGTCGAATGTTCACGATCCTCAATAATTATGAGCATGTCAAATATCATAAGGCTTGTTCGGAATTTTCACAGGACAGTCTCGTGTCAAAATAAATTGCCTCTCGGGCTTACGGGTATATGACAAGGTCTATGCAATAGCGTTTGCAATTGCATATGTCATGATGACATTTCTTTCCTCATTGCTATCTTAGCAAAATGCCCATCTCATTTCATATACGGTTACTTTAATTATGGAGACTATACAGCCTGTTCAAAATGGCAACGTTCATATCATATCCAACCATTATCAGCCCTCCTATGGCCGTTTTGTCAATCTTGCTTGTTTTTGATACTTTTAAACCTGTCTCATTTTCTCATCGTACATATTCTATATGACATTGGACCAACACTAATCACAGACACGGTTTTATCATTGCAGATGGGCTTTTGGAACTCTTCCGAGCGCGCAGTATTAAGACGCTTGAGTATTACAGACACGGGTAGCTTCCGACAGGAGCCCATCTCCTACCCCCTGGGCAAAGAGATTGTCCAGGTTGTTACGGTCCTGGTAAGTGTCACAAGACCTCTAAGTAGCCAAGTATCCCAAAATATTTAGCGATTTGGCTCGGGGACATAATATTCTACAGTAGTGCTACAAACACACAGGAGAATTACTGTGATAGAAACTATAGTTAAATCAAGTCAAATATTGAGGCTGCAAATGACAGATTAGATTCATACTTTCATGAAATGCTAGGATTTCACAAAGGATTGGGAATGGGCATCACTGAGATATGAACCTCATTTCTTTGTTGCATGTTTTAACTCGTGCTGGCCAGCATTCAATTAGACCAATGCAGATGAGTCAAACCCTGCACAATCATACCTCATGGTGTTCTGTCTCATAAAATCCACTCTTGTACAACAATAACCCTGACCATTTATGGGGCCACAGAAAGGGACGCCAGGATATAAATGAAATATGTATTGCCGCAAAATGCCCTTCCACCTCGCTGTAATGGCAGAAAATCCGAGAATTTGTAGCGGCGGCGAAGCGTTAGATTGTTGGGGGTGAGGAGATGAATGACGTCGATGGGAGGGATTGGGACGGGATTGCGCGCTCATCTAGTGTGGGTGGAGACCCTAGGCCGAATCTATACAAAATCTGTACTCCAATGAATCGCCAATGTTCCGGTGAACCCACCAGGACCACCGGGGACCCACTGGGCCCAGGCAGGGGGAATCAATCCCATCACTAAACGCAAAATATATTGACGCTGGTCTAAAAATTGGGAGGGGTAAGAGGCGGTCTGGCACTTCCTAAGTAACATCTAGGGAACCCCCTACTGGGCTGTTCAGCAAGGCAAACCCCACCACTAACCCTTGGGGGCCAGGAAATTCTCTATAATTCCGTCCATTTAGGTGGCTGGCGAATAGGGGAGGGGAAAATCAGCATCGGCAGTAAAGGGGCGTGGCATGATGACCCAGCTGTGGCTGGGGACGATGTGGGATGCTTAGAGTGTGGTTTGGAGTAGAGATATAGGGATTATAGCAGGTAGCAATGTGTAGCTATAGTGGTGAGGATATTTGGACGTTACGAGAAAGGGGGAGGGGAGGCAAAAGGGTGCAGAAGTATAGAGACGTAAACTATTCGGGGGGGGGGGGGAAGCAAGAGCAATAGCTCTACATTGTTACATATTTATGAGTAGCCGAGTATCCCAAACTATTTGGGTTGAAAGGGAATTCTAGAACATAACATACCGGTAAAGATTTTGACGATAATGACTCAAGGAGATGGAAAATTGATGTAATAGGAGTAATAACCAGCAAGATGATTGGTAGGTATTGATGTCTCATGAGTGTTCCCAGTCTAATGATCCATCTCGGCTGTTTTCTCCTCCCCCACAGGAGGACCCCTTCGTGAGACTAAAGGAGGATCAGCATCTACTATCAGGCAATGATCGGTTTGAAGGCTTCGCCATCGATCTGCTGTCGAACGTGGCCGCCCTCCTACAGTTCAAGTACCAGTTGTACATCGCCCCCGACGGCCTCTTCGGCAACAAAACTCCGCAAGGGACGTGGACGGGCGTCATAGGCGAGCTTCTCAACGGGGTAGGGAGAGCAGCTCAGAGTGATGGGTCTGCCGCTGATAGTTCGCTGCAATGGGTTCCAGTCTCCAGGGCACAGAGCAGCTATTATCTTTAATGTTGTTGGACAAACCTTCCCACATATATAGGTTAATGGCCCATCGAACTCATGCCGCTCGGGTCATTAGAATCCCCCCTGCAAAGGCCCCTATTTTTAAAACCCATCCATGCCCACCTTTACCCCCTAAATGGGCCCCAGGCTATGTTTCCCCTATCCCCTGCTGCTGATCCCTTGCTATCAATAGGTGTAGTGGTGATAACGACTATAACGCCCCCTTAACGACAGGGAAAGGAAGTATCTCTAGCCAGTTAAAGCCCCGCCATAAGCTGTGAGGCTCGCCATGCTAAGACGTTCTGTGTCTACACTGGATATAATCTATCCTCGCACCCCTGTTACAAACGGGTACAAGCCGGGGGCAGATCTATGGGGGGAAGAGCCGTTAAACAATTTAATGACTGGAAGAATGGGTGCACTATAACAGATTGTTCTCGTTGGGTATTTTAATGGGAATGAGCTTATAGGCACTAGAATTGAAATGGCTGAGTGGCCTGAGAGACTGTGATATTATGATAGTAGGTGACATTATGGCTATAGGTAGCATATACTGTTCTAGAAAATGGATAGCGGGCGGCTACTCAATCAATAGTGATACATCGACTTAGGAGGTTTGCAATTAGCCCTCTCCACCCAACAAAGTCCCTTCTGATGCAGAACCCTATATATGTACTGCCTGACACTACATTACTTATATTGATTGCCTTGCTAAATTGTTTTCAAATAATGATTGCAAAGTATATCCATTTTAAGCACTTCAGAAAATGCTTTCACCGAGGAGGGGGGGGGGAAGGGCATAGTGGGGTCCTGATATGGAACAGTCTACATAATGATTCCCTACATACTTTCAATTCTGGCTGGATCATATCATGCAATTAAATGTAACACGCAAGAAGAACATTTTGAATCACGGTACCAAAACACTTATTGATTCATTACTGTATATGTGCGTGAGCGAGTAATACACATATAAAAAGGGATATCTATTTCACATTAACACTTACTCAATGTGGTTAAGCCATAACATTCCCATTTCCTTGAATCCCATCAATGCTATTTACATACTATACATATACACTAACGTTTTAATAGAACCCTTATGATACACGCATGCTGGTGTGAAGGGAATTTCCATGCTCTGAAATGACTAATTTCACATTGCTTATCATTCAAATATATATCTTACTTTATGCGACCAAGTCTAACTCAAGTATACTTAAACTATGGTTACATGTACCAACGTTAAGATTATGATTATACCCTTTGAACCATTAGTCAAGAATATGTGATATTTTCGAAATAATACCCCAGTAGTATAGTATGTATCGGAACGGGACTATAGTTAAGTACTGTTTATTACTCAATCGACATGCAGCCAATCAGAGGCCTCCATTTGGTCACGTGACCGGAAGTGACCTACTTAGGGGATTAGTGGTGACGTCACGTGACCTAGTTAGCCAATCAGAGGCCTCCATTTGGTCACGTGACCGGAAGTGACCTACTTAGGGGATTAGCGGTGCATTCTGGGTAACCCTGCAGCCAATCAGAGGCCTCCATTGGGTGACCGGAAGTGACCTACTTAGGGGATGGTGCATTCTGGGTAACCTACTGACCTACTTAGGGGACCGGAAGTGACGTCATATGACCTAATTTAGGATCACGTGATCGGAAGTGACCTGATGAGTCACGTGACCGGAAGTGACGTCACACGACTTAATGGCCAATCGGAAGCGACCTGATTGATCACGTGACCGGAAGAAGAAGAAGTTTTTTTTTTGTTTAGGATCCCGTGACTGGAAGCGACGTCGTCACATGAGTGACGCTTTAAGAGACTGCGCGACTTACTAGTAAAAGAAGCCGTATGATAATAAAAACACAACAATATTTTCTTTTAATTTTTTTTTATTTTTTTTTTTCAATCTTGATAAACACTCTATTTTTGAAAAGATGCACACGCTTATTTTTTTTTTTTTTTTTTCATATCTCTAAAGGACTCGTTGTCACACCGTCAGAATGCACGCGACGCTTATAATACAAGTAGCGCACGCCGTCTTTCTCTATGGTGTAGGTGACCATTTTGTTTCGCACCACTTTGAAATTTCTATTTACAGCAATGAGAGTTTTTCGTTGGCGAAGAACATCCAAGAAGGCGTCTGGTTCCTGGGGGTTTTGTTTCTTCTGTACGCCTTTTGCACTCCATTTTTTGGATTTTCTTTCACCGGTGTCGCTGACTCGATCGTAGCAAATGTAAGTCTTAGGGTTGAGACTTAGGATCCCGTCACCTTCCCACTCCGCTTTCATGAGCCCCGAAGTTCTCAGATCGTGAAGGTACCGTCTCTCACAACATCCGCCGGGCGGCGCACACCATTCTCGCACTCTTTCCGTTTTTGTCTTCACGAAAAGCTCTAAGTGCTCGTCGCACACCGCTGTCGGAAGCCACTTTCGTTTCTCTCTGAAGTACGTCTCTCTCAGGCGAGGTTTCACTAGGTCATCCAACGTGGCACCGCTGAGAGCCATGTAAAGACTGTCGGTGTCCATTTGACAAAGGGCATAATCGCGCCGATCGACGAATCTATCCAAGAAGTCGTATGTGAACTCTAACATTTTCAACTTCGCGTACTGGTATACCATGAACCCTATCTGAATAGGGAGGTTGTTCTTGACCGTTTTCGGTTGTAGTTCGACTTCAAACAGATCGGAAGTCAACTCGGACGCCTTTTTGAAGCGCCACGAATTGGCCAATAGTTCGAACTTCCGACTGTCAGTGTATCTCACCGCCGTGTGTTTTTCTTTGTTGCAGATTGTTTTACCGTACGTAGCGTTTCCCATTAACTTGTAACAGTCTGACAGAATTTTCTCGTTCTCGTTCACGTCGCCACGTCTTCGCGCCGCCGTCACTTCGTCCGCGAAACCGGCAAAGGAGCGTTTAGGTAGGTATTCTACCACCAGCTGCACTTTGGTGACTATCAAACCGTGCTCTAAATACCACTTGAGAAGCGGCGTTCCCAAGAGAATATTTTTTCCGTGGTAACTCCCTATCAGACATCTCTGAGGCGTGCTCAACAGCTTTTCTTCCTGCGCAAAGTCTGACATGTGAGGGCCTATGTCCGATTTTGAAACGGTCGCGTTCTTGAAAACGGGGGTCATTTCTTCGAAGTACTCTCGTAGGTGAGGCGGCGTAGTGATGTCCACTTGAACTAAACCGAACATTTTCTCCTCTTTCACAGCGGAAAGGATGTCGCTCTCGCTCATCGCGTTTCGAGACACTTTCAAAGCGTCAACCTTCCAGCGTTGTTGGGAGGCCTTGACCCGCTCATCTCGACGCTTCATCTCTCGCCATTCGCACTCCCACACGACGACCAGCTTGTAACCTAACGCTTTCAAGTAAGCGCTTACTCTGGTCGTTCTGTCGCGTCTCTCCTCTCTCAGTGAAGCGCACTGATATCGGTGCGACGGTATGCACTCGTGAGCGTGGAACCAACACCCGTGAAACTGGAAAACCGTATTAGAGGCCGCGTGAAATCCGTCCACGCGAATTCTCCGACAGCCTACCGCCATCTCGCCGCCGTTCAGAGCGTGGCGCAGTTTCACGTCGCGGTCGTGCTCTACGAAGCGTAACCACTCCAAAGCGCTGTGAGAGTTTCTTTGCCTGATTTCGGGCTTGAACTCGGTCTCGGGCCGTCTCACCGCGTAATAGCCCGTGCAGTGCGCTTCGCTCATGCAGCGCAAGTACAGAGAGTTAGCGTCTAGTCCTAGGATGTGTTGGCACGGTCTCGCTTCTTCGCCGTACTTGTGCTCCCTTATCCGCGTGGTGCCCTTCTCGTGAAATCTATGGAAGATGATGGAAGGACCGCCGACTAGATTCTCTTTGATCAGAGCGTGGAGGACGGCGTCGAACTGGGGAAACGTTGTGAACGCGTCTTCTAGGTTTTGGAAGAGGAAGCGTAAAGTCAAACCGGCGAGAGAAACTCCGTCTTTCAACATGTCGATGCCGCGATCTTGGAAAAATTTAGCGTGATTTTTCAGAGCTTCTATGAAAGGTTTCACGTCTTTGTTGTTGTAGTGGATCAAGTAGTCTTCCATAGTTTGCATCTTCTCGTCGGACCAAACTTTCTGACATGCGGCGTAGTCGGATTCGGACATTTTGACGCCCGTCAGCTCGCTGTCGAAAGCCGATCTCGGCGGCAGCGTTCTGTTTGCCAGTTTCCTGGTAGACGTCATCCATTCGTAAGGAAAGTGACCTTTCTCTTCGTTCCTGGTGAAAGCTCGCAAATAGGTCGCGTAGTTGTAACCGGGTGCCAAATAGTTGACTACGTCCAAGAAAACCGTGTGCTGTGTGTAAACCGCCAAGTATTGATTGCTTCTCTTTATGACGCTGAATTCTTGGTTTCTTCGGTCTCCGGAGGCGAAGAACGAGTGAAGGCGTATTTTGATCAGGTTCAAGTCGTAACGCCCCGAGTTGAAGCCCACCACTGGAGCTTGACGGATGTATCTCAGAAGACGCTTCTTCAGTTGAACTAACGGGTGTCTGGTCTGAGCCGCAGCGAAGCCGCCTGGAGAAGGGGTGGTGAACGTCGCCTCCTCCAGCAGGAGAGCTTCACCTATCGCCGCATCTAACTTCGCTAACGTCGGTCGGTAAAGTTCTAGCACAGCTTCCCCGATCGCTTTGGCGTTCTCGTTTATGTGATTTAAAACTCGGTCCAACAAGGGGTCGGAATCTGCGTCGGACGCTCTGACGAAGCAGACGGGCCCCTCCCACCCCGGAAAGTCGGATGCGACGCTAGCCGACAAAGGGACGTGATCCCACAGCAGGGACACGTGCTCCGTCGACGGTTCTTTGCACGGTCTGAAGAAAGCCTCGAAATCGAAGGCGATCTTGTAAGGGTAGATTCCGGAATGTCCGTCGGGGGGAAAAATGGAGAAGTCTGCTAGCGCTTCGAAAATCGTGCTCGAATTTTGGTAGATGCCACCTACGTAGCGCAACTTGACTTGTCGGCAAGAGGAAAGCTGGTTCCTGTGTCTCTTCAGCAAGAACTCGGTGGTGAACGCCGCCTTACACTTGCAACATTCGTATATGCCCGCGTACGCGTTGAAGTCCGTGACGAGAGAGACGTGCAAACCGCCTTTCGCCGTCAGGTGTAGGTTGACTTTACCTCGGGCGGCCACAGTTCTGGAAGGCGGTCTGATCAGAGTAACGCGTCTTCTCAACTTCCGCCCCGGCACTTGACGCGACGCGGTGTAAACCGCTATTTGTACGTCAAACAAGTTCTCTAACGCGGGTAAGTCGCGGATGTTCAGACCCGGAAAGGATTCAGGTGTGGCAGCGGGACAGAACTGACGTAACAAATCTGAAGCGCGCTTGCTGGTGTTGTATAAGTGAAAGGAAATGCAGCGGAAGATGCAGAGGTTGTCCTTGTTGGGAAAATCTAACACGCCGCTTCTCTTTCCAACTCGACCGGCCTGAGTGATCCTACCGCCTATGGGGAATTCCCCCGGTCCCATGTAAACGCAGATGTTCAAATTGGTAGGAAAAAGAACGTGCCACTTGGTGTCAGCGTCGCAAAGTTTCCGTACCTCCTCGCAAGCGACGGTGTTTTGCATCTTTGAGAGGAGCTCTTCCAAAGTTTCTGAATTAGTTACAGTAGGGAGCGGTTGTATGAGAGTTGCGTTGTTCTGGGAGGCGTGGAAGTAGCGCAGTTTGCTCTTGTCTTCTCTGTGTTGTAACAGTAAGCCTACCGAGAAACCCACTTTGTATCTGAATCTTTGTGTCAAGTGAATGCGACGCATAGTATCTACAGCGTCACTCAACTCGCCGGTTGGTAGCCTGAAGTTTGTTACACTCACGCGAGTCCCGTGCATCCTGACGCCCGTTTGTATCGCAGGCCAATTCGCCGTGAACGTTTCCTCCCCGTTCGGTACAGCACATATGCGCGGAGGGACGGTCACCCCGTCCAGAGATTCGCGTCGACAAGCGCTCTTTCGGCAATCCCCTTCGCCGCATAGAGGGCAAAACTTAGCTACTACTCTACAATTTTCTACGTGTCTCTCGTGGTTGTACGCTCTTTTAAACATTTTGAAACACTTTTCGCATACGTACTGTGTCATGTTTTTTTTCACTCGGTTACCAACTACTTAGCCGTCTAACTATCTATCTATCTATCTAGCCATCTATCAATCTGTCGTCTATGTAACTATCTTTCTGTCTGCTGTCTGTGTATCCGTCTGTCTGTCTGTCTGTCTGTCTGTCTCATACAGCGTACGTCAAACGCTGTGTGTGTGTGTGTGTGCGCGCGTGAGCGTTGAGCGTCTCTCATTCCGAATCTATGCCGAGATATTTCAGAATGATCTCTGTTTTGTCATCCAACTCTTTGAGCGCTCTGGCGGACAGCGTCACCCCCTGCTGTGTGGGTTTTTTGTCAGGACCTTCGTACTTGCGCACGTGGACGAGGTTCTTACCGCTGTAGTAGCTCACAGCTGCGTACACTTCGCCCGCCTCATCCAGCACTGCGAACCAGGGGGTGTGATTAGGTTTTCCTTGCGCGGCCGCTGTGTCGCGTATGCGCACCACTGCGCGGATATCGGCGATGCGTGCTATGAGCTCGCGCAGCGCGTCGGCCGTGAAGTGCACTCGCTTGCTTCTGGTCAGAGACGCCTCTTTCACCTGGCCGTCTTTTGTGTAGCGCGGCCTCCTAGACAGTCTAGCCACGTCCTCCCAGATCTCCAGCGTCAAAGCTCCGTCTAAGCAGAACTCTAACCCGAGTGTTTTCTCTGCTTCTTCTCGTCCATCTCCTTCTTTTTCTTGTATTTTTCTCTTCTTAGTGGGCCTTGTTGTTCTGGAACTCACCTTAGAACGTTTCACACCCGCAGGATGAGTAACACCATCAGCGTGAGCTGAATCAGCAGCAGAACCGATAGCAGGAGCAGCGTCAGCGCTGGTGGTATCGGAGGTCTCGTTGTTGGAACAGCGCAGCCACACGCCGTCCGTGCTGTGTGTAGCGGTAGAAGATGAAGCGCCGCCGCCGCCCTCGTAAGGTGGCGGTGAGGGCAGTCGCCACGGACCGGACGGGGGGGCGCTAGCAGTGGAGGAAGTGAGGTCGAAAGGTCGAAGAGGGAAGCCGAAAAACGTACCGCTCACCCCTTGCCCTTCGGGTTCTTCGTACGCCTCGTCGTCAGCGTCGTTCTCTGTCTCACCCTGTTGCTGCTCCTCCTCCTCCTCTTCTTCTCGGTTCAGGGGCTGAGTGTCCGAATAGCTGTAACTCTCAGCGCGAGCGGCGTCGAGGGCGTCCGTCGATGTAGTGGTGGAGGAGAGGGGCTGTGCAACGTGCGGCAGGTCATCAAAGTCATCAACAGTAGTGGGGAGGTAAAAACCCGGTTGCCAGTACTGCGCTGTGCCAGGAGCGTTGTCGTCAGTAGTAGTAGCAGTAGCAGCAAGTGCAGCAGAAGCAGCCGCAGCAGGCGCAGCCGCAGCAGACGCAACAGTAGCAGGCGCAGCAGCAGCCTCAGCAGGCGCAGCCGTAGCAAGCGCAGCAGTAGCAGGCGCAGCAGCAGCAGCAGCAGCAGCAGCAGCGGCAGGCGGGACGGCGGTAGCAGCGGCAGCGCGCTTAGCAGCAACGTGTACCGTCGCGAGTGTAACAACGTCGCTAGCACGACGACTGCTACCAGTAGTACTACTAGTACTACTACCACTACTACTACTACTGCTACTACTAGTGCTACTGCTACTACTACTACTACTACTACTGCCGCGAGCGCTCGCTACAGCAGGAGGGTGATAAGACCAACCGGCTGCGGCGGTAGTCTCATGTTCAGTAGCAAGAGCAGGCACTGACGCTAAACGAACGCTGTTCCGCGTAGTCTTCTTGTTCTTGAACGCCGCTAGCTGTTGTCTTTTGCTCATGGTGGTGACTGTAGAGAGCAGCAAAAAAGAATGAGTGAGTGAATGGAGGTTTCCAAGCCCCTTATATACGCCTTCTCGCTTCTAGAGCTAAGCTACTTACCGACCCTGTTCAGCTGCCGCCGGCTGGCCGGCGGCCATTCACAAAGAGAAACAAAAAGACATAAGGCATGACGTTTTCAGCTGGATCCCTTTCCCCCCCCCTCTTTTGAGAGATCGACTGTGATGATGAGCTAAGCCGCTTACCACCCTGTTCAGCAATTCAACGCGCATTAGCTGTATAAAGGGTTAAGCGGTTGCTGCCTGCCGTCGACTGACCGGCGGCGGCCATTCACAAAGACATAAGGTATGACGTTTTCAGCTGGATCCCTTTTTGAGGGATCCACTGTGGTGAGCTAAGCCGCTTACCACCCTGTTCAGCCATTCAGCGCGCGTTAGCTGTATAAAGGATTAACGGTAACGGTGATGAGCTTACAGTGTGTATACAAAAAAAAACTACAGGAGGCGTGTGGCGTGAAGCAGGACCCCCCTAAGACGAACGTGTCTGTCTGTGAGTAGAGGCGTGTGCATGTGGTGAGCGACTTAAGTGTAAGACAAAAATCGCCACCTCCTGCCGTGGTGAGTAGACCGGGCCGGCCAGGCGGGCGGGCGGCCGGCTAGTTCAATAGGGAGGGGTGACAGCTGCCTAAGGCTGTGCATGAAAAAAAATCCGATTTTCTGTATAAAAAGCTCTCATTTCTGTTGGAAAAAAAACATATCACCTCTGACCCCAGTAACGGCTACTACCACCACCACCGCCACCACCACCACCGCCGCCACCGCCGCCGCCGCCGCCGCCGCCGCTGCCGCCGCCGCCAAGACGAGACGAGATGGCTCAAGCTATTCCACTTTCAAGCTCGCCTTCACCGCCCGGTGCGCCTGAAAAAAAGTTAATGCGGCTTGACGACGTGAGACGCGGCGCGAGGCAGCAGACCGATGATGGGGAGACCCGACAGGTAGGACAGCGGCGGTTAGCCTATAGCGACGCCTTGCTTCGTCAACTAGGTAAAGAGTTGAGCGGCTGTTGGAGAGAGTTGGGCAGTAGCTTAAAAGTCAGCGCCGCCCGTATGGATGCTCTAGTAGAGCGCAGTGTCAAGACACCGGAGGAGCTGTGTACGGCGATGTTCCGAGTGTGGTGGGGTGAAACCCCGCATCGTCATAGATGGGGCGAGCTCGGTCGCGTCTTCACCCGCATAAGACGCATGGAACTGTTGGCTCAGTGGATGGCCCTTCTCCACAGACAGGGGTTGGATTTCGAAAACCCCGACTCGCGCGCGATGCATAAGCACTTGGGCACCCTCGGCAGACGTCTGGGTAGCAGGTGGAAAGAGGTGGGGGACCATTTAAAATTGTCGCCTGAGAGGTTAGATAAGATCGCTGAAGAATGCGAATACGGAGGAAGTCCCGCTGAGTGGGCCTTCCGAGTGTTGAAAATGTGGCAAGATGAAGCTGACGGCGCCGGCGGTACGCCTTTTGAACTCCTTCGAGTGTTGACTGAGGACATGGGAAAGTTTGGCCTCGGCATCGCGATATTACTTGACTTTATCAAGCAAGAAACAACGAGAACGACGGACATGTGAATTGTTGTGTTTTATTTTCATACGTCTTCTTTATTAGTAAGTAAAAAAAAAAATATCATAACAATTAAGACGCGCGATCTCTTAAAGTGTCACTTCCTCCAGTCGCAGCTGATCGCCTCATCGCAGCACGTGATAAACAAAAAAAAAACGAAGAGACACGCTTCTTCCTCTCGAGAGGAAGAAGCGTGTCTCTCGATTGAAATCTTTTTCTTTTCTTTTTTTCTTAAAAGAGACAAACGCCCCTTAGAGTGCTCCCCCACCCCCCTAGAGTGCCCCCCTCCCCCCTCCCCCCCCTCCCCCCCACCACCCGCCCCATGCATCCTAAAAGCGCCCCCCTCCCCATGCATCTTAAAGAAGCCCCCCTCCCCCCCTCCCCTCCCCTCCCCCCCCTTATACACTCTAAAGAACGCTTCTACCTAGTTCAATAAGTCACTTCCAGTCGCTCGTAAAACAATAAAAAATGAAAAAAAATGAAAAAAAAACTTATATCGTAGTGTTTTTTATTAGTTTACCGAAAAAAAATAAGAGACTCGCCTCCTCCTCCAAAAAAAAAGATATCACATTTTAAAGCCCGTGACCCCTTAAAGACGCTCATCTCTTCATTAAGTCGCGTGACGTCACTTCTTCTTCTTCTTCTTCTTCTTCTTCTTCTTCTTCTTCTTCTTCTTCCGGTCACGTGATCAATCAGGTCACTTCCGGTCACGTGATCCTCAATGAGGTCACTTCCGGTTGGCCATTAGGTCATGTGACGTCACTTCCGGTCCCCTAAGTAGGTCAGTAGGTTACCCAGAATGCACCATCCCCTAAGTAGGTCACTTCCGGTCACCCAATGGAGGCCTCTGATTGGCTTCAGGGTTACCCAGAATGCACCGCTAATCCCCTAAGTAGGTCACTTCCGGTCACGTGACCAAATGGAGGCCTCTGATTGGCTAACTAGGTCACGTGACGTCACCACTAATCCCCTAAGTAGGTCACTTCCGGTCACGTGACCAAATGGAGGCCTCTGATTGGCTGCATGTCGATTGAGTAATAAACAGTACTTAACTATAGTCCCGTTCCGATACATACTATACTACTTACCCCCTCCCTATGAATTGAGACATATCTTCCAAATCCTATTACTCCTATTTAAATACATTAATCCTATCTGACCACAGAATGCGTCCTTGGCGGTGGCGCCGGTGGCGATCACCTCAGAGAGGAAGGAGGTGATAGACTTCACGGAGCCCTTCTTCACCACGAGCTACTCTATAGTGATGCAGCGCCACACGCAGCGCCACTCCATGTTTCACCTGCTCAGTCCGCTCTCACTCTTCGTCTGGGTGCTCATGATCGTCGTCTTCCTCGTCATCAGCACCACCCTTTACATCGTGGACCGGCTCGCGCCCGGCAGCGGCAACGAGTCGTCCAAGCACCGGCTGACGGCCAGTGATAGCCTGTGGTTCACGTTCGCGTCCATGGTGCTGCGCGTTACGGACATCGTGCCGCGCTCCATCTCCAGCCGCATCCTGGCCGGCTCCCTCTGGTTGTTCAGCATCATCATGATCTCCACCTATACGGCCAACCTGGCCGCCTTTCTCACCGTGTTCCGCTTCAGTGCGCCCGTGCAGAGCATCCAGGACCTGGCGCTGCAGAGCCACGTCGCCTACGGCACGGTGCGCGCCAGCCACGTGAGTGCCTTCTTCGAGAACAGCAAGCTGCCGCACCTGCAGCGCATCTGGTACATCATGTCGGGCGGCGACCAGGCCGGCATGGTCAACTCCACTCAGCAGGGCTTTGACCGGGTGGCAAGCAGCCGGGGGGACTTCGCCTTCCTCTGGGAGACCTATCAGATCCGGCTGCGCACCAGTGTCAACTGTGAACTATACGAGGTGGGCCAGACGTTTGGTCTGCGGGAGTACGGCCTAGGAGTGCCGCAGGGTACGCACTATAGGGACAAACTGTCTATAGCTATCCTCCGCCTACGGGAGAACGGCAAACTGCAGGAATTAGAACACAGGTGAGCAAACAGGGTGTGATGTGGCCCGTATTGTCTACATGTGGTCTTTACCATTCCAGTCATCAATGAAGTATTGTCTTATTGCCTAATCAACTTTGGTCCTTAACTACCTACACGTGTTTCTGCGGTACCTTGATATAGGAGACCAAAGGTGACTGTTAGTCGTAAATAGAAATGTAGGAAATAGAACTGCAGCAAACTGCTATAGTAGTATAATACACCGAGAGGAAATACCCGGATATGTCATACATATGGGGAAAGGTTCGGGATCCTGTAAAGTAGTATTAAAATGGCTATGACAGAAAGACGCAGGAGGCTGTATGTCTGGAGATGGGAGAAAGACTCAGGTGCCTGTAAGTAGTACATGAAGCTGGCAGAAAGGCTCTGCAAGTAGCATATGTGGATGGGACAAAGGCTCAGGTGCCTGTAAGTAATACAGGGGATGGAAGAAGAACTCAGGTGCCTGTAAGTAGTATATTGATATTGGGGAAAGACTCAGGGGCCTGTAGGTAGTACATGGAGATGGGAGAAAGACCCAGGTGCTTGTAAGTAGTACATTAATATTGGGGAAAGCCTCAGGTGCCTGTAAGTAGTACATGGAGATGGGAGAAAGCCACAGGTGCATGTAAGTAGTACATGGAGATGGGAGAAAGACTCAGGTGCCTGTAAGTAGTACATGGAGATGGTAGTAAGGCTCAGGTGCCTGTAAGTAGTACATGTATGGAGATGAGAGAAAAGCTCGGGTGTCTGTAAGTAGTGCACAGAGGTGTAAGCGCAAGATAGGCAAATTTAGGTGTGGAATGAACAGGGACTCAACTCCAGATCCATTACGGACTAGTCTGTCCGGAAATGAAACTGAAGCCATTGGTAGGATGACCTGCATGCCTAGCACAAGGCCAATATGTGGGCAGCAGTGCCTGGTAAAGGTTTAGGATTCTATCATATTAACGTACAATTACCGCCGTTCAAAGTGTGCCAGAGGGCCTTGGGCCAGATGAAGGGCGTGTAGTGTCTTTGATTTGGCTAGGGGGAGGGCAGAAGATGCTAGGCGTCCTGTTGATTGCCACTGAGGAATGTTGATGATGGCAAGTGACATTCAATAGGCAATGGAGGGATTGGTAATTGCCGCTGTTCCTAATAGGTCATTTGTTTATCGACCATCGCTGAGCAGCTCCGTCTGTTCAGGTTCAGGCAATTCAGAGGGGGAGTTGGATTTGGCCATTTAAGTGGTCTGGAAGTAGCCCCAAGCTAATGTTTACCTCACCCATGAGATCTTTCTCCTGAATTTAATAGTTCGGGGGAGTTATAATCATTGTTCTGGCAAATAGGTAGAACAGTAGAGGAATGGTCTATATACTTTATAAAAGAAAAGTACATAGAAGAACAAAACAAGTGTGGTGCATAGCATCAATACATATAATACTGTTATGCACCAGGACTATGGCTAAATTATCACTATATCACTCTATATTGAAATCCCAAACCACTTTCTTCTTAAACTTGACAGAGAAAGCCTCTATTTCAAGTCATTGACCCAGTCATTGATAATTGACATTATACAATGATATAGTGAATTATGGGGTCGATTTATATAATAATATAAACTCACATGAAGCCCTTGTCTCCCACAGTGTGGTCGTGTCTATAGGGGTGTGTGATTGAATGCATCTGAGGTTTTTGTATATATGTCTCAGTTGACAAAGTATTCAGGGAAGCCATCATCTATATATGTGGGATCCTTCTTTATCCACGCGTTGACAAACGAGTAAAAAACTGCTTCTATTCCGGATAACTCCTACAGTATAAAAAGGACAGAGCAAGCGGCCATCAATAAAGGTTTGGAGTCTCTAGTGATAGACATGTGGGGCTTTTGCTGGTGTGTTCGATAAGAGCAGGGCAGGTACCATTGTGAATATGGCCCCTGGGATAATGATTGTCTGTGGGTTACAACGGATCCAGCTAACAATGTAATGCAACAAGAAATAAATAACTTGGAAGGCTAGGGTATACAGATGTTTTGTCACGTCCAGACACGTCATCGGTATGGTTATCTTATTTTCCCTGTCCTATATGTCCAGGTATCTTGTTAATGATGGCTTTAAAACATATTGTAAAATCAGGAATATGTGCAAAGGTGGAGGGCTAGTGAATATGGGTTTGTATACATACAAAGGATATGATACTGTTTGGGCAAAGGCATTCCTCCATTAAAAATGTATACATAACACCTTGTAACTGAGGCAGCTTACCGCCCCACGTTGTATTGTCTGCTATACACAAAGGAGCAATAGTCCATGCTAGGATATATATGCATGTGTATACGTTTAGTTCTATACAGTATACTATTGGGAACAGGGTGACGACCAGCTAGGAGTAGGCTAGAGATGGGGAGACTGATAGAGACGTGCTCTGCCGGGAGTCACTCCCTGCCAGAGCTGCTCGTAATGAGTCGCTGAGGCATTCACGACCTACTCGATGATTGATCCCCGGGGTAGAACTAGGGATGGAATGATGAAGACCAATCACCCGTAAAATTAACGACCTAAATATCGACCCCTTCTGGATTGCAGCTATGTCTCTTGGCTTATAGTGTATGTATATATATGTCAGTCCCCATGCGCCTGAGGGATGGCTGTACAGATGTGTCGGTAATAGTAGCTGCAGGAAGCAGGCAATGCTCATCCTGTTAAAGCCCGTTGAGAGTGTTCGTGTGTAATTGGGCACCACAGGCATTAATGTGTAATACGGTTTGGGCTGCAATGGTCGCGCCACTGGCCTGAACCGGGTGTGTGACTGGCATTAGAAGCTTGTTGTATCTGTAGTTGCTGACAAACCCGAACACCACACTGTGGTATAGTATCCCTTGGTATAGGAACCCCAGTAAGGGATATCCTAAAGTTTGATTGGTTATGATCTCATTGCGTCAGAGGTTAATTAAAACATAACGATGCAAATTAACTTTTAAAAAACAACACCAAAATCATGGCTACCTTGTCATAATCTTTATAAGCTCCTATGGTGTTTAGTATTATTCCCAAATGTAGTGATGTTGATTTTCTGGAAATGGATCTCTACAATAACTAGTTTTCTCAGAGATACCTGGATACCAGCTTCACATACCGGAAACATGCAGTGGGCGCATAATGTCCCCATACGGCACCAGTCTCATGAAGGTTGTCCTTACACCGTCGTTGCTATTGTTTAACACATAACCTGTACATTTTCAACAGCGCACAGTATACCCACATCACAATTAACCAGTCTATTTCTCTCGTACCTTTCCAGGTGGTTTCATAATAGGAAATGCAAACCCCATTCGCCGACCTCTCATACGGCGGACTCTATATCCATCGAGGATGTAGCAGGACTATTCATTATCCTAGGCGCGGGTGTGGTCCTTGCACTGGGCACGTCTTTATTTGAATATTGCTACAGGATTAAACGTAGAAGGAAAGCCACCAAAAACAGGGTAAAGATACCATACTCCCTCTAGAAGCCATTGTTTATATTTTACCCAACGCCACAACTTCATCAACTTCATCGACGGGCCCATAGTTCCGGTAAATCTGTGTAGATGGCGCTTGCACATTTTCCCAGATGTCTTAATGTCTTGTCTGAGGTTTATCTAAATCTAATTGATTAATTGATAATAAATAAATATATGTTCATAAGAGAATGCACTTAGGTTAAGTCCTCGTTTTGCACGTTGCACACAGTTTAAAATAAGTACCGGAACACCAAATTTACAGTTTGAAATTGCTTTGTAGCTTCAGACTTGAAATCCCCAATTATTTATTACACCTTACAAAAGAGGTAAACAAGTAACTTAGATTCCTGTCTTCATTATAAGTACATTTCCTAATTTTAAACCCTAGCGATAAGTAGATTTTGATCAAAACGTTCCATAGAAAACACTTTACTTTATATCTTCAAATTACGTAATTCGAAAAACACTTGATAAATTACTAATGTCATGGACGATCAGTAAATTAACGTGTAAACTATAAAAGAAATGGGGTCAAAGTCTATTTTCTAATGAAAATTCCATTTATTCCTTTTT
Source organism: Harmothoe impar (assembly GCA_947462335.1). Taxonomy (NCBI): domain Eukaryota; kingdom Metazoa; phylum Annelida; class Polychaeta; order Phyllodocida; family Polynoidae; genus Harmothoe; species Harmothoe impar. The sequence goes on from OX381710.1 coordinate 27,659,206, forward strand.
GAACATTTCAGCATTTGCACAATACAAAGTAAGGGCCCTCAATAAGTAATCTTACTATACTTCTTCTTCATCACAATTAAGTTGTACTTTTCACTAGATGGTTTATAAAAGAACAATATTCTAGTTAATGGTCGGAGTGGGCTGTGGCGTTTTGCTAACTAGTAACTGGTGTGTGGGTGGCGTCCTGTGTTGGTATATTGTGTTCCCCTTTATGTAGCGAGTAGTAGACTGACAGTCACCGGTGGGAGTGGCTGTGGTTAGCGTCTCGATCCTGTTCTTGGCTGTTTCAGAAGGTGCCCGAAGAGAGCGTCTACACCAAACCACTTTGTGACGGAAACGTGTCAGGAACCCTGCAGATGGAGGAGCCGTTTCTCTCGCCCGTCGCCTCCTACACCGGATCGAAACAGACCCAAATCTTCTGACAGTCCGTGTCCGTTGATCGTCATCACTGACACCACCTCATCGTCGCCGTCGTCGTCGTCGGCCGCTGCTCCGACCACCGCCGCCTTCGTCACACACCACCCTCCCTTTACGCAGCAGCAGCGGCAACGTCGTGTACCGACGTCGTCCGCTGCTGCGGCCGCGATAGTGACGCCGGTGCCAATGTCTACGTCGGCGTCGACGGCGGTGGCGTTGTTGCGGTCGGCGTCGCCGGTGACGTCGTCATCTGCGTCGGGCTTTACGCCAGGGCCGGTGGCGTCGCCGCTGCCGCGCCCGCGTAGCCCGCCGTGCGTGCCACGCTACACGGACCCCATAGAGGATGTGGACCTGTGTCATTGACGCCGTAGCGGGAGGGCAGGCCAACTGCTGCCGCGAGTGCACCGTACGGGGTGTGGGCAGTGTGCCTGGGCCCCTGCCGCTGCCGGCGACCACTGCTGCTGTTGCTGTTGCTGCTACTGCTGTTATTGTTGCTGTTGTTATTACATTAATCAACAACAGCCTGCAGCGGTCAGCCATGCTCCGGACACCACGAACCCCACCAGGACAGACATCACCCGGGCTGACCATTGGTCACCACCACCACTGCTAGCATCATTACCATCTGCACCTCTTCCACCCTCCATGTCACCACCTCTTGCACCAGCACTGACACAATCATCACATTCAGCAACCCAATCACCATTAGCCCCCGTCTACTGTGCCCTTGACGTGGACACATCAGATAAGGCTGCTTCCCTGGACGTGTGGGGGACGAAGCAACATCAACACAGACTTTGCCATCTTCATCAGCTCGTCTACTATTCCCTACACCATTACCATCTCATCGTCTCCATTCATCAGCAGACCAAAGGTCAACTCCCGGCCTAAAAGTGTTGGGATTTGTCGGCTCTGTGAGATTGTGAAGGAACGGCCGTATGTGGTTTCAGGCCGTTTGTGGTTGTGTGACTTCCATTTGTTGTTGATATTACACATATATGATATATACGAATGATGTGCTCATCGATTCAAATCCAATAAACAGTTTTCAATCTGACCTGACCCAACCTGACTGGACCCCATGTGACCCCGCCCCACTACCCAAATGCTTCCCCCTCATTGCTGACTGATGGTACAACAGTCTGGTTTAGAACATTGATGTTTCAAATTTCGAGAGTATAACATACCATCGATGTCCACAAAGAAATAAAGTGCTGGACAAAATACTTTGTGACCTACCCATAAGCCAGAATCCAACGCATACTTAAATAAGCAAAATGATGATGGGTAGTCTTGGACTGAATATACACTACACGGGAGGTGTGAGCATCTCTGGGTGGCTGGACGATCAAGTGATAGATAACGATTAGCTGCCTCCATTAGACAAATAGATGTCTGTATCGTGTCTGACTGCGCCCTATCAAACAGCAGAGCGCTTACCTATCGGTTTGTGCTCTTGCTGACACATGTTTCAGGAACTGGGTGGTAGGTGTGGGCAGACAGGGGATGGCTGGGAGGGATGAAGGGGGTGTATCTGTGGGTATGTGGTGTAAGAAGGAAGGCAAATGTGTGGCCGCGTTAATCGTGTATGGCAGGCGCAGATGCAGTGGATCGCACATGATTGGTAAGACTAAGGAGTGTGTGTTTCCGGTATTAGCATGCTAACTTATCATACTGCAAGCATAATTTTTGTACAGCAAGAAGGTGGAGAGATCATCCCATTTTATTTATTCTCAGATCATTCCCCCCTTTATCCTGTGTCAATGAAAGTTATTTTTTTATTTGCTACCAGGAGATACATAGATTAAAAGGAGCAGCATTATACATTCTCAATTATTGAAGAAAGGTTCAACATACATTTCACGGAACTGGATCAACTCTAGTCATTTCTCAAAAATGGTGCTCAAAATCATTAAACCAAATGCTATGCTTGCTGTGGCATCTATAATTATTTTATGTTGCAAGGGTGAAAACTTTATGATCATTTCAGGCCAGGAGCAGGTCAATACCACCTCGTCACGGGTCTATCAGGGTAACATGCCCATCAGTGTTTTTTTTCAGGTTCAGAAATTATTATGTCCAGCAGACTATATTGCCATCTAGGGTTGAAGCAAAGTACCGTCAATTCCTAAAGAGGAATTGAAGAAAGAGGAGCATGATGTATACGAATGCTACAGCATAGGTGTTTGTCTTGGTGTCTGAAACAGATATCATATGTGAGGGACAGTGTGTTTGATTTCATTTGGGATGTAAATCACCTGCATGGCGAAATAAGGGTTGTAGTGTAAGAGGCAGTTTGGATGTCTTTCAACAGAAAAAAGATTTACTTAGTATTAGAACGACGTGGGCAGGCGGGATGCGGGAGATGTCGAGGGGGCATGGCAGTTTTGTATAGCTGTTCCAACGATTGGCCCAGCAGTCAGCCCCTATATGTAGTACTAAACTAGCTCAAAGGCTTTTGCTGCTTCCACCGTGGAGATGGTTGTTGGGTGGGAAGATGAAGGTGGGATGGGATGGGGATGAGCTATAGGGGTCGCGCTGTGACCATTTCTTCTCACGCAAGGCATTGACTTCGTCTCCGGAGGCATTTGACGCATTGCCCAAACAAGAACCTTGACAGGCTGACCCGACACCAACGCCATCTTGTGAGGATCACGTGGCCGGGAAGCCAGCCTCTTCCTGACATTCTCCACTAATACTGATTCCCACCTACTCCAGATTCCAAGCCCTTCCCACCTTACCCACTGACTGCAACACCTCCACTGGTATCTCCCTCTCCGTCTGACAGCTGAAAAACATTCAGCCCATACATCTACCTTTGCCGCACACTCATGCCTCAAGAACTAGATACCAAAATGTGATTCTTACGTCAGAAATAACCCGGTTACTTAATAGTTGTTATATCTTGTTCCCTACCCTGCCCATTCATACTAAGGTCAACTAAGAGATGTATTAAATGATGGTTATATTGTGTACAAAGAGTTTCGAAATGAGAATACAGTCGTGTTGTTATATTTGCTGGGGGTACCTGAGATGTATGTCTGTTATTCAAAGAGTCTGGAATGATGCTCACTGGTCCTCTCTCGAGGGACTAGTTGTAATATATTATTGTATATCTGCAGATCTATAAAAGTGTTGATTTGTAAACAATTTTTGTATTTTTATTCAAATATAGACCGTTTCAAATCTTGCCATGAGTCACCGTGTTTTCTCTATCATTGGATAAACAAAGTAGATAAACAGATATATGAATCCTTTCAAACGCATTGCCTATGGTATTTCTTCAAACACCATTTCTGCTCTTCACTATTCAGAAGCGAGGCTTATTTTTTCTAGTTTGATTCCACATAATAATCAACGTTTGGAATGCAAGAAAGCAATGGCTTATTAGTATGATAGAAATCAGAAATCAATGCACACCTTGGACGATCAATGCTCCACATTTAAATCACCTTCAATATGATCCATTATAGTATGATGTCGCAGCATTGTGGGCCCACAAAACCTAACAAATGGTCAAAGGACAGCAGATAAATCAGTAGTGAGCTTAACAGTATAGTGAATGAACACACGAAGGAGGCATCTCGTATCTCAGCGATGTATGTAGGACATGCATGGCATGTATGCGATTGTGCCGAACAGAGGAACCTGATAATACACAAGGTAAGAACCAACGGTAAACTTGATAATTCCTGATTATCTAGATCCCCTATGGCTTGCCATATCATGGCTGACGTACTTTAAATTGGATGAGAAATAGACCTGCATGATGTATGGCCTTTTACGGTACACACTACGATAGAAGAAAATATGTGAATATAACACCTTAACCCATCTTTCTCTCTATAAAAACAACGCATGAAAATCTACACACTTTGCTGTTCAAAATCAAGTCCCAAATACGTTTGTTTCAGTTTGCCTGAGCCCATCTTTTCATATGTTATGTCTGTCTCAACATCGTAAAGAGTAAATTATCTAGAGCCGCCACAACAAGCTGATGCCCATATTCCTTTGACGTAACATAATGAAACGAATGAGTAAAAACTGGTTACATAATCTATATATTCTCAATGCACATAATGCTGATGGCTGTTTCGTAGTGTGATCTCATGAACGTTCTGGTAATCAATCCTTTGAATAAACCATCAAGACATTTCTGAAACCGGATCCACATTGTACAGAACCTTTGCATGATGGTGTGCTAACATTCTGTAGAAGCTTCCGCATACGTCATTAAACCTTATCATTCACATCTGCTTGGAACAACCATTAGCTAATTCAGAGTCTGGCGTGTCTACGCGCCAGTGCCAAACCCACTAAGAGAGTTAGGGGCGGTTCGACCATTACTCAGTCGGCAGCAAGCGCCGAGCACACACGCTTAAGCTGAGAATTGGGGTCTTCACTAAAGCCAAGAGATCCCTAGTCGCGATTTTTCACGGGCCACCAGCGTCCCAAACCAACGATGGTAAAGCAACGAGTCCCCAAGTGTAATTAGGGCTGTGATAGGGTTGGGGCAGTGATCGGCGAAATAAGCCTCCTCGGGATTGGGCGTCTAACAAATACTAGCTGTGTTGCATAGCATTAAGCTTATTGGTGGGGACGTGTGAGTGGTACAAGGGAAATAACGTAAAATGTCGGAGCAATGTTGTCAAGTGCATGGGTATGACAAAAAAAATAGCATCACTCTTATTAATGTGTTCCCAGGTCGAAGTAGAAATATTTTGAAACACATGCATATCGGTTTAGCTAGGCACGTATTCCTGATCCCCAATTCAAACTTAACAATCAGCAGAGTAGCTCAAAGCTAGCACCTAAATCCATTATGCATGAACAAAAACCAAGTTCCATATTAATATTAGAAATTTTCAATTCCATCCACATGTGTACATCTTCTAATGCCCTTCATTTCTCACCGCCGAATTTGGGTGGTCTGTGATCAAGGCTGATCTGAAAAGTAACAAACTTGGCAAGAGTGTGAGTCAGAAGAAATGCTGCTGTATATGGACCCTGCACCATGGCCTATTAAACAGCGGCACCATTGGACTCTGGATTCATGGGATAATGACGAAGAGGCTGATGACACTGGGCCCCGACGCCGACGCCCGATAACCACAGTCGATTTCACTGCAAGACTAATTCAGCGCGCCGAACGGGATCAATCGGCGCACGCCAAAGTGGCCACAAGGTGGCGCGTGCATCGAAACCATTTCACACAAAAATACTGCAGGTTCTCACTCTCCGAGCAGTGGTTGCAACACTCGCCACACAGACTACTGCAATGTATATTGTAGGACTGGAATGAGTACAGATGTGTTTGGAGATGTAAAGAAGGTTAATGACTCTTTGTAATAATCATAATCAAACTACATAATTATAAAGGGGAAAAAGGAAACACTATAGCACATTGTGGTTCTATGAGAGTTCATCATCATTATCACGTGTATAGTAGAAAGTACCCTGCATTATAATCACATTGTGCTTGTGCTTCAGAGAACATTTCCTTGTCATAATTATACTACCACTTCTTATGAGGGTATCAAGAAGTGAAGGCTTTTCCTTGTTGAAACTCAACAGCATTGTAATAGCATTGGAAGCAGGTGGTAAGGACACATTATGTCAGTGAAGAGATGGGGGCCGAGTCAAGGGTATAGGACGAACGCTTTTTGTAGCCAACAAATAGTACAAAACATACGGATGTATAATGGCGGGGCACCATTAATGGTGACAAAAAGCATACTTCGCAACTGAAGAGTAGTCACGTGAGGTCATGTAACCCAATCAGTATCCATCTACTCTAGTGCTGTCTACATACAAAGACACACACACAATGCTCATAGCTTCATGCAAGTAGTGACAACAACCAAATCTAGAGAGGTTTTAACCACAGTTAGCACACTGTATCTGCCAGCTGCATGCGGGGAACAAGGAACACAGCTTATGGTAGCAAAATCCTCCGTCTAGTCTCATTTCTCTTCATAGTGCTCCATCTTCTTGACTCCCCTTTGGCACACACCCAACCCTAATAGGCCTACACAGTGTCCTAAATCGCACTAATGAGTCAGCTAAATAGCGTAGCCTAACAAACCTACGCCCTGCATTAGCTCGCTTGGGCCATGCTACTTTCTTTTCTTCTCAGCTTGCTCTCAGTGGGCACGAAGAAGAGACATCTCCCTTCATTACGCTGCTGTATACCCTGGTTATCATCCTATAGGTCAAATCCCACAACGCGAATGAGGGCTGAAAAATGTAGCTTATTGTGAAATCCTGATCACTTAGCCAATATTGGTTGGCTATATTGGCTAAAACAAGCCCAATGTTGGTCATAACCCTTGTCTAAGTCTTGTGATTATGATAAATAAGGTATCAAAACATTTAGATATTTTGCTCTGATTATGCTCAAATATGTTGCTTATTAGAATATGCCAACGATTTGGTTTATACAGGGGGGACACTCCAGATATCTTTAGGCTAGTTGAGAGGGAATAATCAAGACAAATCATACCATGAAGTAACTCCCCTCAACTAGATCCATTAACCAGTCCTGTAGGCAACACTTGCTTGCTTATTATTGACCACAGTGGAATTTGGAGAGGCATAAGATCATGGGACAAGTGTTGCGATTTACAATATTGGCAACAGTTCCCCTTGTTTTTGAGTAAATAATCAACACTTTCTCACCCATTTTTCGCGTCGTGGGATTTGACCTTATGTGAATGGGGCATTAAGATAACATGACAAAAGCTCTATTCCACATCACACGGACTACACAGCTGATGGATTTATGAAGAGAAAAGGTGCTTACCTGTGTGAAACACAACAAGCTAGAGAAGAAACAACACGGTATATTTTCATGAAATGCTTTACCACCTGTCTGTCATATCTAGCTGCTCCACTGTGCGCTATTGGATTATGTAAAGGTCACGGCAGATGCAAAATATTGTGACTCTAGAACCGTGTGAATATAGGGCAGACTACTCAGATTTCGTCTTTTCTTGGAGAGGGTGAGACTCGAGTATGTCCATAGGAAACTCAGTATAGATTCTTTATGAAGAATGCCCTTCCTGCCACCCTTCCAGCTGACACCTCCTGCCAATTTAATCTAGTTTTTTCATGCCCTCGCGAGTACAATGTATTTGAATTGCATTTGATTTCTAATCTGCAGAAATATCCTTCCCCGCATATTATGGGAAGTTGAGAAAAAATAATTCTTAACTGATTCTATTGTGGTTAGCAGATTAAAGGTTATATATGCATCACGAAATGGTATATATAGCTTATACTAATTATACCCTCCTAAAAAATTTCCAGACCATGGTTTTTCCCTCAATTCCAGCCGTCTCTCCTTAGATACAACACACATCAACATCACTTACCTATGTAATAATTCACCCCTTCCCCATTTGCTCTCATTCATATGCACCATCTAGGGCACCCCAAATACTTCCACACCGACAGAGCCTGGCCAATCCTCACATGCACGACCCCAGATCTAGCCACCCAAGCATTAGGCCGGAGTGCTTAGGTGAATTTCCTGTCTCGACACCTTGTCTGTGATTGATGGTGGGGCAACTCCTTAGTGGAAGGCTAGACGCTGAAGGGCTCTTGGCCAAGAGGCTGCTTGCACAGATTCCAGGCGTCTGGCAGCCTGACTTATATTCCTCAAATATTTCCTGCCTCAGACGCCAATCCCGCCCTCCACCCGAGGAGGTCTCCACGTGTAAATCATACAAATTATTTTTTCACCGGGATCAACCGCCCCTCATTTTCATACCGTATACTAGCTTCAACTATTTTGGTACAGAGAAGGGAGACTGCTGAACGGAAAAACAGAGTCAGGCCACCTTCCTGATCATGCCCTGACTTACAAATGAAAAGTGGACGTATATATGTGTTCCTCAGACGACGTCAGTATAAACTGCAAGTATGCCTTGAGAATGTCAAAACCCCCATCTCGAATATAACCAGTCTCTCTTGTGATATTCAATAAATAGTATGCAACATTGCCAATTCTCAATTGTAAATGGCCTTTGCATCTTTAACAAAATGCATGTTAAAATTCGAAACAATGTCATGTTATACCCAATTCAAGACACCCTAACCGGTATGGTAACACAACTCTGGTACACATTGCAAAGAGAAGTGAAGACCATAGAATATCTGTGAAGAAACATTCGTATGAAAATGAGACATAATTGACGGTGTCAAAAGTGATTTTTCTTGGCTTGGCAGGAGTAGGGATGGGACATCCAATTAGCCATAGAGATGGAGGGTAATGCTGTTAGAGAGTCATACATTCCAGCCTTCTCTATCAATTAGGATGCCATGCTTCTAGTGTTTAATTGAAGTAAATACCATTAAGTATTCACTTGCATAATATCTCCTAGATCCCCTTTGATAAGAGCAAGGACGCTCACCATAGCATGCGAAAACCTGCATTGCTATATTCAGAGCCCCTCTATGGGAATTTTATACTACCACAGGGACTGCATGCAGCTGTCAAATAGTTTAGGGTTTGCAATATGAATATGGAGATCCACTGCCTTTCTGCCACCACTGATCTGTCCTCTCCATGACACAAAAACAAAGGCTGGTTGTAACACAGAGGTCGCAAAAATATCGTGTCCGATTTCTGGTGACAACTCAACCGGAAGAGCGCGTGGAGCACCTCCTGTCATTGGGCGCATGCGCTGATTTGACTGTGGCTTTGAAGTTGGCTCGTCTGGCGGGCAGGCCGTACTGGGTGACTGTAGGCCGCAGCTGTACCCAACTAGGCCTAATGCGCCCATTACATTATCTAGTCGGCATTACAGCTCTTTGGCCATTGCTCGGGCTAATCCAGATTCACTGGCGTAAGACCCTTCACACACTAATGACTCAGCCACTACTGTAAGGGCCATGTTCTCCATTCAAGATGTAAAATGTGTAGAAGGAGCAGGCGATGTATTTCCTTCTTGTGTCTTTTATCATACTAACGATGCATGATAAAATCAAAGTTTCTCTTTGATCGGAGACATACAGAAATAGTTGATGAATTTGTGTTTTCATCTTGGGGATTAATGCCGTTTCATATGGTCAATGAATGCTTATCTTTGACTGCAAGTCTTAATTACTTTACACACAGATGAATAATCATGATATGTCAAATAGGCGGCAAAGTAGTATAGCATTCCATCCACCTTGACTGTTGGGTAGTTACTCTGACTCACTTGATTTTTTTCTATATAGGCCTATATATAATGTACTACAGCCATTAATTGAATGATATTTTAAGCACTGGATCAACTTGATTTTGCTTGAAATGTGTACATGAGATACAATGGAAGGCGTGTCAGTCTATGGTTTGGACGAGTTAACTGGTGAAGAACCAACGTTGCTGAATCTGGGACTTAAAGGGGAAACTTGTATGGACATGGCTTCACTTCATCGATGCTAAACATTCACTATTTTCCCTTTGTAAGATGGAATAGACCGTATGTCAGTCTTAAGACTTACTTGATATGGTCAATACTGCCCCAACCAAAACCATAGAAGGTTTCATTTCATTTCAGAGTATAATTATTTTACTGATGTATTCTATAATACGACGTCAGGGTATTATGATAATAAACGGGAAATAAGCTGTGTGCCATGATGTAAATGGAAAGTATTGCGACGCTGATACCTTGAGCCAGGGTCTTACTGCTGAAAAAGGAACAGACTAAATTGATACACACAAATTGACGGACATCAACATTATTCAGACAGAAGAAATACTCTCTCACAATCTTTATTTAATCGTGGTTGATTAGATTCCTGAGCAGCCATGAATCGAAATTGAGAGTATTCTGTGCCAAAGCCCAGCAGTATTGGCCGGATCAATTGGTGGTTCCAGGTTCCCACCCTTTTCCCGATGTAACGCAACCCGGAAATTCGTTAATTATTGCCTAAATGCACAGGCGCTGTGCGCAGTGGGCACTTGAGCGCCACCTAGCTGTAAAACAGCAATACGGAATTAGGCCAGTAAAGGAGGGCGACAAGTCATTGTTTGGCCGAGAAAGGCGTGAAGAAGATTTCTCACGGATTAAAGTTAAATTGCTAATTAACTTTGGAATTGAATTATACGATGCCATAACACGGCTGTGACAAAAAGAGACACCCTGACATTCTGTGTAAGCATGTGAAATTGGTTCCGGTAGGAAACGCCATATTGATTATTTTCCCCTAAAGTGAATGAGTAAGTGTGGGATATGATCAATATATAATTAATTTAATGATTAACTACAGGCATCAGCTACAGCCAATGCCGATGTCAATTAAGTAGTCTTTTAGTTATTGGTAGACATTAAGCACAAGAAAGCAGGCCGAGGCTTCAATCCAAGCATGAAGGCAATTTCCGTGTTGCTTATTCTGACATCATTATTAACTAGCTATAATCTAGACAGGCTCTCCATATGGCTTTAATCTTAACATTCTTAACATGTCGGGTAGGATGCATATACACGAATATGTCAACTAAAACAGAATATAGGTTATGTATCTCTAACGACAAAAGAACAATTACCCTGCCTCTTAAATCAATACATAACGGTTCGAACAAAAATGTGTATTTGTACAGGTTGCCTGACCCTGCCTAGCAAAACTGGGCTGACCATAGCAATTGTTTTCCATTGTCAATGGGTTTTTTTAAATTTCGGCTTCTCTTGTCTAGTGGGGCGTGGGGGGGGGGGTATTTCAGAGCCAATATGGTAGTTCATGAGTCCATGGACGGTTCGCGAGTTGGTCCCATAGTACCTAAGTCAGTTCCTTGGTACTTGATGCCTTAAGGGCTGACTCCACCAACGCCACGTGACGGATCCGTCAACTTCCCTGTCCTCTCCGTCCGTCAAAGGATTGGTCAAATCCGTCCGATTTGGACGGATCCGTCCAGTTTCTGCTTCCACTGATTCCGTCCGTCAACAGATCCGTCCATATTTGATAGACTAGGTACCTGTTTTGACGGATCCGTCGATGGACGGATCCGTCGATGGACGGATCCGTCAATGTTCGGATCCGTCGACGGACAGATTGGTTGAAGCCAAATTAGCCGTCATAAGGACCCAAATAAGTGATCCACTGATCCGTCCGTCAACGGACGGACTGGTGGAAGCAGGAAAATGGAAATCCGTCCGTCAACGGGTGACGGATCCGTCACATTTTGGCGGATCCGTCAAGGGATGGAAATATTAAAATATTTAGATATTTCCGTCACTTGACGGATCCGCCAAAATGGTGACGGATCCGTCAGCCGTTGACAGACGGATTTCCATTTTCCTGCTTCCACTGGTCCGTCCGTTGACGGATCAGTGGAAGCCATTCTGACGGATCCGTCTAACTTTTGGCGTGCTGATGACGGGGAAAATGGCTTCCACCAACCCGTCAGTGGACGGATCCGTCCAAAAAGTGGACGGATCCGTCCAAAAAGTGGACGAATCGGTCCAAAAAGTGGACGGATCCGTCACGTGGCGTTGGTGGAATCACCGCTATAAGGTTGGTCGCTACCCTTTGATCAAAGTTAACAGAATTTCTCTAATTTTCTTCTACATGTAGTTCAAGTCATATAGAATCGGACAATGAAAAAGAAAGGGGGGGGGCTGAACCACCTTTTTAGACAGAAAATTTTGAAAAATTTAAGTTTTTTCATTTTCTCATAACTTTAGAGTTGCATGGCAAGGAAGTATGGGTAAAACGTTAATGTTCCATTTTTTACAGCCTTATTGGCTGGATTTATACCTAAAGTTACAGATTTTGTAAATCGCTCAGAAATTGTTCCAATTTTTGCCAACATATCAAAGTGTTTTTGATAAGTGGTCCGCGTATAATTTTAGGGCTTTGGGCCTTTGAAATGAAGAAAATCATAGTCAAAATCAGGGTATATAACGGTTCCAGTAACCTGTCAGACGCCTTTCTTTTTGCTTGGCCTTCTGGTTTGACCCCAAGTGATTTCGAACTTATACGGCACCACCACACAATGGCTCACGCCCACCCATACCTCGATTGGACGACACACATAGGCTTTGGTGAGAAACCTTCCAAATGTATAGGGTAGATCGACCTAAAGTCAACCCCGTACCCTAAAATGTCCACCTTATTCATGTAGTTATTCATGTATGGTATTGTCTCTGTCTGTCCTTTGCTGTAAAGAGTAACACTTAGAGTGTATTGTGATACAACAAAAAGAGCTTATCATGGATGAATGACTATAAAATTTGGGTGGACTTCTCAGGGTATGTGGTTGACTTAAGGTCAATCTACCGTACACCTACAGTCCTGCTCTCTTATATGGCAAACTGCCTGGCCCTGCTCACGTCCACACATTTTGTCACACCTTGGCAGTTCGGCTAAGACCCCTGCTGACCACCTGCTGGCTTCACACTAGCCATCCGGAAGGGGCAGTCTGGTCACATGATCAGTCACGTGCTGGTCCCATTCAAGGCATTGTAGTGGAACAGACAGAGGCGCATGCGCATGCGTACAAGGGAGCCCGGTGGTAGGATTCGTACTGCTAAGTATTGCCCATGTCTCGCCTTCTCTTGTCTCTTTCTTCCTCTCTATGCCCGGCATATTTTCCTTCTCTTTCTGTCTATCTGATTCTCTACATTGCTTTCTTGTCAGGAGTTCTTTTTCTAAATCTAGTATTGTTTTTTTCTCTCATATCATACAGAGGGTGACCCATAAAGCACCAGTATACTTCATAATCACATATGTTATGTGTAAATCTCCTTTTATAATTGGTCACAGATTACACAACAGCGTGCCTTATCCTACACACACAATAATGTGTATCTGCTACCCCATATACATATCTGTGTGTGTGTTACATTAACGGCATGCCATAGTAACCACATACACATCGATAGCATGAGTTCACACAACAGGGCAGGCATAAGCCCTTTCTAAACACACTACATTCTTTATAGCCTGAAAGCATCATAATACAAGACACGGACGGGTCGATGGAAGGTTGGGTGGCATGACATAGCATGGTGATGGTCGGCTCCTCGCAGAAGGCACAGGTATTAAGGATTCTGTCTTATAACCTCTCATATTAGCCACTATGCTGTTGTGAGATTGACAATAAGCCCCTAGTAATACATGTGCCCTTTGACTGGGGCTTATGCTAGCTCATCGGATGGTCGGGGGAAGCCATATAGGTTGAGATGGAATTCAGAGCAAAGAGCTGCTGAGGATATGGTGGCTCCAACAGGAGCTGGTGGACGTCATAGCGGGAGGGGTTGGATGTGGTGTGCCGCAATATTCTCTGGGGTAGGCTGTGCAGCGGATATGAAGTGTTATGTATAGGTTCTATGAGCCACACTCTTGTTTCTATGATAGAGGAACCGATATCATCTGACATCCCTATATGTATGGTATATGTATTCATGTAAACCTAGGCTATAGGTCAAATGCCCAATATCGACTGCCTCCCTCTCGTATGTCGCGGCTTATCGAGTTTATATAGATACTCTGTATAGTCTAGTGCATACTAATATCATCATAGTGCCTGGTCAGCTATGGAACTATCATATTTTATAGTACATAGTCATACTAATAGATCATAACACTGTAACTATGAGTATTATCAATGTCATGATCAAAAACACAATAGAAGGTATTTACCCATCTATTATAATCATTTTCCCTATAAATAAACACACATATCGGCAATCTATAATGATATAGGGATTCATCGGATAGGAGTATATTATATTCCAGCTATCCACTGCAATCTGAGGGTCTTTTAGTATCTTCTGGACCATCTGTGACTGCTCATTGGGATAGACTATCCCCTGTCAGGCCATGGATCTCTATGAAGTTGCCAATCGCATGCATCTCTATATATGCTGGATATCACACCGTCACTGCTGGCTGTTCATCGTCATACACTGCTCCCTTGCCAAAATGAACCTCCCATGTCCTCATGCGACCTGGGCCCGGAGGGAGTCATGTAAGGCCCTACCATGGAGGTGCTTATGTCCAGTTGCATGCAGGCTGAGTATAGATGTTCATAAGGTTGAGGAGTGTTCTCACCAACTATGCCCTTCGCCAAGCAGTACGCAGATACCGCCTGATTCAGGGTTTTGACACTTCATAATGCATACATCAAAGGCAAATCAATCCATCAGTCAGATCGATCCATCAATCTAATCGGTAAGATGTTTCTCTTTTTATATGTGTTAATTCATTATCCGGCGTAAAATGTTGATGATCAGAAAATAATAACTAATTGGTCCCATGTCTCCAATTTCCCTCGCATTGCTATTGCTAAAGGATTAAAGGGTTACAAAAAAGTACTTTTTAAATTGAGCATCCAACGTGGTTTTAGGAGAGAATGCCTATTTGGCAGACAAGATGAAAACCTCACATGGGAGTCAGATCAGTTGTCTGTCAGAGGTGAACTAGTACAGTTCGGTTCACAATACCTGTGAGTATTAAAGTTTAGTGAGATTGATCCTTGTATCATAAAAAAGAAAATTTAACCTTTAGATTTCGTATATCCTACTTAATGTAGTCGATAAGGCCACCGTAATGTGGACAGGTCAAACATTTGGAGATAAGCAGGCAGGCCAGGACTCATGTAAACCTACAAGGGTTATATTCGAGGCGAAAGTCTACACGGACCCCCCCCCCAAAAAAAAAAAAGAAAAAAAAAGAAAAAAAGAAGAAGATTACTATTAGACAAGAGTTCAAGGGAACATACGGACAACTGCAATACGTTTCACTACTGGTACTACCACAATCCCTGACATCGATGAATTTAATCAATCACGACTTGGCACCAGTGACTTATAGAGGATAAAGAGAGGCCGTCTAAATAGTTAATGGTCCTTCAGCTGCACTTACCACAATAAAGGTCAGTCATCCTGTAGAACACGTTGTAATTCAAACCACAAACTGATGTTTACATGCCAATCTGTTTGCCGTACCACTCTAACGTTTACAGTAAATATAATACTCAAATTAAGCTGGATGGTGTTTACCAGTGTATACAGCAAACAACTGGACAGGTCTGTTTACAATGACAAAGTAAGTTTTTTCTGTGATATTTATCCAATACGGAATAATAAATAACACGGACATTTAAAAGAAAGAAGGCCATACATCCAATTTGATTCGGCATGCCAAATGACAGAATTATCTGGATAAAACCAAGGGATGCACTGGGATCTCTCCACCATTTTAGGTGCTCCATGGAATGGGGTGGACAGCCGGCCAATTCAGTTATCTTTTTGAGTGTTATCTTTTATGGGGCTCTGCTGTAAACCTGAAATGGAAAACACAGATGTTGCCCGCCATTGAGATACTCCAGGACAGCTGAAACACATCTATGAACGATATCATTTTCCCAATGACTTTTACAATGGGTAGGATGTTTCGGGCCATAAATCATAACCTATTCTGCATCTTTTACAAGACTAATTGCAGATATCTCTGTTCATCAAGTGTTCCTCATAGCCTCTGGAAAACAGTGATGTTATTTACATGGTATGCCATGTAGAAGACATTATTAACAACTCAATGGTAGGTTCATCTAATATGTTGGGCCTCTAGGGTGTATTTTATAGCATTAAATTACTTCCGGATTGCATCATATCTACTTACAACGCCCGGCCCCAGGCTTACACTATTATCAAGATGGATGCCTGGGCTCATTGACTTAGACTCAAAGAGCCACTTTCAGGACATTAGCTCCATAATAAATCGACCCGTATCCCCGTACACTGATACATATATATTATACCAAGAGGTGGAGAGTTATACACTTAATCTACTAGTGTGACTAGGCAAGGGAAAAAAGACCTCCCGGAGGTAATAAGTAATTTAAATTGGTGTCATAATCTTTAAAATGAGATATCATGAGCTAAAGAATCCTGGTAATTTTGTGGGAATCACATTTCAAACAATATTTCATATCACTAACTCAAAATGGTAAATAAGCTCTAAATGACTGTAACATGTAATGATGATAATTATGAAAAATCAGTTTTATTCAGAAATAACCAAATAAATTTCGATTTCTTAGTCTAATTTTGGTTCTAGAAGGAAGTTTTGCGTTCTGTTTTCAGTTTTGGGTAATTGATGGGATCCTCTAAGAAGTTAGGATTATAACCTGCAATTTCCACTCCTGAGATGGTTTCCATGGCTACCAGAAAGTCGCATCTATATATGTGCTAATTCTGCATAAAAATGCTCTTTTCGCATTTTTAACTTAGAATGTTAGCACCAAAGATGGAATAATTTTATGAAGATGATTGCATTCTACATAGAAAATGGTTCTATCTTTAGAACATTTCATAATGCATTTAGCACTCTTTTGCCAAAGCCAAAATCGAAAATCGCGCCTGGAGGGGTCCTTTCCCTAGATGGATCACACATTGTCACTGTTATTACTCTTTATAGTTCTAACCATCAATAGGTCGCTATAAGACTAGAACATTTTTCTGTACCGGGGCTTTGGTTAGGCCAAAAAAAGGTGTGTTTTACCTGACCCTACCTAGCAAAACAAGGCCGACCGTAGACATTTTTATCCAATTTTGAGAATTTTTTGATATTTAAAGTAATTTTGGGGCTATTTCAGAGTCAATTTGATAGTCCGCGAATCGACACCGTTGTCAGCGAGTCTGTGCTGAAATTTGTGAGTCAAATCTTAGATACTGTTTCTGCAGGGATCCCTTTTATTTACCCCTTTTTAGCAAAAAATTAGACACGTTACTACATTGTATAGCTAAAAGGGATTTTTTTTGGTACTTTTTAGACTGAAGCAAAACATATTTTTCATCAAAAATGTAAAATGTTTTCTCCTGAAAAATTTACATTATGTTGCTGGGTTCTAAAGGAAGATTGTAGATATCTCAATTGTAGATTGAGCTAAGTGATGGTGTGAAGTAATTCCCCCCTAAAAAGAAGCTATAAAAATACTTAGTTTATAGGCACTACTGGAGTTCCAAATAGGCAGCACCCCTGAAAATGCTTGCATGCTTTATAAGGAGTCGCCCATTAATGATGGTATATAAGCTAATAGACTTCCCAAACCTTTTCTTCAAAATGGATATAATTTTAATGTCAAGGCTTTTGTTATTATTTTAGCTGATATGCGGTGCTCAATGTTAAATATATTTGTCTATAAATGCATGATTTGAGATAGAAAACAATGTTGCTTATACACCTCACTGACTCAGTGTCCCCCCTATGTGAGCATACCAGGAACTAAGCTAATAGGGAAAGCACTGAGCCATGCAGTATAAATACATAGGGAGTTTTAGTTTCAACCTACAGTAAAAAATATTGCACTGCATGTGCTGATCTTATAGACTAAGACACTGCCAATAATTTTAAAAGTTAGGGAAGACATATGGGATGGGATATACAATAGGAATATGATAAAACTAAAAAATCTCCAAATATTTAGCTGACACACCATCTTTAAATGCAGTCTGTGTCCATATACTAGGTCTTAATATTTCACAAATTGTACAGCAGACCAAATATACTAGTCTGTGGACATAACCCTTGCATTCTGTTATTGACCCAGGAGAGAGTGGTAGAATCTTTCATTACTATCAGAATAATCCATGCATGAACGTGGGCTACCTCCGAGGGCTTCCTGGTGGAATACTTTTCTCATGGATGAATGAGCTTAGTGTATTGATAGTCATGGTGTGCTGTCCTCCCTCCAGGATAAGGGGACTGAGGATGCCTTGTTAGGCCCTTATCCTACAAGACTGCCCTTTTCCTACAAGAATGTAGGCATTGCTCAGGGTTATTTTACAGACCTATTATATAAGCACACCACCTTGTGGGAACACACAGTTTGGGGTGTAGACAATTTTGATAACAGGGCTAACTCTGTCGTAAAATATGGGCTGATTCAGAAGTTTGATGCTGACAAAAAAATAGTAATTCGAAACCCAATATTACCCCTAGAGGACTATAGATATAATATATTATGTACCCGTAGGTTGAACGGTTCGTTAGCAACAGCTATTCTAAATATCCATTGACTGAGCTTGGCTGAGGTGTCATGGATACTTAGCTCAAACCTACATAGCCAAACTGATATGAGCAGTAGTTATAGGATGAGTACCAATCCTGTACGCGAAATACAGTGAAGGGAGCCTTGTAGGCTCCCTTGACTGAATACCCCTACATTCTTGGGACAAGGCCTATAACTACTTTATACCACTAGCTGTATGCAGTATACAAGAGGTGTGAAATGCTTTGTTCTCTGTGCCCGCTGTGGTATAACTTCATATATTGTACAATCATTAAAGGCCCAGTGCCCCTATATATAGCGCTGAGTACCTGTCCCGACTCCACTCCGACTGCCGCTGGAGGGGTACCGAGACCTGCAGGTCTAAGCTCACTGAACTTATGAATAAAATCTACCTCTGCATATTACCCAAGCTGAACCGTGTTCCTATTGTTCATTGGAGCTAACAGAATAGCCACACCCACATAGTTATGTTGTGTAGGATAAGACGCTAACTGAGAGACCCTTTTCTACAAATTTACTCATTTTTGTTGGATAAATGCAATTTTGTAGGACAAGGGTCTAACATGTCTCTCACAATAGTTCCATGGCACAATGGTATCTTTCTTTAGCCTATTCGCCAATTGCCTTTCTCTGCCTATAGATACCCTCCAACTAGCCCCCCTCCCCATCTCCCACTAACCCACATGTTACTGACCCATCTGCCCTATGGTTCTAAGACACCATGTGGCCTGGGGATACCTTCAAGGGTCATCCAAACTCCTGGGACTTCCACTCATCATCCTCCCCATACGTATAGTGTTGACAAACACCCAGCACAATCTAAGGACATGACACATAGGAGAAGCGGAGAGGGTGGGTGTTATCTCTATTTCTTTCGTAAAATATGTTTCCCCCCTTCTGATATTAAAAGATGAAGTCCCACAGCCTCTGCTCCTACATTTGGGCCGGCCTGACATAGTAAGTACTATATTCTCAACAAGAGGCTCTCTTATCATCTGAAATATCCTGGTGTGAACCTGTATAGGCTTGTAAATGTAGCGGGCATGCGCCCATAGCTTGTTTATATACACCATGATTGCATAGTTATGAAAGGGCCAGATTGGCGGAGGGGGCAGGAATCAACCCTTGTGGTAGATTTCCCTAGGGACCCCCACGTCCCCTGCGTCCCTCAGGTACCTCCAGGGTGTACCAAGTGTGGGAATATTGCGTGACGCCTGAGAATAAGGGCGCCCAGAGCTAGGGAGCTCCTCTGTCGGAACTGTAACTTTGACCTTGGGCTTAAACCCGCAGGTCTCGGTACCCCTCCACCGGCAGTCAGGGCGCAGTCGGGACAGGTACTTAGCCCTATTTATAGGAGAGCTGGGGCTTTAAAGGGTATCAGCAACCTTTTTTGTCTGAGGAAGAGTGAGGGTAACTTGGGGAAGTGTTGGCTAGCAAACATCTATGAAATATCGGTGGAACATACCGCTGAGGCTGTGCTGCGAATGCAGTATTTTAATGACAATACATGGGATTATCTGGGTTACAATAATTGTAAGATCGAACAAAATTTATACTTTGATATCATTGCACTTATGAGAAGAAAAACAGTTTTACAACGGTCTCTGATATGTTGGGAATAAACCTACAAGTTCAGCTTGTGAATGGAGAAAGGATTCTGAATTTCTCATTAGAAGTCAATTATGGACCACTGGCCTAGAGGCCTGGTCACCGCCTGTTGAATGCCTCAGCTACCACTACTGGCATCACCGCGGGGAGTAGAAGACTGTCCAAGCAAAAAGAGAGAAAAACAGAGATCGACCTGCATATACTAGTCTGATGGGACTGGTAGGGTACCAGACGCCGACAGGATACGGCCATTGGTTGTGACTTCAACATAGGACGATCCCAATTCCCATATGACCAAACTATACTACCCTACACCCTCCCCCTTCTACACGACGCAAACTCTCATCTAGTAGCGGACCACATACTGGGACAGTACCTCCACCATACAAATCTGTGCCAATCATGAATACAAAACAAACTCACATCCTCTAGATATTTGACACCCCCGGTGATACTGCCAGTTACGCTTTTACAGTTTGAGTGGCAAGAAGTTGGTAGTGGAAGTGTTTACTGCTAACTAAATTACTAAATGTATAATTTCGCATTCAGACCTGATTTCCTTTAATCAGCAGAGCACGTGAGATTCAAACTAAGTATCAAATGTACAATATAATTATGTACTTACCCATCCTCATGTCCTCTACATTGACTGATTAATGTTTCCTCTTACTGCATTCCAAACAATACACTTTGATACCTCATTTAATCACTTCAGTTGGGACTAAATTATCTTCCCCTGGGGGTGAGTAGTGAGGGTAGAGCTGAGTCGGAGGGCATACTGGCGACGTCTAATGCCAGGATTGTCCAGGCCTGTATTGTAGGGGTGCAGGCCAACTGCTGCCAGAATGACTGTGGTTCGGCAATCGAATGTAGGACCCCAGAATAGTACCAATGGCAGTTGGGGATCAAACATTCTCCTTTGCAGGGTGTAAACCATAGCCTGTTCTGTTTGATTGGTACTAACCACTTGGAGGTTGGGTACAGGGGAGATTCGGGTTGTAGATTTCACCTAATAAAAGATCTGTGGGGGCGAAGGGTGAACATAAGCCACGTGCATATGGGTCATAGTTGATAGGGTATGTGGACCATATCTTACCCAGTTAAGATAATATTACACATATGAATTATCATAGAGCTAACTTTCTAAAACATATATTTTGTCTTATACATGTATCAGTTATTATTATAGTGAGCACTTAGATTTCACCTAATAATAGATCTGTGGGGGCGAAGGGTGAACATAAGCCACGTGCATATGGGTCATAGTTGATAGGGTATGTGGACCATATCTTACCCAGTTAAGATAATATTACACATATGAATTATCATAGAGCTAACTTTCTAAAACATATATTTTGTCTTATACATGTATCAGTTATTATTATAGTGAGCACTTCAGATTACTACAACTAAAGTGCACTAATAAAATACAGTAATGAGTAACTTTGGTATCATCGTGTAGCTACCCAACCACGTGGCTGCCTCTGTTTGCCCTAAATCACGAGACTGTGACGAAGTAGCAGAGGGACTTTGAATCTCCCCGATTGCAGTTGGCTACAATCAACATAGTTAAAATATCAAGTATATATGCGTACTGCAGGGATATATAAGCACAGCACTTACAGTACACCTGACAGCGAGTAGAGTCTCTGACTACAGTCTTACAGTTAAAGTACATAATTATTATACACTGGATCAAATACAATTTGAATAACTTAACTGTATGACATGCATCAAGCTTATGGGATGTTGGAACAACTCAGATACTCATATACTCAGTCAACGTCACAAATCCGATGGAAAAGGATTTTACGTTGTATTACGGACTGCACAGTGTATCGAGCTAGGCCTACAGGCTACACTGCACACTGTCTTCAAATGGAAATTGTACTTATTGATATCTACCGTAACAGCAGGGGCTGCGATAGCCAGTCGGTAAGTCCCCGTTCACATATCTTCAGCACGTGTACGTTTAGATGTTGAATTACATTATGCAACGATGAAGAACAGCTGTTTCTTTATAATCTCGGAATTTCAGTTGAGGTCAACAGTATACTCAAAAAATAAATTTGTCTCCAGACTCTTCAAAGTGATGGTCATAAAATAAACGAGACAAAAACTTGTCTAAGTGACAAGGAAGCGGGTCTTCTGGCTGGAGAAGACCCACTTGGTATGTGCCAGCCCAAAACCCGACATTTGCCAGCTCCAGATTCTATTTGTGGGATGGTAACCTGATAGGTTAGACAACTTTCGACTCGTTTATTTTATAATGGTCACTTCGACGAGTCTGGAGACGAGTTTATTTTTTCAGTGTAACCCCTGCTATATAGTTATATCCCAAAATGTCAGAGCACAGGTGTCAGTCAGGTAGGTACATGTTCTATATCATATCAGTGTCACTTGCTTGCTGAACATCTGACAGGAAAAGGGAACTATCCGTACAGAACATGAATTGTCTCAGGGGAACATGAGGTTTTTGGATGTTGCTTCAAGGGTACACTATGCAGGTAGGGAACGGGCATGATGCACTACTACTCTGATACACTGCTGTCAAATTGGTTGTACCAATAGTTTGGTACATGTCGAGGGCATGGTTCTCTGGGCGTAGGATTAACTTGATATATTTGTTTGTGATCCCAGGGGGAGGGGGAACTCCCTCAGATCTGGTTACTATGTAATACAATTCCAAGGGAAGGGTTTGTTTTTGACCCCCAGGCTTGCATGTACCCGCCACGGTCCTTGAAAATTGTTGCTTTTTTTGGAAATTCGGAAGAAAAAGGGGCACATATTGAGGTCTAATGATGTGAAAAACTTGCAGATGACCCTTTTCTCATTTTGTTCTCAACATTAGAGATATTTTCTGCACTGTGTTGTAAAGCAAGGCATAGTAGGATAGGCCTTATTTTTGTAGGCGTTTTCATTGGTCACCCTTGGCAGGAAAGGTGTTCAGCATTCTGTGCTGTGAGTCTAAGGCCAAAAGGTCCTATATCAAGATAAGACCTTCTGTTAGATAAATAATGATATTTAAGATATTGTATGAACCAAAATGGTGTATTTTGAGATAAGATGTTTTGGCACTAGGAGAATTCTTCATTATGACACATAAATCAGTGCCAAATGGTTCTATATTAAACATTTTGTTATTACTGGACATCGATTCTCTGTCTCTTTGTAGCTCTATAGTGATCGATGCCCAGTTTTATACTTCAGACCAGTGGCTCATTTTGGCTGTTTTTCGCCTCACAGATTGCTCCTAGCGCAAAATCCTGACTAGGTGTCAATATATTCTCTATGCCAATGTGTAATATGAGGGTAGAAAACAGTGGAACCTCAGTTAGAAAAAATCCTACTGAACAGTTTTTGAGAAAATTAGGGTTTTGTTGCCCTTTTTTGCTGTTTTTAGTACATTTCCTACATAACCCGTGAACGCCAGCATTTCTCAATTTTCAGGTATTTAGAATTAGAATTTGACATTTTTTTATTCGCAGTAGGATTCCTGAATACCGAGCCATTCTAGAAAAGCTATTCTTTGGAAAAAATACTTAGTATTTCTTGATGATTTTCGTTGCACAAATTTAGGTTGTAATATAAAAACTGCATTGTCATCCAATCAAAGTGTTTATGCACTGTTGAGGGTCACCCCCTCCCACCCTCTTCACTGTGCATTGAAGGAGAACAGGCAGGGGAGGTACACGTGTCTGTATATAGCTGTTGACCTGGGTGCTGGGTGCATTTTTAATTTATGGGGTGCCAACTGTTCATGAAAGAAAATTCAAATAGATTTTTTTTTTTTTAGTATCAGATTAATGCAACTACAAGTCGTGACAGCACTTAAAGCATTCTATTTGCATTAATATGAATGGTGGCCACCTTATGGGGTGCCAAATATTCATGAAAGAAAAATTGATAAGAATTTGTTTTTTATTAGCATTAAATTGATGCAACTACAATTCGAGATTGCATTTCAAGCATCGGGGCATTCAATGAATGGTAGTCATCTTAAATATATGGGGTGCCAACTGTTCATATATAAAAAAAAGAATAGAATTAGTTTTTTTATCAGTATCAGATTAATGCAACTACAATTTGTGATTGCACTTAAAGCATTGTGGCATGCAATGACTGGTAGTCACCTTGAATGTATGGGGTGCCAACTGTTCATGAAAGAAAAAAAAGAAAGTTTTTTTTTTAAGAATCAAATTAATGCAACAGCAACTCAAGATTGCATTTAAGCATTATGGCATTCAATGATTGGTGGCCATCTTGAACCTATGGGGTGCCAACTCTTCATGAAAAAAACAACTAAATTGGATGTTTTTAACAGTTTAAAATTAATGCAACTACATTTCAAGATTGCATTTAAAGCATTGTGGCATTCAATGAATGGTGGCCATCCTAAACCTATGGGGTGCCAACTGTGTTTGAAAAAGGTATCAAATAGAAATGTTCTTATATAGATATCAAATTAATGCAACTACAATTCTTCATTGCACTGAAAGCATTGTGGCATTTAGTAAATGGTAGCCATCTTGAATGGGTTGAATGAAGGAAAAATCAAATAGGATTTGTTTTTTTGATAGTATCAAATTAATGCAACTACAAGTCAAGATTGCATTTCAAGCATTTGGACATTCAATAAGTGATAGCCATCTTGAATCTATGGGATGCCAACTGTTCATGAAAGAAAAATAGAATAGATTTTTTTTTATTAGTATCAAACTACTGCAACTGCAATTCGAGATTACATTGAAAGCATGGTGGCATTCAATCAATGGTTGCAATCTTGAATTTCGAAATGAACATACACACAGACATATAGGCATGAACATGGTGTTCTCCTTCATATAGATATTCATGGATTTCTACTTCTAATAAATATAGCTTTCTGTTACATGGATGTCGATGTCCAGTTTTAGATATATATCCATATAGTGCATTGGAGTGCTATAATGTTGGACTGCTGTATATTTATTGAGACCAACTGCTGTTTATTCTTGAAGAGGATTCTTTCAGATTATCACCTGCCTAACAAGAAACCATACTGAGGTAGTTTCCCTTGAATAAAAGTGCTAATCTTCAAATAAAAAAGTTTTTCTTGATTTACTCTTAAGTGAGATAAGACCTTTTCGTTATAAGCCCTCGATATGGGTTTGAGTTATAAATTGTGTTTTTTTGTCTCCTATGATAAGGCTTATGATAAGGGCTTTAAATTTGGGGTGATGTTCACACAAAGGTACTATAGAAAAGATAGGGTGTGATCACTAGATCATGACCAGGTAACTGGGCCAGATGACTGAGCCCATATCTACATCATAGAACAACGGATCTCATCTATATCAAAACAGGGGGCATTGGTATGGTACCCATTTATAACATTACCATTTCTTTGAGAGATAAAACCAAAACGTAGAGTTTTAGATAAGTGTCTAAGTTACTACTCTGCATGTCTAATTTTTCGTCAGTAAAGCAAACAGATAAATCGCATTTTCTGGATGTTTATCAGAGACCCTTAAAATGTACTATGGTAAGTGGATGATATCTCATGGTATACAATTACTGTAGTTTGTAAACTGGTTAGTTTATAATGTGACATAACATGTTCTCTATCAAATGGTATTATGCTTGAAATATAGTATATTTGGGATACCAAATATATATTGTTATAAATGTAGAGATACACTGATCCTGGGGACAGGCCATTGGACTACAATGTACTACACCTGAGATAGCAATCACATTGTACATGTAAGTCCCATTTAGCGCGTACTAGAATAGCGGGTTTGTCCTCAACCTGCCAAATTATAAACATAGATATACACCGTTAGTATACATCAACGGCATACCATTCTGTATATCATTTATCGCAAAATCATTATCCTTGCATTTACACGACTTTATATCATAGTTTAAGCTACAGTATCCCAGCTGTTATGAATTGCAGAGATAGATGGGAGTATACCCTATAACCAGTATGCGCTAGAGGCCATACTTTGAACACTGAGTACCTCTCTCTCCCCTCTCTGGAGATTGTTTATCTTCGATTACGACCTGATCTACAGTTGGAGGCGTCCTCTGGCAGATGACTAGGATGTGCATTCTTCTGTTATCTTTCCTCATACATGCTTGAACTTCCTGAGCCAATCCCACTACCACCCATCCCAATCACCCCCCCCCCCCCCCCACTCCCACTCCCTCACCAATGGAAGGAGCACCTCACAAGTCAGAGTCTGCCAAGTGAGCATCTATCGCCTGACCTCATTGTCTGCTGTTTGCGTTCAATTACGACTGGAGTCCTGCTTGCCACGCCTTGACGTGGGTCTCAGAGCCAGCCATGGAGTGAGTCAAGCGACTTGGAAGTAGAAGAAGAGGGCCAGAAGTAGGAAAAATAGTTATCCGCCCAGTTTTTCCTATCGATTGGAGGCAGCTGGGTGTGGGGGCGGCAGAGGATGGACTGAGGGTTTGGGGTGGCGGAATATGGTGTGCAAAGTCGCTGTCACATCTCATTCCCCTACATGACGAAGGGAATTGATCGATCACCCGAAATCCCCGACGACGAACTGTCATCAACCGGAAGTACGTCGCAGCCTCGTGACGTCACATCCGGTTTCTGATTAATTATGCCATGGGACGTGTTGAGCAATATGTGATGGGAGGAGGTAGCTGGCAAATGGTCACACTGGTATTCATTGGCAGGCCATCGGATGCGAAAAAAAGACTGGTACCTGTAAAAAAAAGTGGCCAAATACTTTGGATCTGCTCATAGGTCGGCACCTTGTGAGAGGCAAGACACTTGTGGGGACAGAGAGGAGTGTGTGTGTGTGTCAATAGATCAGGATAACACATGACAACAGAGGGGACACAGGACAGGGGCTGGCAGGGGAGTATACGAGAGGACAGTCTGAGTGGAGGGTATTATGTATCATAATGTAGATATAGTGAACAGCTCAGTAGTGGGGTACCTTAGCAAAACCATCGTTCATTTTGTGATAGAAGCATATAATTTGGGTCAGACATGCTTTATAGGATACTTTATCAGATTGAGATGGGAGGCACCTGGAATTTTTGATTTAAATGTCATTTTTTGGGGTGCAAAGTAGGTCAAATAAAATAGACCGATATTTTGCAAAGTTCTTTAAAGGAGCCTAATCATTGCCAAATTATATCAATGTATACAGTAGCATGGAGCCCCAAACATGCCTGACATCATCCAATTGGTTCCTCATGGGCGCTAAATGCGCTCAGGAGGAGTCATTGGTGACGCCAGCAGGCGCCACCCCACAACTCCATACCCATACCCCACCTGTACTCTACCTCCAGAACCACTCCTCCACCAAAATTCAAACCACCATACCATCGTCCACTTCGTCGTCCGACGTCCTACTACACACACCTCTCCTATATCATTTTCAAATCACATACTTTGGCAGTTAAAATCATACCGGCGGTACAATTTATTTTATAAGTTTTTACCTAAATCAAATTTGCCGTGTGGTGTGCTACAGGTGTGTTATTTGTCGGGACTTAGTGACAGCGAGACCATGGAGAGGAGACACCGGTATAACCTGCGCCGAGATCGCCGCCATGACACCCCGTCGGGCAGTGGCCACGACAGCAGCCGGGCTGACGCAAACTCATCCAGGCGCTCGGCCGGCAACTCCTCCAGGGCCTCCTCCAGATCCAATGACGCTTCACGGATCAGCAGAGTCTCCTCGCGTGACTCTTCCCAAAGTGAGGTAACTTTTCACACTATTGATAGGACCGGGGTGCCCGCCTCACAGGCCGACGCTACGCCTCGTAGTCAGAATGTCAGTCGAGCTAGTGGGGCCAACACCTCTAGGTCTAGTGTGCAGTCAAATACCTCTGCGAGACTGGACGGCATTGAACATGATGTCCAGGACATCAGGACGGACATTGCCGGACTCCAGAACCAGATGGACTGGTTTGGAGGCCAGTTGGATAGAATCCTGGTGGCCTTAGGTAACAATCCGGCCACCAACGTGCCTCAACCCAGTCCCCCTCTCACCAGCACCCCTCGCCGCCCCGGCGCCCCTACGCCCGGAGTACCGCCAACCCCGGCCGGGGCTGGCGCTCCAGCAACGGGGGCACGCCAGGCTCAAACTCCAGCAGCCACAGGTACATCTGCGCCGCAGCACGGGACCACCCAGCAGGGCCCTCCGGTCGGCCCGGCCGCCACCGCAGGTCTGGGGATCCCGGCCCCGTCGACCCTCAAGAACCTCCCACAGCACAGAGGTTTCATTGACTACCACCTAGCCCAGGAGCAGATGCAGTTCGTCCACACAGAGGGTAAGATGCAATACATGGCCGGCATTATGGGCCGAGGTGCAATTGTAAAGCCTTATATGTTTCTCGAAAAAGCCAACATGTCTACCTTGAAACAGAAGCTAGAATACAGGCACCGCATGCTGCGCGACGAGTATATAGATGCTTTCATTGCTCTGCTTAGAAATAAGAACTCCCATGAACCTGCCGATCATGATATCATGATGACACACCTCCACCACGTCAGCACCGACAGCCTGGCACGTCCATGGTCACAGGTGCGGAGATGGTCACAACTCATGTTTGATAAGATCGAGAACGGAGCCCTATTCTGGACTGATAAGACTGAGATCCAGGACGAAAGGGTGAGAATCTCCATGACAGGCGGCGGCGTCGACCACGCCCCCCCCGGAGGAGCGTCGTCGTCACAGGCTGGTATGCCAGTCCCATGTCCGGAGTTCAACAACGACAGACACTGCAAGCACTCACATGACCATGACCAGGGAGGGCTTAAGTTGCTGCATGTCTGTGCGTTCTGTTTCTCCAAAGGTAAACGTCTGGCCCACACTGTCACTGCTTGTCAAAACAAATACCGGGACGCGCCGCCCCAGAGCTGGCCACAATCGACCGGCGGTGACCGGGGCACTGTTACAGGCAGCGTCTACACTGCAAACACCCAGCAACGACAAGGTAGCAACAACGCCGCAAAAAACTAGATGTGGGCGCCGTGCACAACAGGAGTACGGTGCCGATCAGTGATGTACATTCGTGTTTTAATTATGACAAACAATCTGTATCTATTCCCACCTATGACGTCAAATTCAGCCCGCGCGGCCACGCGGCTTTGTTTGTAAACAGCGCCACGTGCGCCGCAGGTGGCGCTGACGTCACGGGCGCGGCAGCCAATCAGCGCCCAGTGCCCGGACAACGCCCACACAGTCTCGCGGGGCACGAGAGCTTGCACGAGAGACAAGATGGCGGACCGGAGACCGTGCTGGCACGAAACAGGGTCGGATATTCGACGAATATAGAACAATATCATGCTGTTTCAACCTCCAACGGGCCGTCAGTTGAAATCCAGGCAGGCAGCGATGTGGCGGACGGCGGGGAGCCCGCACACAGGCCGGGAGACGCTGCCCCGGCCCCCCGGGAGCGTCCACACACCGCCCGGTCTCTCAACTTCACAACAATGAGCGTCGACAACAAAGGTACGAGTATTGATTTTGATGCCGTCCGTCACGCTTGTGAAAATGACTTGTATTCTGCTGACATTGATAGACATCCAAATGCATACAAGGCCCACAGGGCCGAGTTCTGGCCACATGTAGCCCCTAACACGCTGGATGGGGAACTGGCCCTCATCTATAATGCTGTCAGGTCCACAGGACTGCCCAACTGTCTCGGGGCCAGAATTTCTCTCCCAACTGAACTGAATCTGGAGGCGTGGGATAAGTATTTGAGAGGTACGCCACAGGGTGATCAGTTGGCTGACTTTATACGATACGGGTTTCCCATGGGTTATATAGGCCCGGTGTCTGACACCAGGGGCGTCCCCAACCATCCCAGCGCAACAAACTACCCCCATAGCATTGACCAATTTATAGAAAAGGAGCTAGGCCTCGGAGGTCTCATAGGCCCATTCGAGGCCCCCCCGTTTGCCCCCTGGATGCACATCTCCCCCCTGATGTCCAGGGAGAAACGGGACTCAGACAATAGGAGGGTTATATTGGACATGACTTACCCATACAAGTCTTCGGTCAATGCATACATCATGAAAAACTGTGTTTTGGGACATGTAGTCGAGCACGCTCTCCCCACGATTGACAACCTGGTCCATGACCTTGTCAATTATGGGACGGGGGCATACCTCTCGTCCACAGATGTCTCCAGGGCATATAAGAATTTCAAGTCGGATGTCTTAGACTGGGCTCTACTGGGCCTAGAGTGGAAAGGGGGGTTTTACTGTGACCTAACATTGCCATTTGGGGCCAGATCCAGCAGTTGCTATATGCAACAAGTCGCAAACGCCATTGTAGCCACACTGAGAGCTAGGAATGTATGTTGCCACATGTATCTTGACGACCTCGTTGTTATCTCCCCAGATTTAAACAAGGCCAAGAGGGATCACCAGGTGGCCAGCGACCTCCTGGCCGAGTTGGGTCTACCTGAGGCCAAGGACAAAATTCAGCCTCCAAGCAAGACCATTAGGTGGCTTGGTATTGACGTCGACGCCGAATCTATGACCCTCACGGTGCCGAAGGACAAGCTGGAAGAGGCACTGAGCCAGGTCAGTAAAACGGTCAAAAAGAGGTCAATGTCTAGAAAAATGCTCCAGTCGCTCCTAGGCCGCCTACTCCACATTGCCAAATGCATCAGGCCGGCGAGGTTATTTGTCTCTAAGCTCCTTGAGGCCCTCAGAGGCATGTCAAAACCGTTCATCAACATTAACGCTGAAATGAAATCTGACCTGAGGTGGTTTATTCAATTTGCCAGTAAATGGAATGGAGTCAGTGTAATCCCAGCCCGTGACCCAAACAAGGACATTTATGTGGACGCCTCACTCTCAGGTATAGGGGCCTATGACGGCACCACCGCATATGCAGGTGCGGTATGTGACATAGAGGACCCGGTAAACATCATAGCGGAACTAGAGGCCGCCAACATTGTCGTCGCCCTTGATACTTTTCTCTCTGAAAAGGACACTGGGTCCCACATAAGGATACATTGTGACAACCAAGGGGCAGTAGACGTGTTCACGTCCGGTAGGGGACTAAACAAACCAATCTTAGACAGTGCCCGGCAAGCATGGCTCATCCAGGCCCGCCTAGGCCTAGAACTGAGTTATGTACATATACCGGGGGTCAGCAACGTCCTAGCAGACAGGCTAAGCAGGCCCACATGAGCAGAGCAATGTTTAATGAAGCATCACAACTCGTCCGCCAGCTAGAACTGGAAATAGTGCCTCCAGTAACCGACGTGTTTGATAAAATCACTCCATCTATATTTTGCAGATCCGGTGCTCGCCTCGTTGCAACAAGCAGCGATCAGCAGGCAGTATCAATCCAGGGCCGAGGGGACGTGGCTAAACCACAAGTCAGCAGTATCCACGTTCCTGGCCTTCTGCAGTCATCTAAGGATTCAGCCCGAGCAGATCCAGCATCAAATGGGCTGTGTGTACGTGGAGTACCTGAACCTACACACAAAGGCCCCGGCGTCCATCACAAACAGTATCTCACACATAAGAGTCTTCCTAAGGCTGGCTGCCTACCCAACAGAACAGATGTGTCATCCACGGG
Organism: Harmothoe impar; assembly: GCA_947462335.1. NCBI lineage: Eukaryota > Metazoa > Annelida > Polychaeta > Phyllodocida > Polynoidae > Harmothoe > Harmothoe impar. The sequence continues at coordinate 27,690,817 of OX381710.1, forward strand.
TGGGCAGGGCCCTGGAGGCCCTCCAGAGGAACAAAGCTTATGTGCCAAGGCCAAAGCACCCAGTCCCAATGGGAGTACTGAAACAGGTGATCCTGTCACTGGATCAATCGCCAGAGCACGTCCTCGCCAGAGCAGCTCTACTGGTACAGTTCTACGCGGCCTTGAGGAAGTCAGAGGTGACCCCACCATCAGTCAAGAAGTTCAACTGTACATTCCACCCCACAAGAGGCGATGTGACATTCAAAAATGGGGGCATGTCAATCAACATAAAAGCAGCGAAAAATATGCAAAAGACAAATCAGAGAAAGGTGGTAGTGCTTCAACCGGCCCCCGACCCACTCCTATGTGTAGTCAGGGCCACACAGGATGCCATAAACCTCACCCCGACCCGCCGACTGACAGACCCACTCCTCATGTTCCCGGCAGACAGAAACCCAGTCCCAACCTCCATGGTGCAGAAGGTCTGGGACGCTCAGCTGACGGCAATGGGCATACACAAATCAGCCTTCACCCTACACTGCCTCAGGAACAGTGCCGCCACCGAGGCTTTTCAGGCAGGGCTCCCAGAGCTGGACATCCAGAGGTATGGAGGTTGGAGGTCCAACGCCCACAGAACATACATCAAAAAGACAAACAGTGCGAGGGTAAACAAAACTCTCATCAAGTCCCTCCACACCCCAAACAACTAATAGTATAATCAATACAAACTGACGTTCTCTCAACCATACCACCCAAACCCAAATCTTGGTACTCTTGGTGTATAAAATACAATTGTTATCATTCATGCATTTTACATTATAATTACGACATTTTATGTCTTTTTACTTATCTACAATCTGCATTCTTACTTACAAATGCATATTCTTAATATTGTCAACATTGTACCGTAATTTATTATCATTAATCTTGTAATAAATATAACAATGTTCCCACACCCGCCTCATCTCTCCTCCCTCCTAGCCTAGCTGCAAGTTCATTAATGGGTTCCTCATGGGCGCTAAATGCGCTCAGGAGGAGTCATTGGTGACGCCAGCAGGCGCCACCCCACAACTCCATACCCATACCCCACCTGTACTCTACCTCCAGAACCACTCCTCCACCAAAATTCAAACCACCATACCATCGTCCACTTCGTCGTCCGACGTCCTACTACACACACCTCTCCTATATCATTTTCCCACCCACCCACTCCTTCAATATTCAATATCATATTCAATATGTCATCTTCAAATACGGTGTATAAAATACAATTGTTATCATTCATGCATTTTACATTATAATTACGACATTTTATGTCTTTTTACTTATCTACAATCTGCATTCTTACTTACAAATGCATATTCTTAATATTGTCAACATTGTACCGTAATTTATTATCATTAATCTTGTAATAAATATTACAATGTTCCCACACCCGCCTCATCTCTCCTCCCTCCTAGCCTAGCTGCAAGTTCATTAATGACCAGTTTAACATATTCTGACCAATATGATGCTCATTACCATAATTTCCATATTTGTGCTCCTAATCTAGGTCACATGTTAGAATTCAATTTAAAGTCACAAAATTTGGTTGATATATACTTTGAGATGTAGCATCTTGGAGAAAAATAAGAACTTGGTGAAATTTAGATTTTTCATGTGAGTTTTAATGACGCTAATTAGATATAATTTAAAATCTGAAAACATTCACATGTATATTTGAAATAGGTTATTCTCCTTTTCCTGACATTCACTTAGGCTTTAAAATATGTTCCATGTATGGTTATCAAGCTTCTCCTGCCTATTTCTTTTTTTTTTTACCTATTTATACCTAATTTGCATATTTTCATTTAAAATATTGCAATTGAAAATAAAACTTCATCAAAACACCAAGCAAAATAAAACTCAAATAGATAGTACATTTTTTTATATTTCCTCATTGGTACCTGTAATTTGTATCAGAATATGTGACATGTACTGAGAGAAGGGACCTCAGTGCTCCTGCACTCATTCTCCTGATTACCATACTGGCAGTCCTAATCTAGTCCATTTAAATTTCATGTTCACAGTGCTCAGCACAAGCACATAGTCCCGTGCACTTTAAGTTTGCCTTGAAGCACTTGCATAGCCCTCTGCAGGATTTCTTACACCCACAGTGTACTAGAGCATAGCAGACATTGCTGGCCTGAGGAAGATCTGACCAGTTTGGGCTCCATCCATCTTTGCTTTGTACCCATCCCCAGCTTGATTATATTTTTCAGTAGAATCAGCAATACAGGTCATTCAGGCCACATGGAGAAAGAGGTTATCCCTCTACATAAACAGAACATGTTGTCCATCATTCTATCAGGGCAGGTTTTGTATTATGAGGGAAATACTTACATATTTCACTGGAATCACAAGATGTTTGTGTAAGGTGCTGCTGTGTGATTTCTCCCTCTCTCTCATGTGGGATGGTCAGTTATGGCAAGCCAAACCTCTACCAACACATACAGGATATCTGTACATGTTTTCCATTATATCACATTTCCTATTGGTGACTTATGCTTAGTAGCCATTACCATATCTAAGTCATCTTACAGAGGACTACACTGCTGGAGTAGGCGGGGCATTTCATGTCACCGGAGTTCACTAAACTAACAACAGTTACTCCATTTTTTAATGTTTTACCACAATTATCATATTGTTCAGAAGTAAGGGTTGAGGATTACATTCTCCATGTACTCATGAGGACTAATATCAGATTTCCTGGTCACAGAAGGTTATATTCTGAAGACATCTTTGCAATAGCAATCATTTTCGGAAAGTGTGACCTTGAAAATTGAACTTGACCTTCAGTAATGTACATAAGCATGGATCAGTGCATTCCTCTTTATGTTATCAAAATGTATGTGAACTTATAGACGCACATACTGCCTGTCTATAGTAATAACACTTGTCATAACAGGTTCTGCCTTATTAATGAGAAATTTTAGTTTGTAAGGGACCATTTGGCCCCCTGGTCATAGTTGGTGTGACAACCCCTTCCAATTATTTAAGTTATGTATGTTTCTATCTATAAACAAAGTTTAGACTAATTTACACAACTTTTACCATGTTATCTAGACTTGGAGGACAAATATGCAAATGATGTAAATGAGGTTGAAATAGGTCACTATATCAAAATTTGCTAATGTGGGTACGGAGGGTATGGATGGGGATATATTTTAAATAGGAGATGGCTATTATACAACAAAGGATAACATGGTTTAAAAGTTGGTTTAGAATTTAGATATGTTGAAATTGACCTATTTATATAGGTCAAAATTGACCTTAATATTCAGAATTCCAGGTGCCTCCCATCCTGAAATGAAAAAGTACACTCCAAAGTATATTGGGACCAAATTATATGCTTCTATCACAAAGTGAACGATCATCTTCCTATTGGAAGCTAAGGTACCCCACTACAGTGTCTCTGCATTTGAAATATTTCTTTTATATTCTCGAGGGCATCCGTCGTCAGTACGATCACTTCATGAAAACACAAATAAGGATGACCATACACGTTATGTATACCTCACCTCTGTGTTTTCACTGGATTGGTATGGGGAGTAAGAGGGGAGGCTGGGGAGTGGACTGAACGCCAGGGAGCAGACTTAGACTGGCCTAAGCCACCCCTGACATGACCTAATCCCCTCACTGAAAACTCGCCGACACGCGCCTAACCCCGAGAGGGATTCCACCATCCCATGGAACCGTATATGAGCGTAATCTCTGACTTTTTAATTTGGCAGCTACGTCTATAAATCTACGTCGTAATGACGTCGGCCCATGTTGCTGTCAGGATTGCTCATCTCTACGTCACGGAAGGTTCATTTTTAATGTGCGCAACCTCCATCATTTTCCTGAATGTCCAGTTCATGAGGCTAGATGTCTCCTTGTATTTGAGGTATAGCAGGAACGTCCATATTATACTGAGGGTCCCCATGACCTTAGAACTGTTCTGAGTATTGTAGTGAACTGACGATATGAGGTTTTAATTAGTCAGTTTTATATAAAAAATGCATATGGTTTGAGGGTACCGGATGAATGGCTGGAGGATTTACATGTTTATTCGCGGATTCATGACGTAACAAATATTAACAGATCAACTTCGTATTACTTAATGGCTACCATCTGGAATCGTGCTTTGATTTCCATGAACATTACTGAGCGATGCGTGTGGAAATCAAAACATGATTTTTATCATCTTAGAGTCCATTTCAGGCAAAAGGGAAGACGTCGTAAATAGATCAATAGGGTTCAAACTGAAAGCATTAAGGTTGATCGCTACTCTTAACTTTTCATCCATAGAATTTCCTAATTTTTTGCCTCATGGTAGTTTAGATCATAAAGAAATGGAAAATGTAAAAAAATAGGGGGGGCTACTTTTTTTATTACAGATTATTGTAAAAAAAAAGTATTCTCTATTTTTGCCAAAAAATTCAAAAAAATGGGAAATTTTCATGATTTTTTTTCTTAGTGAAGCAATGCCCACATTGCTTTTGTATTGCACATGAATAATCCTAGGTTATGTCCTTGAATGGGAAAAATAAAATTATGGTCCCAAATGTACCTTTGTATGAAAAAACGTGATGGTTTTATGACGATTATTCAAATTTAATGCATAATTCTTCAGCAATATCCAAATATCACTGAAAAAAATCCATGAACTTTTTTTAAAAAAATTTCAAAAATTAGTTCAGATCAATAGCTAACATTTTAAAGGAATTTTGATAGGGGGTCCCGCGCATAATTTTAGGGTTTTGGGCCTTTGAAGTTAAAAAATAGGACAAAAAAGGTCTATATCTCATATTTAAAGGCCAAAACAATGGGTAAAAGGCCAAGGATCGGGGTAAAAATTGTATACATCTCATACCCTTGGTTGTCTTAAGCACAGTGATGAGATCTATATCAATCTTGATAATGATTTATTGGTAAATAATTCCAATATTCTGATTTATGTTAAAAATAGCAAATATCACTAGCTCAAAATACATCAAATATTTAAAGTGCAATAAAATGCTCAATTTTATTCGGAATTGTCCAATTTTTGAAAATGGCTTAGTGTGCATATATATGTATATATCTCTCTAATATTAGCCCATTCTGACAGTTTTGAGCTATATGCGCAGAGAGCTGCGCAGGAGTCCATATTCAATGAGTAGCGATCAACCTTAAGGGAAAAGGGCCGTGATGCCACACAAAACATGTTTCTCATCATCAAGCACTGCAAAGTATGACGGGAAGCTTTTCTCTCACGGACTAAAATGTATCTGAAAATAATGCTTTTCGTGACCAAAATGCACAGTAGTTAAGAGTTTATTGATTTTCAAAGGTCGGGAACATTCAAGCTATGTCTAGCCCACTGGATTATTGACAGCTATAAGCTTTAATGTAATACCAAAACATGGCAATATTTGTCCATTTTTGTTTCTCATTTTTATAAAAAAGCAAAAAACTGAAAATAAAGTTTTTCTCAAGATGTGATTTCTGTAACGTGCGCGGCGACGAGAAACCTGTTTTTGAGTGGCTTTACATTAACCAGATTAGTGTTAAATCGAAATGCAAGGTCCCATCTATCAATTCTTGAATGCAACATGTAAACATCCAGGTAAAAAGAAAACAAAAATAGCGAATAATGGGAATTGTTGGCGAAAAAGGGTACCTCTCACTCATGTGGCAGGAGAAAACCTCAAAATCCTACCACATCCTGCAACACCCCCTCTTTACGTTCCTATTTGACATCTCAATGACCACGTCCGTGAAATTAATTCCAGACGGCTTGTGGGAGTGGCCCCTGCCCCCTATCAACAGCACTGTGGGGCCGACCTTTCTGCTCCAGGGTCGCTAGTAAGGTCTTAATGGGAAGATACCAGTCAACTGGGAAATCGGAGTCTCTCATTCAGCAGTCATTAAGGGACCTTGGCCTACCTGGTGAAGGGGGTGGAAGGACGCAGGGGCACGGTGGGAATCTAACTATTTACAGGTGAGACTGGAGAGTAGCTACAGAAGGAAGGCTAGGTGGACCAAGTGCCTTAGTTATTACAAGCATCCTAAATGGGAAGAGCTTAGGCAGTGTATCCCCCATCGGCATGGCATTGTTGTTGGTGTACATGGCTGGTTTGGGGTATTAATTGCAATGGGGAATGACTGGTTGGCGTACTGTAACCAGTATCGCAACTAATTATGGGTACTGGCCGAGCGGAATATGTTCGTGGGCTACACTACTTAGTAAGTTCTCATCAATAGGCATACATGCAGATAAAGGGAAAACGAAAGATACGTGACCCAACAAGCAAAAAGACCCATCCGCAGGGGATTTTTAGTACTGGCTTAGGCCACCAGGGGGCACCAGAAGGGCTAGAGAGTGCATAATTCAAGTAAAAATGCTCTAGACTAATTTTTTGTGTAGAATTCAATAGACTTATTATAATTGTTCTATCTTTACTGCAAACATTCCATATTTGGAATGCAAAAAGAACGTTTTCTATGGAAAATTAGCATATAAGACATTTTTTGGTTGCCATGGAAACCATTCCATTACACAAAATGGGAGATAATTGTCCCGGTTTCTTAAGTATCACATCAGTTACTCAAAACTGAAAACAGACTGTAAAAATTCCTTCTAGAACCAAATTTAGACTAAAAAATACCATTTTATTTGGTTATTTATCAATAAAACTGATTTTTTATAGTTATCACTATTTAATATGGGATGCGATGCTTTTAACGCTTATCTACCATCTTCAGTTATTGATATATACCAATCTTTGAAAATCAAGTCTTACAAAACTACCAGGAATTTTTTAACTCAAGATATCTCATTTTAAAGGGTATGACACCAACTTTAAATACTAATTCCTCCCCGGATGGGTCTTTTCCCTAGCCTGGTCACATATTATATGGAGAAAGAAGAGAGGGATGGGGGAGAAAGAGAGAGATATACAGAGAAATAGAATTAGAGAGAAACCCATTCTAATATATTTGAATAGCACTGATGGCATATATTCCATGTCTTTCATTATAGTAAAACATAGGCAGTCCTAATAGAGAATCCTTTCAACATATCTTACATGCTTTATATTTAATGATAATGCTCTGCTATGACATTCACTACATTCTGTGTGTACTTTTAGCATAGAATTATGCCAATGGACTCGAGTCTGTCTAAATATTTTGCAGCGTGTTGTTTACCAAGTTCATCTCTAATGAATTGGCAGTGAGAGTTAGTCAAGTTAGTCAATAGTTAAACCCCACAGTCCTCATCAGTTGGTGGAGCAGTATAGCAGATCTATAGAGGTCTCGACCTCTGGATTTAAAAATGGTGTCTATTTTACAATGGTGTCTAGCCAGTGAACCTCAGCTCATTTATTGTTTTTTCACTCCTATTTCCATTCTCTCTTACTTAACCACAGGAGCCCCCCCCCCTACCCTCTGGAGAGATTTAGCCCAGGCCAACCCTGCCCTATCAGTCCCTACTGGAGGCTCAATGTGATATAGGCTTTCAATATCGATCCCCCTGCCTGCCATCAAACTAACAAATTGACCTACAATTGGGTGATAACGAAGTGTGGTTGATGGAGCCTGGCACTCACAAACTACGTGAAGTGAAGATAGAGAGAGAGGCTTTGGCGCCAGATAATTCTCATCAGTCATGTGTAATTGGGTTTGGTAAGAATCTTATTTAGCTCACTGTCTCGCGGCTAGACGCAACTGTAATCACCACTGCACCACAGTGGGTCCCTTCTCAATGTACCGAGTTAGTTTTCTAAGACTCCCATTTTTACGGCCACAGCAATTGGTTACACAGACTGCAGAAACCAATGCTCATAAATCCACATTTAGTGGCCGTAAATCGGTGGCAGTCGGATAATTTAGAACTAATTGCAGATTTTCGTCTGGATGAATTGGTTCAAAGCCATTCCATTGGGGTCAAGATCGTTAGACGTTTCGTGCAAGTGAAAGCCCAGGACTAGATTATCTGTATTATAACGTTTACTTGGCGTTGCACAATGTCGAACAGCTAAATATTGAGCCTATGGTCGAATTAATACTGATCGAGTGTAGTCTCATAGTCAGGCTCTTGTTTCAGCCGAGAAGATATAGAATCAATGTTTGCCTGGGTAATCTCCGTGGCGACGGCACGGGGAAACGGGCCCAAGAGGGAGGTCTATTATTGGATCATCCTGGTGGTTTTGGGATGATCCAAGTTCTAATCCCTTGAGATGGGCTTCTATAGCGATATAGAGAGGTGGATTAGGCCCATAGACCAGACTGCCTGCCACCCATACAGCGGGTTAGTTCTCTTTAGCCATAGTTCTTCCTTTTACATTTTGCTTTATTCTGATTTCCCTTTTGTGCCACGTTCTAGACACTCCCTTTCTCTGTGCCATTTTATCGTGACAAATGGTCTGGGCGCTGTTCTCGTCGATACTGTTTTTGTAATGTGTATGGTACCAACCGTGTCTTTTTCTCACCAGGTATTGTTAGTGTTTTCTTGTATTTAAAACACAACATGATATACAAATTAAAACATGACAAATACACTTCCTTCTTCCTATTTGATTTATGTTATAACAGAGTTTGTGAATAGAGTAAACCTACTGTCTCTGATGTATAAGCATTCACAGAATCCCGACAATATCCATGTACCAGCTAGGGTTCTTAGAAACAATTGTAAAATAAAATTTAAACTACAAAGACCCCGTGGTGCTAAGTACAGAAATAGTCCGCTGTATAGAGGTTATTTAAGCTGGAATAAGTTGGATAGTGATGTGCAAAGACAGTTGACCAAGGATAAATTTATGTCGTTAATAAGTAAATAGCTATCTCATGAATTTTCTGCTACCTAATATATTAGTATGTTTTTGAGAGTAGTTGTTTTTGGACAAGACTGTGTATTGATGACCCATGCTAGCGTGAATAACCAGTATTTTATTGGTTATTTAACTTTATATACCTATATTGGCCCTTAAACTGTGATAAGAATTGTTAATAGAGAGTAGATGTTCTGGATGAGACTGTATTTGATATGTGATAAATAGTATTTATAGAGAGAAGATGGTATGGATAGGACTATATATTGATGATCTAGGCTATAGTAGATAACCAGTATTGTATTGGTTATTAAATCTATGAGCCAACATCGGTTATTCTTGCATGTGATTGGTAGTATTTGTACTGACCGTAGTAGGAACATACAGCCTTTGATGTTTGGGCACTCGTAAAACATATTGAGTATTATTGATTCACAACTCACCGAATTGATCCAGCTCGTGGAAAGTTCCATGCATTCTCGTGTCTCGTCTACTTTACTGCCTATACTAAAACAATTGTTCTATGTTTTTCCTGTGTGGGATCTAGTAAAGTGATCCCATTTGATCACTGTCTTAAATGAGATGTTCTATAACTGTTGAATACTATTGTATTTTGTTTTTGATTGCTCAATGTTTTATATGAGTTGTAAAACCCGTCTAAACACCAGCTGATCCTATATTGTTATATGGTGAAGGGTAAATATTCTGATTTGGTGATAACCGATCAAAAGTATTATGTATCGATAGGAATACGGTCACAGATTTGGTGCGCCACCTTGGCTACTGTTGAAAAACGTAATGTGTATTATGTACTTTAGCCAAAATAAAAATTTGTTAAACTCAAAAACTCAATACCGTGCGTTTGTTGTGTAGCTAGCCGTCGAGATTTCAGAGTTATCAAAGATAATGCTCATCAGTATAGGTTTAAAGTAACTAGTAAGAGCTTCATCTAAAAGGTTGTCATCTAGCTCAGACATGACAGTGTAGCGTCTAAACACAGTGTGAGGATGAAGAAACTTTTTTGGTATCTAATTGGTGTTTATTACTAAGTTAGTCACAGTCGAACTACCCCTTTTCCTTTGATTGTCTCTCTTAAAGGGAATTGCTGCAGGAGTCTGTGCCGGAACCTGATGAATGTCAGAAAAGACATTACATTACATAGCTTGTGCTGCCCTCCCGTGGAATATGTCAATAAGATTTTGTATGAAGCACTACCTCACCAGCTTCACACATTAGTAGTATAGTATGTATCGGAACGGGACTATAGTTAACTACTGTTTATTACTCAATCGATATGCAGCCAATCAGAGGCCGCCATTTGGTCACGTGACCCGTTGCCATGGTAACGTGACCTACTTAGGGCTCTCAGCCAATCAGAAGCCAGCATTCTGGGTGACCTACTGACCTACTTAGAAGCTCTCAGCCAATCAGAGGCCGGCATTCTGGTAACCATGGTAACGTGACCTACTTACGTCACGTGACCTACTTAGGCTCAGCCAATCAGAAGCCGGCATTCTGGTAACTAGGGTAACGTGACCTACTTAGGGTTTTGTTTGTAAACAACACCACGTGGCTCTCTTGTTTGTAAACAACACCACGTGACACGTGACTGTTTGTAAACAAACAACTTATATATAGAAAATAAACACAACAAGTTCCATGTTATGTTAAAATTATATTTTCAAAAAAAAAGCACATCTGTTACAGCGTCTATGTGTAACTACGCGCGTTCTCATTCAAACACTATAACACTATCATACCGTAGCAGCAGCAGGTAGGACTGGAAGAAAACCAAGCGCACGAGCAGAAGCGACGACACCATTTGCACCATCCGGCCGTCGCGTTGGTAGCCCTACTACTCGTCGCGCGTTCAACTGGAGGTTTAAGAGTGACAAATGACGATTCTTTGTCGACGCGACTGCTAACATCAGCAGCATCAGCAGCATCGGCAGCATCGGCAGCAGCATCGGCAGCAGCGGCAGCAGCAGCAGCCTCGGCAGCAGCGGTAGCAGCAGCAGCAGCAGCGGTAGCAGCAGTAGCGTGAGCATTAGCAACAACAGCAGCAGCGACAGTAGCAAGGGCGGCAGAGCGGGCACTAGCAGCGTTATCAGCGGCGACATCGGCAGCCGCAACAGCATCAGCAGCAGCAGCGTCGGCATCGGTGGCATGAGTAGCTGCATCGACGGCAGCAACAGCAGCAGTCACAGCCGCAGCGGCAACAACAACAACGTCATCACAACCAGCGTCACTAACAGCCGCAGTAAATGCAGCAGTAGCACGCTGAGCAGCACTAGCAGCAGCAGTAGCAGAGGCTACAGCATCAGCTTCACATTCGCGCGCCGCTTCGTCATTCCGCTTCATGTCACGGTAGCAACTTTCCATCATGGGGATCTGCAAATTGAGGTGCGGTGCTGGTGGTGGTAGTAGTAGTAGTAGTAGTAGTAGTAGTAGTAGCGTGAACGATGATGACGATGCCGAATACGGTTTCACTCCCCCTTATATACCCTTACTCCCCCCTTTTTTTCAAGCCACCGGCCAGCTGCCCCCTCACGGCAGGTCTTTAGATCAGCCTTAAGTCGCTTACTACGCGGCTCATCATCCCTCTAATCGCATTTTCCAGCCGCCGGCCGGCTGACTGCTGACGACAGGAGAGGGTGATTTGTTTTTCTTTAGATTTAAGCCGCTTACCACACGCGCACCCTCTAGTCACAGACAGAGTGACAGAAAGGGAGGGGGTCGCTTTGTTCAAGCTACCTGTAGTTGTTTTTCTATACACACGCTGAGCCCATGACCCGCTAATCCTTTATACAGGTAACACGCGTTCAACTAATTACTCTATTGTATGACAGTCGGTACACGGATTTGATTTTAAACCACCTTCCCATCTGGATCCATGTCTGGCGGGGTGGAAGGATCCAGCTGAAAAGCTTGATTAGGGCTTTTGTTTCTCTTATGATAGCAGCAGGTCAGCATGCGACAGCTGAAAATGTCAGACTCGCCGCTCCTATAAAAGACTGAGATGCGTCTCTCTTTCCACACACCCTTCTACCATCGCCGCCGACACCGCCACCGCCGGCCAGCCGACCGCCGCCACCGCCTGCAGTCACCGCCATCACGCCAGCAGGGAATTTCGAGCTGAGTCTGCTTATTGCTTATTTTTTTTCTTTGAGCTTTTTGTTTTTTAAAATTTTTATTTTCACTCAGTCTTTTTTGTTTCGGAGGAAAGAAATATGGCGCTGCAGAGGGCGCGAGTTTCTAAAAGACGGTCGCGCGAACAAAGTGCCCTCCTCAACTGCCCGGCTATTTTTTTATCTCAAAGGAGAGAGCGTCACGTAGTTGAGGTTCACGCATCTCTTGAAGCGTACCGAATTCTCGAGAAATGCAAAGCTGAGCGCCATCGTCGTTATACAAGAGCGGAAAAGGAAAACGTAGCGACATGGCCGAGAGCCGTCTTCTCAGAACAGTATTTACTCTACCATTGCACAACAGCCGCTCTCAGCGCCCCCACTCGTTGGGCGTTTCATGAAAAGAAAGAGCGCCGCTACTCTCCTCACCCTGCCTCCTCTTATAAAGTGAGAATAAGTGCTATGAAACGATTCGACAAGCCGATCGGTTTCTTGGGAGCGACTGCAGCTCCCACTCGGTGGGCGCGCGTTGTGGCCGACGTGAACACGGTCTCTAAACGTTTCGACGTCGTCACTTGTTATCCCGCATATTGCAACGCAGCCGAATTGAAGAAGATAGGGACGCACTATTTTAAACCATACGCTCCAATATGTATTTGTCACCGCCGCGCTCACACGCCTTATTGCTTTTTCGAGACGATCGTGTCACAACACAGAAATAGAAAAAAAAGCGGCAAAGCGACGAGCTTTGCCTAAATGATCAAAAAAAAAAAAAAAAAAAAAAAAAAGAATTAATCTCCTCCTCCTCCTCCTCCTCCTCCTCCTCCTCCTCCTCCTCCTCCTCCTCCTCCTCCTCTCCCTCTTCTTTTTAAAAAAAAAATAAATATTTGTATCAGACTCCTCTGGAGTCTGATATAAAACATTTATGACTATTGAGTGAAAATAGAATTTTATCGCAAAAAATAAAAAGAAAAAAAAAGACACTTCTGCCGCCGCTACTGTGACACCGGCCGGAATCAATAAAAAGGTCGGCGGACTTTTCTCCACAACCATTCACTACCGACCGTTCGAGTGAGAAACACAGCAGACAGTCAGACACACAACCGCTCTCTCACGCGTGCTGAAAAAAAAAATAAAAATGTCGAGCAGTAGAAGCAAACTTTTCACAGAAATTCATTTCGACGCTCGACTACAAGGACCCTTTAGTTGTATCATTAGCGGTCCGTCGGGTTGTGGAAAATCGCGCTTGGTGGATCAATTTCTGAGCGACGTGAACAATTTGGTCACGCCGCCGGTGGAAAAGACTTTTTACCATTACGGCGAGTGGCAACCTCTGTTTGAAAAAATGCAAAATCAGTACGGTGTGGAATTCAGAGAAGGTCTTCCTAGCAAAGAGACTATAGCGGGAGACGTGGAAGTAGCAGAAGACGCCTTACGACCCCACACTCTACTGATATTGGACGATCTGATGAGCAGTTCCAATCAGCAAGTGGTAGCCGACATCTTTACTAAATACTCGCATCACTGGAACGTGAGCGTCATATACATCACTCAGAACCTATTCCAGAAATCACCCGACTTTCGAACTATGAGTCTGAACGCTCACTACATGATCGTTTTCAAGAACCCGCGCGACATGGGGCAAATAGCTAGTCTGTCTCGCCAGGTGTTTCCGTCCAACGCGGCGGCCCTCTCTAGTATATTTACCCATGAACTCAAGCGACCTCACTCATACCTCCTTCTGGACTTCAAGCAGTCAACACCTGACGATCTGAGAATACGCTCCTCTTTGACGTCCATACACTCTCAGCTAGTGTTCGTACCGCTAGACAAAAAAAAGAACAAGAGAAAGCAGTAGCAAAAATGTCTTCTCATCTACTCGAAAGACACTTTGGTACTCTCAAGCACTTAGCTAAGTGCTCGCCAAAGGACTGCTCGCATCTAATAGACTCTGGAGGCGACGATCTGATCACAGCGTTGAGTGAGATCTGTCACAATTTACTGGTAGGGAACATCCCGCTCAGCGACAAACAACTGGACAAGCTTCGAGAATCGGCTGACGTGTTGAGGGAGGTCGGCAAAAAATCTACGCCCATCAAAAAAAAGAGACGCGTCTTGGTACAAGAAGGAGGTTTCCTCATTCCGGCTCTCATAGGGATGGCCTTACCGCTTATAAAGAGCATTCTCCGTATATGAGACACCTCATTCGACACCTACTCGCCGACAGCACCACCACCACTACCGCCACCACCAGCGTCATTGCCACCGTCGTCCCCATGACGGACTCAGAGCAGCAACAACACTACAAACGCTTAGCGCTCGTGGATCCTGAGACGCTCTACAAATCATCACGAGCAGGTCTACTTCATCATGTGCCCGCTGCTGCTACTACTAGCGCTGCTACTACTGCAGTCGCTGCTGCTAGTACTTCTACTGCTCCAAACCTTCCTCCTCTTCCTGATGAGCGCACTGAAAAGAACGAGAGTTCCGCTCCTGCCACCGCCGCCCGCCTACCTGCCGACATGGCCTATTACCACAAGCAGGCAGAACAGTCCCTTCATCCCGACGCGGCCTTGCACCAGGTGCTACAGTTTATCTACAGGGACTTGGACTTAGTGTTGAACGATCCCACTTTGGAATCGCGCGAGAAAATGTTGAAATACCGAAGGTTGTTGAATAGATTGCAATTTTTTCTCGCGAATCCCCACAACAGCAACATCTCTTCGTCCTACTCTTCTTCGCCCCCGGCTCACCTCCGTCAGTCTGCTGAAGATGCCAGCGCGTCCCTACTTGAGCGGTTGGCGAACCAAGTTCCCAAGAGGAATCGCACCCGGACCGTGGCGCTGTACAAACAATTGGAGAAATCCGGTGTGATCAAGTGGAACGAGGACGGTGCGGTGCGCGAGATGTCGGGTCGGAGAATACCACCTGAGCATCGCATCAACATAGTGGACTTACTGAACGACGCCGCCAGGTTCAGGAAGACGGCGCCCAGACCGGCGGGCTACTCCCCGTTCACGAAAGCGCTGCGCGAAGCAGTTCCCACAGACTCCTTGATCGGAAACCATCTGTATAAAGCGAGCGGACCTGGCCAAAGCTTAGACACACGGCTCGCTGACAGAGGTCGGAAACGACCGAGCTTCCACTCGGAAGAAGGAGAAGCAGCAGCAGCAGCAGCAGTAGCAGCAGCAGACTCTTCTCTCCAGGTGGACGATCCATCCTCTGACGACGAGGAGGACAGTGAACTTTTCCAAACTCCGACTTCCTATAGGAGCGTGGCGAGTAAGAAACTACCCCCAGTCCTAACCCGAGTGTAACCCTGAACGAGTCACTGGACCGGTCTCAAATTTATACTGTCTAAAATTAACTGCCAGGTGCCATATGTGTGCCTTGTTGCCATACATTAACTGTGGAAGGAAGTTGTAATGACTTCATTTCAAAGTATGCCACACTATATGACCTTTAATAACTCGATGGTGACGTGACAATGTTGGCAAATGATAATGACAATATTGTACAGTATAGCAGCCCAGCCAAGCCCAGCGTGAGCACTCCGTAGTTGTCATTCCTTTGAGCCTATGAGTAGAAGGAAGTTGTGATGACTTCATTCCAAAATAGGCTCTGAAGGGAAAAAAAAAAAGGGGAATCATGAGGAAGTTGTGATGACTTCATCCTGATTTACAGACCGCCGCCCGCGCTGGCTTTGGCTTAGACTTTGGTTTTGCTTGAACTGGCTGAATTTGTTGTTGAGTCACACACACATATTTATATTTATAACTTGTATCACTATTATAAAGGATATGATGGTAACAATAAACCAGCAACAACAAATAGCAAATACCATATGATTTGACATATATCAGTGTTAGATCTTGTAGAGGTTCGGAGTATGTGGTTTGGAGCTTGTACTTGTATTGGTTTGTTTCACTCTAAATTTCACTCTAAATTTGATTTGATTTATGCTCAAAGGTCTCGTATGTATGCTCTTGTACGTTGGGTTGAACTCACAAACGAATTCTAATCCCAGTTCTAATTGAATTTGAACTTGGATATGAATTACTTGTGCACTCTCCTAGTCATTTCAAGTTTTGTGTGTGCCACTATGGTCGTCGTCCTTCTATGATGTGTCCTGTGATTTATTCTTAATACGTTCCGTGGTATGTAGTTAATTTGTGTACATAATGTATGTTTTTAATATTTCATCTTTATATCATCTGTATCTAAACTCATCTTTACATCATCCATAAATATACCTGATGTGCTTCAAAAGATTCATATTTCAACGATTGATAAGGAAACTTTATTATTGACATACTTCCTACCACATGTACTTAACCTGTGATTTGTCAATAAAATATTATCAAACCCAAAAAAAAGGAAAGGGCGCAACCGCCTAGCGGCGAGGTCGTCGTTCACGCCCTCAACAGGCCCGCCATGGGCAAACCAGTGAAGAGACTGACCAAGAAGGAAAAAGAAAAATGGCGCGTAGTAGCTAGATATACCGACGTCAAAGCGCCCTCCAGTTTCACTAGCGTGACTAAACTCCAGAAACATCATTTTCGCCACCTAAACCCGGCCGTCATCCGAGATGCTTTAGTGTCGCTGGACGCCTACACTAAACATAAACCCATTCGGAGAAAATTCGCAAGGAACAAGACTATAACCGGCGCAATCGATCAGCAGTGGCAGATAGATCTGATGGACATGCAAGCTTTGGCGTCTCACAACGACCGCTTCCGGTACGTGGTGACGGCGATCGACGTTTTCTCTAGGTACGCGTGGGCCGTTCCCATTAAATCCAAGAGCGGCGCTGATGTCACCGAGGCCTTCCGAGAGATGACAGGCACTGGCGAGAGACGACCGCGCACTGTTCAGACAGACAAGGGGAAAGAGTTTTTGAACAAGATCTTTCAAGATCACTTGAAGAGCGAGGGCATAGAGTTCTTCACTGGCGAGAACGACGACATCAAAGCTAGTCTAGTGGAGCGCTTGAACCGCAGTCTGAAGGAGAAGCTGTGGCGTTATTTCACACACAAGCGCAGGTATCGCTACGTAGACGTACTGCACCATGTAGTGTCTTCTTACAATCGCACTCACCACAAGACGTTGAAAATGGCGCCGGCTCAAGTCAGCTCGGAAAACAGCGAAACAGTTTTCTACCGACAAGATCTCCCAACTAACAAACAAATCGACGAAATATGGAAAAAGAAGAAAAAAACAAAGACGTCCGCCGTCGACGTCATCGCTCCGGGTGACAGAGTGAGGATGTTGAGAACTAAAGGCGCCTTCGACAAAGGGTACGAGGGAAACTGGCGCGAGGAAGTGGTCGACGTTGCTAAGACGTTGGGAAGCAGAGGGTTCGAGCTGAAAGACGACAAGGGCGAGGAGATAAAAGGCGTCTTCTACCCGGAAGAGGTTCAGAAGGTGTACAAGAGTCGTTACGACAACAACTACCTGATAGACGAGGTGTTGCGCCGCAAGACCGTCGACGGTAAAGAGTTAGCTTTCGTACGTTGGTTAGGTTACGACGACAAGTTCAACGAGTGGATCCCCGTCAAAAAAATAACGTAGAAAAAAAAAAAAAAAAAAATGAACATCACTCTACCTAGCAACAGCTCTGGAGTATTATCCTGACAACAGCTTGACGTCTTTCCGAACTCACTTCGACTCGCCGCTCCTTCTGCCCGAAGCGTACGAAGCGGCTCTGACTGAGATCATCCTCCCTACAGAATGGACTAACGTGCACGACGACGACTTGATCATCGTTGTTCCTCTGCGCACCAAGGGTTCGCTAGAGGAGGCGATCAACGTTTTAAAAGAAACTAAATTCGCCAAAGGAAGAAAACCACAGGTAGACTGGAGGGGAATGAAAAACGCGAACGGTCTGAGCAAGCTGACGTTCAGCTCAAAATACCCGCTGAGCTGGAAGGAAGCGAGCTATGTAACGGTGGAAGAGATATCAGACACGTCGGAAGAGCAGCGATTGAAACCGGAAACAAAAAGGTTCAAGAGAGAGGTCGACTTGAGACAGACGAATGCCGTATACAAGCAGTTCTTGTCCCCGGCGGTGAAGAAGAAGGCGATCAGCGATCAAGCAAGACAGATGATTGAAGAGATGGAGAAAGACATGGGAGTGCGCAGTTTCATGCCAAACATATTCCAGATACCTCCTATTTTCACCGGAAGCAACCACACCCTAGTCGAGCGCTTGAGTGAGACGATGCGAGATGACAGACTAGAGGGCTCCAGCTTCTTGCTCAAACCGATGCGGATCTTATCGTACGACGCCAACACGAAACGCGTCACCATCAAACCGCCGAGACACTGCGCTGTCCTGCTGACTCAGCATCTCGCATGCGTTCTAGGCTTCGGAGAGAAGACGTGTTTCGCGTCGCCGACTACCGGCGCCTACTCGATGGATGTTTACGGGGACGTGCACTCTGTGTACATATACACCGACATGATCCAGGAGAGACGTGTGGGCGACATGCAAGTGCCGCTGTTGCGCTGCGTCGCGGTGGACAGAGGCGGAAAGCGTCGAGGTGGCGTGCAAGCTATCAGTTTTCCCCATTTGGATTATTTCCCCTTGAAATCCAAGAGGTTTACCGAGGTCGGCATCTATTTAAGAGACCGATCCGGTCATTCCATCCCATTCGGTAGAGGCGAGGTGACCGTGACACTTCATCTGAGACCTATTGAGCGCTGAAAGAGAGAAAAATGATGCGTCAACGCGTTCCGTACTTTCCACCCAGGCGCACCGTCGGCAGAGGGTACAGCGATTACTACAACGCGCAGCTGGGCAACGGCATCAACGTGTACAGCGGGCGCTCTTTCCAGAGCGGGCACGGTTTGGGCGGCGCTCTGTTAGGTCTGATGCGCTCGGCTACCCCGCTATTGAAGTCGGTGGGAAAAACGCTGCTCCGCGCCGGTGTGGGCGTAGCTAAAGATGTGCTGGCGGGTCGGACTTTAAAGAGCAGCGTGAAAGACCGAGGCGCAGGCGCTCTGAAGAGACTGGCGAGTACGGCGTTCTCGGGAGGAAAGACGACTGTCGCGTCTAAGAAAGGGTCGAAACGTCGCCGGCATTCTCCTCAGACGGGCGGTGGCTCTTACAAGAGACGTAGAGGGGATGTATTCGACCGGTAAGCGCCTAGGCGTTCAGGTATAAATAAAAAGACTGGAGGCGGCCGGCGTCAGTCTGTCGGCCGCGTGAAGAGAGAACACAATGGCTTACGTACACGAGAGCAGTAACGAGTGCGCGCTCTCTGAGCTCGACCTGCACACAGTAGCGCCGACTCAGACTACTATCTTAAAGTCGTCTTTCCTGGGGATAGAAACAAAAAACTCTTTAGAGGATGGAGGTAACATAAATTTCACCATCAACAAGTCGCAAGAGTACACAGACCTGAACGAGAATTACCTTCATCTGGAATGTCAAGTGCTGAAAGCGAACGGAGCGGCGATCGAGGACACCGACGCGGTAGCTCCGGTGAACAACTTGGCTCACTCGCTCTTCAAAGACGTCCAAGTCTCCATCGGCGGTTTCAAAGTGTCTGGCAACACTGAGACCTACCCTTACCGAGCTTACTTGGAAGGGTTACTCAACTACAACAAAGACGTGAAGGACGGCGTCATGAGCGCCCAGGGGTGGCATGAAGATACGCCCGGTCAGTTTGACACGTTGACTGACGCGAATGCGGGGTACAAAGCGCGCAAGAAGCTAATCTCCAACAAGCGCTTTTCGCTGATGGCGCGACTGCACTTTGACCTGGCTCATCAACCGAAGCTCATCGTTGGAGAGACAGAAATCAATCTCACTCTGAAACAGGCGGCGCCCTCTTTCTATCTGATGTGCGCCGCTGACGGAGGCTACAGCTTGAAGATCTACAAAGCAAAGCTCTACGTGCGACGCGTGCTGGTGGCGGACGCTGTAGCGGAAACGCACGAGAGAGCGGTGATAGAACACGGGCCCTTCGACTACCCGGTGAACAGAGTGGAGGTGACGACGTACGCCATCCCTCAAGGTAACAGAGATCACAGCTACACGCACTCCAACACAGGCCAGCTTCCCAAGTCGATGATGATTTGCTTCCTGGACCACGACGCCTTCAACAGTAGCTACACCAAGAACCCATTCGAGATGAAGCATTACGACATCAGCTCGCTTCAAGTGATAGTGAACGATCAGAAAGTGCCGAACGACGCCTACGTGCCCGACTTTAAGACCAAAGCGGCCGTGAGAGAGTACTTGGCGCTACACACGGAAACGGGGATGTACGAGGGCGCGCGCTCCTGCGGTATTTCATACGATCAATTCCTGAACGGTTACACGGTGTTCCCCCTCGACTTAACCCCAGACAGATCGCACGACGGGTGTCGCGTGAACCTTATAAGAGCGGGTCAGCTGAGGGTGGAAGTCAGTTTCCGCTCGGCGCTACAAGCGACAACAACGGTGCTACTCTACTTGGTGTACGACAACGTCGTCGAGCTGACCCGAGATCGACACCCCATCACCGACTACCACATGAACTGAAGACAAGACGGCGGTACTTGGCGTATCGTATGAACACGCTTGAAATAAGCAGAGTGTTGAAGGAAAACGTTCACACAAAACATCGTTTCCTGGGCGTTTTCTCTTGTGACACTATTCCGAAGCACCCTATCAAAGACACTTGTTTCGTGAGCAACACAGATCCGCAACATTTACCAGGTCAGCATTGGGTGGCGTTTTACGTGTCGAGCACGGGTGAAGGTGTACTACTTTGATTCCTTCGGCTTACCGCCGCTGAGTGCGGAGTTCTTGTCTTTCGTGGAACGCTCTGCTCCGTTCAAGTGGCAAAGAAACCGCATTCAACTACAAGACACTTCTGCTGACACCTGTGGACCTCATTGCGTTCATTTCCTAATTGAAGCATGTCGAACAAGAAACCCCAAGAAGTGCGTCATGCGCATGAGCAAAATCCCAAAGCTGAGCGACCGGGCCGTGAGTCAGAAGCTATCGATGATGCTGTTGTGACGGGTTGTTGCGATGGCGGCCGTTTCATGGAGGCAAAGATTCTCTGCCTTGCCGAAATGGTGTTGGATTTATCCAAAGTCGTGCAATGTCTATTGGAGAGAAGTCGTCCGGGGTGTGGTGGTGCGAGTGACGGCGGCGTGAGACTTTGCGGCCTGTTGAGTTGCTGCAAATCGAAGAAGCAAGCTAAAAAAGCATAAACTTGTGTGTTTTTTCTGATTGAAATGAAAATAAAGAATAAAATGAAAAGAAAAGAAATTATCTTGTTGTGTTTTTATTTCTATATATAAGTTACATTACTTTTTTTTGTTTGTTTGTTTACAAACAGTCACGTGTCACGTGGTGTTGTTTACAAACAAGAGAGCCACGTGGTGTTGTTTACAAACAAACCCTAAGTAGGTCACGTTACCCTAGTTACCAGAATGCCGGCTTCTGATTGGCTGAGCCTAAGTAGGTCACGTGACGTAAGTAGGTCACGTTACCATGGTTACCAGAATGCCGGCCTCTGATTGGCTGAGAGCTTCTAAGTAGGTCAGTAGGTCACCCAGAATGCTGGCTTCTGATTGGCTGAGAGCCCTAAGTAGGTCACGTTACCATGGCAACGGGTCACGTGACCAAATGGCGGCCTCTGATTGGCTGCATATCGATTGAGTAATAAACAGTAGTTAACTATAGTCCCGTTCCGATACATACTATACTACTCACATTGACACTGCAGTCGGGAGTAGAGTGCGTCTGCCTTCAAATCAGAAGATTGGGTGTTCTATCTCAGCAGGTCCCAAAACATTTTCCTTGTAAAAAGGGAGTTATTGTTTTTTTTCCAGAAAATGGGGGGGGGGGGCACATCTTATCTGCATGTATTTTGAATTGTCATATAGGCTTAGAATATAGTAGAGGACTAGAATATTTAAGTTCTAACTTAAATGGCATGGGTTAATGTATAGACTAGCCCTTTTATACCGAAGGAATCTATTTTTCCTTAAAATATGTATTACAGAAAGATGATCACCGTGATATGTACTTTTTTCCCATTTCCTATTTGATTATGTGTTCAACTATTATAAAGTGATTTGCAGATGGCAAATAGAACAGCATGTTTATCTGACCACCAAACGAAAATTCTCCTATAGCCATAGTTAAGAATTTTCAAGTGCCTTTCCCATAGGTTTGAACACAGTCATATTCTCAACATTTTCTACTTCCTAATATATGAAATTATTTCTATGCGCAGTAATTTGCAGATATCAATAGAATATCTAGATCATCTAACAGGTAGAAATTCCCCTTAAGTATACCCAAATACTGGTGTTTCATTGCCTCATGAAAAGCTGGGTTAGTATTAGATTAGTAGTCAGAGATAGTCAGCTGATAATCTGATCGCCCTATAACTGCACCGGTTCTCAACACATCTTTTTAAAATTCCAAACTCTGTTATTGACTGTGTTCTGAGTTGAATATGACACTTAAATGTTGTGGGTAGGGGGAGTTACTTGACGGTAAGGTTTTGGTTCATTATTTCCTTGGAAATTTGTTGAAGATATTTGCAGTAGCCCTCTTTTATAAACCTGGCAATATTGTAAACCTCATAGAATTCAAAGGTTTACAGTAGCAAATATCTGAATGTTTTGATGCATGACTTTATCTAAATTACGACATAATAAGGGGCCTTAGCTGATAATGCAGTATGTCTTTGCACATTGCCAATTCACACGCGCAGTTTTCCCTACCTAGTTTGTACTAGTTTTCACTGATACGTAATGTGCCATGTAATGGCATGAGTCAGCAGTTGCTCAGGGCCCTGCGTATTAATTGTATGTATGGATCCTTATGTATGATGGTATTTGGATTTTAAATCATCAATCTTTCCAACCTGGCTGGAATCAACCATTATTTGGATATAGTATCATTGAAGACGTTTTCAGAATATTAGTTGTTTACAGCCGTTAAAATACTTCTCAAGAGCTGTGTGAAATCATTATGTAGGCCTACAACCAAAAGTTTATGTGTGGGAATAGAAAAGAAAATAACTAGTATTTATGAACCATCCCCCTTCCAATCTTCATCTTGAACTTCATTTACACAGCTTTAGGGCCTCTTTTCGTGCTACTTCAGCAACATTTACTTTGCACAGCTTCATTATTCATGTTCTATCACATTACTCGTATATGGCTCAAACTCCTGACTTATGTTGTTTTAGGATAGAGGAAGGACAAATCAGAAAGTTCTTAATATGTTTTACAGGTTTAGTATATTGAAAGGTATATATCTTTGCTCCTTGGAACACTTTTTGATACATTTCTAACCCTAGCAGTTCAGTTTTTATCGCCTCGTTAAGTTTATTGTCCTTTTTTCAGGTGACTCCGTGACCAAAAATCCATGATCATGAACATTATGTTTAAAATACATCACAGCAACTAATAATCTTGTTTACAAGCTGGGCCAACATATATCTTGAAGCACACCAAGAATGAAAATCCTCTGGGTAATAGTTTTTGAGATACCGCCCGATGAATTTTGAACATTTATCAGAAATATGAACATTTCAACTACATACTCTCAACTTTACCCTAGTTTCCTCAAAATGGTCCCATTATTGGTTAAATTCACTCTACAGTGTCCTGATCATGTGTACTTTAAGAAATATGAAGCATCATGATATCTGGCTAGACCAAATTTGCACAGTATAGGCCTAAAGTACCCCTATTAACCTATTTTACGTCACGGAGTCACCCGGGTGACTCCGTGACGGAAATAATTTCTTGTATAAATGAGCATAAAAATGGTGGATTTTTGCATTAGAACATCAGAGGGAGTGGGTAGGACACAGGAAAACCAGAGATCACTTAAATATATTGGGTATAAACAATTCTATGATGGTTTAAATTTTCATCAGGGTGGCTGGTGACTCCGTGACCAATATTCCGGGTGACTCCGTGACAGAAAATATGTATCCCAATAGACATATGCTCCTGGAGGCAAGATTATTGGATATTTTTCAAAATTTCTTTTTTCCAGCAGAAGACACAAGAGTTACCTCACAATCTGGGATACAATAGAGACTGTGTGGATATTCTTTATTTACTATATAGAGGTATCAACCTGAAATGACATTTGAATATTTTGCTGACAAAACACACTTAAATGACTGTGGAGATGAAAATACGGAACATATCTAGTGAAATCCTCATGAATCAATTGACTATACCATAGACCTAATAGAAAATGATATTAGGAATAAGCTGTTACTGCCTCAGTACACATGGGAGACATGTAACACATGACATTTTTAGTGTTTTTGACGTTTTTAGGTTTTTTTGGGCCTTTGGAGGGCCAGAAAATGGAGAATATTGGGCCAATACACAAAAAATAGAGATTTCCCGAATTATTAGGATGTTTTTTCACATATACCAAAAATTTGAATAAATTAGTGCAAAACTGGTTATTCTGTAGGGGTATAAGCCTGAAAAGGGCCAGAAATAGCTGAAACAACATAAGTGGGGAGTTTATGCCATATACTCTAAATGCCAAATAGGTCCTTCTCTCCCACATCCAGGCACAGACACAACATGTCAAAGGTACTACCTGCCTTAGAAAGGGAAACATATTCAACAATGCTGCCATGGCATCTAGGCTGTTGAACGTTTTGAATTCAAATGGATAAGATTAACGAGATTCGTAATACTTCTTGCTAAAACAATATTACTGCGTTGGGTTCATATAGTAATTGCAATACTGGACCTTCCTCCCATCTCTGTAAAAGGGCATATATTTGTTTGCATATCAAATTCTATATGCGCCAGTTTAAGATGCCACGTCATTACTTACATGGGTGAGTGAGATAACAAGAACCTGAATTTGACATAATAGCCTCATGCTGCATGAACATTGCATTGGAAGGCAGTGTGTTCAAATTCCAAATTTTACACAAGGATTCACTCAATCAGATAGCATTTATTCACATGACATAAAGAGGTTTAGATGTAATTGGGTAGTTAATGATGTAGTAATACAGCTCCAACAGTTGGCAAGGCTTGCATGGAGAGAAGACTGAAGAGTCCAGGGGCCACTATATGACAAGGTGCTGATAGATGGTGAAGCTTTGAGACCTGGTGATTACAAGCCATTTTTTCCGGCACTGCCTGCCCTGCCGGTTACCCCTGCCTGGGTACTCTGTGTTCCGGCTCCAGCAGTTGACACCAGCAGGTCAGAATAACTGGCTGTTAGACATCCATCATCAGTCTGCATTGTGCAGTCCCAACCAACACACAGACACACTCATCACAGATAGGCACCCTTCTGTATATCATAGGAAAACAATTTACCTGGTCTCTATTAACCTTCCACTTCTCCCATACCCCATTTCCTTTCCCCGGAATGTTCGCTTTATAACTGGTTCATTGTCTCTTGTGGCTGGTGAGAGCCAAATACCCAGTTCATATTACTCGACGGTGAACCATTCAAAACTGTCTACCGAAATCTCCCCTGCAAGATGGAAAGCAACTAACATATAAGTTACAGTGATATGATGTTATATTTTATTATCTTTCAGGACCCCTGTCAGGTCCACCACCTGCTTTCTGTTGACTCCAACCACCAATAGCCAGCTGTAACAACCCTGTGAATCACCAATTTCTTTTTGCGAACCAGAATAAGGGAAATTCACCATGCTATTTTGAGTAGAGATACCTGTTATAATGAATTTAGACAGATAAAAACATTTTTGTGCAATGTGATATAATACAACGAGCTGTTTCCATCCATCAGAATCTCAGTCAAGAGCTACAATAGTGCTCTTCTTAAGCCAGGTGTGTATTTGAAAAGGTGCCGGTCTCGAAAGAGTACCAAGCGTAGAAATACATTAATGTACTCTAATCTGATCATAGATATGAGACGGTCTCGTGGTGCAGGGGCAAAGTATATCTGAAATGAATGAGCACCCGGAAGTTTAAAGCAGGCTATGCAGCAGATACTCTGATGAATATGCTTGATGTTACAGCCTTAACTTTAGAATATTGATGCAGGCAAGTATTATTCTACGGGGAATACAGAAAGACACTAACATCTTATGAATTTGTAGCTTTTCTTCCCCGTCTCCTCCTCCAACTTCCTGTGCAGAAACTCTTTCCCGGGGTGTCTATTCTTTTAGTACTGCTGAAACTATCACAACAACTGCTTTCACAAACTCATTATGTTCTATCGTATCAATTAATAGGTATCTGAATGGTAAATAGGTCCCTTCTTGCAATTCACACACAAATGCCAAAGGTACTGTCTGCGTTGGAAAGGAAAAGAACTGGCACTATTACCATAAACCTACAGAGCTGTAGGTTTTCAGTCCAAGTGGATATGAATAACCTGATTAATAATTCTTCCTGTAGAAACAGAGTTCTTGCGCTGGGAATCTGAGTTGCACACTTGTGTTGTACGGGCAGACTTTCAAATTCCATGTCAGGATAGATAAATCACATACATTTAGAATGGGAAATTCTAAGGCTGATTCAACGTTTATAGTGTAGGCTGTAAGTGTCATTTCATGAAAAAGCGTGTTAATTCATTCTAACAAAGTTATTTCTTATCCTTGGAACATCAGGATTTGGAAAAATGTGGGTGTGAATTTTTTCGTAAAGGTTAAAGGTCATCTAGGGGTCATTGAAAAAATAAAATAAAAATTGCATTTAAATGTGGAAAGCCTGTATTTATGGTAGTTCTAATGATAATTAAGTACCCAGGTCTTTGGGAAATATGGACTATGACCCACTACTGGAGACTGAATGGTTGATGAGAACATAATATATTATTATTTAAATTTTTTTCTTATTAATTATTTCGAGAAATTATTGAAATCATTTATTATATAATAAAAAAACGTGTGTTAGTTATCTTTATCAAGTAAATGTTCATCCTTGAAGTAAGGGAATTATGGAAAATATGGGTGTGAATATTTCCATAAGGGTTAAAGGTCATTTAGGGGTCATTGAATAAAAAGTGAATTTAAAATTGCACTTTATTATGGAAAACATATATTCATGGTAATTCTAATGATAACTAAGCACCCACACATTGTGGGGATATTAACTATGCCCCACTACTTGAGTGCAAAAGGCTGGGGAGAAAGTATTATGTCAGAATTAATGTTTTTAATCAACTGTTTTTAGAATAATCTGTGTACATCAAATTGTTGGAACATTTCCTTGTTGTACAATTGCCTTCCGAGCAATGGCACATCGTGAGTTGTATTGGTTGCATGAAGGATAATAATTTGATGTGCCTCGTTATTTGTTGACATGTCACTTTTAGTGAATAGCACACCCTGACTTGTAGACAAAACTAAATGAAAAGTACTGACCAAAATCACTTATATTTGGACTTTAGTTCAACTGTCTCCAAGTAATATCAAACTATATATATATATTTCCTGACTTGAGCCAACAAAATAAGCAATATGGGTTCAATAAGAATAGTTATGAATGGAAATAGCAATAGATATATGCGTTTGGTAATCATATACCTTAATGATCTGTCTGCTGTATGCGACCACTCATTACAAATCATATAAGATACTGTAAATGTATTATATTTCGCGCTGTACATATTTTTGCCGATTTCGCGGATTCTAAAATCCGCGAAAGTATGTACAGAGCAAAAATTTACCCAATAAAGCTCTTTAACTACCACCTTTCAAAAATCGCGAATTTAAATCCCAGCGAAATTGCATTTACAAGTAAATCCGCGAAAATTTATGCCAGCGAAAATATATACGTTTACAGTAAACAGCTTTCATACATGGTTCTATGTTCATTTAGTATGTCCTATGTACATAGTTATGCCCCTTTTGATGGACATAATAAGATATAAATCTGTACAAGTATGCCATGATGCTGAAAAAATAGACACCAAACAGGTATTATCAGAACCATATACAGACAGGGCATTCTAAAGAAGTGACTCACACAAATGATGAACTATGATACAATGTGTATTTTGACAGAAGCCTAGTGAGACACACACAGGGGTTTCTTAGTTCAGTAAAAACCAAGCACCAACCACATATCTGGCAGAGAAGCTGATTAGGGCTAAGTCATTTATTGCCAGTTGGGGGCGGGGCTTGGCGGATATAGGGAGGGGGGTTCTTAATAGAAAACAGGCCCTTGGTGGGAGGGGGGGGGGCAAAACTGGAAAAGCGTCAATGCTTGGAGGGGGATCATAATAAAATAGGTCCATTTAGATACTCATGACCACACTTGATTCCACAGGAGCATGTAGTTTTCTTTTGTGGGGGGGGGGGGGCATTTCTCAAAATCGAATGTAGTGGGGGGTCAAGATAACTTTTGCCTAATTGGTGGGGGGTTTGGAAAAAATGTTGCCATTTTGGGAAACGCCACCAAGCCCCCCAGCTAGTAATGACTCGGTAAGTGACTCAGCCCTTGATCCAATAGATATTTCCGCAACCCCATTTGTTGTGTCTACAAGTCAGGGTGTGCTATCCACTGACATGTCTTGTTTCAAAACACATGAGGAGGTAGATCAAATCGTTATCCTTCATGCAACCAATACAGCTCACGATATATAATTGCTTGAAAGGCAATTGTACAACAAGGAAATGTTCCTGTGAGAAGAACAACTTGATATGCACAGATTATTCTAAAAAAAAGTTAACTAAAAACATTAATTATTACATAATATTTTCTGTCCAACCATTATACTCAAGTAGTGGAGCATAGTAAATATCCCTACAATGTGTGGGTGCTTAGTAATCATTAGAATTACCATGAATATATATGTTTTCCATAATAAAGTGAAATTTTAAATTCACTTATTATTCAATGACCCCTAAATGACCTTAAATCCTTACGAAAATTTTCACACCCACATTTTCCATAATTCTCTTACTCCAAGGATTAAGTTACACTTGATAAAGATAATAAACACAAGTTTTTTTTATTATATAATAAATCATATCAATAACTTCTCGAAATAATTGATATGACAAAAGTTTAAATTATATTTTCTCATCAACCATTCAGACTCATGTAGTAGGTCATAGTCCATATTTCCCAAAGATCTGAGTGCTTAATTATCATTAGAACTACCATAAATACACATTTTCCACATTTGAACACATTTTTTATAAAAAAATTTCGATGACCCCTAGATGACCTTTATCTGTTACGAAAAAATTCACACCCATATTTTTCTAAATCTGTATGTTTCAAAGTTCCTGAAAAAAAAGTCTCAATGAATTAACATGGATTTCACAAAATTCTGTGATTCTTACATTTACAGCCTACACTATTATTCAAAAGTTATCTCGGGGTCATTGACTACTGTTGAATGTTGAATTCCATTGAATGAACACCTTATTTAACATAATATAATTATCCATTATTCAACGTCTATTCATTGACGATCTCAGGCAGGGTCCGAGATTTGTTCAGTTTGAAAGTAAAAGCAGAATGATGAGAACATCAGTGCTTTAATATTAGCATGTATACACTTCTTGTGTGTTGATGTGAGATTAGAGTATGGTTTAACTTGAACGTATATCAAATCTGAGGTTGTCCAAATGGCAACAGTGCATTGATGTCAATCATCAGTTTGTTCAACATAAGCAGTATATCTATCTTTATATCAACCAGTTTCCAGTACTGAAAAAACAGTTTTTTGCCCTCTCGGTCAATCAAATTGACATGTAATTGGGTAGTTAATGATGTAGTAACACAGCTCTAACAGTTGGCTTGCATGTAGCTAGGATTGAATGGTCCAGGGACCACTGATGACAAGGTGCTGATAGATGGCAGAGCTTTGAGACCCGGTGATCACAATATATTTTTACACAATGACCACACCCCCAAGGCCACCCCCAGCGAAGGTGAGGTGTATTCTGGCTCCAGTTGTTGATTCAAACATGCTAGAATAGTCCGCTGTTAGCATCCATCATCGGTCAGCATTGTCCCAGCATCGCCTCATAGATGCATTCACTCCTGTACATAGAGCAGAATCCCTCCTAATCTACTCACCTTCTCTGACTGTAATCAACCCCTAAACCTCTATTCCCTACTTCCAATCATTTTTATCATAACCCATTGGTTATAATCATCCATCGTCCAGTATATATCGCATGTGAAGTAAACCATTTCATTACACGCCTTATAAAGGCAGATGCGCCTCAGTTTGGTATGGGACAGACGTGAACCCATCATAAAATACTGGCTATATTTGCAAACAGGACTGTGTCAAGAGAACGACTGTAATGCAATGCACACTGCTAAAGCATATTTGCCTGAAAGAACACACCGTCATTTCCATAGTAATCTACACTCACACCAAACAGTCTTATACAGACACAGAGTGACAGGAAAACTAATCCCAGAATAGCTGGTATCCATGGTGATTTCCCTTGAAAAGACCCAACAAACAAATACCGATTTCCACCTCAGGTATACCGAGTATATCCACACAAATGCTGATTCCATCCTTGAATAATAAATATATGTTGATTCTGTGTCGTTCCAAATCATCTTACAATTGCGACCGGTTGATGGCCATTATTTCGTCTGAATATGATTTAAGGCCAAACATTCGTTATGTATCACCTCTTTTCCATAATATATAGGCTATCTGAGGGATTGACCACATTATAAAGTGCCTGTCGGTCGAAAGCATAATGTCGACCATACAAATCCTGTCTTTAGGCTAAACGGTATAGTAATTTAAAGGGTATGGGACTTTCAATATCTAGGTCTAGCTATTGACCCTTAGATTAAATTTATTACACATAGGAAGAATGATAACCTACGTAATAAGGTATATCAATTAGCAAACAGTAAAACTTTTGTTGATAAAGATGTTGCTCTATTAACTTAAAATACGATGGTACTTCCTACATTTGATTATATGTGGGACAGGTACAGTAAAGGTGAAAACCAAAAGCTTCAATATAATTATTCAAAAATAAGTCCTTAAGAAGAATTGTTTATAACGTTAAATTGGAAGAAAATCCTCAGATGACCACAGTACAGTTACACGAGACAATGGGCTGCCAATACCTTGAATAAGGAGACAAATTCACCTACTTTGTTATACCTTATCTCTTTCAAAAATTCCTAAGTATATTGATATGATAACAGGGACATACGCACTCGCATACATGAGGGCAACAGGCTATTGGTTCCTAATTCCCTCAAACCTATAGTGGTTAAAAGTGCCTTTTCTAGGACCATTACGTGCTGGGATAACATCAAGGCAGAGTACACGTTGATTGAAGGCCTTTCTGCCTTTAAAACGTCCATTACAAATAATATTGACACTTGTGTCATGTGATTGGATTATCAAATTATTGATTCATGTCTGATCTGTACAACGTTTACTCATTTCTTATCTAATCATTAATACATGATATTTATGTAATAGGTTCAGTCTTTTTACATTTTCCTTGCTCAAACTGGAGATATATGTACACTACCAGCATGACATTCCTTCTAAATTTCGACAAAGAAAAGAGGTCTTGGTGGAAGAACGGCAATGCGCCAAATCCATGTAATTACGTGTTGTAATTAATTATCTAATAAACACTTTTTTTTAAAGGCAGCTGACGCTTTATTCACTATCCTTAAACTGGACCCTTCAGACTGTCTGACTGATTGCCTCTCCCAGTGTAATACACTGTTGGAAGTAAATGCAGCTGAGCAGTAGACTCTACTGTAGTTTTACAGTATAATTATGCTATGGTACATATATGAGTGTACAACGACAGTCATGTCCACTGCCTTGTGTAGATAGAAAGAAAACTATGATTTGAATCACATATTTATGCAGAAACAGAGAGACTTACGTCATATTCATTGTAGAGCTGCTTTAACGTAGTATCCCCGATAATTCAGATGCATTTGATATAAACCCTCTAATCAATTAAGCACCGACATTTGAATTACAACTTACAACGCAAGTGTGTACCGTCAGTACTTTTTTGCTATGACTGATTGTGCACTATGAGATGGTGTTTAATAGAATCATGATTATGAATACAGTGTATGTGATTTCCAATCGGGAGTTGTTCCAGGAGTAATACTTACATTTACACTTTAGGCAATACAGCTTACATCACTTTATTAAATACACCCTAAATTCTAAGAGTATAAGAACATTGACATTTCAAATTGAGGGGCCGTCAGTACAGACAATGAAGTTATTTGAGATTTCGGAAAACAATGCAAAACGTATACATACAGAGATCCTGGATGCCATAGGAAAGGGGCAATGTGTTCTCATTATTAGAACTAAAGTCCCAGGTAATAGACAGTAAATGTTCCAGCAGATAGGCAGCTGTCATGTTTTTGACTTTGCATTATTTGCATGCCACTGTGCATCACATACAGGCCACCTACAACCAAGAGGAAATTGCAGACAATAAATAGGCATTCCCATAGTTCTATGTGCTGGAATTGCAGATTCGTGTGTAATAGTGTCATTTGAGTGTGGATAAACTAGGCTGAGGTAGTTCCAATGTGAAGTGAAAAAAATCTTACATCAGGGTGTGGGTTATGAACTGAGAAGTGTATACAGGATGGAGGTAAAAGAAATCCGACCTCTCTTGACGGACAGGAATATTAAATCTCTTGAAGGACAGGAATATTATCTCATGTACTCGCTATTCCACCACGGTGATGCACAAAACCTATAGTGAATGGAAGTGACTTACTATTGTTAAAGGAGTACCACTCCCTTGCTTTGACAGTGAATGCTAGGCATGCACCCTATATGGTCAAACATTGCGATGTATGATTATGTACAGCGCCATTTGACACAATGTCATCATAGCACGGATAATACTATGCCTCTGCTTTTAACACATCTTTTAGAAGGAAATGTACTTTTAACTGGCGAGTTGACTATTAGTTAACGAGTGGTCCATAATTTACCATACTAATTGCTTAGCATTGATAAAAACCTATAGGGAATGGAAGTGACTTTGTGCATTACCGTCAGGAAACGTGCATTGGTGAAGTGAAATAGGAAATAACCCCACTTCGCTTTATTTGGGGACTCATTTAAAGATGATATTGCACCTAATGTCGTCCAGACAACACTGCTGTGTTGTTTGCACATATTCTTCCATTACAGGTTTTCCTAATATTTGACATACCTGTTTGTGGGGGGAATCCTTCCTTTATAGCATATTGGAGTATGATAGGAAGATACCTGTATTGGGCGAGCAAACCTGCCACTTGTAATATACCTAGGTTCCCAGTTTGGATCGGTGTTAAATAGGCCCTGTCAATGCACTCATGGGTGGATTGGATAGGCTAACAAGGCTGCTAGCATATAGCATACCCAATCATGGGTACATGATTACCATTGGGGCTGGTCACCCTGCGTTATGTGATGTAATATGGTCAGGGGCATTTAAGTCCAGTAGACAGTAAATCATTCTGAATTTGGTTAATTATCATATATCTCGGAGCTTTAAAACTCTCCAAATACCCTAGTAATACCCTATGTGATGAGATAGACTACACCTGGACACAGTTCTTCCATATAACCACTGCCCCACGGGTCGAGACGAAATTTGGTTGATTCGAGGTGAAATACTATCTATAAATGAAGAGCTAGATTTGTGTTACAAACCAAATTCCAATTGTTATCTCTTATGTTGAAACTACAACATGAACTATTGCCTTAGTATAATAAGCTTGTCAAGTATAATACCTATATGTTGGTCGTATGGAGAATGCAAAGTGGACATCCAATATAAAAGAGATAAAAGGGAATATCCCATCCCAAATACACAGAGGATTTTCTGACGCACGGTCACTTCACCGACGGCGCCAGATATCGAGTATGTGGGAAGCCTCTTTTTTATATTGGATGTCAATTCTCTATGGCCACCCAGAGGGCATGGGTTTCAGTTTGTAGATCCACCACCGCCCTGACCTGCTCAACTACTCAATGCTTCTGCTCAATTCTACTCTAGACTAAGCACTGGTGGTTGCAAACACAGCCCGTCAAAGAGAACCCTACCACACGCAATTACCCACCATCGCTGCTTCACATAGAACATTGACGAAAAGATCAAGCGGAGGTGACATTATTACACTTCCGGCTTAAGGCTGCGCACGCACCTTCTGAACTCAGCGCATCATGACGTCACATATCCCTCCACACCGAAAACTAGTCCCGGGCGATCTTTGATTCGGACACCCATTCCCCGTCCCACCCTTCTAGCCTCAATTGACCGATCGATTCGGCTCTTTAGCGCTGGTATCATTTGATGGTTAGGCGCCTTTTTCACGCGAGTCGCCCTTGTTGGCCCCCGGCACTCTGACCCGGGTACCTAATCCCCCATCCAGAACCAAGGACTCTGAACCCCTCCAGCCAGGCCCCTAGACATGTTTACAGTCTCTCCTTGCATGTGGTGGACAGAAATACATGCATCACCAAGAAGGAAGTCTCCACAGGGCTAAGTGCGCATGCGCTTGTGAATAATTAAGTAAGTTCAGTAGGCTGCCTGCGGGGTCTCAGTCTCTTATCCCGGCCTCTACACGCCTTCATTACAAGGTGCACGGGGTGAAATTAATACCACCCCAGGTGAGCTTTCCACGTGATCAGCAACCCTGATTTACACATTACCTTGAAGACCCTGTCACCTCCAGCTATGTGTCCACGATCAATGTAGCTTTACTGCAATACTTGCGGAAGTGGAATTTAGTAATAACTGTATACAAGTCATGATGTTGGATCGTTCACAAACAACGACTACATTGAGGAGTACATGAAAATATTATCAAAATGTAATTTTCATGTAATTTCACCGACTGTTAATACCATATAGATGTTCCAGTCGTCGAAATATACATTGCACATCATAATTAGATGATATAATAATCATGTACATTGCTCCCCTGGGGGATGTGACTGCCAAAAGGAAATGCTTCACAAATAAGTATTCCGCTAGCCCTTTCCATTGTTTCCATTTCAACCACTTCTAAATTTGGCTAACATTATCATAAAGTAAGTTTTGGTCATCTGGGAGGTAATAATAGTGTACAACCATCTTGAAATAATTTGCTATTATATAGATATAGACCATGGGTGTGAGGTTTCTTTAATTCCAGTGGGCGCCGCTCAAAAAGGGCTTCTGTCAGGAATATATCGAGGGCATCAATATAAGGCGAGAACTAACGGAGTGAACGGGAAATGGTGTGGAGTAGGCCATGAGCAGTTAAGGGAGAAGATGGGGACTGGGTGGAAACTGGGTGGTTAAAGCGGACTGAGTCACTTTGCCTGACGAGTCTGGATCAGCAGTAATCAGAGCGCCTCCATTGCTCCTGATGGGGACTGATCATACTGTGAGCAGTTCTGAGCAGCTCCATCAGGCAGGAGCAGCTCCTCGCTGACTGCTGGCTGACTACTCACTGACTCTACGTCACCACTGGCCATCAACGCTCATATCTTCGTCCACGGCGTATCGATCTTCACATCAACCTAACCGTAAAAAAAGAGAAGAGAAGGCAGCAGTTCTAGAAGGAGTTGGCGCCGAGGCGAGCTGCTCAGGCGTTGGTGAGGCAGGAGCATGTAGAGTAACTCCCCC
Source organism: Harmothoe impar (assembly GCA_947462335.1). Lineage (NCBI taxonomy): Eukaryota > Metazoa > Annelida > Polychaeta > Phyllodocida > Polynoidae > Harmothoe > Harmothoe impar. Next base: position 27,726,355 of record OX381710.1, read on the forward strand.
GAGTGTGAAGACCCAGTCTGCACCCTCCTCTCTGACACCATCGCCCCTGGTGCCAGGCCCCAGGAAAGTGGCCCGTGGTGTAGGTAATAGACACGATAAGGCCGGATATGAGAGGAATGAGGAGTGACCGCGGGGAAGTCCGCCATCAGAGGGGAAATAAATCGTGCTTCATAAATATGACGGGCAGGGGACGTGTGTGGGAGGAAAGGGGAGGTGGGTGCATTTGTTGGCTGGGGGTGGTGGGAGTGTTAGGTGTTGGAGGGCAAAGTGAGGACGCGCTGGCCCCATTTCCACTGATTCCCAACCACCCAGCCAGGTCTCGCGCTCAACGTGGGCTAGTTCCTACATCCGCCGACTGGGGCACTGAGTCCGACTCCATCCAATCTTAGCCAGGGCTCACCCTATTACCGTCCAGTTAATCAGGCGTGGGAGTGACCCCCTGACCCAGTGGGGATCGTTTATTCTCGGCACGACTTCGCGTTTGCATGCTCGTTTGTAAGGCTCGTTTACATTACGCACATGGCAAGGGAACCGGTCAGCCCGAGCTGAAGCTCAGCTGCTCCTGAGCTGCTCCCATTCCCCTCTCCAGGCCCTCTACTGCACGGGCAGCCAGCCTGGTGGAATGGTTTATGTTTAGTTCCCACTCTGTCAACTAGGTGGCAGTGTGGACGCCTTGCCTACACCATGGGAACGTGTGGACTGTGTTTCTATAGTCAGGCTATTGGTGGGGCTGATCTGGGGGGCTGATCCATTGTGTCTCTATGTGTGTATCTGTGTCAGTCCATGCCCTTATTACAGCTTGGTTGTTGCCATTGTGTCAATGGTTTTAGTGATACATTTGTATACACTTATCAGTCATAGGAGCCTACCATTGATGTCTGTATATAACATAGCTTTGTGATCAAGTCATATTTAATTCGACCCTAGTTGTCGGGGTTTTGTTATATTAATACTCTGAAATGTAATGTAACTAGTGGCTCTTAAAGCAGAGTCAAGTGTTGACACTTTCACTTTGAAATGAAATACCATGAATAAACTTTAAAATCATTCTTCTCATCAACGAATGCATTTGTCCCATGGCATTTCAAATGCCAAACACGAAATATTTTGAATTCCAATGTGATGCATTTGTAATCCTAAAGAGGATAAGCAGGAAGCAACAGGGGGAACGGGCTGTAAAAATGCATCAGTCAAATAACTTCAAATTCTCGGACTTGTCTCGTTCTCCGTCGGGGTGTCCTCCTTTTGAATGCTGCTGTTCACCACTGGAACTCCTGCGAGCATTGTGTCGTGCGTCTTTTGGCAGACCCTTGATGTATGACCTGTTCTTTCAATCGCGGCAGTCTCCACTGCGTCGCGCGCGGTGTCGCTGCGATCGGAGCGCCTGAAAGAGAGGTTCATTCCAAGTACAGGGAGTATGAGAGTCTTAGAGTTTGGGGCTCAGAGGGATGGGTCAAGGTCGAAGGGAGCAATACAAGGATGCTTGAAGGTAGACGACCTTGACATTTGACCTTGGTTGTCTGTGACTTTGACCTCTAGGAATGATTACAGTGGGAACGGGATTTGGACGAGCCTGGCCGCCGATTGTGCCACTTTGGCCGATGGTGGGGCGCGTCTGCACCATACTCTATTCTACTCAGGACGGTGGCGCCCACTACCACCCCCTCTGGCGACGACCCGCCGCCCGACACTGACCAGGGCGCTGACAATGCCCTGGCGGGGGTCAATAGTCACCCAGATAAGGGGTTGTGGATGACGGGTAGGGGAGGCGGGTATTATTTGTCATAGAGATACTAGCACTCCACACACGAGCAATTCATTGACGGCCCAGAATGGAGTAGAGAGGGGTTGTTCATGTCTGGTACGTCGACTGGTTACTGTCACCACGCAAAGATCATAACAATGCATTGTTAACGACTGCCTCTAGTGATCTATCATAACACTAACACAAAGAAGGTCGACCAGCGACCAGCGTATTATCCATCTCTGCCCACCCTATCGTTAGCTTTGGGATATTCATATACTAGTAAAGTCATATACCTTTAACACATTTATAATATGAATTACGCATTATAATATGTCCATGTACCGTAAAGTATCACATAGAAGCTGAGCTCTCGTATAAACCGCACCCCTAAGTTGGACGAACCTACAAGCCACACAAGGGGGGCCCTTGATGGGGGGGTCCCCATGTCACATGTCGATCTTAAGAAATGCCCATGTCCCACGTCGCTAAGCAAAAACTCATGTCGCTAGTGTCACTAAATTTAGGAATTTAGGAATTTGCCTATGGAATTGGCGCATTCAGAGTGGTTAAAATCTATATCTTTAGAAAATTTTCGAATTTAGGCCAACACTTAAATTGAGGTGAGTTTGAGCTTGGCATACGAGAAAATTTAAGGAATTTTATCGTGAGATTAGTTATTTTAGGGCTTTCCGAGGTTCTGATGCCATTCACATCCATGTCACTAAGGCCAATGTCACATGTCAGACTTAAGAAATGCTCCATGTCCCATGTCACTAGTATGGCCATGTCCCATGTCGATTTTTAAGGAATAGCTATGTCACCATATCGGATTTAAGAAATGGCCATGTCGCCATATCGAATTAAGGGGTCTAGGGCCATACAAGGGGTTGATTATGGCGACTTTAGTATTACAGTAAAAGCGGATTAGCAGAGCTGTATCAGGAAAGCTCTAAACCCCGTCCTATGAGGATTATAGTTGGATATACCAGTGTGTACAAGATTGTGATTCAGGCTAATAATAATAATTTTTCATGCATGTCGTGACTTGCGAGTTTTATATTGGTGCGATATCTTTCCACTTTCCGTGGTATCACCTGAATGTTTCATACCTCCTATATTTGCCATGCATTGTTAGAAATGGCATAAAGCCTGACAAGGATCTTGAATTGTCAACATTTTCTCCTGCCTTATTCCGTATTATGATGTAGATAAAACGGCTGTGCTGTTAGAATTATATGATATGGGTGAAAAATCCCTGAATATGATACTCGTGTATGAAAGAACTCCTGCTGGGCTCGGTTATCACTAGACGTCAACCACACTATATTCATCTCCTGCTGGCCGGTCTTGCTTTGTGAATTGTGTTGTTAGGCCATGTATTGCCCTGTAAATGTCCTGTCTTGTCTTATCACCTTGTCTCAAAATCACCTTATCATCGCCATTTTCTATATTTGTTTTCAAATGTACAGTATTGTTGAATTAGATGTTGATTGAAATTTTTGACTATTATTGTTGCTTCGTTCTACCACTTTTCTGTATATTGTGAGAGGCTCAATAAATCCACACTCAAAACGTAAAAAACGCTGATATATACCGAATTAACTCATTTAAAGAAGCTGTGAACTTCCCTTTATTGACCAGATTGTTTAACATAAACTCTCCCTCTCTCGCCGTCATGTTGGCCCTCACAAGGTATGTCACGTCCAGTTTACGTCTCTGTGACGGCGTAATAAGCGTCCTCCACGCGGGCCGTTTCCGGTCGCCGACCCTTGTATGTGCGGAGGGCGTGGCCGGTGACCAGTGACAACGGACTCCAACCTGGAGGAGGCGGGAGGGGTGTGTCCCCAGCCTCTGACCAGGCCGTGTTGCCACACCCTACACCAGGCAGTACACCCTGGAGGAAAGGGCGGCAGGTCCCTTGCCCCCTTCCGGTATGGACGCCATTAGCAAGCCATGGGTGCCGCCCTTGGAGCTCCTGGGGCCCCACGGCCCTGAACATGTATTATTTCCTGTGAGCGGGCCCGGGAAGATGGATGGACAATGGTCGACCTCTGCTGGCCCCTGCAGCGGGTTATAGATGACCCACGATGTAGGGGCCCAGGCACCAAGAGATCAAGCATCCATCCTGTGTCAACCCTCCACCTTACCTTGCTCTCCCTTTCGTCCATACTCTGGTATACCAAAGCATCCACTGCAACATGGCCTATACTTAACTGCCCTTCTCGCCCTTGCAATATCGTCATACCCTATCATAAGAATCGCGATTCCGTGTAAATATACCCACTACAATTGAGCCACACTAAAATAGATATGCGCAGGTCATTGTTATTTAACGATAGGGCCGCTTTAAGTAGACCCACCATTTTCAACGTTAAATTCGTGTGGGGAGACAGGCTCACGATGATACTATCAGTTCTATCAGGGCCGTCCTCAAATAGCTTTTGATTATTGTATATATTTTGCTCATAGTAATATGAAATAGATATAGAAATACATTTGAATCTTTCCAAAATGAGCTAGGCTGTGAGCGCCCAGGTCGTGAAGAAAATGTGGGGTAAGGCTGGAAAGACTAGCAGAAGTATCAAGGTATACCGTCAACAACCATCAGGTAAGGGAAATCTCTCATAAAAGTCTCTGGTCACTTGATCCATACATAAAATGTCCGTATCTGGTGCTGTGCCTACCTTGTCTCCGAGGAAATTGTTATGTGATGAGTAGTTCAATGCCCAGTAGCTCTAAACTGAAATGTAAAGAGTCAAATGAATTCTTCCGAATAACCCTACATATAAATACCTGTGTATCAGATATTTGTGAATACCTCTTCTAAAACCTCCGCAAGCTTTTTATATGTAACAGTATGACCAATTGGAGCCATGGTTCAGTCTTGAATTGCAAACATCTCATACTAAAGTGAAGTGAAGTCTTATTGTAAGTCTTCCACACCCAGCTCAGCGAAGCCTTTAAAGGGATGTTGCCACCGTCCGGACATGTTCCTTTAAAAGAGCAATATCACACATGAACCGCCAATAATGCATTTTACACAAATGTATATATCATACCTTGCCTATATATACGGCCAATACAGGGCCGATGTACCAGTGCACTTTTAATCTCCCACACTGTATCATAGTAAGTGTAAACAGTAAAATGTAGCCTTACAGTATCTACTGCACCCTCGGAAAAGTGAGTCATTGTCGCTAAAACTACCATCACCTGAGGGTCAGGCAGCTAAAACTACCCTCACCTGAGAGTCAGGAGCTCACCTGAGAGTCAAGCAGTGCCTGACCCTCAGGTGACGGTAGTTTTAGCGACAATGACTCTCACTTTTCTGTGTGTGTGTGGCTTTACTGCTGCTTATCTACAATAAACTGCACAGCTAGAGCGCATTATATTGCATACCTACAACAAAGCAGCAAACTATTTACAGTGCTGATATGCGAGGGACTGCGTTAATTTATACAGCGGGATTTGAGGTTACATGAATTTGCGAGGAGTTAAAAATTCCTCTGCTTGAGATTTGAAGCCCACAGAGCTCTTCCCACCGACCACTGCTCTTCTTCAAAATGGATATAGGCCACCATAGCAGTGACACATTACTGCATCCAAATGCGCAACCAGGGGTTTCAATATGATCACATATATATATAGCGTGGCACCACATAAAAATGAAAGCACAAAGGATGTAGGTCAAAGGCACACAAAGGGATATGTGATACAATTAGCATACATGTGTGGCTCCATACAGCATCGTATTGACAAAGTAGCCCGCGGCCTTCCAGTTGCCTCGCTTTACCATTATAACCTGCTTTCTATGCACCCAGTTCCTCCCATTCCGTCTTTATGGCATACAGTCAGCGACAACGCTTTAGCACCCAGTCTACTGCCAAAGTAATTGTGCTATGAAATAGTAAGGCCCTCCGATACAGTGGCGAGCGATGGGTTGGTTGGCCGAGGGAAGCCATCGCTGGCAGCCATCTTGTTTTCTGATGGGACCCACGCGTCGCTGATACCATTCAAAAGTGCCACCGACGTTTGTAAATTATTGCCGGTGGCTCCAAAGGCCACCCGCCCGGGGAGTCACCGGCCACAAACATATTGCAATAGATTAAATAAGCAATCGCACACACGGGAACAAGCTGGGACATATTGGGGTGGAGGGGGGTGGGAGAGGGAGAAGGGAGGGAGGGTGTTGTCCGATCAGGGACGCTCTGATTCATCCTGGATATTTGTCTTCATCCCAGCTAGTTTGTGTCATACGACCACTGGGGGATGCCGGTATACATATATACAGCCAAGGTGACCACGTGCGCCAGCAGTGAAAGTGTTGTGTGTACAAAATACAAGTAACTGCTGTGCGTGTATTTGTGTTGAGAAGTGTGGATTAAGCCCCTCCTAACACCGTCATGTTAGAGTCATAATAATTTACAGGCTATTTTTCATTTGTGGAGTGTAGTCATTAAACCGACAAGGATACACATAAACATTTTAACATAATACCATTTACATGCTTTACATTACAGGTCTTTTTATTTGTCATGTGCTGATCATGCGTGATATAATTATCTAAAACTCACAAAGATTATTATTATGATCGAGCGAAAACAAGTAAGGGAACGTTAACTAATAACGTCACCTATTTATGGACCCTTTTCAAGACTATAAATGGCTCGATCCCCCCTCCCCCCACCCCCAAATCGGTCACGTCATTTGTGTACGTTCCCTAACCCTTTGAGGACGGATGGCGCTAAAAGATGGCATTTGTAGTCATAATGCACCAATGCAGTCCCGGCGAGTAACTCGCCAGTGCTACATTGGTGCATCATGCCTCCCCTTCGGGAGTGTCTCGACCCCATAGGTTCGTCACAATTCATGAATGCAACCCTGGCAGGTAACTCGCCAGGGCTGCAATCATGAATCTTGACGACCAAGGCATGATGCATTAATGCACTATGCCGTCATTAAAGGGCTAATAAGCAAAACGTGTAGGACACATACATAGATGGAAAATTTATTTCTAAAACTATGGGTTTTGGGAGCATAATCGTATGGGTTATATCTAACATTCCCTGTCCTCGTTATTTCACATTGTTTTTATTGGAAATGGCCTGGACTCGAATTTGGAACTTATAATAAATCACAGTTATTACATCTAGCACTAACGTGGCAAACAAAACCAGCCGCCGGAGCATGTATGCGGATCTGCTTTTGATAAAATGAACTTTGTTCTGCGTGCACGTAGTACTGCCTATGTGACATCATGACCTGAGACGGCGTCATGTTTCACGTGATAGACGTGTATACAATTGTACATGTCATATCGTTATTGTACAATATGAACAGATGAGGGGAGAAACAGGCAAAAGTAATATTGAAAAGATAACACAAAAGCTAAGCCGTCATTAGATTCCCTCTGCGATAAGCTAATGTAGGTTTCTGATTTCATGGAACAGATCCTCCTGAAATGATACGAGGAAAATAACCAACCTTTTAAATCACAAGCCCAGTCATCCAAAATGGCTCCCCCTTCCATCATACTAAGATGACTTTAGTAGCGTTTTAGTGTCGAGGCCCCACAATGGGCGGTTTTCAAAAGGGCAGTGGTTGTTAGAGGGCGGTGCTTTGATCATGGCCATGACACCTACCCCATGTGGAGGCGTTCCGCCCCGCTGACATCACACTGAGTGACAGCCCCCTGGAGAGCAGCTAACATTAATAGGCTCTGAGCTATGGTCCAGTGTAGTTTTTATGTGGGAGGAATGGGTGTGCCGTACTCTCCTGGTGTCATCCTAACACTGTTGATAGATTAGTACGTCCTGGGTGCGAGGATTGACATGTTTTGTATGTTTGTGATCCTTGTTCCTTCTGTTCATTGTTTTCATCTCCCTCAACTAGCCTTACTGTGATGTTGTTCAATCTAGACAGTGTTGATGAATTTGTATCGCATGCATCATCTAGATGTCAAAATATCTACCACAACAATACATCTACCGACACAAGCGGTTAGAGTCATCTGCCACGGGCATTTACTACTGTAAGTAGTACATGTAAATGTGCTCTATATGAGGGCAACGATGTAAGTAGTATACTGAGTCTGCGCTTTGCTGCTGGCTTAACTGTATAGTATACTGAAATATTCAAAAGTTCCTAAATGAATTACACTGTTGCAGAGATGTTTTTACGCGGTACATCAGCAAACATCCAAGGAATCAGCACACACATTCTCTATTTGATAATAGGAGGGAATGTTAAAGTCCCATCTGACATGAATTGTACACTTAACATTTAGTTCAGGGCCTGTTTCATTTACAGCTATGCTTTAACAGAATGAATTCTAATGTGAGGCGTTTATTTTCCGCCAATCCTGCCCTGTGTCTTTAAATCAGGCCTGGGTTAAACTTTTATTAAGGGTTACTCCAAAATCAAAATTTCCCAGTTCCAATTATTATTTTAGATTGTTTTCAGTTTCAAAAGTCTCACTCTTGGTGTCTGGATGGGCGATTACTTCGCAGCACTGTCACTCTAGATTTTCTAGTTGCTCTCCTTGGGGAGCTGCTAACTTTAAAGTGGCCCCGAAATACTTTTGATAAAAGAATGTTTTTCACGGGCTTGTCATTTCATGAGCGGATTCCATTAATTAGAGCAACGTCTTATTTGGAAAGAATATCCTCTTACAAGAAATTACATTTCAGGAAATTATGAACGAGGTGACTTCAAAATCCAAGAGGACAAACTAGATTTCTCCTAGCTGCAATGGAAATCTAAATGAATTGGCAGTGAGATTTATCGATAGGAAGATATTTTTCTCTCAAATAGCTAGTAATTTGACTCAGATGTAATATTTCGAAAAACGCAAGCCCTGGTGAATAATCTACAACATACTAGTGATCTACTGTAGGTGGAGAATATACCGGTCCTCTAATCAGGACTCTAGAGTAGTGCTATTATACACTCAAAAGGTTTTCAAATGATATTTCTATAGTGATAGGAGTGGGGATATCATTACTGTCTACCGCTTAAGCCTATAATGAAGATGTGAGCAGGGCTTGGAGTAATAATAATATTTATTATTTGTTATATGAGATAACAACATTTGACATAAATATTTTGATTAATACCACATATTAAAATAAGTTGATGACATACATGTAAAACAGTGTGAACGTGGTATAATGGTTGTAGTATTTGATTATGAGTGTAATAACTGGTATAACACAATGAATATTTGAATGAATATTTGAATATTGATTAGAAGGAGTGGGTGGGTGGGAACAAAATAGTAGATGTTGACGGTGTGGGAGCGGAGATTTGAATGGACGATTGTTGGGTGTTTGAGAGGGAGGTTTGGTGGACGGATTTTGGTAGGGTGAGGTAAATGGTTTATATGGGGTACACCAGGTGGTGTGTATGGAGGGTAGGGTTAGGCGCCAGCTGGCAGCAATGACCACTAATGACCGCCTTACAGCGTCCATGAGTAACCCATTTGAGTACGATATAGCACCGTAACAGATCTCTTTTTTCTTTGCAAAATGATGACAGGAGAAAATAATAACGATAGTCCATCCAATCAGGATCCATCAGACACACAATATAGAAAAACAAAATATACTGCTTGAGTTCATCAAGGGCAATGTATGGAAGAACGAGAAATGGGACACAAGGTATGCTCTCGCCCTAGAGCATGGCCAAAACAGGGCTTGGGTGCATTTGTATGGCACGCTCTACAGACAAAGCCCCACCAAGGTGACAACACCAGCTTTAACGCGGACTACCACCCACTCCCCCTTTACACTCTCCAGACCCCTGGGTCAAAAGGCCAAGTGGGTGGAGCAAGGCCAAGGTTAGCCCTGGACAGACACACTCTCCAGCCTCGCACCGTGCGGATGGGATAAGCTGGGCTAGGGGTAGACGGGTTGGTCAGCGGATCCGGGTGGCAATTGATTAGTGAAAGACAAGAGAGACCCCACGAAAGGGGAATTTATACCCCCATATTTTCAAATAAAATGAAAACAGCTGTCATAGTGCGAACCAGGCTGCGACTTTCTGGGGCAGCCCAGAGTGAACTGCCTGTTTTATTGGTGTTTCTCATATCACACGTAATGTGATGAGGCGCCAGGGTAGTGGGTCCCTGGGAGGTATTGGGGTCAGGGTTGCCGCTGTATTCTACTATACAAGGGGAGATGGGTGAGTTACCATTTATAACTGAAACGGCTCATGTGTACAAGACTACTGTGTTTTTCTGTGCTTTCGCAGTCTCTATGTTGCAAAGGAGGATTAGGTTACATTTCATATGAATATTTAAAATACAATTACTTTACTTATCAACGTGTCCCCACTTCTATGAGTCATTTTGATTTGTGCGTGAAACTTTGCGATTTGTACATACGATGGGGTTTGCTAATGATACATCATGCATAAAGCATTGTCTTTTGACGTCCAATTGGTATTCCTAGCTCTTGCCGAATGACCGAGAAAACACATTTCGGATAATGTTTCCCCACTCTGTGAAACGTGCCATATATCCAGTCTTAACCAAAGGCAATTCCTGTTATGTACATGTATGCATATGAAGAGCTTGGATGCAAAACGGCATGAATCCATCTAAGAATTGAAGGTTACTTTTTTCCCCTTACGGCACCCTAGTTGGGGTCAATTGAAGTATTTTGGTGACAGAGTGTATCCTTCACAGTCCCTAAAAACAGGACAAATAGTAAATATTGGAAGGATATTTTAGGATTAGACATCGTTAACCTATATTCTTTTCAGATTTTTGTCTCCTCCTCAAAAATGTTTATACCGTTTTGCATCCAAGCTCGTCATACGGACTTGAATCAAGATACTGTTAGCAGTTTGCAATGTTTAGCTCATGGAATACCTCCTAGAATGATGGTCGGTGGGGCTGTGCTGTCCCCTTTGATGTCAGCACATGGATTATTCACGGTTCCCAACTCCTGCATCACATCACGTTTTCTAATGTGATTTAGCGTCATTCCTTTTCACACATAATAGCCCGGCACGTCGGCGTAGCACCAGGCCCTTGAGCGGTATGCAATCTGCAGGGAATGTCTCTGGTTTTCCACTTTCCTACCGCAAGAAAAGTTGTTAGATTAACCTCAAGTCTTAGCCATGGATCCATCAGCTTAGCACCCCTCCCCCGGGCTTCCAATAGGATTACCCCCGACTCAACTTCCCACCTCGATCCTCGACGCATGCAAATGTAACATTCATATGTAAATCCTGGAGGTAGTCTGGCCGCCCCTGCAAGGTGTCCCCGGCACCCCTCGTTAGGACAGGTGGGCGGGCAGGGGTGAGCAGCTTTAAGTCGGAAGCCCGAGTTGCTCACTGAAAGATGGATGGCTTCTTGGGTGGGTAGCTAAGCGGATTTCGGTCACCAATTCGTCATTCTGGTCTGTCCCCTATTGGCACCACGGGTTCGACCGGACACTGACTAGCCGCTGTTGGATAGGGGTCGGGGTATAGCAGCAGGGATAGCTTGTGTCATTGCATAAGGTACCTATGGATGGGCAGGGGTGTCTGAGTGCGTGGGTATATTTACAAATCTGAGGTCTTGAATTATTTAGAATCGACCAGATTGTTGGTTGCTTGCATTCTTTAAGGGGAACCTGCAGGACACAGTATTGCAAAGGTCAAGGGTACGCATACAAAGTGGGGTTTACATTAGAAGTAGCTAATATATAATCAGACATAACTGTATCAATTAAATGAGAATTAATGTAAATAATAATTAATATGCACAATATGAGAGTTGTTATACATTATACTGTATAAGTTTGTACGTTTGCCATTAATGTCAAGATAACTAGATTTCACATGTGGTACGTTTTGTCATCGTCTAGCTTTGAAAGGCATTAATTATAATTATGGTAAGATGTTAAAAAGAACTATAGCTGACACGGGAAACTTCAATAGTTATCGAAGTCGAATGCTAGAGAATCTGACGTTGATAATCGTAGGAAGTCTCATAGTGACGGTTTTAATTTCCTCAGAACGATTTCTAATATCCGCATGTCTTTGGTATCATTGCAGTACACTAAGGTTGTGTCGCCAATGCACTAATGAGTTGCAGGATGGTCATATTCAATGCATGAAACTTCCCGTGCACATACGAACATGTTTTATTCAAACGCCGGTTTTCCTTTTCTCTGATTAAGATTTTAGAATTTTCTACATGTTTCATCTTGACATTATTGCCAACAGAAATGGAAATTTCACATTATTATCTCATGTTTCGGTAACTCAACGCGTGTTTTGTAATCAGTGTGTGTGAATGTACTACGGTTATATCAAAAGCCTGTCTTATAACTGGTCATATTATGAAGAAACGTTATTATCATATTATGAAGGGTTACAGAGAAGAATCTTTGTATTCATTCTATGATAAATCGTGACTCACTACTGATAGTACGGGTAATATTATCCAAATCACACTTTATAGCATGTGATTGCACGTTGGAGATAAGGACTGCTTATACGCAAAGTGGATTGTTCTCTTCTTATTGGCCTTTTTATTTCTGATACAGCTCTTATTAATTCGTGCATCACAATTTGCATAACAGAATAAATATAACCATCAACTGCCTCCGACATTCATTTGTAATGGCAGAGCCACCGAATCAGATCGTGTAGGTTCACCATAAATCGACCCTTCCCATCACAGTTTTTCATGACCATCAGAGGTTGCTTGATAATGTTATGTAATATAGAGTTGACAGCATTCATGCTGTACCAGACAGCAAATATGGATTCAAAGATCTAAAATAATTGTGTTTTATAATTGTGTAAGCAATACTATTTGTAGAACAATGCCCATCAGAAAACTCGCATCAGAAAATCTCAAATGGCCTATTCTCACTCAATGTCAACCAAAATTTCCCTAGAGTCGACAAGTCTTAACTCAATCAGGATAACATTATGCCATCTAAATTTACACATTCAGACCAACTTAATTTAGTCGAACAAATTATAGTAAAATTATGTTGGTTTATTATTTGCCACTCAATCTTCATTTTTCTTGATCTTTGGACATTGTGAAAGGTATGTATATACATATAAGATTCGTTATGGAATCACCATTACTTTGGGTCCCCAGCTAACACACTGGAGATAGAGGTCGTCTCGTGGTGAATTTGTGGTCGCTTTATGGTGAACGATTCATCTTCATTAGATATGCATCCACACTCTGAGAACAGTTTGTTACGTTTACACACTTATCAACACGCTTTTCTGTAGCCACTTTTAACACACATTTTGGTGCTACACACTATACACTACATGCTCTTTGCCAAAAAGTGTGTTGATCTCAAAGGTGTGTTGCAGATATGTGTGTGTAAATCCCTATGCATGTTCCCGCAACACTGTTCTTAGGGTGCATTCATATAAAATTATGAAGATGTGAATTGATGAAAATAAATGGACACAAACAAGCACTAAGGTCAGACATTTATTTAGAACTCTTGATTTCTCTAACAACAAAACAGGTCATACTGTCTCACTTCAGTGCATTATATGTATATTAAAATAAGGAAAAGTGCAAAGGATGATGGTCCATAAAATGTACAAAGACTTCAATTTCCCTCCCAATGAAACATTGATACTCTGTGTGGCATGGGGACTTGACAATATGATGCTATAGGTGGCCGACACATGGTGGTAGGTCGGAAATAGGTCAACTTACCCTATGTACTGTTTGTAACGATGATAGCGATTTCGAAACAGGTGAATCTAAATAGTCGGTGAGTGTTCTATGTCTGTGATATGTGATCCAATTGTATGCTTGATGTCCACCACCCCTGTCCAATGGACAGCCCATTAGATCTCCGGAGCCACGTGGCGACTGGACAAGGGAGGCAAAGCCTGCGATGGATCAAGTTGAAATCCTGTGTCGGTCGTCAGTTAAAGCGGCCACCACACCCCCTATCCCATCCCATGCAGCATGATCCCCAGAAATGTTCTCTAGCAGGAGAGAGTCTACAGCGCGATGGTCGTGAGGTTTAGACAATGGCTGAGAAGTTAGTTTCGTTCATGATTGCATATTGGGAGCTAACTGGAGGTAGATCTTTAATTTTCAGTAACACAATGCATTTCTGTTTATTCGATATGTGCGTGTAACTTTTGCAATCTTTCTGACAATATGAACTCAAGCATGAGTATCTACAAATTCATATATCCGACAAGATATGTGTCTGATTCTACCCTATGGCCTATATGCATGACTGTATATATAATTATACTGCAATCTGTATCTACGTATGTATCTCAGACTGCCTGGGACACGTGGGCGCTTCTTCTGTGATTATGATGTATGGATGGCTTCTGCTGCACATCTATAGGCAATAACAAGGATTGTGTTGCTCCCTCTTTCTCCGAGTTGCTTATGTAGACTTTGCGGTGGTAGAGTATAGTTAACAAGAACACGAATTTGATGGGATATATTATCATTCTACAGTCTTTCTATACAGATATAAAAGGTAGATATTGCAGACAGTCATGTTTATTAGATTGGCAGTTTTGTAAACTATACAAAATGAGTACCTCGGTTTTATGTCTATAGGCAGCAAATATGCTGTATATCGCATTATCATAGTTTACGTTTTTATCATAATACAAATAAGCATGATAGTTTACACAATTCAAACGTTGCTCATCGGTGGGATGGATACTCGTGAAATAAACTAATCAATCAATCACTATAACGATTCCAATTAGTACAACATCAGTCGGACACATCTCTAGCGTGAAGAAGGTATGGGCAATAGTTGATGGCAATACGTCCAGAGGGTAGTAGTAAGCATGAAAGATGCAGACACGTGGGTAATTGCGATGCCTCACTAGCTACTGGAGCAAGCGACACCGGACACCGATCAGCACAGCCCAGGAGGACGTATTGAGACACACGACCCTGGAGATGATGTATACCCCTACCTAATGCGCCCACACCCCAACATCTCTGAGGGATGGAGACTCACCTCTTACTCCCCCACTACCATCACCCTCCCAGACTGTTCCATCCCTTTTCTCCCAGGTTGGGTCCAAGGTGGCAATGGTCGATGGTTTATGTCGGCTATGGTGTAATGAAACTAGAGATGTATGATCTCCAGCCCATGTTCTTGTAACTCCCTCTACCCATGTAACTCCCTTTTCTCCCATTCAACGTGCCGGAGATGGGATGTACCCAATGTACCAGCCTAGCCATCAAACCATCACCTCGGGGCTCTGATTAGAATTGATATATGAGAGTTGGCGCTGTCTGTTTATTGGTCCTGATAACACATCTATGCCCCATAAATCAAATCAATTAGAAACAGCCTTGACGAGGCAGCAGTTACTGTTACCCCTTCGAATAATATATTTGTATGAATGACATACTAAAGGACTAAAGTAAAACTCTACCACAAGTCTTTTTTGTTTGTGACAGCCATAAATGATTATGGATGATATATGAAGGAAAATTTGAGAATGCAATAAATAGGATGGATATTCGTTTTATATGTAGCACTTGCAATTACCAAAGGCATTATCTTTGGACCCTCATCTCAAATGAGACGCATACCAGACATCTGTTGTCTATGATATGATGTCTGGATGGTAACCAGCAATACTTAATCTCTGTGTGATTTACAGTAAGAAATACGTCTTCCTACCACAGCATCCCCATGCAATGTCTGGCCGTGAGATGGGAAAGCTGTATGTTAAATGGGTGGGGTATTCCTCATGGAAGGAAGCCTGTGATCCATCTAAAGTTATATGGGTCCGGAGCGTTGGGTAATTGAGATAACACGGTGCTGGACCGGGGGAAGGAGGGGAAGGGGTTGTGAGCACATGGAATGAACTAATACTGATGGTTAGGGTTGGTTGTTAGCAAGAGTCGAGAATGAGAAAGTAAGGTTTTCTGCTGAGAGTTAGTGAAGGTCATGAGGGAACATCAGGCAATATATGACATGAAATAGCAGTAGAATCAGGTATTGGACTATCCGGTAACATCTGATACCATCCCTGTTGCAGTGGTTGTTGGCTTTCAATGAGATTGAGACATCTTAACAAGAGCATTCAAACAAGATTCCCTTTATAAAGGTCTAGCCTTAGCAGACGGTAACAGAGTCTGGTGATGCTGGTATGTTAGAGCCATGAAAGATAGTCCAGCATTGTCAGACTCTGAAATAAGAGTCCGGTATATTCTAGACTCTCTTTCAGCCTGCGAGCGCTGGACTCCCACAATGGGAGCCTGGATAATGAGGGTCCAGTTCAACATAACCCGATCCTTGTTAAGATGCTGCACTTTTGCTTTTGGAGATATTCTGGTCGTCAGGCTGGCCCTCACTTTTTCTCAGAGAATCACTGCTTAAAGTTTAAGTGACACAAACAAATATATAGAGAAGTACACATCGGGGATGATGATAAGCTCATGAAATGATAATTATAGGCATGGTATCGGCCCAAGGCAGACATCCTCTAGTATGGAAGGGAGAGAAAAGAGGTTTGGCTTGTTATATTGCTTGTTACTGAAAAGGAAAGGAAGTATTTTATCACTTGACATATGGGTGAATGGATATATATGTTTGTCGGGCAAGTTGTCTTTACTGACTGAACGTGATGACAGCTGGAGCAACTTTTATGTGGCCCTATGGTGCTGCATGTAGCACTGAAATGTAGTGGCTGGGAAGCCTTTGGCTACTGCTATGGCTTGTATAAGGCGGTTGCTAGGATATGGAGGGATGCAGTCATGATGATGGAAACTAGGCTTGGTGGCCGGGGCGGGGGAGTGTGTGATGGTGTGGAATACAGTCCAGATACCTCAGCCTCCTACTTGGAATCGGGTTAATACTCTGGAGGCAGATACATCACAGCCATGGATGGAAACCTAATTGCGGCCCCAGAGGTGGGCGAGTCTGGGCTTGTTAACGGCGACCAGGGTAGACCGGCCCCGCCCTGCCGCGCCCGCCCACCACACCAGCATGCATCTGGTTAATCAGGGATGTTGTCTTTTAAGGGCGTCTAAGCAGAACTGAGGATAAAGCTCCACTACACATGTATATCCCCATATCGTATACAGGGATTAGATTCACCTTTTAATTGTTTAGATTTTACATGTATTTGTCTTTATGAGTAGAAACCCGAATGGCATAATATCATTATAATAGTATATTATACAGTCAACTCCCTTTAATGTGGCCACCCTTGGGACTATAGAAAAGTGGTTGTATTGGTGGGGTGGCTGCATTAGGGGAGTCATATTCTATATGTTGTAGCATGTAGTATTTGATGCATCACACTTTTGTTAACAATGACAACTTCTAGCTCATAGGAGAACCAGACAAGAACAAGGGAGTAGGTATTCATAGGGAGCCAGAAAGGCTGCTATATATGTCCATGATATATCTTTTTGTACACGCTAGAAAATAGGTAAGAGGTATTTTTAGGTTCTAGTGAGAGAGGCAAGGATGCAACGGGGGCACTAAAGTAAGGATGCACGGTATGAAGCCAGGTAGATCCCGGGTGATTCTACGGCAGTGGTTATGAAGCCTTAGACAGGGTAGACAGACGGCAGGGTGGGGTCTTCCTGTGTTACCACCCCTCATAAACACGCATACACGATGAGCTGCTCGCCGTCTTGCCACCATGGAGTCGCCACGTGAGGGGATTTACCCTGCGTCACCCTCCGCCCGGACCAGGTTACTGCTCCAGGGGGGAAACCATTCCAGGCCACCCCCTGGAACAGGCTATGGGTGCAGCCTGCTCCCTAGGCTGAATACAGATGGCTTTAATAAGGCCCAGATGCAGGTAGGCCGCCTAATGCAGGTGGTATGCCCCCAGCCTCCCACCCCCTCAATAACCCCCCACTCCATCCTCCTGCTCCTTGCCTAACTCCTCCAGCAGACTCAGCAGAGGGCGCTATGGAGGTGCCGAACGGCGGCTCTGCTGAGCCCAACTTCCGGTCGGATTGACCGTCGACGCCCGACAAGGCGACTTATTATCGCACCCCGTTCGCCGCGGGCCAATCGGGGCTGGAGGGGGAAAGCGAAGGGGGCGTCAGGGGATGTTGGCCGGAAATCCCAGCCGACAAGCGTGCGCATACAACACGGAAAGGGAAGTGGCGTCGAGAAGAGTGAAGGGTGTGAGGTGGTGGGGGGAGAGTGAAGGAGAGATTGGTGTGAGAAGTGGGGAAGGTGGGGTGTGATGTGCCCACAGTGTTATGGGTGGCAATGGAGGAGGTGTGAAGAGTGTAGGATGGGTTGATGCTCCAGGTGCTAGTGTTTGTGTGAGAAATAGGACAAGAGAAGATGCATGGTGTATTATGTAAGGTCTAAGACGTGATTAAAGTGGTAATTTTAAGTCGAGAGGTGGATTATACATGGATTGTGTGCATCTGGAAAATGATAAATAGAGCACAGATTAGAATATCTAGACAAATAGATATAATCAACCCTCACTTCTGTTCCTCAAACTTTAATTATCTCGAATCCCTCACTTCCCAAACAGAAGCCGTGCAATTGGCCTTAAATGTTGCAATGTATTTGGACTTATTTCCTCAGTTGATTTGCTTCCTCAGACATTTCTCCTTGCATTTTCCAAATTCCAAATTTGTCAGTTAGAGACCACTTATGTGTTTTACCTAACCAGTTACCGATCGCAACGCTTTTCCTCCAGAGTTCAGCATTCTAAGACTCTCTCAAAGGGGCGAAACGTTTAACCAGACCATGACTCACTCTTTGTATAACTTGTGTAAATACCTATGTCACAAGAGCTATGATAATGCGATAAAATGTACTTAATGTACGTACACATGTAGAAGGAGTCGCAGTGTTAACAGTCCTGGCAGTAAAGCCAACCTGCAGTACATTAGATGGATACAGATCACACCAAAGGCAATACTTCGTGTGGAGCCATCAAATGAGGGTTGATAATCCTGTGTACAGATGATGCAGAGACTAGGCCAGCAGATGACAGCGTTCATATCAAATGTCCGTTTAGTGGATATGGTATTGGCAAATGGACCATGGGGGTTATCAGAGTGGGTGGATGGGTTGATAAAACGGCTGGTACAGACATCTGGGCCTGGTGAGATGCTGAGGGACCGTACAAGGTGAATGATGGATTGCAGGGGAGAAGAGAGAGGCTGTGTGTGTTCGTTGAAGGGACATGCAATATTGATAGCTTAGTCGAAGGATGGGGACACGGTGCAGTGTGTGGAAGGTATGGAGAGATTGTATGGGGATGTGTGGTGCCACAGTGGGCTCCACCTGATTGGCATACAAGATGCATGCCCTTTTTTTATACACACATACCTATAGGCAGCCCGGGAATATGGAGGATAGACCCTTATACCCCTACTCACAACCTGCTATCCAACCCCTCCACCACCCATCCTCCAGGGGATGTCATGGAAGCCCGCCATGGCGCCCTTCCTACTGGTGTCGCTGACAGGTCGACGTGTTAACTGGGCTGGCCAATTCCCTCCTGGGTCCAAGTCAGAGGACATGTGAACAGGGTCCCCCTGCTGGATGCTCCCCTACTCAGCACGCGTCGGGTCCTGCTATGTGTACGCAGCTCTCGTGCCCTGACAGCTATGCTTCAGTCCAGTGGGCCTCTCCAGGGTAAAGGGCCCCTGCCAAATCCTATATCTGCTGCATACCATGACATCCATGGTAGAGAGTGTGATGGTTAGAGTCGCATGGTGTCATTTTCCACTAATATATACAAGGACATATAGCTATCTATGTTAGTTCTCCAGGTTAGTGTGTCCCATAGACTATCTGGCCTGAGTATCAACTATCTTATAGTACAACACAGTTGGCAAATGATTTGTATCGTAGCATGGTACAAATGCATCAACTTGAGTGGTGTTTTGTATTTTATTACATGTTTGATGATCTAAACATTTTGAGCTCTGATCTTCACTATTGACAGGGAAGCATACTGTAAACAGTTGGTTGCAATTTTTGTAGATGTGCAGTAGCATTGATCAACCGTAGGTGTACAGATTATTGTAGGTAAACAATAGAATCTACTGGAAATTTACAGTAGTTCTACTGTGTACCTACACTTAATATTTACAGTGCACGGTGGTTGTGGTCATATTGATAAACAACCAAAGTTTCCCAACTAGATCAGCAGATAGGACGGAGGTGACAATATAATAGGCCTGGTAGCGTTACA
Organism: Harmothoe impar; assembly: GCA_947462335.1. Classification (NCBI taxonomy): domain Eukaryota; kingdom Metazoa; phylum Annelida; class Polychaeta; order Phyllodocida; family Polynoidae; genus Harmothoe; species Harmothoe impar. Next base: position 27,746,273 of record OX381710.1, read on the forward strand.
AATCTCTTCAAAGTTTACACTGCTCAGTAATCCAGTCTTGCTTGCAACATCAATTCTCTGTTAAAATGCACTCCGTTAACAGTGAATTAACGAGGGACCCTTAAATACAATCATCACAACTTTAATATCCGTAATAAAAACATAGTTGACTAAAATAATGTGATATCAAATGTACGATCGGCCTGTACAGAATAGTACAGAATGGCAAACCTATAATCTGGCCTGATATTCTGAAACTCTGCTCCTATTAGTGAAAACCCCGCACACATTGGCATATCGCGCGTAGACAGTTCAGTAATGAAATTGATATAATAAATTCTACCCATTCACCAGGGCATACCCGTCCTAATTAATGGTTAGACTTCCTTTGATTGAATTACTGCTCTGCTCTGCTCTGCAAACAGATTAGGCTGTGATGCTAATTTTATGTAAAATGGTTGTTGCTATCTTAGCATGATACTTCCAGGCATTAAGTGAGTTACCTCTGTGATAGGGTAAAATCGTTGTTGCTGTTTTCTTCTCTTTTTTTCTTCACTCTCTCGCAAGGATTATGACAAGGGTCTAGCCGCAAAATGAATGATAGCAACATTGATAGAACCTGACAAGCGAGTCGAGCCACTGCCTACGATGGCGACAGGAGCAATCGATGACCCTAGTCTCAAGTTAAATACAATTAGATTCTGCGACGTCACCCAAGTAAGTGATCAGCGATTATGAATGACGTGAAATGAATCTGACTGGAGAGAGTAAGGAAATTGCACTGAGAGGCCACGAAGACCACATGCCAGCCCTGCCGTGACTAGTCATGATTTAATTAAAAGACCTCGTTATTGGCCCCCAAGGAAAAAAAATGAAGAGATCTAGGCAATTGAAATTAAGCAATGACAAAGATGCCATCGATCTCTAAGCCTTAGACGGGTTGGGCCATCTCCATTCCTTTGTCTTGGTATTTCCCCAGACTGTAGCCTTGATCAAAGATTGGTGCTTTATTATAGGCAGAGGTAATACCCCAGGCAAAGCCCCTCCGAGTCCCTCTTGTCTTGTAGATACCGTCTAATGGATAACCCAAATAAATAGGTTTCCTTTGGTAATTTTCCCTTTGTCTGGCATCTCTTGTTCATGATAGAGAGAGGCCAACTTATAATAATGATCACCAATGTTCTTCAGAATTTATGATTCAGTCAGTGCCCTCATTCCCATTCCATTGTATATATCTCCAAGCTATTCCTTTTTAATAAAGGCTTGGGTTACTAGGCCAACGTCTAGATGGAAGGCCTGTCACAACCCTGATTAAAAATGTACTGCTCGATTAATTAGAACCCATGGCTCTGATGATGGCGTAATTAAGTGTCTACACTGGAGGATCTAGTCATGCTTATCACCAGCTAGATATGAAATTAAACATGATTCTTAATTAGTTTCCTCTCTTTACAGCCCAGTGTCGTATCTACACTACACTGATAAAATGAAGGGATCCAAACTTGTCAAAAGGTCGTCTTATAAGAAGAGTTTAGGGTCTTTAAAGTGACGGTCATAAAATAAACGAGTTAAAGGTTGTCTATTTGATGAACTGTCCGGTTAACATCCCGCAAGACAAGACTAGGGTCATCTAACTGACAATGTTAGCCCAGGCAGTGGCCCACTCCAAGTGACAAGTCTAAGGTCGTCAAATTTACAACCCAGAATAGTTAACCCTTTATTGGCTGCAAACTGCTTTAAATGTGCTTGAATCCCTTTGTCAGCATGGTGCATGAATGTAGCCCTGGTGAGTCTATTCGCCAAGCCTGCATTTATGCACCTTTGGAAATGAATCAACAGTTGGGTGAGTATACTTGCCAAGGCTGAATTCATGTATTATGATCACATAGAGCATAGCACCTTAAAGCACTATGCACCCCTTAGAGGGTTAACCTGTGCACTATAACCTCTACTTCACTGCAGGTGGAGCTAACTGGGTTCTACCTAGGCATAATTGTTGTCCATGTCTGTCTATATTTCTGAGGTTTATAATAGCTAATTCATACAAACATAGAGGTATGTAGGCTAGTGGAATTCCTGCCATATCCCCAAGTCTATATTGAGAGTATTTCTACCCTTTAGTTACAGACTGCTAACACATATGTGGATGTCATACCAATGGGATAGAGCGACAATGACTCTCACTTTTCTGAGGGTGTAAGGTACCAAATAACATCGCACCGTGACACGTGGTGGACTCATCCCCTGGATCCGCCCCAGGCCCTGTCTGATACATCATACAATTCTGATACATCATACAATTTTCGCCCTAGAATTCCTAATAACTGTCTGATTCACAAAACAAATATGGGAAAATAAATGTTGCAAATGCAAATGCTAAAGAGTACAGTGATGACGCATCTAGTGGAAAAGAGAAAGGTGGGAAACACCCAGTCGATTTGAGGATGGTATCCCAACAGTTGATTAATATTGAATAGGTGTTGGTTGACAACGTTAAGATGGCAACATTGAATCAATGTTGACAACAGGTTTTCAATGTTCTCAACTGGAATGGTACTCTTTAGCTCCACAGTGAGCTATAGCGAGTCCCAGCTATATTATTTCTTTCACGATAGTATTATGGTAAACGGTACTTTACCATTAGCTAAGTCATAAATGTTTTTCATATTAGCTTCATGAAAATCTCTTGGTAATTATGCACTTCGTTATTTACATCGAAAGGGTCTTTACCAGAGCCCATCTAAAGTTGTCACGGTGCATGGTATTATGGGATATTTATTTACCTGTATCGTTAATCATTAAAACAATGTAGCACATTTGGTATCTAAATGTCTCAGTTGGTCTACGTTGTGAATTACTATGCTAATGCAAGAAAGCAATCTACATGTATTTTTGGCCGGTAATATGTCATTTAAACATACTGTTGTATGTCGTGCTTCTAGATGATTATGTGGGGTGGCATATATTTGAGAGTACAGCTAACAGTTGGCAGTGCTGGTGTATGTTCACCCCCATATGCCTCCAAAGGCGCGCATGCACATCATCAATCAGAATTTCCTATACTAGATTGTGTCAAAGCAGTGTTCTTGTGATCATAGCAGGATGGCATGGTGTTCAGCATTTAGCAGGCCATCATTTGCCCTAAGGGCTGCATATAAAGCAGCAGGCTATTTCTTTATAGAGATATCCTACAGGCTACCTCAATGTACTGTAGAATGGTATGGCTACAGCACGTGGACCTGAATCTAGGATATGTATGATGATAATGAGAATGCAGCTTCATATTACTTTGGGTTTAATCACGTCTCCTGATCAGGGATAATAACTATTGCATTGTTTATTTGTTTCTATGTATACACCAAACATAAACTCTCTCTATGCTACTCATACAGATGATTAACCACACGTTTGCAGTGATACCTCTTTCTATAGCTTTCCGGAATAAATCAACGATCCTACAAAACCTATCAACTTGCTCTCGTGTTACTGAGGACCTATTAGATGGATGATTCAGAAAGGGGCTTAGGCAGTAGGGGTCTTATCGGCTCTGTTAGTTCACAGGCTCATTTAAACGATTTAATAAGACTAATGCCTAAATCGTGCATCATTAATAAAGTCAGCTACAGCTATATCCTACTAGAGTGATGTAGTATGATGTAAATGTGTTTCGTTGGTGGCTTACTCATATGTGTAATCGCAGCTGACGCTCCTTTAAGATTAATGAGATGCCGATCTATCAAATCCCCACTTCGAACTAACAGTGTAACTGATACTCTCTCTGAGGCAGTGCCCATATGGCGTAGGCGAGTTTTTATAATTTTTGACGTTGGAATTAATTATTGAATCCGTTAATTTGATCCAATCCGATTTTAAGTAATAACCAAGGATCATACATTAAATTAATCAAGTGAAATTTCTAAACCTGTAATTAATGAAGGAGAAAACCGTCTCAATGGCATGACTCTTTTTTTCATCAAATGGTAGGCTTGAGAGGAAATAAAGTATAAATCAACTTACAGCTATGGATTAAAGTACAAAGTGGACCTTTACGACACTGCCAATTCGTTTTGAAATATTCATGAGATCTGTTCGTATGAGTCCTCATCCATCCCGGTGAATATAGATTCAGATCAACCATCGCTAATACTTATACAGATATAATATAACACACTCTCACCATAGCATTGTGATTTACAGTAAATCATGTTATCTTATAATGCATGATTTGCACATAAATTACATTTTTAGCCATTTGCAAATAATTCTAGAAACCCCAGGTCAGTTAATAAACTACCTTGAGGGTGTAATAGTTCATAATAGGAAAATGTATACATGTACAGGTAGGTACAGGTAGGTTATATCATATACCCGGGATCATATACTGGACGTTGTGTTGGGGTAACAGTTCGTGTCAGCACTGCTGTAGCATCCACATACCACCATCTATCAGTACTGTTGTGAGAGAATCAGAGGTATGTGGCCCTGACCGCCCTCTCAATAGACCAAAGGGTAGATGCTCTGGGTTCACATAGCTCAACAATGCCCAACCTCCGCCTGGCCATGTGGCTGTTCCCACCGTTTCAGTACACAGGTGTTCACTGCCATTTTTTCCTCCAGTGGGTGCCAGGCTCGCATGACCCTGAACTGATTTTACGACCCATCAAGAAGATTGAGGCGACCCTGGTCAATAATGCTAATTGTCTGGCTGCTGTGTGACAAAATGTGAAAAAATGGAACTAACAAAGCAAGGGCAGCCTTGGCGCCCTGGAGGTGGCACGGCCCCCATTAACAAATTGATTGGCCCTAATGGTAATAACCTTAATTTGTTAATTGGCAAACTAACACCGTGGTCACGGCCCCTCCTTCCTGCACTCAATGTGGCCTGTCACGGTACATTGTGTGAGGGTGGGGTGTAGGGTATCTTAATGGAGACACACTGGAGGAGGTAGCATTCTGAATACATGCATTGAGACTAGCTCAGGCCGTAGTAGCAGTTTTGGCGCACAGCACTGCCATCTTCTGCCCAAAGCTAGAAGCTCACATAGACCAACATGAACTATGTCCTCCACTCTTAGTGATAGAATCGCGTTAAAGCATTGCCACATCCTACATCCTGCAACAGGATAATCCTTAATTATTGGAGGATAGCATTGGGAAACGTTACACCATCAAGTAGTTCGCACATTAAATCCGTTCCGTTTGAGTGCATATGTTAATTAGTTCGAGTTCCCTTGCCACTGCATGGCCCCCGTTCCGGATGGATAATAAAATGAAGCATGGCCGTTATAAATCTCCAAATTCCCTTGTTAACCCATGCATGGAGGCATTTGTCCGGAGTTCGGCTTTAGTGTTATGTCAGATTATCGATATGAAATCAGGCATTATGATTTTATGGTTTATTTCCGATCCCAATGCAATTATTTCTCATGACTGCTCATCATATCAGAAGAATTGACCATAACTTTAAGGCTATGTGACATAGGAAGATCCCCCTTTATGTATCATGTAATTGCTAATCAGATTTGTCCATTAATCCCTTCCCAACAGCATGGATTATCCTAGGGATCGGACCATAATCCACTCAGGTTCAAAGGTAAAAACCATTGGCAAAAGGGTGCTTCAGTCTTAAGTAGCTCCCACTGGAGGCAGATGATTATATCAAACCTGTAGCCACCAAGAAATGTTAATCCGTTTAAATAACATCCATCTTAGTTTGGACAGTGACTATGATTTAATCTTGAGGCGGAGCAAAGTGGCGCCTTGCACCTTTTTAACCCAAGTTCGACCCTAAGCCAATTATGCCACGAGTCAGAAAATTAAAGAGGGTGGAATTTGGAAGTTAAAAAATAGACAAAATGGTTGGTATTAAATTCTATTTTTATTTCATCAAAGTTGATCTGTAGAGTGCAATCGACTTCGTGCCTGTACTAGAGGCAGTTAAGGTAGTTTCTCTCCTGGCTGTTATAGTATGTGGGCCTCCACAGGAGAAGAGGGGAGGGTGATTGACGATGGGTAAGGCAAAATCAATGCGCATGATTTGGTAATGATGAAGAGCTATTCAGCCACAATCAGAAATAATAATGGAGGACGACCCCTGCCTGGGTTAAGGTTAATATGCCACCACAGCAATGCAGCCTGGTGGATCCTTCCATAGGATCACTTACGTCCACGATAATATATACACGCGTTGGTGGGTGGGTGTGCACTGGGAGTAGGACGACTGATGGAGGATATGGATATATAGACGGTAGAAGGTCAAGATACACGGATGCGGTAACGCTGCATTGTCACGTTTACGACCAAGGACGCGCACTAAAATTGCAATTTAATACAATTTGGAATTGGACACTGATCCCCAATACTATTCTGTATGGCAATAGTAAAGTAATATAATCGGCAACATGTGTACTCGCAACGAGAAGGCGTGCACCCGTTCATATAAGCTTCGGATTTACCAACCGCATTTCGACGATGGGTCATTCTTGTATGTATAACATTTGGAGAAGGGTGAAAGGAAATCTTAAGGAGCTTGGCAGCACAGTGTGTATTGCTCTTAGCATGTGGAAGGGATACTTATGACGTGTAATACAGTTCATTTCAACTGTTGGAAAAGGACTCTCTATGTTTATATGTGAGTTTTTTTGTTACTCTTACAAACAGTTCTAAATGTCACGAGGGATGCTTTTATTTCTGCATGGCATGGTTTTATATATAACAGGTAGAATTACTTAGAATTAATGAAGCACATCGGCCTTGAATGTCATAGCAATAGTTGTTATTGCCTTTCGTGAAGAGTTCATGCTTTACCTATGATTGTATTGAATACATGATACAACCTATCATACTGTCATTGAAATGTATACGGCCGTTTTTCACGAAACTGCTTTTTTTCACATATTTTTTCCTCATGCCTATATTTTTTCATATATGATAGATACATAAATCCTTTTGATGTATTCTGGTCATGATAGACCAGGACTTTAGAGGGTACCCCAGTTTTGCCTATCTCTGAGCTTAAATAAGAGAGCTGGACGTCAAAAAGTACTGAAAAACAGCCCTTTTCAACCCGAAAATCATGATGACCCATTGTGCAACCTCAATAATTATTAAAAATAAATAGCTATATGCTTATTTCTTTATTGTTCCAATTCCCCAATGAGATAAGAAATCTTTAAGTACCAGATATGCACATATAAGAAGGATAGTATATGTCCTGTAGGCCTATATGTATTGGGGAACTTTTTTGGCTTCACACCTAACGCCCTAATGGATGCCCCCCACCTCTGAGATTAATGCAGTAAACAGAATATTTAAATGTACCATGGTAAGGCCTAACATATACCTACATAATGAAAAAAGAATTAAGAGTGAGGATTATATACAATAGTCTAGAGAGGATATTGAGCTGGTTGGGGAACTTTTAAGGGCTTCACGCCTAACGCCCTGCATACACCTTAATGCTGTAATAGCATCCAGAGATATTATATTTAATCACCATCACTATGCTATAAATAAACCTAAATATATAAGTTACTTTGTGGTTAAATTTCATTATTCTATCATAACCATAGCAATAGCTTTGCACTGATATGTCTATTGGCTTCACGCCTAACGCCCGCTGCACAGTCGTGGCTTCACGCCTAACGCCCTCCCATATATAGCTCTCAGTGCTATACTAAATGATATCCAGCCAACCTGAATCGATATATGAGGGTGCTACCATGTACCACCATTCTTCCCATACAATAGCTAAGATTTAATATTATAAATAATATATTTTAATCATGTTTCAAGAACATATTCTGGCCGAGAAGTCAATAACTCCTTCAGGAAACGAAAGATATCCAATGATTTTAACCGTACCCATACTACAACAACTGAAACAAGGCAGAAGAGGTGCGCTGGAACATATATGTAGCAGTTAAGAACCCATGAGATCGGATAGATTACAGTAGGAGGAGCATATCCTATGTTGATCCTCTCAGTCAGCATCGTGGCTTCACGCCTAACGCCCTCACCAATAGCTCTCTGTACAGAAGAAAAAGATATCCAACCAGCCTAAAACAATTTGTGAGGAGACTACTATGTACCAACCTTCTTCCCATACTTTATCTAAGGTTAATCATAGTAAAGAATATGTTTTATTCACGTTTTAATATCCTTTTTCTGCCAAAATTTCTTACAAGAACCCAGAATATAGAAATATTTTAAGCCTTTTACAGGCTTTAAACAATAGAATAAGGTCGTGGAAATGTCCTTGAACATATATGTAACAGTTAAGAACACGTGAGATTGGATAGCATAGAGAAGGGGGAGCTTTTCCTATCTTAGTCCTGTTGGTCAGCATCGTGGCTTCACGCCTAACGCCCTCACCAATAGCTCTCTGTACAGTACAATATGATATCCAACCAACCTGAAATGACTAGAATAAGGGAGGGGACGTATAAAGGTGTGTATAAAAAACAATAAAAACCCAAAAGATGAATCCAACATGCTACAATGAACTTTGGCAGGTATATCCTATATAAACCCTGTCAGTGAGCATCGTGGCTTCACGCCTAACGCCCTCACAAATGGCTCCCAGTGTTGTACAAAAAGGTATCCAACAGCTATTAATAGATTCCTATCCCAGTTTAGGATGTTTTCTTCAAAATCTTACCATAATACTAATGAAAAAAATGCCCTTATACATGATAAGAGGGTCTCTTTCTTGAGGGGAAAAGGGCGTTAGGCGTGAAGCCACGCAACATGACATTGCAACTTTACCCCTCTGCCATACATTTGCTATATATATTTAACCTACCCCAATATTTCTGATGTATGGCCCACCCCCTAAGGTACATGGACACAAAAGGTTTTAAGCATACTCCTACATTATATTTCGACCCCTTGGTGCATGAAAAAAAGCAGTTTCGTGAAAAACGGTCATACCATAACCTCATGTATCTGTAATGAACTCCTGTTCAAAGAACTCCAGGGTTCGATTTAGACTTCAAGGCAGTGAATCCCCTTTGCTTTGAATGTATGTTGGCAACTAGAAGGTTGGCGGAAGAGGTAGCGGTCCATGCTTCCTTTCAACGCATGAACGTTTCTACTGAGGACAAGGCCAGTGGGTTAAGCAGTAGCAAGGGTCTACGCTAACATGCATAGTACATAATCTCTTTGAGCAACACGCCTACACCTTACATCTAGTCCCTGCGGCGCCAGCAGAGGAGAAACACCAAAGGCCAAATGCTCACTGCTTTGACGTGGTTAACCCCGTCTATAAACCATCCTCACACTGCTCCCCCTGTGCAATATTTATAGGACGCATCTCCTATTGCCCACGTCAGATGAGCGTATGGCATGCAACATCCTAAAATATCTGAGAATACACCAGCCGTAAAGGAAAGGGCTTCCTGGGATTCCGCTGATGGATAAAGAGGGGTGGGGCTCCCAACACTGATACGTCTTTGAATTTATTGGTGACCAGTTACATAGCTCTATATTTGACATATCACTTTAAATCTAGGTTATGATAAGCTTGGTTATCTGGTTATAACAAAATAGGTTCATAAGGATCACGTTTGGTTGGTCCGATTTCTATCATTGTTCTACATAATGTAGATATTACAACTTATTATACGATTGAACGACTCATCGTGCTTTTTAGGTGATATCCCCGTGCTGATATCTAGTGATATCGGCACCCTTCCGGTGGATATCATGCCATTTCCGGTGGTCCTGAGCGATTCCGAAGTTTATTCACCCATAAAATCCGAGGTTTCATGGTGCTTCGAACACGCTACTCCAAGACTTGAAGTCGGATGCTCTACGTGCTACACCGTCGGGGCGCTGGTATATGTGGGGGATGAAATGAGGAGTCTATAGACGGACTTTCAGCCCTGCAGGGGCATTATTTAGCGAGTTATGGAAGAAAACACTCTTTTTGATGTAATTTCTCCTAATATCAAAAGTTTTTTATATATTTTTTTTAACTATAAAGGTAGTAGTTGGACTTTATTTACCTAGTCGTTAAAATAATCCTAGGTTTTTTTTTCCACATACATATAGGCCCTTTAAAATTGCTACGTTTCCACTCGTCCACCCTCAGGTTCGAACCGGGGATCCCTTGCGTGTGAGCCAGACGCGCTAACCGCTCGGCCACACCAGATATGGTACAGAGCTGGGGAAACGCTGCCTATATTGAAGTATAGAGGGGACCGGTCCCCGCGCCTAGCTTCTGCTTCCTCACCTCCGCTACTGGAGAGTTCCACAACATGGTGCCCACCCTGTTCGATCGAGTCTACCTATGTATCCTTCAAAATAGCCAAATTAGGACGAATTTAAGGTAATACATCACATTTGAGTTGAAAAATCGTATAATAAACGTAATATTGTATGTCTGACGGTCGCACTCGGGGCTGTATCACTGGATATCGTCATTCGTGCTTCGCACTCGTGCCGATATCCAGCGATACAGCCCCTTGTGCGACCGTCAGACATACATTATTGGTTAATTGGTTACCACAAACACTGCAAAACTATAAACTTGTCCGCCCTGACACATCATGGTCAAGTTAAAGACATTGGGGCCTGCCACTATAGAGATGTCAGTTGGAAGACTCACCTGGCCCTAAACCTGTCAACAGGTGATTTACCATTCTGCCTTTGAGTGGCCATTATCTTGCAAACAATATGTACCCTAGGGAATAAGTTGATTAGTTCCAACGTTGATATGATACTGAGTATTGCAACACCTATCTGTTAATATGGAGGATTATATGAAGTATCTAGGGGGGGGGGAAAGGAAAATAATGTAAAAAGAAAAAAGTAAAAGAAAAAAAGAAGCACACTGTGGGCAACATTCAGACCATTAAACACAAGTATACAGTGAAGAGACGTCTTTTCCAAAAGGGCAGGTGGCTGTATCTTCCATTGTTATGATACACAAATAAGCCTACAGTCCATTGCTGAGGGGTAGGCTATTCTCGATGCAGACTTGATGATATATTATGTGAACCCTGGTGGTACTAGTGTATTAAACTCTTGTAGACTCTAGGGTTATGTATTCAAACAAATGAACGAAATAATCTTGTCATCTGAAACCTAATCCACCTCATACTTTTTTTAACCCTAGAGCTGTGACTCTTATGTGATGATTGTCCCAAGCTGGGGCTAAGCTAGGCCTGCATCAGCCTTGTTAGTTTGGCAATCCTAACAAACCAAGGGTAGTCTTGTGAGATTGTAACCAGACAGGTTGTCTGAAGAGTTCAAACTTGTTTAGTTTATGCTGTTCACTTGGAAGACATTGGGGTCTTCCTATACGACGACCTTAGGGACTTCAGAGTTTTTCAGTGAAGTGTGGTTATAACAAACTAGTCGAGCTGGTCTCAAGGGGTTCTATATAACCAAGTTTACTGCATGCTGGTCTAAATTCTATTACATCAATAGTACATGCATCTGCTATTTCCTTTTTTAGAGCTGTAACCATCCAAACTAGTTTCCTCCAGTTCTCCAAACCATTGAGATGCTGTTGATGACAAAACAGGATTTACGTTCTGTGTTTGTAAATTTACATTTGATATTATAAGCTGTTTGATTCTTTATAACATTCACATTCCCTTTTTATTCTATAATCATTCGAACAGCTGATAATTAGTCCCACGAATGCCAGTCTCCCAAGTCAGTATCTTCCCCGACGCCCCCCCCCCCCCGTCACACCATCACCAATCCGTGGTTCATACTTACACCTATACTATCCGAGAACACAACCCTGTTTTCCAATTGAAAGCCTCTGTTATCCCTCCTCGTCCTCCTCTACCTCTCCTCTTCCAGCTTGTTTTCTCTGAGTCCATTTTCCCTCTCCACCCACCCCTCTTCCTTGTCCAGTCTGGCAGGCGTTGGTTGCTGGCGTGTCTCACATTGCCGCTGTCCGAACGCGACTAGCACTTAGTGGCAATTTCGTGGAACATTGATCGGAGGGCTGACAAGTTGGAATGCGCGGGACGCCCCTATAAGGGTGGCCTTAAATGAGCGGAGCGCGGCAACGGTGGCTGTATCACTGACCCCTGTCACAGGCTATGAGGCTCCTGCACTATGAAGCGGCATCTGGGCAAAGTGCTGCCAATTCTGCTCTATTAGACAAAATCGTATCAGACTCCAGTTATTAATAAGCACTATACACACTTTTTATAATGTAATAACTTTTCCCCCTACATGCATTAAAATCATTTCTATTTATAGGTACGCATGAATTGTTATATTTCATTTCATGGTGAATATGGCAGTCCCTTTGATTTAACCAAGGAACGCCGTTTCTCAGACCCCTCGTTAACATAACCCTGCCCAGTACTTCACGGCCTATGAAGTCATTGGATTATATACGTTCTACAAAATATACCAAATCATTTTCAACTCGAAGTTGTTTTTGAATGATTTAGGTCATAATTACATGAACCTTTTTGGTTTATATATTTATGAACACAGAACATTATTACATCAAAATAGGTTTTTTAAAGTGTGTAGTAAGCTTAGTTTGATTTGATGCAGAGCCATTTAATTCTATGACCTGTAGCTTTCACCAAGTAGCGATTTTGCCAAAACAGCAGACCATAAGTTATTGCTCTCGCTTCTAGTTAAATGCAGGTCGTGAAGGTGGGATCTACCATCTAGGTACACCTGGTGGTAACATTAAGTCTGCTTTATTCCCTACAGGGACCTGGTACAAAAAATACATAGACAAATGCCAACGCCCATTGATAAGTCTCTGATGTATTTCACGAGTGGGGGCTGGAGCAGTATCCCACGAAGCTGGATTGAATACGGCCTTTCGAGTACTTAAGCATAGTAGATCTTTTATCTCAGAAAAATAAGTATATATAAAAGTCGTGCGATTAAATGATTGTTTTTACAAAAGAGACAGTTCAGAGAGCAATTGAATACAATAGCTCTCCTTCTTCTGTAGGCATATACGTTGTGCCACTATGCTAGTTGGCCTGGATCTGTCTTTACACAGGCCCGTTCCATATGTAGGTCTACATTGGTGTTTGAACGTGTCTGAGTTTACTTAGTGAGCTGCTCTGGAGTTATTCATTGAGCAGATAAACTCTATGAAGCTATGAGGACTGCACAAAGAAAGTATTCTGTGTGGATACCGGTCAGACGTGCTCCAAATAAACATCTTGTTGGAAGACTCAACTAGCATGGACCAGTATATTTCATATCATCATACTAGGAATAGGAACTATTATGCATCCCCATTTCTTTAAAATATTTTGTTCGTATCGTTTAAAGAATCGTATCCAAAATATCCGAACCTCCGAAGATTGTCTACTACTAGAGGCCCTTCGCAATGCATAAATGTATGACATGTTGGACTGGTAGTATTTTTATCACTCCAACGCTGGTATCAATACTCACGAACTGTCCAACATGTAGTCCTCATTTAGATTAAATAACCCTCCCACCTTCAATATACAGCTATGAATCGGCTCACACCTATTATAATGGCCTTAATTAGAAGCCATTATTTTCTTAGCATTATCCGTGTCAATTAATGAGGTACCATTGGGGTGTCATCACCACACATTCCGTGGGATAAGGCACCACTGATTAAAGTCCAGAAATCATTAGCGTGCACATAATTGAACAGTACTCTAGGTTCATACACGGGCCTCTCAAGCAATTACTTTCCGAATCCCTCTGGCAAGGCTGATATATTTTCTTTAATTGACAATGCTAGATAAATTATGCAGGGATACTATACGTTATGCCGCAGGCAGGACGTTGGCTGGTGGAAGTTAAGGATGGGCCATACCGTGGGCAGCAGTTCCAGTCATCTGGGGGCCTTGAATTGAGACTAACGTGTGAAAAGTGTGAATATGAGGATGTCATTCACCTTAATGTCCTATTACATATTCTCATGCACATAATAGTACTGTAGATCATAGTGATTATTGCGAGAAATAAATCATATACATTGTTAAAAGATGTAACCGTGAATATGGACTTCTCAGGTGAAAACGGAAAAAGGACTACTAGTCCCTACCTTGCACAACCACTGAATGCCTTGTTGACAAGGCTCACTATGCTTATGTGTGTGAATATGGACTTTTCATACATGTGCCCCATCACGCTGGTGAGATGGAATTATCACAGAGAAAACAAATAAGGTACCTGTATCCTTCTGCATCATTTAATTAAATAACTAATTAGATACACCTGTACACATTCTTTGAGTAGATTAGGGAGCCGAAATGCGCTTACACAATGATTAAGTGTACTGTATTACAGTCAACTCATGTGTAGTAGACATATTTGCTGTTTTCCCAAAGAGGATGTCCTCAGTAAATATTCAGTAACTTTTGAGTGGGACCATTTCACCGAGGTGGAGGTCTATTGTGGCGTTGGCTAATGCTGGCAATAGGGGTAATTTGGACGTGGGGAGTTGGTATAACTCCTTTTCAGGGACAGGCCTGACGACTGCAGCACTATCACAGAGGTAAAAGTCACTTACCAACAAACGACACTAGGGGCAGACTGAGATGTGGGTAGGCGGCTCCCAGAGTTACTTGCAAGCTACCTTCAATGCCACAAAGACCCTTTTCCTGGGCTGAAGGCAATCAAGATGTCTGTCACGCCCCCTTGCAAGTAGTAAATCCGTGTCACGTCCCCTCCTCCCTCACATCAACCCAACCGACCTTGATTTCAGTGACAGAGCTGTGTTTGTTCCATGCAATAGCCCAACACTAAGCCGGCAACTCATTCCTCTGTTTATCACCTATCCTTTCAGCTGTAACCTTGAGTATCACAAAAATTGCCTTCCGATTTCTTGCCAAATCTACTAAGTCCCCCTTCAATCTATCCTACTATGTGTTCTTTATGTTTCCATAACATTGTGTTCCATCCTTCCTTCTACTCATGGAATAATACGGATTCTCAGATTTTCGAACGACTGTATGGATAATTCCCACCCGCTTCCCCATTAAACTATACACACTACAATGAGTTGACTCTTTTGTGTTTGCCATCATCCATCCAGTTCTACCACCCCCAACCCCAGGTCATGAAATAATAACCACTCCTTAAGTATCCCATTAAATCCATCTTTTGCCAATATTCCACTCCCAGCTCTAGTGTTGCCTTGCGTGTTGCCCTACCCTAGTACTGCTGTCAGTGTACTTTGGGTAGGGTGACGTGGAGTTGGCAGGTAAGATATAGATGTATGCTAGGTGTTCCCCTCCACCCCTACTCTGTCAGTTGGTGTAGTTCGCCACCTCACGTCGTGGCTGTGCGCACCTTTAACTCTAGCCACTCAATCACATCTCCTCCACCAAAGTCGCCGATTCTTTCCAGTTTCTTTTTTCTCTATTTTTTGTACATTCTGAGTGTGTTTCGTTGCCAGAGGCAGGTGGCTGTCATAGAGTGTACAGTAGTGCGGAGTATAGAGTGGTATACATAGCAAGTGGCAGGGAAATGTCTGTCACCGGGGTAAATCAACTTAGAACCCTGTTTCTACCAGTATTTGTATTTTTATATTACAGTTTCCTGTTTAATGGTTTTCATTATTACCATAGCTTATATGAATGGGTTCAATACTCAGATTCTCAACGTCCACCTCTATAAGAGGAAAATCGTGCAATATCCTACCCACAGCATTTCATGTATTTATACACATTCGTGTACATCAATGCGGCCTTATCCTCAAAAAGGCACGAGCAATGCGCCAAGACACCGCAATAGGCCCATATCTAATACATATATGTAGCATGGTAAGCCTCCCCATCCCGCTTCTACCCGCCCGGGCCTGAGGCTCACGTCACAGCGTGAGCAGCTCCCACCCACTGACGTGCCCCCGAGGTGAGTTGCTCCCATTTACCTGACACAGCTGACACTTAAGACTCTGCAGGACGTGACAATGCCGCTAGCTGTCGGGCCCATCTCTCGGACAAGAGATTGGGTAAATTCGACTGACTGACAATTCCATTTTGTATCTACCTGAAAACACTTATTGGTAGGCAGTGGGGACTTTCCCCACTCATGGACTGAAGCTTGATAAGCTGGATAAGACCAAGCCTGCTGCTGGCTTTAGCTCAATAGTAGAAATATGCTAATTTAATCTAGCGTTGAGATGGGGATAATCCAATTGTATTTCAAGAAAGTTGAATTGCCTCTCACTTGGAAAGTGGTTCATGAATAGAAGCTTTACTTGAGTCTATTTTTATTTACCCGGGATCCGGCATAGGCACTTTGAATGCGATTGTTATTCCTTTCCAATGTGCCTCAATATCCACCACGTTCCGCTTAAGGAGATTATATTACGAATAGGCTACTAGTATTTACGATGGTTATCAAGTACTGCTTTCGCTGTAATTGCCTAATGATACTAGCGGTAGTGATTTCTAATCATAAGGTTCAGGGTGACTTTAGTGTCTTTCGCTGGGGAATCTAGTAGTTTTATTGAATTAATTAGATAGGACTCTATAATTGTCCTATAATGCGCTAAATTATGTGTTTGTGTGAAGCTGATTTAACTACAAGTTGAAACGTAATGTTTCATTTAGATTAGTAATACATAGTTCTACGAACTACTGTCGGTCAATGTTTTTGTAAGGTTTCATTCGGTATCATTTTATTGTTCATTATCATATTGTATTATTCTTGTTGTATATGTATATTTCTCAGATTTGAAATAAGTATTTGCCTGTGGTGCTCTTCGCCAATATAAATTTTCATCATTTTTTTAAACTGACATTATACAAACACCCAAATGCCAACTCATTCGATTCTAGTTTTTTCTTTCTTTTGAATAATAATATCTTTGGATGCATGACAGAAAAGACAACAAACATACTTATGAAAACAGTTTATTTTCTACAAAACTTGATAATAGATAACATTTACCTAGTTCTTCATAACCATTGATACAATCCACACCTCGTCCACCCTTCTCTTTCACACTACACGCCATGTTTACCCTCAATCCGCCATCTTGATTATGGTCTCTTAAATAAGTCCATGAGTAAACAAAACGTCCAAATTGAATCAAGCACGTCCTGTATTGTAGCGTTCAATAACTGTGTACTTAAGGACGCCTTGATATTGTATTTACACATTGTGTAAAATGGAAATCAATTAACATTCAATGAAGGTACATCATCAAAGGTACGTGGGATTAATACAATCAAACACTGTTTCTATTTTTTGTTTCTCTTGTGGAGATTGGTAGCCAGTCTTTCTAGTGGTTTATTGATATAGTATGACCTGTATGAAAGGGCGTTATGGCCCAATAGAAACGGGCTTTACAAATGAGCCGCCCCCTGCTATGTATGTTAATATGGGGTTCCTGGTAATATCCTGTTGCTTAGCAACCAGTATATGAGGCGAAAAATGTGTATCTGTAATGATGAAATCCCAGCACCTCTTTGTGGGCTTTTTATCATGGGAGACAGATTAGCCATGAAGTCTCCTGGACTACGCCCTACGTTATAGCGTCAGCCACCCTTGTTGCTACTATACCCCCCCCCTCCCCTAAAAACGTACAAGACAATGAGTGAGAGTGAATGACAATGCATCCGGTTCTGGCCCCTAGGTCAGTGTAGTACTATTCTCTGTTCATAGGGGGCGTGGAACTCGATTCCTCCCAACCGCCCGGCCCCTGTTAGACTGCGCATGGCCGGAAGTGGCGGCAGAAGATAGACTGCCGCAGGAGAGAAGACGATCCAGCAGTCCTTGCTAGCCTTGGCAACTTCCGCCGGAAATGACTGACTGCCTTGCTTGTGTCTATATCTAAGGTCTTTCTGCTATTTTATAACTGTGACGTCAGCCAAGTCAGCTAGGTCAATGACGTAAGTCTAGTCTGTGACGTCATCCATCGTAGAACTATGACCCTTGTAATCTGAGCCATCTGCGAGGAGGAGTGTAAGATAAAGGCACCATGGATACCAGGGCCCTTTAGAATGGCAGCCATTGTGGGAGATTCACTGGTCAATGTGGCTTCGGTGAGGTGGATGATAGAACGACAGCCAACCATCAGGTGAATCTTTTATCCCGGCGTCAGTTACCCAACTCCTCAGTCAGCTCGTCAATCTGCTGATCAGTCACCCAGGTAGTTAGTCAATCAGTCTGTCTCAACCATTTCCTCATGCATAACGTCAGTCAGAGCATCAGTCAGTCACTTACTCACACCAGTCAGTCAGTCAGTCAGTCAGTCTGTCAGTCAGGCAATCAATCAATCCGTCAGCCAATGTGTCCACCATTGACCACTGTTCCACTGGGACTGGCACAGAGTATGTACACACTTGTACAGCACTGATAGACATGGGAGGCGGGGCTATGGCGAGGTAATAACTAGACAAAGAGCCCAGCCTCCCCGTCCTCCTCACATCAGAAGATATTGGTCTGCTTCGACGTTGAGTAGTTGACGGGCGTCATGAATTGCTGCGTCTCCTCCATCTGTATAGCTCCAGCTGATACGTTGCCGTCGCACAATGGCTTTGCTGAAATTCCCTCCTCTGGAACCTTCTGTAATGGGACGGGGGAGAGGAAGTAGAAGAGCACAATGAGAACATATATCAAGCATAATTATATGAATGTATAAAGTCATCTTCGCTAAATTAGGTTCGCTAAGGTAATCATGTTTCTGAAGATCTGATATTATGATGGTAACGGAGGGTGTGTACTATATACTATAGCACTGTCTGGTTCTTTCAGAAAAGGGCCAGGCATCCCGGCTTGACACCCTTTCAAATTAAGTCCAGCATGCCTTAACATCATTTCAAATGAGGGTCAGGCAATGCTGGACTCTCCAAAAGCAGTCATATTGACGACATTCTGTGGTGCCCTTTCTTTTCTACATTCTGATATGAAACATGTTGCTGTGCATTTCTAATGAACAATGCCATGATAAAATGATCAGATCATCGGAAGAAAGAGTGGGCAGGAACACATTTCAGCATCTACAGGAGGGAGGCACCCCATAGATAAACAATGGTCCATAAAGATGATGTGTGCCTGGTGCCTGAATGGGTCTGAAGCCGGCTGGAGGCGGTTGGAGTGGGGACGGAGGTAGATATAGTGGTGATAAATTGATCATGGAGGGCATAATTACAACGTTATCGCGGTTAGTGGGAAATCACTTTCCCAAAGGCTAGCGTCTTGGTGATAGCTATCTCTGTCCCTACAGGGCAGAAGAACCATTGTTTGCTTGCGGCTCAACAAGAGTAGTATCGTGAGGTAGAATGGTGGACGGCAGAGGATAAGGAGGGCTGGATGGTGATGCCATGGGTAAGGGTGATTACCAGGGATTTGGGGACTGAGATTGAGGGGGTATAATGGTACGATGGGTGGTACAGAGCGCTCGATATTGTATGTAAGGTAATGGTAGAACGGCCATGGCGCAGTATGGTTGAGAAGAGACTGGGATCAGACGTGGGCTTGTGTGATAAGGAGTATACAGGGGATCTGGGTTAGAGGGAGATATTTTCTGTAGGGGACATGTGGGTGATTTTGTAATAAACCAGCATCTTGGCTATCTCTACCATAGGTGTCCGTAATGATAATGTTATAAGCTCAGCAGAGGTACCGGTAAATTGAAATACCCTGTGAAATTAAAATCAAAATGTCTGAAAACACTGGGAATATGGTGCATGGCCAAATTTAGGATACATCATCGGGCAGTAGGATGTGGCCGTCAAGGTAGAGGTCTGATGGTAACGTAGGCTACTTACTGCTCGTTCTGTGGTCTACTAAGGCGAGCAGCTCACATATATACAACAAACCGCTCCCACCGTTTATTTCCCCAAACACCATGGGCCATATAAACAGGTGTGTAAAGCTTGTAATGAAGTATACAAACCAGCCTCTTCCCTAACCAACCACCCCCGTAATGCCCATCCAATTTGTTCCCTTTTCTATCATGTCCGTGATCGAAAGGCGTTGGCTATTGAAAGCTCCCTTCCCTTAGTTTTACAGTTTACAGAGGACAATGAATGACTCAACTGCAACCTCTTCGCGGGCGTTAATAAACCGTTGGTAAATAAATGGCACTGGGACCGTTAATCCTGCAGCAGTGGACAAGGTCAGGGGCCTAGGTCACCATGGAAACACACCACTATGCCCGCTCCGCTGTACAATCAAGGCTTTATAACCGCCCCTAGGGCTATAAAGCACTCGGTCGGGAGCCAGACGGAGCCCAACAGCTTAACGATGCCTTCTTTTGAAGGCATGACGCACCATGCATTCGCAACTCACGATACCCACGAGAATCCGAGAGATGCCCAATACGCATGCGCACCTTTATCTCCCTTCTTAACGGTGCGTACCATCAGACGTTTGAGCTGGGAGATCCCCTTCCCCCCGCGTCCCCCTAGAAAATGACCATGTCCGTGTTTAAGGACGGGTTCGGCACTATGTAATGGTACTTAGCGCTTTGCAGGAGACACAAGCTCACTCTAACTAATGGGTATGCCGTCTTAGACTCTAAGACGGCATACCCATTATGCTCACCTTGCTAGTCACATCTTGCGAGACTCTATGAACCCCTTGGATTATCTCTCACATAGGTGGGATGGGGACTAATGGCAGAGCAACTCATGATATGTCATGGTATGGGTCTTAAGCCTTTTGATAATCGTTTTTTTTCTGTATATTCTTGAGTGAGGAGAGGTCATATTTTAAGAACGCCGCTAAGGGGGGGGGGGGGGGTGAATGTTCTCCTCAATTAAGAGCTGGGAATTTCGTTTACTCAAAACAATGTCATAGCGGGAATATAACCAAACCAAAGGACGACAGGGTATGGGTTTTTCATCGATGCATAAGTTCTTGTTCATCCAGGGAAAATCTGTTTGCCACAGCAACCTCTTGAGAATGATGCTAATGTTTTATTATATCATAGACATAATAAAACATGAACATGTACAAGCATATACGCTCAGCACTGTATTGCATAAGCACATTAGGAAACATATTCTGATTAAGCTTGTTTGCTATGTATAGATACATACCCTGTTTTTCGTCTTCACCTTCTTGCGGCGCGTTCTACAGGCGTATTCAATGATTGAAACTATGATGGCCACTAGGATGCCCAGGGCAAGGAAGATAAAGATGCCGGCCATGTTTCGGACGGACAGGGACTGGGAGGTGAGGTTGGGTCGACTCGTGTCCGGACACTTGTTCTCCGGCCACCATCTGAAATTTGTTTGAAAGAACGATTAAGATATATCCCAAGTAATGGATGCAGTGGAAACACTGGCAGAAAGCCAAGATGCCAAGATAGGCTATTGTGCTTGTACTCTCCGTTTCTCATTTCCAAAGGGAATTTAAAAGGAAATAAAGCTAAAGTGTTTAATCAGCTTGCTACTTCCCTGTAAATATTTGAACAATCTCTTTGTTGCCTCTTCCTTTAATCAATACACCTATCACCTAATATGATGCGGTCTTAGGGGAGACTAAGTGTGTCAATAAAACATATTATGTTTACAATGAAGGCAACAGAAAAGTGATGTGTCCCTCTAGATATATTGTTGATGAATGTGTGATTGTATTAAATAATATCATTCTATTATTTTCTACCCCATCCGATTATTTTATGTGATGATATGATTGAGTTTGAAGGATTTGATTTCGTTCCACTAATATCACTTTATAAATGCATTTCCAAATGCTATATTGCTAGACTGTTACACTGTGGTTTCGGCAGGCTAGGCCTGATTGAATAAATATGTACATGATCTTTGGTTGCAAGCATTTGAATATGTTGGTGTTGTAACATATTTGTTTAACACAACATAAACCATATACAAGTATGACTATGCTAATGGGCATTTCGAGATTGAATCCTGTGTTTTACTATCCCTCAGTAATAAAGTACAAAATAGCAGATAATATTGACACACTCAATCCTGAGGCCTAATCAGAGTGAGAAAGAGGACTCATAGAAATATAGCTGATAGCAACGTTAATTGTAAGTGGCTTCACAATCATTTTCATATTCTGCATCTTGACGCTATTAGTCATGAAAGTATGGACAAAAGAGTATAGAAGCACTTAAATATGACCATTACTTATTGGTTGCTAACGTAACTATGTTTAGTCTATTCTCTACAACACTTGCCGCTACTGTGGTGAATATTACTCTGCAAATAGATGATGCTTGTGAGGGAAAATGGCAAGCTGTCCCTGGGTGCCCGTTACAAGCCTATATCCATTAAGATAAGCTCATTGATTCCGTGCTTTACCTTGCTACCACTAATGGCTTCTAGATCTGTATGCAGAGTGTGGGTTTGGGGATGGTTCCCCTGGTTTACATAAACGATGTGTGTTCTATATATAGTGTAATTACTGTCATCGTAATTTGTGTTATCATATTACTGCCATCCATATATTCTAAAAAGCCGATGCAGATAGCAGTAGTATTGTATGTATCGGAACGGGACTATAGTTAAGTACTGTTTATTACTCAATCGACCTGCAGCCAATCAGAGGCCTCCATTTGGTCACGTGACCGGAAGTGACCTACTTAGGGGATTAGTGGTGCATTCTGGGTAACCCTGCAGCCAATCAGAGGCCTCCATTTGGTCACGTGACCGGAAGTGACCTACTTAGGGGATTAGTGGTGCATTCTGGGTAACCTACTGACCTACTTAGAAGCTCTCAGCCAATCAGAGGCCGGCATTCTGGTAACTATGGTAACGTGACTTACTTACGTCACGTGACCTACTTAGGCTCAGCCAATCAGAAGCCGGCATTCTGGTAACTAGGGTAACGTGACCTACTTAGGGTTTGTTTGTAAACAACACCACGTGGCTCTCTTGTTTGTAAACAACACCACGTGACACGTGACTGTTTGTAAACAAACAATTCGACTTAGTCTGACATTTTCAGCTGTCGCATGCTGACCTGCTGCTATCATAAGAGAAACAAAAGCCCTAATCACGCTTTTCAGCTGGATCCTTCCACTCACCAGACATGGATCCAGATGGGAGGGTGGTTTAAAATTAATCCGTGTACCGACTGTCATACAATAGTGTAATTAGTTGAACAGGTGTTACCTGTATAAAGGATTAGCAGGTCATGGGCTTAGAGTGTGTATAGAAAAACAACTACAGGTAGCGTGAACAAAGCGACCCCCTCCCTTTCTGTCACTCTGTCTGTGACTAGAGGGCGCGCGTGTGGTAAGCGGCTTAAATCTAAAGAAAAAAAATCACCCTCTCCTGTCGTCAGCAGTCAGCTGGCCGGCGGCTGGAAAATGCGATTAGAGGGATGATGAGCGCGGTTTTTTATATTCAATATATTAGAAGTGTGCTTTGTTGCTTATATAGTTCATTATGCGTTTAAAATGTTCGCGAGTATCGTAGAAATGTACAAAAATCCTATTGTGGCGCCATCTGACGAAAAGAGCGGAGAACTATACTAGGGTATGGCGAGCTAGACTAGAGCATGTAATCACCAGGCGGCAGAGTGGTCAAAAGACAATCTCGTAGTAGTAGGTCTACTTGGATCTTGAGTAGCCACCCTTGTGGTTGCAATTACCTAGACTAGTTGACCCTGCCAGCCTGGTCAAGTGAAATTAGTAAGGAGACCGCACATTAACGCGCTCCACAGTCTTTAGACAGTTAAGACTATAGTACCGTAGATTCTACTGTGTACTCACACTAACTATTTACAGTGCTACATATTCATACCCGTGTTCTAAGTGTTTTTTTAGAAAAAAGCGATCTACTCACCCATTTTTTTTAGACAAACTCCTATTAGCAGGTAACCCCTGTATAAACCATACTGCAAAGATCTGCTACTTCGAGCGTCTGCCTCGTGACTGATAGTGTACAACAAGACGAAGTGGGCAGAGGTGAAGTACTGTTCCAAGAAAAATTGAGGCTCTTTATATAGCTGAGAGAGCGGCTAATCCGGATGTTCTAAGCTTGTTTTCACCTAGAGCCCCACCCTCTTCCAGAGAGGAATCAAATTGCTTTTCACCTGGACCCTTCCACCCCTCATCCATCAGCATGAAAAGAGGGATAACAAGTGTAACGTGCGCTACATGTATATGGGATTATAGCTGGTGAAGAGATAAAGCCAGGTCAACTGTGTATACAAAGACTACAGGAGGTGATTAACGACAGGTGTGACGCGCCAGCCCGTGGACGGATTATCTTCTAAGCTGACGCTTATTCAACTAGCCAGCTGCCGTCCGCTCCACTCACCACGGCAAGAGGAGGTGCTTTTGTTTTACACTTAAGTCGCTTACCACATGTACTCGTCTCTACCTCACAGACAGACACCCTCTCGCTTGCTTCACGACCCCTGTAGCTTTTTTTGTATACACACTCTAATCTCATAACCCCCTGATCCGTTATACAGGTAACGGGTATTCTCTTTTAAATAGCTGCCAGTCAGCCTGCGGCAGCTGAAAACGACGGTAAGTAGCTTAGCTCTAGAAGCAAGAAGGCGTATATAAGGAGGCTGACACGTGTATAGGCGCCTTATAAGTCGGCAGGGGGTAAATACTAGTGAAAAAGGAAGGCAGGTGTGCAGGTAGCTTTCTAACAGACACGTGTGTGCACTAAGCTGCTTAAGTCTAAACCCACCTGCAGTAGTCAGGTAGCATGTGAAAACTTACTTAACAGATCTCTTAATTGAGTAGAGACTCTGTACTGAGAGAGTCTTTTCAGCCGTTTAAGAGGATTATCTAGGACAGGGTACATAAGGAGTGAAACGACGCTCTCACCCATCACACTTTCTCGACCCGCCCTTCATCATCGTAGCATCGTCCACTCTACGCTCGCTCAGAATGTTATGAATTAGTTCTGCTATTTTCAGCTACTTTTCTTATCGAAGCGTTGACGCTACAGAGCATCGAAACTCTCTCCAAATGAGTCCAAGAAAGAAAAAGCAACTTCCACTTGAAGCAGGAAGAGAAACAGTGCCCTATGATGCATGTGAGGTAAAGAAACATTGGAAGGACGTCACCAAGGAGCAATGGATAGAAGCATGCTTCAACTTCATCGGAACGGAAGTAGTTACATTTGGACAGAGGGAGAAGATTTTGTTGGAGCTATTTTTCTTAGCTCCGTATACTTGGCCTGACTGTGGTGAAATTCCTTCAGGTATTTGTTCAGTCTTCGCCATAGAAGTTATCAGGTCTTTGAAGGAGCTTCGATATATGCAAGGCACTCACGAGGAGATTGTTCAGAAAATGACGGAATTCGAAACAGGAGAAGACACAATATGGTGCGAGGAGACGACATATACGGACGATGATCTGGAGTACATCATTTGTAGCCCGTTGGAACATTATGTTAAAGACTTTGAGGACATGCTAGACAGCACTGAGATGAACCCGAAAGAGAGATCCCTTACTGCACAGAAAGAGGCCAAAGCTGTGTTGGAAAAGCTCAAGTTTGGTCAAGGATTCACTCTTCAAAGCAGCTGTGTGAGTGTGATAAAAGGCCTTGTGTTGAAACATCCAGACATGAAGTTTTCGCGTGCTGTCGACACACTTCCTTTGCCTGAACTGATGATGAACATGATCGATCCCATCGTACCAACATGTTTCGACTCTGCCAATTGTCCCATGTATAAAATGGTTTCAAGTTTTGCCCGTGGCCGATGGCTAAACGATCCACTGAAGTCAGAAAACCTCCTTGATTTAATCAACTGACTAAATGTATTTTCTCATACTAGTATTAGTAGCATAAGTAATAGCAGCTACTCAGTCTCGTGCAGCACAAGCAGCAGCATCTGTCAGCAGCATCCGTGACATCGTCAGCAGCAGCAGCAGCTGCACGAGCAGCACAAGCAGCAGCATCTGTCAACAGCATCCGTGACATCGTCAGCAACTGCAGCAGCTGCACGAGCAGCACAAGCAGCAGCAGCTGTCAGCAGCTGCAGCCGCTGCACGAGCAGCACAAGCAGCAGCACCAACAGCAGCAGCAACAGCAAATCAGCAGCAGCAGCAGCAGCAGCAGCAGCAGCAGCGGCGGTGTGGACCACTAAATTCGAGATGGCGACATGTCTGTTTCTTAGAATCGACATTCGACATGAGGCCTAGTGACATTTGACATGAAGCTTGAAAAACATAGTGACAGGTGACATGAGCAATTCTTAAAATCGACATGAGATATGAGCATAATTAAGCGACATCGACATGTGCCATGGCTATTTTTTTTTAAGACAAACGCCATAGACTCCTCATTCAAACCCCCACTAGTAGTGCTCTATAAGCGCAAGCTTTGCCTTAAGAGAGCTGTGGCTGTGAACCCTCTCCTCCCCCCGTACACACAGGTAAATATCAGAGTCAGCCAATGTCGCCAATACTACTCTCATACAAGGGTCAGGCACTGCTGGACTATAATAGATGGGTCAAGGACCATTCTACTGAGGGTCAGGCTAGGCTGGACATTCAATAACAGGCTGGACTTTGGCAAACTTGCTTGAAAGTCTGGCCAGCAAGAGTCCGTTGAAGGACTATACGGTAAAAAGGCTGCTGTTACAGTCAAGATACTCATATTTCAAGCCCAGAAAACTGTAATTAGCTTTCCAAGTTGTTTATTTAACAATATCCTGGCCTAGCAAGAAGCTGTCAGATGACATCTAAGAAAAATGGGGCTGTTAATTGATCAAGAGAGCTACATTGTTACAGAGTCCTATTCCTCTTTTGAGGTGGGACCAAAT
The DNA here is from genome assembly GCA_947462335.1 of Harmothoe impar. Classification (NCBI taxonomy): domain Eukaryota; kingdom Metazoa; phylum Annelida; class Polychaeta; order Phyllodocida; family Polynoidae; genus Harmothoe; species Harmothoe impar. The sequence goes on from OX381710.1 coordinate 27,772,904, forward strand.
TTGAAAAAAGAATAAACTCAAAAAAAAAGCCTTAAGATTGAAACAGTTGTAGATGACAAATTTAATGAGGAAGTCGTATTAATTAGTTTACAAATAGCCGCTGCACGAGCAGCACAAGCAGCTCGTGCAGCTGCTGCAGCTGACACTAGTGTCAGCTGCTGCTTGTGCTGCTCGTGCAGCGGCTATTTGTAAACTAATTAATACGACTTCCTCATTAAATTTGTCATCTACAACTGTTTCAATCTTAAGGCTTTTTTTTTTGAGTTTATTCTTTTTTCAAATTTGGTCCCACCTCAAAAGAGGAATAGGACTCTGTAACAATGTAGCTCTCTTGATCAATTAACAGCCCCATTTTTCTTAGATGTCATCTGACAGCTTCTTGCTAGGCCAGGATATTGTTAAATAAACAACTTGGAAAGCTAATTACAGTTTTCTGGGCTTGAAATATGAGTATCTTGACTGTAACAGCAGTCTTTTTACCGTATAGTCCTTCAACGGACTCTTGCTGGCCAGACTTTCAAGCAAGTTTGCCAAAGTCCAGCCTGTTATTGAATGTCCAGCCTAGCCTGACCCTCAGTAGAATGGTCCTTGACCCATCTATTATAGTCCAGCAGTGCCTGACCCTTGTATGAGAGTAGTATTGGCGACATTGGCTGACTCTGATATTTACCTGTGTGTACGGGGGGAGGAGAGGGTTCACAGCCACAGCTCTCTTAAGGCAAAGCTTGCGCTTATAGAGCACTACTAGTGGGGGTTTGAATGAGGAGTCTATGGCGTTTGTCTTAAAAAAAAATAGCCATGGCACATGTCGATGTCGCTTAATTATGCTCATATCTCATGTCGATTTTAAGAATTGCTCATGTCACCTGTCACTATGTTTTTCAAGCTTCATGTCAAATGTCACTAGGCCTCATGTCGAATGTCGATTCTAAGAAACAGACATGTCGCCATCTCGAATTTAGTGGTCCACACCGCCGCTGCTGCTGCTGCTGCTGCTGCTGCTGCTGATTTGCTGTTGCTGCTGCTGTTGGTGCTGCTGCTTGTGCTGCTCGTGCAGCGGCTGCAGCTGCTGACAGCTGCTGCTGCTTGTGCTGCTCGTGCAGCTGCTGCAGTTGCTGACGATGTCACGGATGCTGTTGACAGATGCTGCTGCTTGTGCTGCTCGTGCAGCTGCTGCTGCTGCTGACGATGTCACGGATGCTGCTGACAGATGCTGCTGCTTGTGCTGCACGAGACTGAGTAGCTGCTATTACTTATGCTACTAATACTAGTATGAGAAAATACATTTAGTCAGTTGATTAAATCAAGGAGGTTTTCTGACTTCAGTGGATCGTTTAGCCATCGGCCACGGGCAAAACTTGAAACCATTTTATACATGGGACAATTGGCAGAGTCGAAACATGTTGGTACGATGGGATCGATCATGTTCATCATCAGTTCAGGCAAAGGAAGTGTGTCGACAGCACGCGAAAACTTCATGTCTGGATGTTTCAACACAAGGCCTTTTATCACACTCACACAGCTGCTTTGAAGAGTGAATCCTTGACCAAACTTGAGCTTTTCCAACACAGCTTTGGCCTCTTTCTGTGCAGTAAGGGATCTCTCTTTCGGGTTCATCTCAGTGCTGTCTAGCATGTCCTCAAAGTCTTTAACATAATGTTCCAACGGGCTACAAATGATGTACTCCAGATCATCGTCCGTATATGTCGTCTCCTCGCACCATATTGTGTCTTCTCCTGTTTCGAATTCCGTCATTTTCTGAACAATCTCCTCGTGAGTGCCTTGCATATATCGAAGCTCCTTCAAAGACCTGATAACTTCTATGGCGAAGACTGAACAAATACCTGAAGGAATTTCACCACAGTCAGGCCAAGTATACGGAGCTAAGAAAAATAGCTCCAACAAAATCTTCTCCCTCTGTCCAAATGTAACTACTTCCGTTCCGATGAAGTTGAAGCATGCTTCTATCCATTGCTCCTTGGTGACGTCCTTCCAATGTTTCTTTACCTCACATGCATCATAGGGCACTGTTTCTCTTCCTGCTTCAAGTGGAAGTTGCTTTTTCTTTCTTGGACTCATTTGGAGAGAGTTTCGATGCTCTGTAGCGTCAACGCTTCGATAAGAAAAGTAGCTGAAAATAGCAGAACTAATTCATAACATTCTGAGCGAGCGTAAAGTGGACGATGCTACGATGATGAAGGGCGGGTCGAGAAAGTGTGATGGGTGAGAGCGTCGTTTCACTCCTTATGTACCCTGTCCTAGATAATCCTCTTAAACGGCTGAAAAGACTCTCTCAGTACAGAGTCTCTACTCAATTAAGAGATCTGTTAAGTAAGTTTTCACATGCTACCTGACTACTGCAGGTGGGTTTAGACTTAAGCAGCTTAGTGCACACACGTGTCTGTTAGAAAGCTACCTGCACACCTGCCTTCCTTTTTCACTAGTATTTACCCCCTGCCGACTTATAAGGCGCCTATACACGTGTCAGCCTCCTTATATACGCCTTCTTGCTTCTAGAGCTAAGCTACTTACCGTCGTTTTCAGCTGCCGCAGGCTGACTGGCAGCTATTTAAAAGAGAATACCCGTTACCTGTATAACGGATCAGGGGGTTATGAGATTAGAGTGTGTATACAAAAAAAGCTACAGGGGTCGTGAAGCAAGCGAGAGGGTGTCTGTCTGTGAGGTAGAGACGAGTACATGTGGTAAGCGACTTAAGTGTAAAACAAAAGCACCTCCTCTTGCCGTGGTGAGTGGAGCGGACGGCAGCTGGCTAGTTGAATAAGCGTCAGCTTAGAAGATAATCCGTCCACGGGCTGGCGCGTCACACCTGTCGTTAATCACCTCCTGTAGTCTTTGTATACACAGTTGACCTGGCTTTATCTCTTCACCAGCTATAATCCCATATACATGTAGCGCACGTTACACTTGTTATCCCTCTTTTCATGCTGATGGATGAGGGGTGGAAGGGTCCAGGTGAAAAGCAATTTGATTCCTCTCTGGAAGAGGGTGGGGCTCTAGGTGAAAACAAGCTTAGAACATCCGGATTAGCCGCTCTCTCAGCTATATAAAGAGCCTCAATTTTTCTTGGAACAGTACTTCACCTCTGCCCACTTCGTCTTGTTGTACACTATCAGTCACGAGGCAGACGCTCGAAGTAGCAGATCTTTGCAGTATGGTTTATACAGGGGTTACCTGCTAATAGGAGTTTGTCTAAAAAAAATGGGTGAGTAGATCGCTTTTTTCTAAAAAAACACTTAGAACACGGGTATGAATATGTAGCACTGTAAATAGTTAGTGTGAGTACACAGTAGAATCTACGGTACTATAGTCTTAACTGTCTAAAGACTGTGGAGCGCGTTAATGTGCGGTCTCCTTACTAATTTCACTTGACCAGGCTGGCAGGGTCAACTAGTCTAGGTAATTGCAACCACAAGGGTGGCTACTCAAGATCCAAGTAGACCTACTACTACGAGATTGTCTTTTGACCACTCTGCCGCCTGGTGATTACATGCTCTAGTCTAGCTCGCCATACCCTAGTATAGTTCTCCGCTCTTTTCGTCAGATGGCGCCACAATAGGATTTTTGTACATTTCTACGATACTCGCGAACATTTTAAACGCATAATGAACTATATAAGCAACAAAGCACACTTCTAATATATTGAATATAAAAAACCGCGCTCATCATCCCTCTAATCGCATTTTCCAGCCGCCGGCCAGCTGACTGCTGACGACAGGAGAGGGTGATTTTTTTTCTTTAGATTTAAGCCGCTTACCACACGCGCGCCCTCTAGTCACAGACAGAGTGACAGAAAGGGAGGGGGTCGCTTTGTTCACGCTACCTGTAGTTGTTTTTCTATACACACTCTAAGCCCATGACCTGCTAATCCTTTATACAGGTAACACCTGTTCAACTAATTACACTATTGTATGACAGTCGGTACACGGATTAATTTTAAACCACCCTCCCATCTGGATCCATGTCTGGTGAGTGGAAGGATCCAGCTGAAAAGCGTGATTAGGGCTTTTGTTTCTCTTATGATAGCAGCAGGTCAGCATGCGACAGCTGAAAATGTCAGACTAAGTCGAATTGTTTGTTTACAAACAGTCACGTGTCACGTGGTGTTGTTTACAAACAAGAGAGCCACGTGGTGTTGTTTACAAACAAACCCTAAGTAGGTCACGTTACCCTAGTTACCAGAATGCCGGCTTCTGATTGGCTGAGCCTAAGTAGGTCACGTGACGTAAGTAAGTCACGTTACCATAGTTACCAGAATGCCGGCCTCTGATTGGCTGAGAGCTTCTAAGTAGGTCAGTAGGTTACCCAGAATGCACCACTAATCCCCTAAGTAGGTCACTTCCGGTCACGTGACCAAATGGAGGCCTCTGATTGGCTGCAGGGTTACCCAGAATGCACCACTAATCCCCTAAGTAGGTCACTTCCGGTCACGTGACCAAATGGAGGCCTCTGATTGGCTGCAGGTCGATTGAGTAATAAACAGTACTTAACTATAGTCCCGTTCCGATACATACTATACTACTGATAGCATAGGATAATCACGGTATGAACTAAAGGGAGGGAAGATACTATCCCTTTTAATAACGTTCCTTTCTCCCAAATTATAACTGTATAGATATCAGCTTAAAAGAGTTATGTACGTATACAATAGTGAAAAAACGTTACCCCGTGAAGCGCTTCCTCTGCAATGATTTATAGATGAAACTCCCCATTGAGCCATTGACTAGCATTGCCTATCTAATCCCAATATGGTCAGAGCGACTCAGCTCTAACTCAGACACGAGAATGAATTAGCCCGGAGTGACTCCCCGATACCCAGGGACCCACTACTGACCCCTCTGGGACCCCAAGCCTGAGGGTGCATCTATTCAGGGCAAAACTATTACACACCCAACCGACCGACCACACAAGCTGAAGGCAGCACCATTCTAAAGCTGTGTTTCCTCTCGGTTTTGAGTTGATACAGTGTCTTTTTATATACAAATTTACATTGAATATGTACATATGTATATACTATTATCTATTGCAGAGACTTAGACACTTATACACCGACCGTACATATTTATCAGTGTAGTATTACATTCAACTTCTTTTATTTTATTGCAATGTTTTATTATGCTTCTATTGTAACCAGTGCTTTTATCAACCAGGGGAGTTAAGACCCTTTTAATCATTTGATCTACTTCTTTACTACATACAACGATATCCATTTCTAAACAGCTCCAATATGAGTTAACCCCATATTTATATTACTTATTGCAAATTATAAAATTGTTGAACACAGCATTATCTTACCAAGGGGGTTGATACCCTCTGACCTTTCATGATTAAACTTACCTGACCTCCATTTCGTGTAACCTGCCGTTCTCGGCCAGTCTAAGGAGCGCCATGCTGAGTAAATCCCGGTAGGGAGCGCCCTGGGGCACAGCTATGGCAAAGGATTTGAGGTCTATTTGTTCTACAATTTCCAGCAGGTCACAGTTTGCATTGACCTTTGTGCGCACACTAGCTGACTCCCAAATAAAGGCATAGGAGCCATCGTCTGTGTCCTTGACACGCTGGAAGCCCAGCTCGGCGTCATTGACCATGACGCTCGGTACAGCCGAGCTCATGGTGTGCCAGAGGCTCTGGTACTGGTGGATACGGCTGCGCTCCAGGAAGGCCGTCACCTGGCTATTGCGCACTGTGCCATAACGCACGCGAGTCTGTGACGCCAGGTCACGCAGGGAGTTTATGCTCGGCACCTCCACCGAGGAAACCGTGAGCAGTGCTGCGAAGTTGGCCGTGTAGGATGAGATAACCATCAGGCTGAAGAACCACAAGGCACCGGCCAGGATGCGCCCTGATATGGTCCTGGGGTTGATGTCCACCGTCCTCAGCACCATGGAGGTAAAGGTAAACCACACACTCTTATCAGCTCCTATCAGCCGGAGCCGTGCAGAAGCCGACCCTGTGGATGACGAGCCTCCAGCGGAGCCGCTGGCGCCGCCGTTGACCTCAATGTTGGAGTAGAATGCAGGCGCTACCCTATCAATGACGTAGAAGGTGATGCTGAAGAGGGCTAGCACGCCCAGGAGGACGATCCACACCAGTGGGGAGAGGGGGTTAAGGAAGAGGAACAGGGAGGAGGAGGACTGAGGCCGCCGCATGACCACACTCAACCCGGTCGTCTTGAAGGTCTTGGTGAAGTCTACTACCTCCTCCAGGTCCGATGTCGTCATGATGGGTCCAATGGCGAAACCAGCCTTCTGCAAAGAGGAGCCATAATTAATATAGCGATTAACAGGGTTAACGGGTGAAGTTTACCTCTACTTCTACCACAAGAATGCTTTTCTAACCTGCCGGCGTTGCCATTCACATTTTAATCATGCATACATGTATATTCCCACTCCTTTTTTGATCATGTGCATCCATTTGACTAATATAATGACATGAAATCACAAGATTGCACTTTAATCTATTTACTATTTTTAATTCGTACATACTTGTTGGTTACTAAGCACATTATAAATCTACCGATACCCCCCTTATGAATCTTCGGAATCTCCTATCAAAGAAAGCAATATTACAAAATGTGTAATGTCTCGATCAAGGTATTTAACTGACCTATTATAAATGATGGAACCATTTGAATGTCCCTCAATCTTAAAGCAACTGATTTATCCAAGGTTGATTAATGCTCATTGAGTCAATAACCTACATTTGACATGAATTTCATATGGCGTATTAATGTGATGTTTTCGTATTTCTATCTGGCAAGAGACCGCTCCAGTTTTATTGAAGTCGAAGTTGATAACTGCGAAGCATATCCAGTGACTTCATTTTTGCCCTCATCTCGGAGAGGCCCAGACTAGCATTGGCTTCGATCCAGTGCAGTGTGACACCTTATTAATGATGGAGGCAATTTTCAATGTCCTCGCCAATGTAACCCTGTACGAACGACGTGATACCTGAGTCCCTTTGTTACCGTGCGGCACCAATGCAGCAACGGTGAGTTACTCATCATCACAACATCCCAACCAGCCCCCTTAGCCATAATGGGGCAGTACCAGCCTGGTTGGGTACTGTTTTATCATTCACTCATACTGCAATAATGCATGGTGTAGATAGCATATCATAGTGTATTAAACCACCAGGCTGCACCTAAAGGGTTAACACGCTTTGATCCTCTTCGGATCTAATTGTGTCGCTGGCTTAATCTTGCAATGGACAAGTTGCAAGGAACGGAACGATAGCATCTATTCTAAGGCAACCCAGGTTGCTCTCAATTATATTCTTGTCTGTTATTCTCATGTAGCGTCTCTGAATCAACGTTACCATTGTGAACAGAGAAGGAGGTCCGTATTTGATATTAAGATTAATATCCATATGTACACAATACAATTTAATCATAACTGTCGGATAAATAACTTGACAACGCACTAAGAAAAAAAGGCAAAGATAATCCATTCATATTACATTTCATCAGATTGAAGGGATCCACTAGGTAGGTAACAAGAGCGACCATAGCAAACAGGGCAATGTTTACATAATCTAAACTTGGGGAAACCTAATAAGATCATGCAAACCTCAACCCACCCGGTTAGACCCCATAACAACCTGAACTCAGGGAGCAGGACAGACAAGGATGTGCGATTTAACCTCTTGGGATCTGAATGAAATACTTACTTACCAATTGTCAATAGTTATTTACACTGCTATTAGCGACATTAATTCATATCATTGTTCGATGATATAACATACCGTAGATGGAAAACAGAGCAAAACATCATAGGCCTAGTGTAGAATCAATATGGACAATAGTAAATTGACTAAATTGAGTATCCATCGATGTATATCTCAGTAGCTTATAGAACCTGCACTGTTCCCTAGTGCTCTGTATCCGTTATACCATATAAGAATGCCTCACCCCGGTGGCGACTTGTCCGACCAGACCATCCCAGGATCCGTTACCCAGTCTAGTTCCCAGTCTGCCGGTAGGTGCCGTATACAGCTCGTAGGTGAAACCCAGCATCTCAGATAGGGCCTTTACCAGGTCAATGCAGAATCCTTCATATCGCATGTTCCCTTGGTAACGCAGATAGTCAGGCCGCAGCTGCACGAACGGATTTTCCTGCAAAACAAGAAAATTATGAGCCCTCTTGTATGCCTATCCAATATCTCAAATGCAGCCTGTTGAAGATAGAGCTAAAGGTCAAGGCTATGGGAAGTTGTAGAGATATCCATTTTTCGTGAAAGTTCAGTTGAAGGACTAAATTAGTCTGAACCTTCGCTGTAAGTAGTATATGGAAAGTAAATGTGACCGCAGGGAAAATAGGCAAAAATAGTTTTACAATACAACGCAAAGAAATGTCACATATGTAGTAGGTAGTGTATGGAACCAAAACAAGGCAGGAAATGGAGTAAATTATGAAATCATGACACAACTCGGGACAGAGGAGACAAGACATGTGCAGTAAGTAGTATTTTAGAACCGGAATGCACTCCTGGGGCTCGATTCATAAGTTTCTACGACACAGAGGGTCATTTTACTGCTACGACCATTGCTGATCATCCAGGGGCCATTTTATGCTATTCTTACGACACCTGTTGAACAGTTGTTATGGTGGCGAATAGTAACCACACATACGACCAACTTATCTCATACGACCAGCTTATCTCAAGAAAATCGTAGAATGCTGTCGTACAAAAAAAGGGGTGCATTTCAAAAGAAAATCGTAGCAAATTTCCCATCTGCCCTATTGTACAGAATACATGTATATATGGTGGTTGTAAGGAGGAAAATGCCCATTGCACAACAGACGGCTGAGACAGCCTCTAAAGTCATTCTCTAATCTCATTGTGAAATGATATCAAAATATTTGTACTACAGCCTTGGATGATGCCGTGACTACTACCTGTAAAAAAATACGATTTGCCCTCTTTTCCCTACAAACATGTTATTTAGTAGTCGTAGCCATTCTGAGCTGTAGTACAATGTTATGAATCGACCCCCTGGGGGGGTTTCATGTGGAAGTATAATTCATCCCGGCGAGTAGTTGGACGGAAAGTGGTTGTTAAGTAGTATAAGGAAAGTAGCATGCAAACTGACAAGTAGATGAGGCATATATTTTGCTGTAAGTAGTATATATTGAAAGTGAAATGCAACCCGGGTAGTAGCTGAGGCATATACTTAGTTGTAAGTAGTATATGGAAAGGGAAATGCAGCCCGGGTAGTAGCTGAGGCATATGGGTCAGATCAGAAATTCATGCAGAAAGTGGTAAACATAGGACAAAATAAAAAATTCAAAGTTTAAGTACACAACTTTATTATTCTTAAAGGTTAACATCTTGGCCCCTCGGAAACGCCGCGGAACTCTGTAATTCCGGCCGGTGCAGTTTTTATTCAGCAGCAACCACAGCCTGTCATATTTCTGAGGCATCCGTAACAGTAACTCACCCTTCATTATAATAATACTCTTTAGAAGTACCCAGCTATTCCAAACTTTGCCTTCTAGTAGGCCTACTATGTAGGATTGACCCTTAGAAATTTCGGAGCCGTAAGATTTGAACTTTTCTTTTTCTGGGTTGAGAGATAATCGGAAACTTCGACAAATCTGGGAAAATTCAACCAACTTTACCAACTTTACTCTAGTTTGCCTAAAATTGCTCTGATTACCATTAAAATAGCTCTAGTATACCTTCAATATACCCTCTTCCTAAAACAATTAACCTCAGATGTGTAAGTCGAGCCATCTCAGGACACCATTACGCGGGAAATCAGGTAAAAAATTCATTACTGTTACGGATGCCTCAAGATTCACAGTGCCTTTATATATCAGTCAAAGGGGCAACTTAAATGCACCAGAACCTCTTTAAACTTAATACATGTGTACTTAGGACTATACAGCACTGTTTTATGTTATTTTACCATAAAAAATATCACCTTTGACTATGTACATGGTGTTCGGAAATTAAAAAAGTCACACTTTTACTCGTGTTCCTGCCACGAGGTGTGACGCCAATAAATAATATACAGCACAAGGGCACCTCTGTAGATCTACTGCATAAGGCAAACATATATACAATCACATAAAACCATAATGAGGACTATACTGGCCCCCATAGGTGCATAGCTGGCAATCTCGTGAGACCTACCCGGCGGCTCGTTACCGTTACGGATGCCTCACGACATAGGCTATTTCATAGGACTTTGGTACAGCTGCCATAGATGTATCAAAAGTAATCAGATCATCTTTAAACTTCATACATGGGTAGAAAACACTCTGTGGCACTGTTCTAAGCCCTTAAACCATCAAATATATCACCTTTTGACTTAGCTATGGGTATTTGAAAATAAAAAAGTACAAATTTACGGCGTGCTGACGACACGCAACGAGTCTACCATAAATATTTTACATCACCAGGGCACCTCTTTATCTCTAATGCATAAGGCACACCTGTTTATAATCACATAAAACCATAATGAGGACTATACTGGCCCCCATAGGTGCATAGCTGGCAATCTCGTGAGACCTACCCGGCGGCTCGTTACCGTTACGGATGCCTCACGACATAGGCTATTTCATAGGACTTTGGTTCAGCTGCCATAGATGTATCAAAACTAATCAGATCATCTTTAAACTTCATACATGGGTAGAAAACACTCTGTGGCACTGTTCTAAGCCCTTAAACCATCAAATATATCACCTTTTGACTTAGCTATGGGTATTTGAAAATAAAAAAGTACAAATTTACGGCGTGCTGACGACACGCAACGAGTCTACCATAAATATTTTACATCACCAGGGCACCTCTTTATCTCTAATGCATAAGGCACACCTGTTTATAATCACATAAAACCATAATGAGGACTATACTGGCCCCCATAGGTGCATAGCTGGCAATCTCGTGAGACCTACCCGGCGTCTCGTTACCGTTACGGATGCCTCACGACATAGGCTATTTCATAGGACTTTGGTACAGCTGCCATAGATGTATCAAAAGTAATCAGATCATCTTTAAACTTCATACATGGGTAGAAAACACTCTGTGGCACTGTTCTAAGCCCTTAAACCATCAAATATATCACCTTTTGACTTAGCTATGGGTATTTGAAAATAAAAAAGTACAAATTTACGGCGTGCTGACGACACGCAACGAGTCTACCATAAATATTTTACATCACCAGGGCACCTCTTTATCTCTAATGCATAAGGCACACCTGTTTATAATCACATAAAACCATAATGAGGACTATACTGGCCCCCATAGGTGCATAGCTGGCAATCTCGTGAGACCTACCCGGCGGCTCGTTACCGTTACGGATGCCTCACGACATAGGCTATTTCATAGGACTTTGGTACAGCTGCCATAGATGTATCAAAACTAATCAGATCATCTTTAAACTTCATACATGGGTAGAAAACACTCTGTGGCACTGTTCTAAGCCCTTAAACCATCAAATATATCACCTTTTGACTTAGCTATGGGTATTTGAAAATAAAAAAGTACAAATTTACGGCGTGCTGACGACACGCAACGAGTCTACCATAAATATTTTACATCACCAGGGCACCTCTTTATCTCTAATGCATAAGGCACACCTGTTTATAATCACATAAAACCATAATGAGGACTATACTGGCCCCCATAGGTGCATAGCTGGCAATCTCGTGAGACCTACCCGGCGGCTCGTTACCGTTACGGATGCCTCACGACATAGGCTATTTCATAGGACTTTGGTACAGCTGCCATAGATGTATCAAAACTAATCAGATCATCTTTAAACTTCATACATGGGTAGAAAACACTCTGTGGCACTGTTCTAAGCCCTTAAACCATCAAATATATCACCTTTTGACTTAGCTATGGGTATTTGAGAATAAAAAAGTACAAATTTACGGCGTGCTGACGACACGCAACGAGTCTACCATAAATATTTTACATCACCAGGGCACCTCTTTATCTCTAATGCATAAGGCACACCTGTTTATAATCACATAAAACCATAATGAGGACTATACTGGCCCCCATAGGTGCATAGCTGGCAATCTCATGAGACCTACTCGGCGGCTCGTTACCGTTACGGATGCCTCACGACGAACTGATACTTTACTAATTTGGTCACACAAGCTTCAAAACTAATCAGATCCCCTTAAAACTTCATACATGTATTCTAAACATCCTATAGCACTGTTCTATGCCATTAATTATCAAATATATCACCTTTTGACTCAGCTATGGGCATTTGAAAATAAAAATGTACAATTTTACGGCGAGTTGACGACACGCAGCGAGTCTACTATAAATATTTTACATCACCAGGGCACCTCTTTATCTCTAATGCATAAGGCACACCTGTTTATAATCACATAAAACCATAATGAGGACTATACTGGCCCCCATAGGTGCATAGCTGGCAATCTCATGAGACCTACTCGGCTGCTCGTTACCGTTACGGATGCCTCACGACGAACTGATACTTTACTAATTTGGTCACACAAGCTTCAAAACTAATCAGATCCCCTTAAAACTTCATACATGGATTCTAAACATCCTATAGCACTGTTCTATGACATTAATTATCAAATATATCCATAGATATAGTAGCACTATGAGGTGTATCCCAGGCACCTGCGTTACTGTTACGGATGCCTCACGGTACCTATAGATGTTCCCACCATATATGGGACTCAACAATCAAGGTGTATTCACTGAAGGGAATTATCAGTTTGGATGAGTTTTTGCAAGTCATTTATTTTTTGATCATACAGCAGAAGCCCTGCACATCATTCCTAAGCATAGTTGATTAAAAATATGGACAAATTCTGATTTTTATAGCTAAGTGGTTGATCGGAACATTCTAAAATGGGGATGGAACAGCCTAAAATAGGGGTTATTTTGACCTGCACAGGCCTATATGCTGTCAGATTTGTAACTTTCTGAAGCATCATATGTGCCCCAGACAGACTATTAAGACTATTAGCATCAGACATAGAGCTTTCAATTATATATCTTAAGTAAGAAGACTGTCTTTGCTTTCCAAGTTGAGAAAACAAGCTAATATTGGTTGAGTTAGGAGGCAAAATGTAACAATTAGTTACCCATCTTTTAGCACTTTTTGCAAGAAGGCAATACTTAACTCTTGAAAGCCTGTTTCATAGACCCAATGGTCAGATTCCCCATAGTAGAACACAGTGGGATGACAAAAACTTTATTTTGGCTGCCAATACAAGGCCCTACTAGCCTCCCCATTAGTCCCCCCACCCCCTTCAGGATTGTAGCTCCAATTACAAGCTTGGGTTTGCACCTTATATCGGGTCTCTGAGCATAACAGTTCAAGAGATCCTCACATATTCTGTCTAATGGCAGGCATAAAGCTTGTTTTGCCTCATTCTGAGAATCTGTTTAGAGGTTCGTAATTTCCAAAGCAAAGGTGCTACAGTTATCAAAATAGGCTCAAAAGAAGTGGAATTTAGTTTTACCCAATCTGTGAACTTCCCATGTGCTCACTGTGATTAGTTATCCTGTAATGGCAGTCAGAGTGATGAAAGGTAGACAAAAAATCCAAATTTTAGAAAAAATTGTCATGGTTACCATGGCAACCAGTCGCATGATTTTCAAAATATGGGAGTGACAATGCCTGAATTATTTAGCCTTTCACCTTAGCTTTAACCTGATACCTTGATTACTATTGTAGGTTGAGGGGTTGCAAAGTTATCAATGACTCTTTAAAACATACAGGGGAAACTTTAAGTTTGAGTCCCATATATAGTGGGAACATCTATAGTGTACTGTCCAAGTTCAAGTCGATGGGTGTTAACCGGGTTGTCATCATTGTGTAAGCTTAGGAGGTGAGGAAGAGGGTGTTGATCTCCCTAAGCTCTGCAGTAGGCAGGGCATACTTTGAAGCTAGCCTGCCACGAGTTGCGATGGGACGTGGCGCGGAGATCTTGGTGAGAATGTCGTCTGGGTGCACGCGCATCATGTCCTTCAGCGTTGGCCACAAGAACTGGTTCAGTGTGGTGTTGCCGCGGATCATGAAGTTGACCTCATACATGCCCTCATCATCGACTCCGTCTGTGACCTCGGCGATGTACCACTGTGAGTCGTACAAGCAGGCCACAAACTCACCGACGGTGTAGCGCTCCACCGCTGAGACCAGAGCTGGGACCTCCTCTGGCTCGGCCTCAGCTGGGACCTCCTCTGGCTCGGCCTCTGCTGGGAGCTCCTCAACCTCTGGCTCGACTGGTGCTGCTCTGCGGGTTTGCTTGAAGAGGGTGTGCTCCACCCAGCCAGGGCAGTGGCGCAGAGAGGTGTTGTCCTCCCAGCAGCAAGGACCGAAGCAAGAGGTGTCCCTCACAGCGATGGAGACACCAGGTACGACAGCAAGTGCTGCGTGCACCTTCATCGTACCAGGCACAGACTTGTCGCAGACGAGACTCTGTAGAAGACTGCGGGCCTCCTTGATCTCTTCTACAGACACATGGATGTAGTGGACTGCACCGCCGGGAGCGTTTCCAGTGTCCACGAAGGCTTGGGCGTTCTCGATCTTGACATTGGACTTGACCAGGAGATCTGCGACTCGCTTCGCAGCACCCCCGATGCCGTCACACGGACCCTTGCCATGGCCTGCTTCGTAGTAGGTCCATGTGGCTTGGATCCCGCCGAAGATCTGCTCGTGTTTGCACAGGACGCTGAAGATGAACTTGTTTCTGTACTGCGAAGATGGAGAGTCGGAGCAGTAGTGGATGGTCTTGACGTTTGGAAGGTGCTCATCGATGAACTCTCGGAGCCTAAGCATGAAAGCAAGGATAGCCCCGGCGTCGTGCTTACGGTCGTCTGTGCACAGGGCCAGTGAATGGTGTTTGAGGTTCCCGTCGTTATCCTTGTAGTGGATCACGGCCGGGTGGAGAGTGACCGGATCCTTCGCGTAGTAGACCGCCTGGGGGGACTCGGGGAACGACACCATCCAATTCTCCGAGAAGTCCATCTGAACTGTACACTCCTCCGCAGTCAGTCCTTCTCGCACTTCCCGGACGACCTTGTGCTGATTTTGGGCACGGAACGAGTGTTCGCGCATCGTCTTGAAGTCTGCCGACATCATCTTGATGAAGTCTGACTTGGTGGCAGTGTCAGGGCGCAGTCGGAGCTTCTTGCAGGTCTTGTTTCTTCCGGTCTTGGGGTCGACCTCCTGGATCTCCACCTCCACCATCTGCCAAGTTTCTACAGTGATCTCGGGTTGAGTGATGGAGGTGCGAAGCCTTTCCTGGAACTCCTCCAGCGTGTTGGTACGTACTACCGCGTCGGGTAGTCCTGGGAGGTGAGCAGCTCGGAGACGGAGAGTGAAATTTTGATGTTTGGTGCACAGGCAGATGCGGGTGTTGTTGCACTGCACACACTTGATGAACTGAGCCTCCTTCCGGACCTTTTTAAAGGTTGTCAGCCCCACTTTCCTCTCCGGGAACTCACTCCTGTAGACATCATGGAGCACCGACAGGAGATCGGTTAGCACCACCTTCTGGATCTTGACGTTCTTCTGGCCCTTCTTCCTCACAGTGACCACATCCTTCTTCCCAGGCAGAGTGTAAGAGTGCTCAGGCCTGGTCAGGAAGTCAATGATGTGCTGCGTTCTCTCCTTGCGCTTCCCACTTGCTTCTGAGTTGTTTGCTGGTGCTTTGGGCTTGAGGGATCTTGGATCGACATTGATGTCAGCACAGAAGCGCGTGAGCACCCTGCTTCCCTTTAGCTTGTCGCGGGCAGAGAACTTTCTCGCGACACGACTGCGTACGACACCCCGCATCTCGCGTACACCAGCCGTGAATATCTGGTACTTGGTCGAGTCTTCACGAAGTTGCCGGACCTCCTCTGCTGACACCTTGGGGGACGGGCAGGTTGGGCCGCTATCTATGAGTCGACGGCGCGTGGTGTTGACGTTGGGGGAGGTGGCCTTTTGTTGCTGCCTGATGTACTTGGTAGACATCTTTAGGATGGTTGCTGCCTGCTCCTCGATAACCTGCTTCTGCTTGTGGACCTTGCGGAAGAGGCCCTGCTTGACGGGTGTAGGGACCTTCTTTGGCTTGCCGCCTCGCCCAACGGGACTCCTGTAAATAAAGGTTAAGGGAAAAATATTAAAATGATGCTAAAAATATCTAGCAAAGATTAACCAATTATAGATATGTGTATAGATTACGTTAACGTTATGGATGCCTCGCTAACGTTAACGTTATGGATGCCTCGCTAACGTTAACGTTATGGATGCCTCGCTAACGTTAACGTTATGGATGCCTCGCTAACGTTAACGTTATGGATGCCTCGCTAACGTTAACGTTATGGATGCCTCGCTAACGTTAACGTTATGGATGCCTCTAATCATGGAAGTTCGATCAAGCAACTACAATATAATTTTAGCAGAAACTAGCAACTGAACAAGCAACTAAACAGGCAACTAAACAAGCAACTAAACAGGCAAATAAACAGGCAACTAAACAGGCAAATAAACAGGCAAATAAACAGGCAAATAAACAGGCAACTAAACAAGACTCTTCTACAATATTTACTTTATGTGTCACTTGACGACACGTATTCATCCGTGTCTGAGTCGTGCCTGATTGGATTGTTTCGGATCGTATCACTGGAAATCAGGCGTTAATAATAGAAATTTAATTAAGGATTGATACTGAGCATAGTCAATGGCTTTATAAATCTTTCTGAAACAGATTATTCTACACAAGAATATTTTAGAGAAGCTATTTTGTTTTACAATTTTGTACCAATGCACTTTGTGTACTTACTCAAGGTCGAGGGCCATGAGGAGCGGATCCGGGTACGACCGCGAGACGCGCACGGGACTCGCCGGTGTGCTCGTAGCGGACTGCCTGGCTGGCCGGCCAGCAGGAGTCAGGAGGGGCTCGGCGCCTGGGCTCAGTGGGTGGTCAGGAGCAGCGGTGGTGGTGGCGGCAGGCGTGACTCTTGTGGTCACAGGTGTGGCCGGCTGCAAGATATAAATGATGCCATACATTAATCTTTGAGGGCTACGAGTAGCAGAGGTCTGTGTACATGTACATATTAATTAAGAAACATTGAATTTGTATACTCATTTTCATCTTAATCTCACATTTACAAGGCAAAGATTACAACCATGGTAGTAGGGTGCAGAGATTCAGACACTGACACATCTAAGAGGTTCCTAAATATGTGGCCATGCTTAGTTGTCACCGTGAGGTATCCACAGGCACCACATATCTATTCAGGGAACCCATTAATTATGTAGTGATCTCCTACATACCAGGTAAGATAAGATGTGAGATTAAGTGAAATGAGCATTTCCCCAATCAAAAGAGCCCAGATGTACAGGATTTTAAATATGTGACTGTGTACTTTTACATAGTTGAGACAGTAAATATGTAGACCGTATATTTTAAAATACTTTTACCAACTTGAGACTCTATGTATATTAGACTATTTTTAGGGGTAAGGTTTTGAAATTTGTACAATTTAATACTTACGGAAGATGCAGTATAGCTGCATCGGGCAGTGGCGGTGACGGTGACGGTGGTAGTGACGGCAGCGGTGGTCACGGCAGCGGTGGTCACGGCAGCGGTGGTCACGGCAGCGGTGGTCACGGCAGCGGTGGTCACGGCAGCGGTGGTCACGGCAGCGGGGGTCACGGCAGCGGGGGTCACGGCAGCGGTGGTCACGGCAGCGGGGGTCACGGCAGCGGGGGTCACGGCAGCGGGGGTCACGGCAGCGGGGGTCACGGCTGGGGCTGGGGTGGTGACGGTGGCAGCCCTCCTCCGACGTGACGAGGTAGTGGCGGCTGGGGTGGTTGACGGCGCAGTCTGAAGTACACACAAAGGTACATTTTGGTTAAGCACAAGGTTAAGGACTAAGAATGAACAATGCAGGATAAGGTGAATAATGGTATATAATCTGGATGTAATCTACATTAGTGAATGGTTATGATGAAATGTAAAGTACATTTATTTCTAATTGAAATTTTATATTAAGAACTCAAGAAACTTACAGTGGTGCTCTTGCCTTTCCCCTTCCCCTTGCCCTTGCCGGCAGAGAAGAGCGAGTCGGACACCCGCATCGGCTGCGGGGGGGCTGGCTCCACGTCATCCTCGTCGTCCACACTCGTCCCCGGCTCCTTTGGTGTACGCTTGAGACGTCGGTCGGGCGAGAAGATGGGGGGTGGCAGGCCAGCGCGATCAGCCGCAGCCACTTGATCGCATCTATCGCGCCACGCCACAGTCTGTTTGAAGACAAAAGAGAATACAACATAAATAATAAAACCAATAGAATAATAATGAGAGTACAATTAATAAGGAGAATTTGTAATAGTAACTGATATAGAGAAATATCATGACACAAATTAAAGATATTGGAGGTTCTAAAAAAGTACTACTCACCCGAAGGTTCGAGTCGTCCTGCCGGGCCCGCCTCTCATCTTCGTTCTCCCGGGCCTTAACATTAGCCCTGGACACCACCATCCGCTTGGCCTCGTCGTCGTTGTACTGGGCCTGGCCTATCAAGTCGACTTTCCTCTTCCGAGACTCTGCCGTACGCTGGGCGCCGGTCTTGGCTTGCCCCGGTGGCAACTTTGGGCGTACCATCTGAAAAAACAGACACAGAATGAATTAATATGGGAAATATAGGCCTATTTTAGTCATTTTCCTTAATGCACAATTACCAATAAATGTACAGTAATACAAAAATAATGTTATATGTAAACACATATTGGTGTACTCAATTAATGTGGGGGATGTTGAGCAAATCTAACATTCATGGATCTTGTTTATGCCAATTTTAGCTAAAAACACTGATGGACCCCACAACTTGAAAAAAAAAGTTCCAACTAGTGCCAAAAGCACTTACTGGCATGATAGATACATGTTAGGGGCATGCTGCCTTAAAATATGGGGCAGATCGGAGCAGGGGAAGTATATTTTTTCTACGATTAACTAAAAATGAGGCATCCGTAACATTAATAAAATACTCCAAGAAATAGTGAAAAAATAGAAATACTAAAATATTTCCTCATCAGGATATTAGATAACAAGGTACTTGAACATGCTGTGAAGTTACAGGACTCAATTCCATTAAATAGCCAGTCTATGGGACAATTTTCATTTTCGTCGGAGGCATCCGTAACAGTAACCCAAAAATTACTAAAATGGCCCACAGTGCCCACAAAACCCACTCAATAGGGCATCAAACGGCCCAAAATGATCAGGGGAGGTACCAGGTAGGATATAAACCACATATTACCATGCTTACAAGACTTTGTTATGTGTGGGAGGAGAAATTCTGGCAAGTTTTTGGAAAATTTTCAACATTTTTTTTTTTCCAAACAACAAAAAGGTCATCTAAACTCTAAATATCCAAACCAAACTACATACAAGGACAGATAAACATGTCTAGCATCCATTACAGTCTACATGGACCATGGGTTAGCCTTTAAAATAAGATCAAATTTGAATAATCGTCGCCGGCCCATTACTGTTACGGACGCCTCGGGGCGCGCGTCGTTTCATAAACTTCATAAAAAATGCAACGCAAATAGCCATTGGAGTGCTCCGAGCGGGCGTGAGGCGTCCGCACGATAACTATCGATGTTTTAAACCTAAATACCCGCAAAATGTGGCAAATCGTGCGGATGCCTCACCCCCCGGCAACTAAGTTCATCATATTTTGGAAGAAATTCTTCATTTTACCTACCTTTTCTGCTGAAAAACAGCGAATTTATCGGCGAAATCCTCCACAAGTGTTCGCATGGACAGGAACAACGCCGAAAAGAAAGACCCGGATGTGTGTCACTTCTGGTTCGCCGAGGAGACGCTAGCAAGTTTCCCGCGCCAAAATCGGGTTACTGTTACGGATGCCTCAACCGCCGCAAGCTGAGCCAATATTCACTCGCTTGCAATACACACGGTACCGCGGGAGCTCCTCCCGCTGTTGACGATTGACTTATATGTCCCAATTGTTAAAACAGGGAGGAAGAAATACTTCAATCTACCTTATTAAGACATATAGAAGCATATTAGTGTTGAGGCATCCGTAACAGTAATGCGAGTTCCAAAATAGCATATGGGACATAATGCATAGAAATAATTGAGTTAGCCCAAAAATTTTTTTGTCAGGCCACCATCCATATGGACCCTTTCTATTGTACCTATTTAGTAAATGTAGTGAATATTATTATTGAAGATATAGGCCCAAACATTACTGTTACGGATGCCTCCGAGACTAGTAGTTGATGTACATCTAGGGCCTAGGAGAAAAAATAAGGGTCACCACCCCATTTAACTAAGGTTGATTATCCACAGGGGGTATATAGCTAATGGGAAATGTAGTTTAGGAAAGGTTTACAAGGTCTAGGGTGACATGGGGACCTGGTAAAACATGTGTATAGGCCTAAAAACCTTGATTTTTGCCCTTTTTTCACCTTTGGGGACCCATATATCGGAGAAAAATCACCGCACATGAAATTTTTTTATTTTTCCTGAAAGCCTAGAGTGTTTTCTAATACAAACAAATCTTTTTTTTTAAATTGGAGCATTTATTTTTATTCTATAGCTGTAGGAATGCAAAAAACCCACTTTCTGCATGAATTTCTGATCTGACCCATATACGTTGTTGTAAGTAGTATATGGAAAGGGAAATGCAGCCCGGGTAGTAGCTGAGGCATATACTTTGTTGTAAGTAGTATATGGAAAGTGAAATGCAACCCGGGGAGTAGAAGAGGCATAGAGTTGGTTGCAAGTAGTATATGGAAAGTGAAATACAACCCGGGTAGTAGCTGAGGCATATACCTTGTTGTAAGTAGTATGTGGAAAGTAAAATGTAACTCAGGAGTAGAGACAGAGAATGTGTACTCAGTTGCATAATGTTAAGTGAAATACAGCCCGGGAGTAGAGGATGCATATACATAGTTTTTGTAGTCAGTAGAATATATGTAAAGTAAAATGTGACATGGAAGGAGAGAATACATAGATTTTGTAGTAAGTAGTATATGTAAAGTAAACTGCAACCCGGGATTAGAAGAGGCAGAATGTAGTACGTAAATAGAATAGAACGCTGGAGCACATAAACTGCTGAACGCTCTATGTGCGGCAGGAAGGTGAGGCAGGAGGTGGGGTGTATGGCTGGGATACTGAAGGATGTAGATCTAATGAGTATTATGTAGGATTTAGGACAACACATTCAGTATGGTAGAAAGTTGTGTATAGACATACATTGTGGTTAGAATAATATAAGGAAAGGTCATGTCCCTGGAAGGGGTACCTTTTTTCAATTAAAGAAAGCTTTAGTCTATGAGTTGATCATTAATATTATATTACAATCACTTTTAAGGTTTAGCTAGTGGGGTGTTGGATGAGGCATGAATAACTAACAATGTTCTGTCCGGTAGTAGGCCTATGTACAGCCTTGTCCCAACCAGAGGCGCCGCCTCGAGACTAAAAGTCTCCTTACCCGTCCGTGGCTGAGTATACATTAAAGTGGCCAGGATATTGAAAGCCCCCTCGTCTCTCTCTTTGCGAATATGTGGCGTAAAGGGAGCTTTATGGACGGTGGCGAGAGAAACTCACAGCCCTAATGGTTTTGTACTTTAGCCAGGAGGCGCTCTGTTTCTGTTGGAAATTGGCGTGGCTGGCGGTTGGGATATTGTCGATATTAACAGATTATCAGGTGGTGCCAGCCTCAGAGAAGCTCCAATCTTGGCCCTGGCCAGTCTGAGGAGCAGCCCATCTACTGGCAGGGCCGAGTTCTCTCCTCAGCATTAGGGCCGGTGCCACCTATAGGGCCGGTCAAATTGATATAAGAGTGCTAACAGTCATCAGCCCCTGTGTGCAGCGAATTAATGTTCATTTAGCCCGACG
This sequence comes from Harmothoe impar, assembly GCA_947462335.1. NCBI lineage: Eukaryota > Metazoa > Annelida > Polychaeta > Phyllodocida > Polynoidae > Harmothoe > Harmothoe impar. The sequence goes on from OX381710.1 coordinate 27,794,789, forward strand.
CAGCCCCGAGGCAGCAGGCGTTAGGCGACTGAGCTGCTCACTGAACAGCTCACAGAGATGAATGGAAAGCCTTCGGGAGCCCTACGTTTAGACACCCCGCTGTGCCCCCCTCGGGGCTCGCAAAGAAACTACCGGCGTGAAAAACCATGATTTGAGCGTTTCCTGCGCAAATGGAAAACACTGTGACTGCCGCTATGGAGGTGGGGCCGATGAAACACTCTCCGTCTGATTAGCTGGCTTCCCCTCAGGTATTGATAGATACACTAGCTCTCCAGGAGAGCTACTGGAGTGCCAGTGCAGGATGCTTATAGGTCCTGATAACAGGTTCAATAGTACTGCAGTATACAGAATCCCCTCTCGGCCAAACAGAAGGGTTGCCTTTATAAATCTCCTTACACACATTTTTATTTTCCCCCTTGTATGTCCCTTTACCTTGGTAAAGCTTTGAATATTGCATAACATTATTTAAAAACGAATGCGTTTTATTTTTATCAGGATATAGTGTAGAAATTACTCAGAATGTCTGGCATCACTTTAGATGATGTAAGTATCACGGTTACACTAGAACTATCATATTGTTTGTACTGCTAGAGCATCAGTAAACAACACCATATAAATATATATATATATATATATATATATATATATATATATATATATATATATATATATATATATATATATATATATATATATTGATATATAGGCTGCCACAATGTAGTATGTCATGCGTTCATGGTTGATGTCTGCGATTGGTCAATAATAATAGCGCTCAAGGTTGGGTGATGGCATGTAAAGAAGCCCTACCCGATGTCTATCCATAGCCCCTGGGGGGATCCAGCCGCTAGTCATCTATCTTGATCCCATGTCAGCCGCATCGTCCTCTTGCCACCGGGGACCATCTCATGTCCAGCCCTGATTACCGGCGTATTGATTCCTATGTTGAACCCCCACCTTTGACCCTTTAGCCTCTGCTCTCTGACCTGCCAGCCTCAACAACATGATAAGACGGATGGGTTAAATGCAAAAGGACTCTCTTGATTGATAATATGACCATGCAGCTCCTCCTCCAGACTTCCATCCTGAAAAAAACGACTTATCTGATTTCTTCTAATTAGACCTGATAGGATCCTACCTGATCCATTGTCTGATTTCAGATTGTGTTGCTCAAAAAGAGGAGGGGATGAAGGTTTTCATTGATACCGCTGTTATCGGTGTCATACAAGTCGAGTAATCAGCTGCCTACATGAATATGGATTCTCCAGGCAAGTGAGAACTTGGGGTGTCAAGGAAGGTGGTAATAAAAACCAATAACATGGTGGAAAAAAGACGGGTCCATGGAAACTGTTTGACTGTAGTGATTGAAGCTATCAGATGAACACCTCTCCCTTTACTTTGTAAACTGTGAGACTGAAGCGCTGTGGCGTAGTGGGACATAAAAAGCAGCTGATGAGTTTAGAAGGGAAGGACGGTTAGTGATTCAGATACACTGCACCCTACACCAACTCATTAAACTGGGTGACCAAGACTAGAAGCCAATAAAGTGTTCCCTCATTGGATTTTCAAACTGTGGTGAAGTTTGCTCCTGTTCACTAGTATGAGGTCAGATAAGGATAACTAGAGCCCTTGAGAAGTTATCTTAAAATTGCTTATTTCACACTAGGCCTAAATGTATTATTCAGATTATAGGATATTATATTGCTCTTCGCGGTCTATCCGCAATTCTACATTATAATCGGGTCGTTTTCAAACTGCATAATGCTAATGCTATGGAAGTGTGGCATGTGGGTCAAAGTATACATAATGCATATATGAACCATCGCCGAGTATCCTTTCGGCTGGTTAGCTCACATAATATTGCAATATGTAGAAGCATGCACACTGAATCACCCAATTCAGCATTAGAATCATCACAATCTTGACCCCAATTATGAACAAGACTAACACGTTTTTAGATCATGTTGCTGATTATCTTTTTCATAGTTTTTTTGTCTCCTGACATTCAATGTCACTTACCAGGATCATTACCACCTTGAGACGGTCTCCCCTGAGTGGCTCCTTGGCAGGTGGCTTCAGCTCGGGTAGTGGCTTCTGCACAGTAAGGTTAATGTGAAGCCTACGCTGGGCATCCACTTCTGAGGAATTCCAGAAGCCAACCTGTAATAAAACATATTGAGTTGATAGGAGTAATTTTGAGTAAAGACCTTAATGTGAGATCATTTTATTTGACTTTAGTAATGACAATAGGTTCTCAGCTTAGATGAGCCACACTAAGATTGTACACTGTTGATATTACCTGATGCTGTCCATAGTGTTAGGTGCAAATATTGATCACCTCATTTCCGGTGGTTTTTTTTATTCACTATATAAAAGCGTTGATGTTGTTTAGCATCAACTCGCCAAAAGAAAAGAGAATATATATATGCAAAACCTAAATCTGGAGGAGAATCTTAAGCTGGATGCTTAGGAGACACAGCGTTCGGGTCTTATCATGTTGCAACCATCCCTTCCAAGTAACCCAACCTGGTCGACACCCTCCCTTCTCAGCAACCCTCGCCGACAAATCTTGGTAGAGTTTACACCCTTCAGATGCACCCTGGCTGACACCAGACCCCAAGGAGGAGAACCTACCTGCTCCAGGCCTCCCCTGCCAAGGCCCAAGACGTCGATGATGTAACCCCTTCGCCGGCCATCCTGGCGGAATGTAAGCCGGCCTGTGGCCCCGATGTCTCCTATCTCAACGAGACAAGAACAAGAGTGTGTATGTATGTGAGTTGGCTTCGACAGGGGCAGGCGGGACTGCGACAATGGCAAGCCATTTAGGTCCCTTTATAGGCTGCTATATATCAGGAAAGTTTCATGAAAGGCATCCTATATATCTACGGCACAGTGCACTTTTATTAGCTTTCTGGTAGAGCCTCTAGAGGCTACATGCATATCATCAGGGGAGAAACGCAAAGTTTAGTTTCTTTTAAATAAGCTATAGAGTCTAAAGGGCATTAACCACACACATTATCATTCAAAAGTAAAGTGCATGTGAATGTTGGCATATAACCATTATATTCGTAACAGTGGTAACTTTAAACCGTTTAGCCTATATCTAGATATCGAGAGGAATCCATGATCTTGACAATGACACTTAGCTCGAGTCTCGAGTGGGTGTGAGCTTACGCTAAATATGCCATGAATGAGTGGGTGTTCAGGTAATTTGAAAGAAGTGTACCCGTGGGTGGTGTTAGAGGCGGAATAATTGCCGAGGCGACAGAATGAGTGGGCGGATACATTTATACTTGGAGGATCAGTATGGTGACAAAAGAGAATGTATTAGGATATGCTAGGGGGTATACAAATAACAGAGGGAATGCAGGTACTTGACAAGCTGAAAGAGAAAGAAATAAAGGGATGCTTTTGTAGGGGTCGGGGAAATGGGAAAATGTCGGTAGGTTTGATCTTGGTTATGAGAGGAAACTGTATCTTTAGGGTCTATTTAGTCTTGCAGACAGACACTGTCTAATGGTTATCCTTAATGGTAGCTGGTAATCCCCTTCTTACAAAAAGTCACCGATCCCAAGGGGCCCAATCTGCAGAGGCCTTAATTGCATGGATAGATTAAAATGAATTCTTAAAATCTCAGAATTACACCGTCTGATATAATATAAGAGGGGTATAACTGGCTGCTGATATTATGTGTGTAAGTATTGGAGGTACAGGGGGTGAGGTGGATGGCAAGGAGAGTGGTGTACCTTAGGCAGAACACTGAGAATGTTGCCTCGCCCGCTCCAGTGGCAGCTCCCCCGGGCCCAGTGGTTGAGCCGCACCCCGTGGTACAGGGTCAGCAGGCTGTCCGTCACAGTGGCAAACTCGTACCTAAAAAACAAAGAGTTACCAAACAGCTTCACTTGTAAGCAGAATTTGCATGGTCAAATAGACCAAGCATCCAGACTGCTTCCTATTTACATTATGTCTTTATTGTGGTGCTTTATTGCATTGTAACTGCATTACAACTGGTTTTAACATCACATACACTAGTGATTCAGTTTAGTATTAGAATGTTATCTTTATTAGAAATATTCTTCCTTAATGAATATGTTCTGATTTTAAAGTACTCGAATAACAACACTTTCACTTATGTGCTGATGTACATGCAGTGTCCCCTATTGTCATTTTATAACGCAGTTAAAAGTACCTTGAAAACCCCGGAGGAATTTGCCTCTCGCCACTAAAGTCTTTTTCCACAAGTTTGAAAGTAGTAAAGTTTCCACGAGTGTAGGCATATGGGGCGATGTCTCTGTCTTCTATACTCTGGAACGATAAAACAAAGGGAAGTATGTAGACATGCTTTAAATGATGCATTAAGCTCTGTACTAAAGGAAGTGTGTAGCCAGGTTTTATTGTTTGTGCTGCGTCAATTTCTGTACGATATAAACGTGAATTATATGTATTATTATTGTATATCATAAAGTAATGTGTTCTTGCAATTCTTAATTTGGATAGTTATATATACATACATGAACAATAAATAGTCGAATACCTTGTTCCCATACTCCTGATTATCATTGTAATTCCTTTTGGATGAACAGCAATTTGTTTTGCCATAGATGTAACACGATTTAATGTATTGCCATTTGAGGAGAATAATTAACCTATTGATGTAACAACTGTATTACTTGCATTCCCAAATTACAATGCTAATGTAAAGGTAATGAAACGCTAAACAATCTCTGTTCTCGTTCTTGATTTTAACCTAACACAATAGAACCTTAAGTGGATTTTGATGGATGGCACAAGAAGATGGTAATAAATGAACTATTTCCTTTTGGCATAATAGGCCACGCCTAAGGCACGAGCCTAATGGGCTCTTAATTGCCCCCATCCTTATCATAGCATGCGCTTTAACCAACAAAGCTACCTCAACAAAAACAGATCAAAGCCTCAGTAACTCAATAACCACCCGGAGAATTCATAGCAGACAAATATGCCTGGGACACGCCACCTCTAGCTTTAGATGCCTATTTGTTCCATGCCTAGATAAGCTCTAGCCTGGTAGAATTTATTGGTCAGCCCTATTCGATAAGCTGAAGCCTCACCCTTTTTATAGTTAAGGAAAAAAGAATGAGAAGGGGATATTTTTCCGCCCAATTTAGCAATCTAGTTGTCTATGTAACGTGCCTCTCGTCAATTGTGGCCCTGACGTGGCGTCTAGTGATACTATACCCATGGTTGGGGATCACTCTCTCAAATTCTGCAACTTGCTGTACTCTAGACTACATTATGGAGTCTTACTATTCTATATTTTGAGTTTCTAATTAGATCTATATCATACAGGAATACAAATGTACAGCTAATAATATATCATGGGTACACATAATGATTGTACGGAGAAGATGATGGATGAGGAAACCCCTGTGTTGGCTGCAAACTGAGCTAAATATAGTGCGTAGGTTCAATAAGGCTCGCAGCTGCGTCTCCTTATTCTTATTTTTTGTCAGAGAAGAAGGACATTATAAACACAAAAATGTAAGCTACTTTGTAGACCTTCATAATGAGCTAAACGGCTGAGCTAAAGGGGATTGCTTTTCAGGGGGAGACAAGGCCATGAGAATAACCCGGCCACACAATGTAGATCTAGACTATAGGGTGCCTGAATCTACTTTGGTATTTAGATTAATCAGACTAAGTAAATACACCTGACTGCATGATAAAACCAACCATTACTCGGTACTATATCCTCGGTCTTTCTCAAGAAAAACATTCCATTTTCACCGAAGCATCTGATGGATGCAATCCATTAATTGAATTACCTGAACATATCAAATTAATTAACTTGAAAAAAGCCCTGGTGTTGTGCATATTGTAAAAAGAGGAAGTACACGCAGGTGGAAGGATTGAACCGGTATGTGTTTTGCGTGGTTGGCATGTGTGGTTTAAGACAACGGTCCCTCACTCAAATATATGCTTTGGCTCATGGTTCAGTTATTGGCACTGTGTAAGCAGTGTGTCCTTACATAGGGCCAGGCGCTTCAAGAAGGGAGGCAGGTGCATCCATCCTTAGAAGGACAGGAGGTATTGACTGAAGCTGTCAGGGATTAGACGTATAATCTTCACGTACAGCGTTGTCTAGACAGCAGCGAGGTTGAGGGGGTACAGCATAAATGATAAGTAACATTCTTTGGGAAGTCTTAGTACTTATAGGATAAAAAGTCATTGCTGTTATATCCTTGCAGTGAACTCTTAAATGGTCTTAGAACTGGGTGTTACTGCTGCTCTATCCGTCAGTTCACATATCTGCAGAAGTGTTACTCCAGTGTTTGACCCATATGGTCACAAAACTGTCAACACAATCCTAGGTTTCTAGATTTATCAACTTGACTTTTTTTCGTGCTTGCTACTCGCCGCATTGGTCACCTTACTATGGGAACAATCTCGGAATGTTTATTGGACTTTTATGTCCATACCGATACAGGGCTCTCCAGTCACTCCTCAATATATGACATTCCTGTCTGATATTCCTTAATAACCCGTTCATAATAACGCTATATGATCCACCAAACAAGTTATTACTAGCAGCCTACTGTACCGAATAGTTCTCCATTGAACCATGGAAAAACATGAGGCATATTGACCAGTGGCGGATCCAGGATTTTGAAAAAAGGGGCTATTGGAAAGAAAATATCCCCAACAACATGCTGGCAACATTTTGTATCAAGAAAGGGTTAATAATCTCCAAAAAGGGCAGGGGCGTGCCCCACTACCGGTTAAATCCGCCCCTAGGTACGGTACAGACTGGTGTATAAAATGGTGATTCTATACACCAGATACGTTCCACTGCACACACGTTGCAATGGGATGGCGCCCGGTCCCTGGATTCAGTAGCCCAAACTAAACACACCTGTGTCCCTCCTTATCATCAAATATACCCTGATTTAATTGCCAGAAATGTGCCCCTTTTCTAGGTTTAAATAGCAATAAGGGGTTTGGAGAGAGGCAATACAAATCCCTCCTCCGTTAAATGATTATCAGTCTCTTATCTAATGTAAACACGCACCTGGTATGTAACAACCTAATTCATCTTTACTTAGGCTTATCTAGAATGTAGATAACAACGGCCATGGTTTAGATCAGATATGCAATGGGCATGAGATGCGGGCTTCACCCATTGTCTGCGGCCCACTAGTTTGGTTGGTTATTTCAAACACACTCTCATAGCCATGGTCTATCTATTACATGTATCCTTTCATTTCTTGTCGTGATGGAATTGAAAGGGTAACATAATATGCCAGGTAGGCCTACTTGAAATTGTGGATTTGTAACTCTTGAAGCAAAGAAACTGAAAGAGGTCAACTGCAGACACTAGTCGTCATAAGACAGTACAGAACGGTTAGAAGGAAGAACGTTATATGATTACACAGAGGACTGATTTAATGCAGGTCTGCTAACTAGTTCTATATTTAAAGGGCACGGGAAATGAAGCAGGAAGTTTAATGGAACACCACTAATAGCAATACTCAGTTAAGAGCGATGGGTTGAGACAAAGTGCCTAAAAAAGAGTGAATGTAGAGCGGAGCACGGGCATTGGGAACGCAGATCTCCTGTCTATCTAAGAGGGTAGCTTATATGCAAGGGTGCAATGCACTCCATGCCTGATGAATCGAACGTCCACTCAGAGGCGATGTCGCGTTCCCATTCAGCGATATGATATGTGTATGCGAGGGAGGAGACCGGAAAATGGGATTAGAACATGCTTCAGGGTGTGAGTGCCAGCCGGGCAAGTGCTGCATCCACCAGTGTTCATAAAACAGTGAGCAACTCCGAGCAGTACACAGCGTAGTGCATACGCTGAGCTGCTCGTAATAGCAATGTATATTGTGGTATTCCTGCAACTGCCAGCGTTCCTAGAACAGCGAAGGGCTGGTGAGCAACGCTGAGCAGAACAGAGCGTATTGTGAATACACTGAGTTGCTCATACTATGGCATTCCGAGCATATTGTACAGGTTGATGGCATTATTTGAATTATGATACGCCTCACCCAAAGGCACAATTAGCTTTCCCATTTGAAATTTTTGAAAGTAATCTGGAAGAAGGGTCCAATGACCAGACTAATTTATTTGCAAGGAAACATTAATGAATCACAGACAGGCGAAAATAGCTGTCAAGCTCGGAGTATTTGCACCAAAGATCGAATAATTCTAAAAAGACTATCGCCTTCGACGTTCAAAGTTTCAGAGAGCATTTTTGTTGGCCTATTTGTCACCCTTGGTGGTCAAAACTCCCCCCCCCCCTCTATTGCTCATATTAATGTGTAATTATCTTATCTGAATGAAAGTTGAGTTCTTTATGTGCAGAGTTGTGTATTTAACCTATTGAAACATCCTCAAACTAGTATTCCACCATTTCTATTATTGGAGGCGTTCGGATATTACGTATTGTGAAAGGACTTTACGTAGCGTGTACTCTTTGCCTTTTGTGTAAAAGGCCTTACTTTGCATATAAGGGCTTTACCTATCGATACTTACAGTCATGTATCGGTCTAATAATTCAAATACTCCCAAAGTAGCTGACAGAGAAAGTAATGTGCTTACTGATGCAAACAGATCAGCCTCTTGAAATATATATATACGACAAGCTCAGTGAACGGGTCCCTGAAAGTTTAAGATATCACTAAGGCACAAAGTAGGACGCGATGTACATGGGACTCAAGACCCAGCAGCGGGAAACGTGTGGAATGAATTTGCTGAATGATTCTGGTGGTGATTAATTGAATTTACGCTCTTTGTGTATCGATGCAGTTCCCATCAGCTTATTATCAAAAATATGTGTACCGGTACTATGAACAATATCTACTATGATATGGTGGGCAACTCTTTTCAAATAAATGAATATTCAAATAGCAATTTGTCTTAATACTCTATCTGTGATAGTCATGTATATTCAGTATTAGTAATAACAACAAATATACATATATTAACCATCATGCATGGTATTATTGTGTAATATAGCGTACATATTTATACTAAGGAGATTACACACTTCAACCCAATCATGAGTGGCTCACCAATATCAGTGGCTCATTATCTCTTGACCTGCACGCTATAATAGGTCCGACAACTTCCTTCTATACAGACTACAAGTCATAGAAGCCTTGCGAGTTGCTGCTTGAGATAATATCCATTTACCAACGGCCAGATAATAGCACTTGTCAGGCTACAAGGATGAATAAGAAGACGTACAAATCACGAGCCATTGTAGCGGGAAAGATGCAGTATGAGCCGTGACGTTCCTACTACCTAAATCATGGGGAACCGCCTCAACGGGAGCCAGTTTTAGGAGTTTGGTTTTTACTTTTTAGGGGGTTAATTTTCGTTTGTTCTTTGTATTGTTGATGTTAAGTTTTACAAATCTCGTGATTGGTAGGGACGTGTGCACTGACAGCACGGTTCCGTTTTGGCCGATATTTGAGATGGGCGCCCTCTTAAGAAAAATGGGCCATTTAAAGGGATTCTCCTGCGCTTCCGTCGGCGGCCTTTCAAGAGCGATTGCATGTAAAAGGAAGCGAGGGGAAAACGTCTGTCTCATTTTCACGCATCTAATGAAGGTGAACAGTTTCCAATGAAGAACGGACACCTGAATAATAAATGACAATTTCACGGGCCCCTAGCTGACATTGATGCAATTGGACACGCCACTTTTTATATACCCTGTTTTTCTCGGATGCTTTTCAGAAAAATTCCGACGAGTGATGCACCGCTAGACGCAGCTAGTGGGAAATAAAACTTAAAGCGGGAAATGACGGGATTGCGTGCAGGGGGTGGGCGGGGCACGGAGGGACAGGCGTTGGTAGAGGCGTCGCTGACGATGAGACTGTCAGGGGAAGTGGTTTTAATCACGAGGGACGCGGTTGGTTTTGAGAAATCATAACGGGTTGTGGCCCGCCGAGGGCTCACGTGGTGCTGGCTGGGACGCCGCGGCGCCGCTGGGTTAAATTGGTGAGATGGGGGAGGGAGGGAGGAATGTGGAGGGGTTGCAGTTTTTTCTCACACGTCCTCCGAAACATTCACCTTCTTTCCTATTTTCTATTTGCATGCCGGCTTGTTCGCCTTATTGTCTTCTTTTAGTTTTAGAGCTATCCTGTTCTATATAGTATATGGCTCTGTTCGTTTTTCTTTTCTTGCTTGTCCGTCCCTCCCTTTGTCTTTCAATCTACTTCCGAACCACACTTCTGCATATCTGTTTGCCTCCCTGTCTGCCTTCCTTGTCCTGCCTGTCTACCCTACCCTGCCCTGCCCTGCCCTGCCCTGCCCTGCCCTGCCCTGCCCTACCCTATCATATCTTGCCCTGCCCTACCCTACCATGCAACTCCATCCTTCCATCTCTTTCTCTCCCCTTATCTCTCCCCTCCTGATTCCCTCACTCCCCCTGTGAGTTTTATACGTTCACCTCCCCCCCCCCCCACCCATCTCCGTCTAGTCCCACCCCTTGTCGCAGCAGAGTTGACGGTTTCCATTTCAGTGCGAGTAGTGTTATCTGGCAGCCCCCTAGGGGATGGGGCTGTCATCTGTCACACACAGAAAACTCTCAGCCTCATAGACCACCTCAGCCTGCCAACCCCTACACCCCACCCCTCCTCCATCCACAATCCCTGCTAACTCAAAGTTCAGCTGTCTCTCCTTCTCCTTCCACTACAGCCTCGTCTTCGTAGCGCACGCATGCCACCTGGTGAGCATTGACACTGCGCATGTGCCAACTATTGCCGGAAGTCGTCGAGCAGCTGCTGTCGTAAAACTGCTGCTGTCATAATGGTAGTATTGTCCTGATGGCCATTAAGGTCTATATTGAGAGGTCGGGGATGTGTATGTAGATAGAGATGGATAGGGATAAAGATAGGAGCTGGTAAGGTGAAAAATAAGAACAAAGTATGGTGATGAACACTTACCAGATTTGGGATAACCCACCAGTAGTAACTCGTCAACATGCTTAAATGCAGCGCCTGAAGAGAGACATAAAGGTGATATGATGCATAATACCCAGAAAATAGTAAAAATCTAGGTCCACACGGCTTGTGCTTAATTATACTATTTCGTGTTTTGGTATTCATTATTCTCTGTGGCAGTTCTGTACTCTTTTCTGTGTTTAGGTGGGACTTACACTAATGGACCAGGCCTCCCTTTTGGTTTCATCCAATCCCTTTTAGTAATTGCAGCATGGCAATACGAATTATACGTGCAATGATATGGAAATGAAATTTTAGTGATCATTGCTTATGTAAATGAGAGTTAATGAGAGTCACCACCATAATCTGAACCGAACAGACTCTTTTTATTATTGTAATATTCAAAACCGTTGGATTTATGTTTGCACAATAACGATTATAAGGGTATTATTTAAAAGTAAACATCAAGTTTGAGGTCATCATAATATTTTGAACGGGGATTCCTATGCCATACCAATCTCCATATTGCTGAATAGGGTTGAGACCCTGTTTGCATGAATATTGCTTATAAATAATATCATTAAAACGGAAATCCAAGTGGCTGATGATAAATATCATGTCAAGGCATATCTAAATAGCGATAGAAATTGCATGTATGATACACATTATTCTTTGGTAATTTTCAATTAGATTTAGTTAAACTAAGTTATGTCAATAAGATATCTACAACGAAGGGAGAATGCAATTTACCTGGCAGCCCAATATATATATATACCTTTTGATGATTGTAATTGTTAGATTTAAAACAATCTGGTTAAATCATGATCAAGGCCGTCATCAGTTAAAGAAATACTTTAATAAACTCAGAAATAGTCGAGAACTTACCTGGTTAAGTATTCTTGAGGTGAGGAGGCGGGATGTAGACAGTACTATGTTGGGTACATCTGTATCACGTAGAGTGAGCAAGGACTCCCGCAGTTCCTCGTCGCTGCCGTTTTGGTTGGCGACTTTCCATGATCGGATCCGCATTGTGTTGAATAGCACCATCTGCTCGATCAAATGAGTTCCTGCCAACATAAATGTGATATTGGCATTAAATATTGTGGAATCAAAAGAAAGAGTACGGCGTTGCTTTACACAACTGCCTTTATAACAGCGAAGGTAGTTCGAGAATAGTAACTATTGCTGCTCCATATTGGCCTGGGGCCAGACATATCATAAAAGTGTTCAATACAAACATAATCTGCTCTCCCACATTGTATATTACATCTAGAGGGACATCGATGCATTATTCCATATCTGCTATCATTTCCACTTCTGGTGACACATATACTAGACGGTCAGCGCTATATCAGATTATGTCATTAACAATTTTGTGAAGCAATGGTGCCAATATGATGACTCGGCACATCCGCTCTGTAAAAAACATACTGTATCATTATCTACATGCAATGATGCATGGTAATACAGCACGGACCTATAATATAGCAGTAAGTGTGCATAAAGACATGATGTACCGTTGGCATTCTTTCACAAGCATCCGACATTCGCTTTGCTTGGCCACAGGTGTGTCTATCCTTTAGTATGGCGTGAGAGCCCTTTCCTACAGACTGTTTAGTGAAGGAATCCCCCAAAATATCTTCTTCTGCATGCTCATGGCGACATCGTCTCACGTTTCATCAATGGGTACACTTGTTAGGAGGCAAACTCTAGAACGCTATGAAAACAGGCAATGGCCCAACCATTGCATGTATGACACTAGCAATACATGCTATTGCAATATCACTTCAGGTCTGCTGAAATACCAACCACCTGAGACACTTAAATCACAGCATTTGGATATAAAACAGCCAAGCTAAGCTTGAAGTTATTACCAAGAGGAAAAATTAGATTGTCTTGTTTGTGGGTTCTGTATTTTGTTCAGGAGTCGGTGCCTGAAGCCCCAGATTACTGCTTCCGATAAAAGGAAATCATCTCACTAAGTGCAGTATCGGAACGGGGGAGGCCCAGAGCGGCTGTTAGTTTTAAATGTGTTTATTTACTACTGTTGGAAAGTAGTGCCAGCAGTGGAAATGAATTTAAGGCTTCCTCCCATCTCCTTTATTAGCCGTTAGGGTGGCGAACTGTACTAGAATAAAGACATCACTGGCCACTACCTGATACAGCTGTGCCTCCTAGATATAGCATATTGAAGTAAATTGGGGGGATGGGTTCTATAGAATTGCTGTAGTTTGCGGGAAATAATTATGTCTGTGGTCAGGTAAATAAAATAAGAGTCTGCTACAGGCTATTGTGCTCCACCTACGTTTTGCCTTGCAGCAACAATGATGTTATTGCTGTTTATGTTCTCTGCCTAGCCCCAGGCTGAACCCCTGTGGAAATCCTTCTTTAAAATATATAAGGAAACATAGCATTACTATTCAATATCGAGACAAGTAAAATCCAGAATGTTACTAAAGGTGAAGTATCCCTAATATGCTATTGCAACATGGACGGCCTGAGACCATGGGATTGTAATTATCCTTCAGCCAGATGTGCTCTTCCACCTATACCTGTTGCAGCACGTAATGATAGTGAGCCTCTCATGAGCTTCTAACTGCTCCGGGAGCCGCTCGGTGTGCACCAAACACGCAACCCAGCACACAGTGCAGGCCTCTTTGAACTAGTAGAAGTAGGATAAAGCGGCCTAGAACACAGGGACGAGAGAGCCTCGCAGAGCAGTTAGCAACAGGTAACGACTGCCTCCCACCGTAATTATGGTGAAGGCTATATAGCATGCGATGATATTACTCCGCTGGTGGCTGCTTCATGGTGGTTTGGTGTTGGTAGCATCATTTGCTATCTATATAGGTCGGGGTGAACATATAGAGCTGTAGAGAGCATCGCCTTCTGGCATAGTATTTTATTAGTCCATGTCTATAGTAGGGATTATGTTACACTATATACATATACACATATCAACCGATCCACACAATTTAATGCCATGGCCCAAGGCACCAGAATGTATATCGTGCCAGAAAATAAACTGAAACCTATGATTGCAGGAAGGTGTCCCCTATACTGATGGCTTAGGGTGAGTATGGTCAGTTGATCACTTAGATCATTGTGATGACCTCTAGTGATCATTTTAAGGACATAATCTAGCCACTAGGGGACAGTACCCCTTGTACAACAATGCAGTATACAGCACCTGCTTCAGGTTTAAACATATATACCTCATTTGTCTCTGGGACCATAGCTACTAGTGTGTTAAATGACTGTTATAAACACACATAATTATACCTTATTGACCCTATGACGAGGGCTATGATTTCTTCTCAGATGTGGTTTGATATTGGTAAGATGGGGAGTTATGAAATTGCTTTAAATACCTTGTTATACAGAAAAATAATTATACTACAATACTGTACGGAGCTACTCTTAAAGATATGATACAAACAATGATTGCATTGCACAATGGGGCTCAAGGTTCAGATATCCTGTGTATCAGCTAATCGCTCCGGTACCACGGGAACATCGTGCAGTGGAGCTCCAGCTCAAACTTATGGGAATATCGTAAGAATTATCTAAAGTGACGCTGTATAGGTATATATTTATATATCAGATAAAATTTCCTTTTGATTATGCGTAATTCATTACATCATTTTGATAAGAGAAAGCAGTTGTGAGACTCATAAAATCCTTCTATCCCAAGGATAAAAAAACATATCCACCAGCATCTTCCCTCTGATGAATGGCTGCGGAAACAGATCATCCAGGAGAACATGCATTCAGGCTCATGTAAAGGTATTTTGACAGGGATTCCCTTAGAAAAGACATGATCAGCCATAATCATCTTTTCATAAGAAAAAAAGCTCCAAAGGAAAGCGAGGCAGACATTGGAATGCTGGTGGCTATTTATTATTTATAGTGTCTTTTTACCAGATCCCGATGACTGGCTTCAGACAGTCTGTTATCGGAGAGCAACGTTTTCCGTCTTGTCCAGGGGCGAGAGATGTCAATTCCCAACAATTTTATTCTTTAAAAAGGAAAGAGTACAACTCTTGAGTCTGGGCCTGGACGTGAAAATGGTCAGCTATTTGATATGTCATTTTTTCTGATTTAAGCAAAGTGGTTCGCCTGCAGTGCTGTCCCTCTTATTTTGAGCACTGCCGTATCAGGTTGCTTTGGACAGAGACATTATTCTGGATCTTCCATGGGTGTGATTATTCTTGTCTATAATGATCAGGGTCACTGGACCTTTACACAGAGGCAAATTTAATTTACTAATTAAGATGCCTCCCAAATCGGTCTGCAACTGTGCGATTTCATGTAACCTTAGAACCGCATCAGGAAATAATGTTTATATATATATATATATATATATATATATATATACCTGTGACAATTGTCAATCTGAGAATGTTAAGATAAAGCCCTATAATTTCATACCGTTTTCCACTCGTGGGTTCTCGGCAAATTATGTCCAGAGAAACCATCAAAGTTGATGTCTAGTTAAGATTTGAATCGATCAATAATTGGTTCCTTTGATCCTTTCACAGAGTGACATGTGACAGAGTAATCCCTTTATAATGATCGTCGCAATTGTAACGTCTATCGGATCACAGAAGCTAGTCTCTCTGGAGAAAAGGGTAAAAATATGATGATGTTCTATGTTGTTCTATTCCCGTATTGTCTAACAGTCTTGAATAGTGTCTTGATGATGTATGGTGAACATGTAATTTAATATGAATTTTGAACTGTATTTGAAAACCATCCAATTGCTAAGACATATACATTACTAAAACGGAGTAAGAATCAGCTCATTGCGAAGAACGATGAAATTCATACCTCGATTTAATGGTAACGACTATTGTAGAACATGTAAAAAGAGAACTGAAGGTGTTATTTATCTAGACATTAAGTTATGGCTGACCATAACCAGCGGGATAGTTATTATAAACATTCTGTCTAGGCCATAATGCTTATAAATATAAAGTGCAATTTCAAGAACTCATTATTTTGAGGGTATATATTTAATCTTGTTTTGTGACACCCAAGCCTGAGGATATTGCATATCATAAGTCATTGAACATGCAGAAGGCAGAATATACTGCAACACAAGGATGTATTATACGTAGTGCATATCATAAACTGAATTGTACCCTGGCTTTATATTATTATGGAAGCACCATCGCAGCAATTTGTGACGAATTTTGACACACCTTGGGGTACCTAGACATAATATTGTATTTAACGTTTCGCCATAAAGTTTGAAATCGGTGTCTGTAGACGCCAGCTTTACTGGAAAGGCTCCTCATAAGTTGGTGGCTCAGGAGGGCCGATACTTTGTCCGTGTGTGGGCGAGCGGGACATTATTTGTCCTGCCCTGAAGGCAAGAGAAAACACTGGTCGGCCAAACCAAACCGCTTTACCGACCTGTCGGTCTAAACATAACATGTTTTGGCATTAAACGAAACAGCCCGCCACGTCTTCTGATAAAACTCTACTATGGGCACGTAAATATCAGCAATGATAAAAACTGGCTTTGAAACAAAGAAAAGAATAATTCATGACTTAATCAAAAAGCATGTTTTCTTTATTACACCCCTGCTGTGGTTCTTATGGGTAGCTAATGGAGAGGAAAAGAAGCCAGACTAAGCATCCTCAGAATGCGGATTAAAAGTGAATCAAGCGAGCTGCTCTCTACGAGGAGCCTCCCGAAGCTGAAGAGCTGCTCACGCCTGGGTCGGCCCTGGTAATAGAGCTAACCGCTCTATGCCTCTATTGCAAGCTATAACGCCCACCCAACCTACCCTTCACAATACTATACCAGGCTCCGAGACCTAATTACTCGGAAAGGCCAATAACTGGCAGAGGCTACAGCAGCTGCCAGAAATGCATTTTTATACTTCTCTCCTGAGTCCCTCCGGAAATAGCACTAGCTGTTCATATATGTCCACAGAGGTGGCAGGCAGCGTTGTGTATACAATTCCTTATATGTGGGGACGCTAGGAGGGGCGGGCAAAAATCTGCATTGGAACTGTAGCCATGATACTGAAGCTCTAATTCTGTTCGTTATTCTCTCTGTATATGGAGAACGTATGAATAAGGCAAGGAAGCTAAGATTATATATTATACATTCAACTGCTTTTCAACAGGGAAACATCATTATTGTCAATAGGGAATAACATATAATTCGAGTATAGTTTGTTGCATATTGTTCCTTCTGAATATCTGCCAACCCCTGATATTTATTGGAAGATGTAAATTAAGGTACACCGCCTCAGGGATATATATTCTAATGTATTATGACACGTTAAATTGTATTCCATTTACACTTAGTAATCTAAATCAAATGGGAATTATATTAGTTTTATTGTATATAATACATTGCATCCATACTATTAATGCAGTAACTATGATTTTGTCAATATTCTGTCGCATACCGTATGTATATATCATTCGAATTGAAGCATTGTTTCTAAAGACCACATAATAATGATTGTTATGCATTACCTGAAGAGTAATATGCCAATCCTATGCATACTATATATGCAGCTATATAGCCACGCAGCTCACGATTTCCTCTAGCACATTTCCTACATCACATTATGTCGGCCACACCAAGATACTTGTGCAGATATATCGAGGTTCTACAGCTCAAGGAAGCCACTATTGGATAAGGAGAATTTACTGGTTAAGTCTGGAGATTTTCAAGTGAGATTCAGTCCACGCATGTTAGTAAATCGCAGGTTGTCCAGGCCAGCCCTCCTGACCAAGGGCATGGCAGGAGGTTTATGATTGACCCCTGGTGTCCTGGGGGGAGGGGCAAGGAGATTGTCTGTGTACTTGGAGATGTATATGGGAAGGACATGTCTTGTACAGGCTTTACTAGAGTGCTCCCTAGAGGTGACGACAATCACCTTGAAGAGGGTATATTAGGCGGTCACCAATCCCAGACCTTGTGCTTTGGGAATACACCGTATAGTGCCCAGACATCTTCTCAGCCATGTTAGGTGTGCATTGTCCTGAGAATATTCCATACAATTATATGTGAATGGGGTTTAGATATAGACAGCGAATGATAATATACGAAATGGAAACATAAAAGAGAAGGCTGGTATTTACTTATACAGGCCCGCTGCAAGGCAATGCCTATGAATATCAGGAAAAATAAACAATTTAAAAAAAACTTATAGTCTCTTTTAAAATATTTCGCATATCTGTGTTTGGCCGATCTGAATATGGCCAAATATGACTCGACATATTCATTATCACGCGACAAAACATTAAGGGGTTTACCTTACAATGGTTTGATACTAGTGTATACATGTACATACATATAAAATACACGAAATTATAATCTGCCATTGGTTGGTAACTACCGTCCATCTGCTGAGCAGACCTGAGCAACTCAGAGCAGCTCGGTGCGCCTAGAGTGGGTGCTATGGGGACAGGGGTCAGTGACACCCATCTAGACACGTCGACATATCGGGCTGACGGCTGCTCAGGCCGACTGCATACTGACTACTCTAAGCGCTATATTCTCCAGGGCCATACTTGTGATAGATATGAGGGGTATACAGCAGATTATTGCCACCATCAATATTATTCATATCAAATGGATACATTCTTTTTATATTCATTCTCATTTAACGCAGTACTTACTGTGTATACATCTGGGGAATTCGAATTGTATTTAAAGGGGAATCCAAGGATATTGATGGGCACTTTATTTTGTGTGACCTAGCACGTCGAAACTGACTCATAAATAAATGACACTGCTTCTAGCATCACCCTGACCCTTTTACCTTAGTTGGAGGTTTGTTGACAAGAGTTCCTCCAGGGTTCCAGAGTCGGGGGCCCTGACACTTCCCTTGACCACTCTCTCCCTGGTTTATAACTATCATTGACTAGCTGGTTGACGATCAGTCAGGTGCAGTCTCAACCCTTTAATGGTGATATGCATTTATGATAAACGAACTGCTTGTTTATTCATAAATGCCGACATAAGCTTTAATCACAGAATATATAGGTTTAGCTGTCAAGGACGTGGTACGGGTATTATCTAACTAAAAGCTATCAGATTATATTTATAACGACATGTAATGCATGTAAATCCGAGTTAATCTAGTGGGGATATCAATAAACGGATATAACTAAGGCTTACAATCATGTCCCTGATGATTTGAATTCACCAGGGGCATACAATAAAACATTCCACTAATTATCATCATCCTCCATTTCTACCTCTGTCGTTCTTACTCACCCACAATAAAATCATATCAAAGCGAATATAGACAGCACAGTCTGGCCTGTTGTCGACCCTTTTTGGTATTAGAATTTAAAAAATCACATCAAGATGTTTTCTGTTCCAATTCTTAATGAATGCATGTTATCCTCAGGGGTAAAGCGCTTTGTTTAGCCAGGTGTAGGTAAGAGTGCGCCTATTTTTCCTTTGATTTTTTGGTATTCCCTTGAAATCAATCGATAGATTATAGATAAGCTTAAGGAACGTGAATATGTAATTACCTGATGACCCAGTTGATATACGAAATAAATATGATGTTAGTATAATATGTAGTGAAATGGCAAGATGAATCATGTACATTATATTAAGGGAGACATGAATATATTTCTGTAACATCTGGGCCCGAGCCACTGTGATATTGATATCGTGAGCATAATACATCGTATAAAAGTGCACTTCTTCTAATACAACAGGGGATGTATCTAAGGCATAAAGGAGTAAGTGAAACTGCTTTCCTTGCCACCATACAAGCCGTATTGACTTCTAAGGAGTAGCTCCCAATGGGACTCACAATGCAATTACTGAGGATCAGTCAACACAGGCAACTGCAGCACTATGTGAATCGCTGACTTTCCACCCAACACTAAAAACCGCTGTTACATTACTTGGCCCTTCCACCACTCAGACCCTTTACTGCATGCCTTAATACCACCAAAGCAGTATTGAAAAGCAACTTACATAATTCATGAGGAAGAAGAAAGAGATCGTTAATAAATTAAGTGTGTGAAACAGTTCATGAAACCAGGAGCTCATGCTCGGGAGAGGCCAGTGTAATTATTGTAGAACAGTGTTGGGGATGTCCTTATGATATTAAATGTCTCTCTTTATAGAGGATTTCACAGAAAGGACAGTTACATGGATGAAATATATTGCTAATTGCATAGCAATCTAGCCTCTCAGTGCTATGAGGTTCGTTTATATAGTCGAGAATAACGACATTATTCTGTTATAAAAAAGGATGGTTTCTATAAGTTGTTACATTGGATTCTTCACTAACTTGCCTCTTTCATTGTGTTACTTTATGTTAGGGAGGCTTTCACACGGCACGGTAAGGGTAACAGGCAGGGTCTTCCAAGGCCATAAATACCCAAGGCACTAAGCTACCTATACAGTGACCAGCGAGGGGTGCTAGCCAACTTGGCTCTGTGACCCTGGAGGAAACGCAGGCACTTCTAAGGGGTTACTTTGGCCACTCTTACACATTAAAGGACTTGCTTCTATGGTCACACTGCCTGCTAGAATAAAAGGAAATCTCAGCGGAACTACCTCCGCACGCGATGAGGTGGTTTCCATTGTCGCCTTCTCGTGAACAGGCACGGAACTGGCAGGTTTGTATTTGCTTAGTGGGGTTTTATAATATTACTTACTTACTTTTATGATATTCACTTATCGGACCTACAGTGTAATGTAAACATAAATAACCCGGAGCATTACCCTATAGTAACCACTTAGATAAATGCTCTAATTGCAAGACGATGTCAAGTTGTCACCAATGCTATGATTATATTTCAAATCAACAGAGGGAGGGCAAACCCGGTTTCCAAGATGTTACATTTTGTCGCCCAAACCTCCGAAAGTATTGCTTACAGATCCGTATTATTCTTTATTTGACCCTGTGAAATATCATCTCACCATTAACACCCAATGCTCCTGATTGTCAGCTACTGCTTAATTACGATCTTTTTGAATAACCCACCCCGATCCCCGAGGATGCAAGGAGAGAATGATTTTCTATTAATTCATTGTCGGAGAAAAGAACAAAATTTAATGATGTGCGTGGAAAGGGTCTCCCTCACAGACTAGAGAACATGCCGTATGCTAAGGGAGTGGTCATTCACCAATGACCGGGGGAATGAAAATGTATCAACCCCTCCTGAGGGCGGGATGGAGGTGTAAAAGATGGTGACCCCTCTTGCAGGGAGGGGGCATGCCGGTAAAAAATGAAATTGTCCATTTTCAGTGCTTTTTAGACCAGCACTGTACTATATTTCAAAGGGGGAGGGGGAAGGGCGAAAACATTCGCCGCCTTCCACGAGGGAAAGGGCAGGCTATTTCGCATGCTCTGTTGGACGGGGGCGGGTATGTAAACGTAATTCGCATGTGCAAGTGAGATTTCGACCCCCCCCCATATCATTATTAATTAATGACCACTCCCTTATGGAGTGGAAGCTGCGCACACAGAATACTAATGGCGCTAGCAGTACAACGCCAGATACTCGGAACCAGATACAACACTTTATTGTGTATTCATCCCCATGTTAAGGAAATCCCAGGTGTAGGGGATCAGCTACAAAAGTGGGTCGGCAGTAGCTCTTAATATGGAGTCTCATCTCAAAAGTCTGCATAATCTTTCCAACTCATTTGGCGTCGACATTTTTAAGGGTCGTGGTAACACAGCAGTTATTCTCGAAGTTCCTTTCTAATTTTTCCCTTGTAATGGAACAAGCTCCGATAGAATGAATTTCCCCAAATGGCCAGCCATCTGAAGGAAATTTGCAAGGTAATTAAAGGCTTTAGAGCCGGCTAATTTTCTTTTTACATAGGTTTGTAGATAATTTTACAACTGACCTAATTCATTTTGTAATGAATTATGGACCTTGCAGAATCATGTGGGACTGTGTGATCCAGGCCACCTGTTTGTTAAAACAAGAATTGCGTTTTGATTATGGTTTAATTTCCTTATGGATTTCAAGATAGCTTAAAATGCTGTAAAATGGGCATCAATGAATAGATTCATTAATAAATCATCGGCGCCACGAACATAATATTGACCAGTGCCGAGGAATATTCAAGTTAAAAACGATGATTCAGTTCAAGCTACCGATCCCTAGTGTTTTTTTTCCAGATTCATCATTTCCCAGTATGTTTATTTATGAAAGGAGTAGCCATGGTTTAAATAGCAAAAATAAAAGAAATACGCGGACCATTAGTAATTCAGCAATGAAAATTATCTATTTCAAATATGAATCTTCAAAGGAATCAGATATTATATGTACACTTAAAGGCATAGAGGCAAGAGAGTGGGATGCTACTTTTCTAACAATCCTTCTTCTACAATGATGTAACTGGTTCCATAATGTATTGTGTACACATACAAGGCTCACGAAAAAGGCTGATAAAAAGGGCAAATTCCCACATAATGTACTTAAAAATGCCGACACGTGTATTTGTATATACATATGAATATAATCATATTATGTAGTTGTGTGACAATTTGTCCTAATTATTGGACATAAGGACTCCTCCATGGTCCATTTGGATTCTGGGTAATTTCTTATCTGAGTAGGAGCTTTAGTCTAATCCTCTCACTTCACACCAGATACAACAGGGAGGTAGATAGGGGTGGTTCCCAGTTATCACCCTTGCCCCGATGGAAGCTTGCTCACACTGTCACCACTTGGTGGATCATGTATGGGACGCGGTGTTTGGTAGCTATGGTGGCAGTTGTGTCGGTCGTGTAGCTACTTGTGGCGGTTTAGCTTCAATGGTGAAAAGATTATTAAAGGCCGGAGTGGCCGGAGTATCAGCAGACTTTTTCTGATACCAAAGTTGATAAGTATCCTAACTGGATCTTAGTTTTCATTAGCCAACACCGCATGA
Source organism: Harmothoe impar (assembly GCA_947462335.1). Taxonomy (NCBI): domain Eukaryota; kingdom Metazoa; phylum Annelida; class Polychaeta; order Phyllodocida; family Polynoidae; genus Harmothoe; species Harmothoe impar. Next base: position 27,817,610 of record OX381710.1, read on the forward strand.
ACGTTGGCATTAAAGCAAACTTTATATTACTTAAAGTCACTCTCATATCAGCTTCAGGTTTTAATGTCACAGTATGGTCATAATGAAATTCAAGCTGCTTTAAGTTGCATATACTGACACTTAAGATGCTTAAAGTGTGATGTTTTAAGAAGTAGTTCAATCTTTGCTTTATTGCAGGGGATGTCATGCAGTGCAATAAAATTATATATATATATGACAACTTACCCTCAGCACTGTCGTAGATGACTGCTACGGTGTCCCACTTGTAGCGTTTTGCGACCTCTGTGGCAATAAACACGATGTCCATAGGGTCGGGGGCTATGGAGATCATGTTGTATGGTCTATATTGGTGATGCTCCAATGGTGACGTCACGAAGTAAGGTATCCCGAACTTCTCCGTCGCTGTTGCTAGAGGAACAACGTAAGGGCCTATCATGGCGGATATGTTCGTTGTTCCAATCTCCATGTATGCTGTGAAATAGAAAATGGGTAGGGGATTTAAATACATTGCAATGGATATGTACATCTATTGAAGTGTTCAAGACCAGGCTATTAGCAAATCCAATTAAGATGTCAGTACCTTTATAAAAGCAAATTGGACCCTTAGGATCCTCAATGAATCATTATTAGATGTTCCAAACTGCACCTTTCTGTACGACTACTTTGGTTGTCTATCATTCCAGTTAGCAGACCAACATACTGTAGCTAACACTTTGGACCACATGTATGTGCTCTTATTATTTTAGCATTTTGGCCATTAATACTCCTCCCTGCTCCAATCAAAACTATTAAGCCACCCTCTTGCAAGTTGGGAAATATCCCGTCGGCACCCCTTAATTGTATTTCACAGCAGTGTAGTTCCTCTCAGATCACAATGCAAACAGCACACTGATTGATGATAATGACTCATTGTTGAGGCATTGCAGCAAAGGGATGACCCCCATTTCCCCCTCTCTTTCTTGCAAAGAACAATTTCCTGTCCTTTCATGTTATTTGGGTCGTGGTGAAAAATCCCTACCCCTCAAAAACACCTCCCTAAGCATGTTTTAATAATGTTCTCCACAAATACCATCATGTAAAAATCTTTCTCCTGAGTTTCACTAACACAGGGCTTGAGTTCAGTATCCCTTTAGTAGGCAAGCTATCTGGTGTGTTGAAATATATCGTTTACAAATAGAGTATGGTACTGGTATAGTTTGCATTGAACGTCGCAAAAATGCATCCTTTTTCGGGTCCTAGTTCATAGCTTGAGAAACACAGACAACGTCTGGATACAAAAGCATATAGTACTCCGGCATGGAGCTGTAGTTCTGACGAATATGCCAATACATTATGCTCACCAGCACGCTCTGCCAATGCTTTATAGGTCAATGTTAGGCTTTGGTTGTACAGTCTCTTTTCTAGACAGTTTGTTAGGACCCCTGCCACCAGTAACGCCGCCATGTTTACGTCCTTATCGGGAGACACGTCACATGACTGAGACAGGTTGGTGTCCGATGTGTTCATCCATCAAGCCGGCAACAAGCGTTCCACGATTGCTTTATTGACGCAAGGACAACGAAAGGACATGTTGTGAGGGCGAGATGGAGGGGAGCTGAGGGGAGATGTGGGGTTGGGGGAGGGGGTGTTCAGGAGCAGGGAATTTAAGTGAGATGGGGGTGATGGTGAGATCAGGAATAGTAATTGGCAGGATAAGAACAGCAAGTAACCATGGTCGCCCATTTTAGCACTTGTTCACAGATAATGTTTTATTACATGAGTCCAGCTTAAGCACATGTTAGAAGAGGCTATTGGAAATCAATATTTCGATGTATTTTCATAATTTTGTCAAAAAGGTGCAGTTGATGCAAATAGTCCTAGAGTTAGCTATTATATATCTACAAAGGTATTAATCAGACGGAAGTGACGGAGACAGGGAGACAGAGAGACAGAGAGACAGAAAAAGAAGGCGAGGAGGAGAGAGATAAAGTTCCGGTGGATGGAGACGGGAATATAGTGATTGTAATAGCCTGGGAATAAAACTTAAATGACATAGCTCAATAGTTGGATTCAATGATGAAATGAATGGTAAAGGTGGAGCGAAATAGTAAGAGAGGGACTGGAGAAAAAAGTACAATCGTATAAGTAAATTGTGTCTAGTAAAAAGGGAAAGGGATTGCGCTCCGTTAAGGCACTTTGTTTTAGGAATGGGCAATGCAGACATGAATTCCCTTTAAAGCCTATAGAAGGAGCTTTTGTCCGGAGGATCTGGCCTGCCTGTAGAGGCCTTCAGAGAAAAGGAAAAGCGTCGCGAAGGGAGACTAGAATATAGAATGAGGAGCGGCCATTTCCTCATGAAGCTACCTATTACAAAAACATATTTCTCAATTACAACCACTGTGTGCTGTAGACGGAGAGCTTTCACAACTTCCACATGGAAAGCACATAGTTCGTCAACAACTTGCAACAGAAAATGTCAAGCATACACATCAACAATTTGACATGGAAATCCAATACATCTCTGGTCTAGTTTGCGATAGCATCCATAGTATAGGGCACTGGCAGGATGCAGTAATTCTACCTTGTGAGACCTTTAGCTGAAGCTGGTTCCTGTCATGTCCAAAATCGGAGTTTTAGGGGTCATAAACCTTTCAGTTATAGCCCTCTATTGTGGGTCCTTAGGTCATCTGTTCAGATTGGGGGATTGGTTAGGACTCTGGCCTACCAATCAATGGGTTATGAGTTCAAATCCATGTCTAGGCTTTTTTGTTCACACATAATTTTAACATGTATTTTTGGTAGGTCAAAAATTGTGATAGTATACAATTCGGTTTTAAAGATCTTTACACAAGATTAATATTTATAGTGTAATCTAAAATGGTTTTGCATCAGTTGTATTTGAATATTTCTCATGCCACCTGGTTGCATTGGGGGAGTGGTTAGGACACTGGCCAATCAAACCAGGGGTAATAAGTTCAAATCCATGCCAAGGCAACATATCTTTTTTTACAGTTGGTGAGAAATAGTAATATTATTTACAAAGAAAGCCCAATGCAACAATATAAAACCATTTAAGATCTTAGATTTTAGGTGTTAAGTATCTTTACAACCGAGTTGTATACTATCACAATTTTTGACCTACCAAAATACATCTTAAAATTGTGTGTGAACAAAATAGCCTTGACATGGATTTGAACCCACGATGCATGGACTGGTAGGTCAGAGTCCTAACCACTCCCCCAATCAGAACAGGTGACCTAAGGACCCACAATAGAGGCTTATACTTGAAAGGTTTATGACCCCTAAAACACCAAATTTCGGTCATGACAGGAACCAGCTTCAGCTAATCAGCAGGCTTCTATAGTTAGTACAGGAAAGAGCACTGGTACCAGACAAGATGGCGCTGTACAGTGATCATCTAGCTAATGCGGAATTAATCATGCATCTTGGTGACTTCGATGATAGTTTATGGATAGTATTATCATGTGTGCCCTGTATTTGCTATGCTTTCGTATTTAATTATTAACTTTCCTATCGCAGGTACTCAACTAGATAGTCATACACCTTATTCAAGGAAAACTATAGGCGTCCACCTGGCTGTATTAAAATACGTCGACGGGTTATCTATGAGAGAGTTCACTAGCGACATGTATGTCAAAGAAGTCACAGTCATGTCGGGGAGCATAATGAGGTTGTAGAATTACATCTCTTAGTGGCAGCAATGTCAAAAGGAACCTGTACAATGCTTATTGTTTAACTCTGTGCAGATGCTGAGGCAGTATGGTAATGCTTTACTGCTATGTATGATACAGAACCATGTCCATAAAGCCCTCTTAGTGAATGCCAGAACACAAGTTCTCATATAATAAGAGAGAATTGCATCGAGAGACATTGCCGAGAATATTGGGAGAAGGGGGGCGGATAAGTTGTAGATGGTTATATACATATATACGTATCTGGACAGGTTGAGGGCAGGACAGGTGTAGGTATAGTTAGAACAACGCCGACACCCAGGGGCATATATACAGGCAGTGTTGGTATGAACACGTCTGACTGCATTGGATTTGGAAGATGTTGTTTCCTACGACTGTGAGCAATCTGTCAATCCCTGAATGGCACTCCTGCCCAGCCGCGTGCTTTGGAATGATTCAGCACTATGCAGGCAGTCATAAGGCCTACCTCTCCAGCAGCCGTATTGCTAGTAAAGTGAAGTATTAAAAAAAGGGGACCACCAGATGAGTAGGGAGAACGCCAGGCTGGAGACCTGGAGAAGGAAGATGGCAGGAAAGGGACGCCGGGGGTTTCTCCCAATGATAAATCCCTGCTTCCGGTACGTATTTACTTCCGACCGAATGTCGTCTGCTGACAAGCAGCGCCGTCTGGTGGCCGGGGCCGCCTTGCCACCATATGGCGCCATTGCAGGCTGCAGCTGACAAGGGACGACGATAAATTGTCACAGGTGGTTTTCAAAAATGGTGGCCGACGCCAGGGCCAGGGTGGTTGTGTTGGGGGCCATTCTGATAGACCACATGGATTAGCTAAAATGGAGGGCAATGCAGGGGTGGGGTGTTGGGTGTGGGAAGGTAGAAAAGAAATAAAAGGAGGAAGGCAGGGAGGCAGGGAGGCGGGGAGGCAGGGAAGGAGAAGTAAGAGGTGACCGTGGTTTGGAATGAAGGAAAGGGGCAGAGGGAAGGGAAGAGGAAGGGGTAAGGAATAGGAGGGACTGGGTGAGGGAGAGGGAAAGGAGTGAATGAAGGAGGATAGGATTGGGCACTCACTGATCTCTGATTTGACATGTACATGTATAAGGGACGAAACTACTATCCCGGATTTGATCCGACAAAGCCATATATACAGCCAGCTCCAGGACTAGGCTACTACTGGGCTGGAGCCACCCACGCATTAAATCAACCCAGGTTCCAATACCAGCAATCTCTGGTATCAGGATGTGGATGCTGGTGCTACAGGGAGGCATTCCCCTGCATATGTCTACTGTCACAATAGTCATCCATCCAGGAGCGGCCATCTCCAGCCAATAAATTGGTGTAGTTTGGTGATACTGACACTCACATTTTTTTCTGTGTGTCTGGCTGACTGTGAGCAAATGATACCAATTGACGATACATGAACGGTGCAAGGGCACACCCATTAATTATAGAAAAAAGAAGCAGTTAGATGGGTGTGTTTGGAAAGTTTCCTTGTGTTGTGTGTTCCGTTCTTTATTTTTAATATCGGGGCAAATTTGACATAGGGGATCAGATGCCAAGTAAAGGCACCCAGGGCGTCGGTGGATGGTGAATGATAAATGACAAGCAAGCAGTGGAAGGCAGTCTCAGGTTGATGGGTGGCAGGCAGAGGGCGAGGCGCGTGGATGCTGCTGGCTTCTTAGTAGGGGGTGTATGAAGAGAGGATCTGTTGATCAAGTTAAATCTGTGTAAACATTTGCTGCGTACACCAAGCACGTACAGCGGATCAAGCTGACGGCTGCTCCCGACGCTGGCCGCCAAATTGGCACCTCGTCTCTGATACCAACCCCAACATAATTACCACCCTCCTCCCTGCCTACATCCGCACCCCTCCTCCACACCCCTACACTGCCCTGATTTACAAGCCCTTCCTCCAGTGGCCGCGTCAATGCCTAAGTACCCCCGGACGCTTTAATCGATGAACACTTAATTTATCGAGCAATTCTCTCCCTGCCTTTGTTTATATCTATAGCCTAAAGAGACCGGGGGTGTTTCAACGACATATAGCTCATTGGCGGTGCCGTATGATCAAATACGACGTTTTAAGATGTTTCAATACGAATTGTTCAAAACATTTTGAAGCTAACACCCTACATGAATACCCCTCCTTAAGCCGAGGTGGGCTGGGATTTATCAATGGCACTCCTGGGGCTGGCATGCACATCAGGATAATAGCAGCGTGCTTTTTAAAGAAATGTGCTGGCGGAGTGGGCACTGGAGAAGTTGGCAGCGGGACAGGGAAGCCAGAGCCAGCTGGTCTGTGGAGCTGGTCAATACTCCTGTTGGGTTCTTTCCACCATGCAAGCAAAGTGGCAGTCAGCCAGCGACGTTCCTGGAGCATGGAGTTGGGACCATGAATGGCGAGCTCAGCATCTGTCTGCATGCTTCTGTGTCCTATGAGCACTGACAAGAATCGGTACACAAGAGTTGCATTCCATGTGTTACAACCGGCTCCCAGTTGTAATGATAGAAACCTCTAAAAGTATGGAGTGGCCTTATAGGTTACTCATTTTAAAAGAATGTAGGAAAATATTATTATATTGGGGAAAATATAAATGGTTGTCCAACGGCAAGATATTGCTTTTCTACAGGAATATCCAACAATTCGGGGATATTCCTAGTTACTGGAGGAATCAGTGAATCATTCTGATGATACTGATGTGACGATTTGCAACTCATTTCTGGTACTTCCAAAATAAAAGTGAGATTTCCTATACGAGCTATCTACCCTAATCTTAGGACCATGCTCCTGGTTACCTGAATAACAACTTTTGTTTGGCCGAAGTATACGGTGAGGGGAAAATAGCATACAATCTATTGGACACACGACTCAACTCAATGAGCTTGAGATAGCTGTATACATCTAGATAATCAAAATGGCAATTGTATACAGCAGTGTTCATAAAAACGGACAAGACTACACAAACACTAGAATCTCACCCATGTAAAGCTGGGCAGCAAAGACACATGGACTAGCTATATAGCAGACTTGGTCTAAACAATGACTCTTGAATAATAATAGAACCCTTGAAGAAGAGACTGTAGAAGTATTTCCTTGGCGGGGGGCATAGTTGGGGCAGTCGGGAAGCTATAGTGTTTAAGCAGGCAGTGCCAAAGCAAGGCCGAGAGGCAGCGGGTAGGGGATGTGGTGATGCCTGGCAGGGTCTGGAGGATTTGGGACAGTGCATAATCATGTCAGGGCCAGGGATGCCTTGGGCCAGGCTGGCGGGGGCTAAAGCTAAAACAAAGTCGATGTATGAATTTGTCGGTGGCCGGCGCCGTCCCAGCAAAGATATGCGTTGAGGAGGAGGGTGTGGGCGTTGGCTGTCATGTCGTATGACTGGTGGCATGGTCCAACAAGATGTACCCCAACCTGCCAGCGACTTTGCCTAACCCCATCCACCCTCACTCAGAGGCAACAAGTACACAAGTTATGCAGAAAGTAGACTTGGTGGAATGGAAAGGAAAAGGCGGTGGGAAACTCTACATCTGTAGCTCTGTCTTGGATTTGTTTTACACCACCCCCACCTCATACAAACACCTCCCTTGTGCTCTATACATGTACTTAGTATAGCTACATGGAATCACCGTTAGACACATAGTGAAGGCCTTTATAAATGCAACATTCCTACACATTTATGGGGTAGAGTATCAAAAGTTCAAATGGAATCCAGTAAAATTAAGTAGTATTCGTAAACGAACTGCCCATCATAGACATAATCACTTGGGGAGCCTCACACCTGCTAAAGCTGGTACATCTGAACATTGCTCCTCCCAATTACCTCACTGTCACAAACAAATATAATTTGTCACTTTCCTTCCTTTTGTGTGTCTACAGATAGGACAAATAAACGCATTCACTGGCATGTATAAATCATACTAAGTACCGTGTAATCGTGACTTGTTGATCATCACAAAGGTATGTCCTGTCTAAAACAACTTCCAATTAAGTGGTAGGGCCTTGGTCAACTTCCCGATTACTTTTCAGTTTCTTAGTTCTTGGACCATGTTCCTGATGTGAGTCCCTAGTCCTATACAAAGCCCATCTCCACACTACCACACACACATGCCAACGGCCCTCATGCATTGCATGCTATAAGGATGCAGACATACTGAAGCCAACCTCGCCTCCTCTTCACTTTCAAACATTTTCAAATCCCAAGTCAATCGGACAGGCGGTGGTACCCAGGCGGTTGCTGAGAGATCTGATTTCGAATATTGGCGGGGGCGGGGGCTGAGGACGCCGTACTGTTTTGATATCTAAAATAACACGAGTCTACCCCAAACTGCTTTAACCTGTATATAGTCTCAAAACCAGACCCCGACTTTGTGGTTCAAGGGGCCACCAACCGGATGGGGAGTGGGGTGAGGCTTACATTAGCATATAGAAATATTTTGGTCGTCCCACTATTATGTTTGACTGTATGGGATTTGACTGATTGGGCTGCCAACTGGGTTTGAGTTACACTAGAGCCACATTCCAAAGCACATTCAGAAGCCCAAGTCGGAAGCTTTCATTTGCTGTCCAAATGTAAAGCAGACCAACCCACATCTGCCCCCCCCCCCCCCCACACGCACATCCACACACCTGAATACTCCCGTGACTCTCCCATGCACCTACACTTGTGCTGAATAAGTGAAGTATACACCAATGCGATGTGAAAATAGGTTGTATTATATCATCTCATATATCTAGCGGTTAGTCCTGGAAGTGTACCACATACTATAAACTGCATATATATTGGACATATAACAGCAAATAGATCCTCTATATCCAACCCTAGTTGAATGTATAGGAGAGGTCCGGTAGATGGCCAGAATAAAAAGTTGGCAAGGGGCGGTAGCAACTGCTCTTACAACGCTTACTCAGATCTCTCGGTCGCCTCCCCCATCCCCAGCGGCCTTAGTCGACCTTCCCTGGGTCGTGCGCACGGAATGCTAACTATCCTATTTCTCAGAGTCTGAGATTAGTGTGAATACTTCCGGTGTGGTGCCCGCGCGTGCGCCTGTCGTGAGGTGACGTTATCTGGCGCCGTTTCCTGCCATCCAGGGTGGCTCTGCGGGCAGTGGTGGAATGAGACCATAAACCTTGTATGTTGCCACCTTTAACCTGTCCTCCAGTACCCTCACTGCTCTCCTTTAAGGCCACCCTGGATCACTGCCTTCCCCTACACTGATCCCTAACGGGGTGCTGCAGTAGGCTGTTGTAGAGGACGTTATGGCTACCATAAGTTTGGTTTTAGTGGACTTCAGTGGAAAGCCTGGACTACCCCATATGTTGCTTGTAGCATATGGTATGAGGTAATTCATATTATAATGGTAAAAGCATATTGTCCTACTCATGTTTTTCAGGAATCTTTTAAAGGTTTCAGTATGTCACCTCTAACCCATTAACTCTCTGCTAGCGTTCCCAATCTATCCGTTGTTATATCTGAGAACCTCACGGCGTGTTTCATGAGAATACTGGTGAGGAGATGGGGGAACTGGGGCAGATGGGGCAGATGTAGAAGGGCTGACTTTTGGCACGGTGCCAGTGCCACAAACGCCCATGAAACCAATCAAAGCTGCAATAATGGCGCGTCTGGTGGCAGACGACACAGGTGTCAAAAGCGCGGGAAAGTCTCTATTATAAGGGCACGAGGCCCTTTCCTTTGATGTTCTGGAGAGCGCAGAGCTAATGCCTTGGTCTGATTGTCCCCCACCTCTCTTGGTTACCTCCAGGGGATCGCTCGGAGTGCCATTCAGGGGCGGGTGGCTTATGTGTTAGACCCTTAGTCAGCTACAGTGTTTGGGTGTTGAAGATTCAATCAAGGCCTAAAAGGCAGGACAAAAATGTGCCGCCAATAATAACATAAAAGCCCTAAAAGTGCTGGACGTGCATGGTATTGTCTATTCAAGTGCAAGTAATTCCTGTTAACTGTCCATACTTATAGCAGAACACTTAATAAACCAGGTTTGCGATTGTGATCAACAACACCCTCAAATTAGGGTTTACGGTAACCATAACTTGAAGGTGTTTCCTGAAATTACTAGGTAGTTAACATTATCTTTTTCTGTAACATTCTACCTGGAGCTGTCACAGAATGTCTCAACCTTTATACATATATAGTCCTTTACCAGTTGCTGTCACCTCTCCGAACTGCCCTTACCACCCACTCTACATGAAGGTGTGGCTTAAGGCCCACACAGCAGGTTCCTGCTATAGACCTCTGCTTACCAACATAATATGTTATATTCATAACCCAGGGGTAACGTCATAATTAGGTTACCACCTCCTCATCGCCTTGTTCCAAACATGGCCGCCGGGTGTGGGAACTAGGGACGTTGCAGCCAATTTAGTAAGCCATTTCCCATTGCTGTCCGGCTGGGATTCTTTCTCCTTCTTCATGTTCTCCATCCCACATACGATAAAAGACTACCCTCCACTAGAAGAATATTACCGATATAACAAAAATCCTTCAACCCAGTTTTCCTTACCTGCAGGGTAAACTATATCCATCTGTCATAATTCTAATCCATCAACAAGAATGGCCAGACTATTGCTTTGATACATTGGTGACTACATTTTCTACAGACGAATGCATGGAGCAGTTGGATAAGAGTATAGTATTCCCTAGCCGTATAGTGTTTGTGCTGAAACTTCGGGAACAGTATCTGAGATGGTGTGCACTTTTAGTAGGTATTAAAACTTACAAGATGCCATAAATGTCAACCGCAGTCCAAATACCTCAATTCCCCAAGACAATAAATGCCTTCTATCCAATTTCCAAGGACCTCGAGGTGCACACCGAGTGCCTGCCTGTACAGACCACTGCTATATATAGAATCCACTAAGGCCATCAAGCTGAGGACCCTAAAGTAGCTATAAAACACAGAGTATCTCTATATTGGCCATTGAAATCCTCCCAATCCTCATAAAATGGGTCAGAATTGGTAGTTCAGTTAGACATAATGGAGTAAGAGTTGGTGTTTCAACGTATAGAATGTGCGGTTGCAGATTAGCAGAGACAAGACTTTTAGCGTCCTTAGAATATCCTTAAGCTACATCCAATTTTGGAGCTCCTCGGCAGATGATATTATTAATCCTTCTTCAAACAAAACATAGCAACATCTTAACAGAGGTAAATCTTCCTATCTTTGCAATTGGCTGTAACATTAATTACCTGAGGGAAGGATAAATAACCCCGTGATACAACCTAATAAATTATATGGCCACCTAAAGGTCACCATCTGAATAAACATTAACCTTAATCCAGCTACATGTTGTACTCTGATTTAGCGCTAACGATTAAGAATATAAGGGATTTGTATACATAAAATTATCTATACCATGTTGATATCTAGATTCAAAGCGATGTGTTGAATGAAATCATGCTTGAAGAAAACAAAACACGAAATGAGGTAGCCACATGTCCTGTACCCAGTGGGCACAAAATTAGTTTCAATATTGAATCAACATTGGATCAACATTATATCAACATTGAGAACCAATTTTCAATGTTGATTTAATGCTCTGTGTCCACTGGGTATTATACTGTGCGAGGAGCCACCCCCTTCCAAATTATATCCAGGCTGATAGAGATTGGCTATCATCATAAAAAAAAAACCATCACCCACCTTCAATAAGCATGTCCATGGTGAATTCTGTCCGGCTGCGCACATTGATGAATTGGATGTCGACATCGTCAATGTTCTTGCTGGACTTAAGCTGGTGCCAGGCTGACATGACCAAGTTCTTCCACCCGTCCCCGCTGTGGGCATGGCTGATCTCGTTGCTTATTACTCCTGTAAGAAATATGGACAGGGATTATAGTTGTGCTTTCAAAAAGAAGTAATATTTGTGAGTTTACTGCCGAGTAATAACTATTTGGGGATTATCATTTTTTATTCTGCCTGTCTGTCCCTCTATCTATATATTTCTCTATCTCTGCCTGTTTCTCTGTCTGTCTATATATGTCGCCCTGTATACCTCTCCCTTTCCCCTCTATATGTGCCTCTGTCTGTCCCTGTATCTTTGCCTCTGTCTGGGTCCTAGTCTATCTGCCCACCTCCCCCATATGCATGACTCGCTATTTCTCCCCGTTGTAATTTCTAGTGGCTGACTTCTTTATCCACATCTCTCACATCATTCTTTTTCCATACCACCCCCTTAGTACGTCAAAGATGGATAAGGTCTGCTTATCTGGTTCTTGTCAGAGTCGAAGAAGGAACAATGCAGTTTGATTTCTTATCCAATTAAGCCGGTAATATTAATCTGAATTGATCGCCTGTTTAAAGATTTAAATCAGAATATTAACGGACGCTATTTATCCCGACTGCAAAAAAGGCATTGTTTATGAGTGATTAATTCACGTGTTAGCTCTGTTTATTGAATTGCATGGGAGCCAGATCGAGTGACATATGTCATTGGTATTGCTTTTCTCTCTGTTTTAAAGCTAGAATAGGATGAAAGATATCGGCATTGACTACTCACACACCATTTCGCAATTAATCGATAGGATAACAGCAAATAAACGGCATTACATTTTAGAAGTAAGCCCAGAGGACAATCCTATAAAATGCTCCAATGGTGCATGAGGCTTAACGCACCGATCTACGTTCTCCAGAGACCCGAATGGCGAGTACGGCCGACGGCTCGTTAGTAGTATGAAGAAATGGGCGTATGGTATGACATTTGCCTAATTAGCCAGCGAGCGGGCGCTAAGGGGAGATGGAGGAGGCGGGGATGGAAAATGTTGGTGTGTTATCAACAGAATTGGATCCATGATGCCCTACATGTGCTACAGGAGCAAAGGCTTTCACCTCCCCCTCACACTCCTACCACTGAGCTACGCGGAGCTACTCACTCGCCAGCGGTTGGCTCGACGCCAGCCCAAAAGCTGCTGCTACTGCAACCCAAAGGATTCCATCCAAGTTATTACTTCTGATGATCCCTATCAGAGGTGTAGTTAGCGACACTTGGCGAAGACAGAGAAGCCCTAAAAGACACTCAGTCACCTCTATGTTTTTCCCATCCCTATGTGGCAGTCTTACTAGAGTGAGCCATTCACTGGGTGAAACCTTAGTGGCAGGTAGAAGCGGCCTGTATGAAGTAGTACCAAACTGCTGCTTCTCACAATAAAAATAATCATTTCTGTATCAAGATGAAAGGATGGGGTTGTCCCCGGTATCACTGTGCTATTAATTTAATTCCTTACATTGCCGGTTAGTGCTTCTATCAAGTTATAAAATAAAGTGCTACGTGAATGAGAGATGCAGATACTGTGCATTGGTGGAAGGTACATCATTGAGGTATTCATTCTTGTTCTGGGCACTGATAGCAGTCCTATGTGTGTAAGGGGTTGCACTTTAGGATCATTTTTGTCATTTCTCCATCCCTACTGTAACTCAAGCCTCAATATGCTATTACTGCACCTGAATGGCCTCCATTCAAATAAAATTGGTACCAATGCCAATGTACCCCCATGTAAAGAGCTTTCTAATGTGTCTTGTCGTGTTGTTCAGTAACTTACGAAGAAGGATTCTTTATGTGTTATCTACTGATATTGGTTGATTTAAAGAGCTACCGCCATATTTGGTATACCAAAAAGGTTTCCTGCACTACATCGGGTATGGGAAAAGCCTCCATTCCTCACCTGAGGTCCTTAGTTTGTGAACCAGCAGAAAAAGTAAGAAAAACTGACAATATCCGTCTCAGCAGAGATATTCTACACCTCAGCAATCACCCCACGATACTTAGTGCAAGTGTGAGCTTGCTTAAAGTGTAGGAGAAGCCATTACAAATAAAATGCTTCTAGGGGTTTGCTCTGCACAGATAGGTGAGTTTGCTGGTTTTAGGATTGAACCACCATGAAATGCCCTGTACCACATAACGTTTTGCATCTCACGTAGATGTTGCTTTCTATGCCGCCTTATGATTTACTCCCTTAATACGGTCTGTGAAGTGGTGAGGTAGTACCTACTGGCGAAGTATAGTTATTCTTGGACCAATTCCAAATTTTTATCATAACGTAAGAGGTAGAATAATGACTACAAAATGCACTGGTTTGTAGTGATATGCTTCTTAATGTCCACACTCAGACACACATCTTGAACTTATCCCGTTAATAAATCCGCAATTTCCAATGATGATAATCAAGATTCAATACTAATATGAACTGTGCCTCAGAGCCCTCATATAAACACACTTGAGGCGTGCCATGATTGTGGTTCTATACTTCTGGCGCTAGCGGTGACCTTCCAGTCTTGGACCTTTATCGAACTGGGATTACCTCGGGGCTTTTAAAGGGGCCAGTAATATTAACAAATCACCCACAAGCACTTAGTGATATCACGTGGTTCTGACGTGAGACTAATTACGCACCCATGGGATGGGTTGAATCGAAGAAGATTGCAGTCAGGTAAAAATGATATGAGATGGGGAACTTGGACTTTGCAGGTTGCATAGAGTGATTGCCAGTTTTGCATAAGCTTATTATTTTATTCTATGATCCCTCTCTGTATCTGTCTCCCTGACTTTGACATGTCTTGAGTAATAACAAATGGGCAGTACCATGGAGGTGTGTCTGTGATGGTTTTATAAACTGTCACCAAAATGGAGATTCCAATATTAAATTATTTAAAAAATCTAAGAAGTAAATCAATTTCGAATTACAATGTTTGAGTGAATAATGAAATAAACAGAAAATGCGATCATTATTGCTATCAGAAGGTACTGTCCTTTTAATATTATTACATTTGTGATACATGTACTTGTCCCTGAGTGCACTGTGGTCTCGCATAGACTATGTTAACGGTGAAGGTATGTGGTAGCTAATACTGTGCCAAAGGAACCTATCCCAATATGAATGAAACTTTGCAAGTCGTACTTCAAATCCAATTTCTTCTTTTTCACCTCAGCTGAAGTAATTACCTGGCGCCATTTACAGTTAATCAACAACGTGCGTCAACTACCGGTCATTATTGTGCCACTAATTGGCAAGAGGGGAGGTGGCTAATAATAGGATCTAAATTAAACTGGGGCAGTGGATGAAACTAGGACTCTCTGACCTGTCCTGTTCTGAAGTGTTGTCAAATGAGTTATAAATGATACACCTCCACCTGTCTGGACGTATGCAATAACTGAATTAGTGCTGTATATAGCATGGGCACTTATCTAGAGTCGACACAGATCCTTCTCATTAGCAGATAAGTTCATTTGCAATAGACCATCGCTAACTAGCACTTGTTGTGATCTATTGTTTCACTAAATTATGTATATTATTGCTATTGTTAGATATAGGTTGTCAGGATGATACAACTTCAGTTTGTCAATAGCATAAATCTACTGCATGCTCCTTGTCTAGTTAGAATAATCTTTATGGTATTCAGAGAAATCACTAACATTTGTATCAAGAATAAATCTGAAGGTTAATCTTAGTGGGGGGTTATTGTATCGTTATTCAGTGCATGTTCACCCTCACAAATCATATGCTATCCTTTATTTCAAATTGCCTCGTTCGAATTCTAAACATTTCCTATATATCATCCCCTGTATATATCATCTCTGAATAAAGGAGCTCAATTTATTACAAGTCTCTAAATTAAGTCAAACAACCAAAATGTAGGGGCGAGCCTACTACATTTGTCCATGCTAGTGTACTTATGATAACAATCAACGTCTCTACGATTAATCAGGCTAAACCAACGGTATAGTCATAGCCAAACTCTATGTATTGCGATCTATATGTAAGTATTAGGAATAGTGTTGAAGTAATCCCTTACAACAGTAATTGTGAAGCACTAGCCAGACGTCAATACCGATTATCAGGGAGTATGTGTATCATTAAGTACTCAATAAACTGTGATGTAACCCCCAACTCACTACACATGTATGTCTAATATGAGCCGATTATATTAATGCGTTAATGCGAAATCAATACAAAGATCAATCTGAGGAGGATTGCCACCTGCCTGCTAAACCCCCACCTCCTCTATAAAAACCCAGCATACCGGTCCTCTCTAAGCTACGACTGTTGCTGGAGGGGCAGCAAGCGTTTTGTCTTTAAGGCACTACAGTGGGCGGTCACACAGAATGTTATGCTACACAATTAAATAGGATGTGTAATTATTGGGGCATAAACTATTCTAATAAGCAAAAAAACGAAACTAGTGCTTTGTAGCTCTTCAGAATAATGTCTAATAACTAGTAGCTATGTGCAGTTATATCTTTAAGCGGATTCAAAGCTGTAGACACTGTTATGATATCTATAGCAGTATGATCAGCGTACTTCCATTACCAGTGTATTACTCAACAGTTCTATCCCTAACATTGCTATGCTACCATCAAATGGAACGGCATTCTTAGTCCAAGTACCAGCTGGTTATCTCCTTTACAGTAATAGTCAATATTCCCTATAAACTATGTGTGGATCACTCACCTGCTTTAATCTTGCATTTCACCCTATTCTGTGACCTCTGACCAACGACGGATGCCGTCACCGTGAGGCAGAGGACTGAGAGCCATGTCAGTTGAGCCATGTTGACCTTGGTTCTGAAGAGTCACTGGTGGGTCACAGGGGTTAGTTTTGGGTCCCGGTTCTTCTGGAGGAGCTTGGTAGGCAATTGAATTGAGTAATGTCCTTTTTTGCTGCTTTTGTTTGTCTGTCACTTTGTGGTGTCAAAGCGTTCACCACTGCTATCACCTATAGGCAGCCCAAGTGCCCTCTGCAGGCACTAGTAATGTCTCCATAACAGCAGTTATTTCATTATGGCCTCACCCTATTAAGCAAGGCAGTGATATCTGCTGATCCAAACACAAGATCACCAACAGCTGACACACCGCCCAACAGCCGAGGTGGGGAGATCTACAGCGATGCAGATAAGGGCTATAGCTTGTATTGGCCTAAGAGGTAGACAAACCCTATTAGATGGTGACCGGCCAAGGTCTCAGTAGCCGTGTGGGGCTGGGCTTTTCTTGCCTGCAGAGCCAAACATCAAAGCGTTCCTCATTGATCCTAGACCTTCTGACCGCTCCCTTTGGCTGTGAGAAGCGCAGACAGTCAGCACTCCGTGGGGAGTCCTTTTAGTACAAGTACCTCGTGTGGTGAATGTTGGGGACGGCAGCAGGAGGACAGCAATGCAGTTTCAGCACGCTCTCATGCAGGGTAGGCTGATCAGTGCTTTTGCAACGAGCGATGTGATGCCCTGCAATGATAAAGAAGAATGGGTTGTTAGGTGCATTGTTATGTGTCATTAATACACGATAGTTTGTCTGATTAAGTGAGGTATTAAGATAAGGCCGCCGTGGGTGGATAACCGGTGGTGTCTTTGCTATCTGTATTATACCAGTGTTGTTATGTTTCCATGCTGATATTGAAACCCAAAGACACCTCCTTGCCTACACTATATCTGATCTAAAGCACTATTTTAGCATTTACTAATTTATATATCTAACTGTAGGGCCATCTCTCATTTCGATAATGCATCTAGTATTTCTTGGGAGATACAAACACAACCATATCGTGTATTTGATAAGAAGGGAAGTAATTAGACGGATATAACTGTACACACAATTCCCTTATCCCTGCCATTTAAAAATATAAATTGAAGTCTACAGCTGTATTTATCCTTTTGTGATGTTCCTCCTGGCAGACATTGCAATCAATTCATACATGAAACACAAATACACTTCAAAGATGCACCCCATAAAAATTAGCAGCACACATAGACACCAATCTGGGACCACAAACATTGCCAGCTATAGCTAGATACAATACCACTCACTATAATAGTGCTTGTACAGCAGGAAAAAAGGTAGACATCCCCTGCAGCCTCCATAGCCTCGCCTCATTATCATGATTGCGGACTAATGAGGCATATACACTCTGATCCCGGTTTAATGAAGTCAGCCTTACAATCTAGTCAGCTATGGCACACCATCAAAGGCTGCTTTTTGAACTACAGCCTTGCCTTCCTTGACTGATGTAAACTGGCTGTATAGACAAGACAAAACTAATCGAATTGCATGGGAGATATGATGTGGGTGGGATGGGGAGATAGCTCTTTTTAGCTTTAGCAGTTATTGAAAAACAAATAGTTGATTGTTTTTTGTGAAGACGCGCCAGATGCCATTTGAGAAGGTACAATACAAGTTGCCATACATGCGCTATTTTGACCTAGAATCATTAATGGCAAATAAAAAACACACTTATGTTTGCTGGTATGTCCCTTTGCATTATGTAATACAGTACTGACTGCAGAGCAGTAATTCCCCGACGACCTTAGAGGTGTTTACTCTAAGTTATAAAGTAAAGTCACAGGACCAACTGCCATTGGTGGCATGCCATTATGGTAAAATACAAATTTATAGATGTTGACTAATGCAGAAACACAATACCACGCTTACAAGTAATATAATAGCTAATGTTCAAATTAATACTCACTTCATTTAATGCAAATGGGATGTGCCTGGAGTCCAGGACAATACCATGGCGTTTTGAATGCCCGCATGGTGAATAGGATTTTGTCCTAAAGCCTATAAGTTCCAAAGATGTAGCACTAAGGACGCACCTATGTGCCACAGCTAGAGCATTTGAACTAGATGTAGGCCCCAAGCTTGGGTTACATGATATACAGGAGAGGTATATATGCAATGGTTCCGGTCTTTGCTGCACAGTCATATAGTATGCATTGCATTTGGTGGTATACCAACGTCCGTCCCACTAGCAACCCCGAGCAATGTCTGAGGAGTGCAGTTGGTCGACGATCGTTATGTATGGTTAAGCCGACAGACAGCATAGCCCAGCCAAACCCCCTCCTCCCTCACTCCATCTATCGTACCCCCTCCCTCCCACAACCACCCCTATGCCCAATTGCTCCGGCAGTCTAGACATAGTAGGGCTGATCAAACCCCACCTCCTCTGTCCACCCAAGAACAAAGCTGCCAGCCATAAATAGGCGTAGCTGCGTTAGGCTGAAGGCTTGTAACAGGGACAGGAGAGTATAGGATATGGTTCATCTATGAGAGGAAGGATATACTGCTGAATGGAGCTTTAACCAGTGCTGATGAAAGGAGATAACCTAAAACAATACTTCAGTTACAGATAGTGGGATGTTTACACAGGACGTCACCTATGTTGGGGACCCCCCCCTTCCCCCCTCAAGCCCCCTCTCATAATTTGAAATTGTTTTATACCTAAGGACCGATGGCAATTCAATAAAGCTAAGCACAGACAGAGATACTTCACCCAATTTATGCACATTGAGTAGGGCAATAGGAACTGAGCTAGCGATAACGTATATAGTTACGTGAACAAAGCTGTAAACATTTCTAAGACTAAGAGACCGGGGATATAACACTAGCTGCAGTGTAAGTCTATACTGTA
This sequence comes from Harmothoe impar, assembly GCA_947462335.1. Classification (NCBI taxonomy): domain Eukaryota; kingdom Metazoa; phylum Annelida; class Polychaeta; order Phyllodocida; family Polynoidae; genus Harmothoe; species Harmothoe impar. The sequence goes on from OX381710.1 coordinate 27,836,700, forward strand.
TAGAAGAGAGAGGGTCGTTTTGGCGTTAGTAGTGCTGTAAAGAAGGCAGGCAGAAGTGGGTCCAGTTTAGTGTGGGGTAGGCGTAATAAAGAAGGCACTGGAGACGAGGGAGGGGGCGTCCTAGTAAAAGCAGTCATGGTCGGTTCCGAGATCGATCATGGCGATAGCTCGCTGATTACACGGCGGCCGAATACAAATCAATTACTCCGCCCATATACTGTTACCAATCTGATGGAGAGATAGGCCCGCTAATGACCAGGCCTCCCTCAGCTGGTTATAAACACTATTAAGTCTGAGCTCTACTCGGAACTGTTGTATAGTGCAGGAGGAGGTTCTGGGACTTAAGCTGCGCAGGCAGTGCTCATTTTGCCATAAGGATGGTGTGCCTTATAGTAAGACTCTGCTATACATTTATTATCATAATAAAGGCACCAGACATTATTCAACAACCTTCTCCACACATGCATACACCTCTTTAATCTACTGTACCAAAACACGCCAACATATAGATAAGGTACTGTGCTTGCACTTGGTGTACGTCCAGAACAGACGAATACATCATTCATCTAATGACTCAGCAATACTTAATGATCCAGGCACCAGCTTGTCAGAAACTGCTCGCCGTGCTATTGTGAATACACCCAGAGAGTGTGTATCTGCTCGCCACTGCTCCCTGATCAGACCCGACTCGTGATCCAGCAGGCCTTAATGAATGCATTTATTTATAGCTTGGCGAGCGGCTCACTGGGGCCAAGGCCTGAACAGCTCACGCCTGTAACGACCCAGTGTCACTGCTACTGAGAACAGCGGCCCATCCGAAAAGCAATCACACTGCCTGACAGTTCAAAAGATAGCACCACAGTGGAGCCAGCCAATGAGGCCTAAATCCCGATGCCGCTCATTGTAACCATACATGAAGGTGTACATTCTGGAAACCAAGCTATATATGTGTGCTAGAGAACCAGCCGGGTGATCTATTGGGACACAGATTGTTGGAGTGGGAGGACGATTGTTCAAACGATATTGGAGTCCTTTACTTTAAAACGGTCTAATAACGTGTGCAGTGAAGACTGATGTGCTACACAAATGAAACGATTATAGGGGTTAAGGCCCTGAGTGTCTGTAGTAAACGTGTATTGAATAGTAGGGAGATGTAGCTGCTCTGCAGTACTCAACCAATACATATACGTGAACAGTTAACAGCATGCAAATGGTATATCCCGATTGAAATACAAATAGATACATAGAACAATGCCACCATTTGCCAGAAATATTTGAGTTACGCACACATAGTAAATGTATACATTTCTGAAGGGCTGAAAACTTTATCAAACTCTTGACATTTCTGCTTCTACTGTTGCTTCTGCCTCTTTTACCGTATTACCACATGTATAGTATGAGAACCCTGCCCTACGTGTGCCCTAAGTCTCTCCCTGTCGGACCACGGTGTTGTTACATACATTGTTCCATATAATAGGTACACATCGGAAGTGACTTGCAATTGACCTCGGGGAGCCTCAGTGGCTTCAGCTTTGAAACAAGCTATACCGGTTATAGTGTATCATTGCATCACCATCAGGGCTTTACATGCGTATCTTATACTACAGTATCCTCCCCTCTCTTCCACAGAAGATGCTTACCGCAGTACCTTTTTCCCACCGTTGTCTTTTTTTAAAGATATTTTTGAAACTAGAATAGTGTTCTAAAATGGAAACGCAAAGCACTATAGATAGTCGAGAGGGTTTGACGTCATGTTACTTTTGTTAGTAAATATAGCCGTCTTTATAAATATTTTATAACATTTGAAGGGGGTTGTATACGGAAAGGTCCTTGTTCTCCATCCCATTAAAGGTTGATTATTTCAGATTCCATTTCCAACTGGAGACTAAGAGAAGTATTTCATTGCAAGACGAGGATGATGAATGCTACACGTATATATTGTCTTTAAGAATATTAGTTGTGGTGTACCCCCCCCCCCTTCAGAACCATAATATAAACGTTGGTCTAGATGATGGGAAGACACTTGGATTCCATAGTATCGATATGTATGCCGTATGCCTCATATCTTGAATACATCCGTCTTTCATTTCGTAGAAATGGTGCATTTGTATGTGAATTATCCCTTCACGACGACTTAAAACACATATATCGACTGCGAGCGTTCTGAGAATCTGTTTTCCGGCGCTCATGGGGGATATCAGATGCCGTCTGGGACTGTAGGTACTGTACTGACACGTTAACAGAGGCCTACGTGATAATTAGAGGCGATAATTATCTATGATAATTAGCTTTTCTATGGAACGGTGTTTTCTTCTCGTATAGGGAATAGGAGAGATGCTGACGTAGATGCTGGAAAGCTGTTTTCTGTGTATCATATGTAAATGACTCTAAGTTTCCATTATGACTTACACCTATATGGCATTCCAATGCAGATGTTGCCATAAAGTTGAAATTATAACCAACAGCGTGAAGATATAGATGGTCCTTTTTTAACTATCAGTTTTGCCATGGAGAGGTTAGGTGTACAATAGATGGAACATTAAGCTAAGTGAGGAAAGGGTGGTTAGAAGTTATATGATGTACTTGACTGTAATTTGTTATTTAATCGTGGGCTGTCTACTGATCCGTCACTCATCTGTCAAGGCTTTCTACAATAAACTGTGGTAGGTAAAGGACGGAAGCGTGTCCACCAATCAAATCACGCTCGGTAGAATACTTCCTATATACCCGAAACAATCATGACGTTTTCATTGCATTCACTTGTTGTTGTTGTTTATTTTATTTGGCAAAAGAATTCACATTACAGGGGGCGCTTTTCAGCTAATGCCAAAATGAGAGTAAAACAAGCGATTAGATTATCAAGAGTTCATAGTCTAGGAAATAATATCTTGATCTATCTATCTGGTCAAATTCAGCTGTAGTAACACCGTCCTGAGCAACACCACTATGATAAAAAAAAAAGAAGGTTTCTGTCGCGTGACGCTCTGCAGATGTGGAGGGTGTTGCTGACTGGAAATACGACAACCTTTACCATCTACAGTTGGTGTAGGCCTTAAGGAATGGCCGCCAGGGGGCAGAGGCGGCCTCTAGCGTCACTCACACAAACTAAAACGTAATCGTCAAGACAACAACCGGAAGCCGAGCCATCCATCAGTGTCAGAACTTCCGGTGATTAGAATCCATCAGAAAGAGACTAGGGTTGCTGCGGTGTAATCTACGTTATAAAAAGAATCAGGGTGTGGGATGTGGCGCTATGAAGATGGGAAGCTCTAGGGGAAGGGCAAGGTCTTTAGCAATACTATTATTAATACTATGCAGAACAATAAGGTAGCCTGTCTTGCTTCATCAGTTATTGTTCTGATATCTCTTGGTCAGGTGTACTGGTGTATCAATATCAGAGTATACACCTTCATCCCTCAACAATGTCATAAAGCAAAGGTTATATACAGCATCCTCCCCCTTAGTGGTTGCTTTGATAGTTATAGTTAAGGTCTGGACATTATGAAAAGGATGACGATGACAAAATATCTATTGTATTTCACATGAAACAGCAATAACGCATCAATATAGTCATGCATACGGTTAGTAGTTGCCTGATTAAAATGGCCTTTTCCCATTTGAGTGTACTACTATTACTAAGCTAGAATACCCGGAAACCCCCCTGTTCCTCACTACATGTCTCTGTTACTCTCAATGTCTCTCTATCCCATTTTCTTCAAACTAGAATGGACCACACCCTAGGTATAGTCAAGTGTCATGCTTATAGATCTATGCAGGAAGACGCTTATTATTATGCCGACGGCGCAGTATCTCATCCCTCCGTAATTATTTTCCCAGGGCATGTATATAGCAGAGCGCTGATTGTGGGCTAGGCGGCCCCGGGTAGGCCTCCTAACAGTGTTTGTGTGTGTTTTAATACCTGCTATCATACCCAGGAGAGTGGCGAGCCTGATGAGCTACAGACCGGCACCACATCTCCAGGCCGAGTAGGGACGTGCGATTAGGGACTGCAACGACTCGCCTCGGCGCGGCCAGGGAGCACAATTCTATCACGTCCAGAGATAAATTGTTCTCCTCCGACAACCAATCATCAGTGGGGCATCATCATCTAGCCGCCAATTCGACCCCGTCGGGAGGGGTGCGTTGGCTGGCGGCACTATGACTGGGTGGGAGATCGGCCCACTAACACCCCTCACACCAAATACCCTCATCACATGCCCCATAGCCAGGGCATAGATAAACATTCCTAAATAGCCATAGCTGACAGCAGCAATATTTGACGTACCATAACAGATATTGGTTTCCACCGTTTGACAGTATGTTGCCACATGTATAACATGCAGATCTAGCTATACGAGACATCCCATTTACCTGACCCGCTGACACTTCTAGCAGTATTCTAGATGGAATGGTCACGCAGGTATGATATAATACGCACTATAACACTGGCCGTCCATATAGGCAATCACAGCCATGGTTACTGATCGTAACATATGCATGCCATTGCCACCAAACTATTGCCTATAACAGCGATAGCTGACCATTTATACATGCGATCCAGTACATCTATGCCATAATCTATGCAAAAAGCTATAGACTTTCGGGGAATTCAGAAAATGCATTATATTGATCATGGCAATCATAATGCCATAGGATCATCTAAAAAATCATGGTTGAATTATAGATTATATGACTAGAGAGCCAATGTAATTGTCAGGTGTACAGTATCATATCAGGTAAACCACTGGAGCATGTAAACATACAGTGGGTATTATTAAATGGACCTCCACTGCTCAGTGGTATATCATATATATATAGTTTACCAAAAGGGGGACGTGTGAACCCAACTGCCCATGATTTAATTGAACAGGTCACAAACGATTCAATATCTCTGCGGGAGGGGATACAATAAACAAATTTATTAGACCTGTCATCTGTTGTAAATTAGATGCATTGTATTATATTGTAGTGGTACTGCAACAATCATGTTGAATTGACAAGACATGTGCCATGTTCAGAACAGGCCGATCGGTATATAATTATAGACATGAAAAATACTATGGTACATGTTCCTACATGGTACGGATACTTGTTGATGGCGGTTGAAAAATGGGAATGATTCCCCAAACTATGGCCCAAATGAATATGCAGCACCATCGATTGTATATATAAAGTCCACTCCTTACTAACTTAATCTACATTACAGTGAGGAGAAGGCATATATATATATAGGAACACAATGAATGAACCCTCTATAAACATTGACCGTGTGTTCTCTGCCTCCCTCTTGGGGCAAACGAAGCTTCATTCTATGGAAACATATGTATGCCTATGTTTACAGGGTCGGGTCGTTTTGAGCTCTTCCCAACACATCAGTACTTCAGACCGTCTCAAAGAGAAACCTGCTGAATGCCCCCTGGAGATCTGAAGTGAGGTTTGCCTCTAGTACATTAAGCTACACGTGTAGACACTGTCACATTCTCTGACATCAGTCACCTCTGGCAATGTGTCACAATCCCATTTATTTTTGCTCCCAAGCGTGTGTAAGCCCCGAGGCAGCACGGAGCTAAAAGCTGGCATTCCATTTCTATGCAGCCTTCCGCTTATCCGTTTGTATATGTACACTGATAATCTGTGTGTTTAAGACGTTAGTCAGTAGTGGCTAACCCAAGCTAGTCATAAGGATATTGGTCATTTTCACTAAAGCGTATGACAGAATGACGAACTGATATTCAAAAATCACCAATTGCCTAACAATTCCAAACAATATTTGAGTAATGCCTTAGTTAAAAAGACTAACCCTAATATGCCTATCGCTCCTCGACTAAGGTGAAGGGCCAGTCTTGACTAAGCAGAGTTAGGCATATAGGAATTTAAAAACAAACTAGCTCAGTCACTCCTAATCAAGTTGCTAGTCAAGCGCTGACTAAGTTCTGGAGCATACAGATTATCAGTGTGTAGCAGTATTTAGAGTTTACAGACATGTGTTGCGGTTTATCTTTGCTGTTCTCTATATTGGCAGAAGTATCTGACTATCTGTTACTTTGATAATCAGAATGCTGTGGTCTCAGATTACAATAAAGCAACGTGGGAAAGACACTGACATGATACTCCTGACCTGTAGCAGATGTAATGGGTCTATTGATACATATTAACATTGGCACAGCAGCACAATGAGAATGTTTTCAACGTGAAATAACGGCCGGGATGAAACTATATGAGAAACCCTGCTGGACCTTGTTATAATCTACAGCTTCGCTGGGGTCTGACCGGAGTCTGACAGGTTTACTTCTGCAAGCAATTGCCTCCCACACACTCCGCCCAGTACTACCTCACGATGGCTAGTTGACCTTTGGGAGACAACATAGAGTATTCCGACAGAGATGTGTGGAGAATGAAGACACGCGGTGCCCACATCTTTAACTGCTGTCCCTGTAAACCTCTCCTCTGCCACCTGGCAGCGGTGTCCTTGCCTCAGGTCCAGCGTATCACGTGACAGCAGCTGGTAAGCACCCGTATGTGGATGACAACAACAGGGAGCGAGATGCGCGCTGTGCCCTGAAGGGGGCGCGTCATGGCGTCAGCAGCGTCTTGGGTCGGGGCGTTCAAACATTAATGGCGGGATGTATCCCTACGCGCACTAACTACGCCACGTGGACAAACACCAGGGACGCGTGGGGCCGCCGTCTTGACACAAACCATTAGGTGGCTGCCCCTCGAGGCCTGCCGCACCCCGTCCGTCCTGATCAAATAGCGGTCGGCCCAAGATGAGGAATGGCCGGGCCCAGATGGCTTTGGGCCGCAGGCGATGAGAGGCAGGGCGGTGGGCAACTTTAACCCCCTGTTCTGGTGACAACTGACCAGTGCAAAGAGTTGGAGCGAGATAACATGTTTCTATAGGTCAGGCTGTGGTGGTCGACAGCTTTAGTGTCGTGTAACGTAAGGAATAGTGTGGTTCTTTTTAATTAGGGCATTTCTTGATTGTAGATGAATTCAGGAGTGATATAGCTTGGTACATTACTGCAGGGGGATGTGGACTACAGTATGGGTGTTAATACTACACACCGATAATTGCAACACCTCCTGGGTAGGTTGAGACTTCAGAATAGGAGTTGCAGTCGTTTAGGCTGCAGGATTAAAGCAGGATTAAGGGTTTAAGCTTTACGTTGAAACTGCATGACTACGAATTGCAAGAACTAGGTTTAGGTGGCAAGTTTAAGAATTGCAGGATCTCGGTTGACACTGTAGGAGGTAGGGAACTGCAGATATGTTGGGACTGAAGGAGGTAGACTGGGAATAGCAGGACATGGGCTGAGATTATAGGACTGGAAATAGCATGAGCAGACCAAGGTATCGGTTCAGACTGCAGGAAGTAGACTGGGAATTACAGGAGCTAAGTTCGGACTACATAAGGTTGGCTGGAATTTGCAGGAGCGAGGTTCCGGGGGCCATGCTATTCCGCACTAGCGGGATGCAGTAGTTCTTCCTTGTGAGACCTGTAGTCCGTCCAAAATCGAGTTTTGGGGTTATAACTTTTTGAATTGGTGGGAGTTGCATAGTCCTTATGGTACCTGTCCAGATTGGCGGAGTGGTTAGGACACTGATCTAACAATGCTGGGGTCCTGGCTTTGAATCCATATCAAGGCTGCATGTTTAAAAGACCAGTTTTAATCGGTTTTATTCTGGTAAGTCATCATTGTACATGTAATATCATTTACAAAAAAGAACACACTGTTTCATGTAACAGTAGAATAGCATTTTAAACTGCCCTATATGTAAGGACCCACAATAGAGGCCTATAACTGAAAGGTGTATGATCCCTGAAACTCCAGATTTCGGACATGACAGAATTCAGCTTCAGCTAATCAGCTGGCTGCTACAGCTAGCAGAGGAAAGAGCACTGGCACCAGAGAAAATGGCGCCGTACAATGATCATATTGCTAGTGCGTAATAGGGTGGTCATCACAGGAGATATATGTAAGCTATAGGAGGTAGACTGAGCATTGCAGGAGAGAAGTTTACACTGTAGGAGGTAGACTGAGATTGCAGGAGTTGAGTTAAAATGACAGTGCTAAAATCTGGGCTGAGAACATATGAGGACTGCAGGAGGTAGAGTGAGCATTACATGATCTAGGTTGAGACTACACGGGGTAGACTGAGCATTCGCTAATTTAGGTACACAGTACTTAAGTACACTGAGAATTGCAGGACCTAGGTTCAGACTGCAGGACATAGACTGACAATTGAATGACCTAGGTGCAGGTTACAGGAGGTAGATTGAAGATTGCTGTAGCTATAGCCTGAGAGTGCAGGAGGAGTATACTGTAAATTGCAGCAGGTAAGCTGAGAACAGCAATATGTAGTCGGCACAACTATGGATGGCGCATCAACGTGAGCAGTACTGGTCCATAGGGCTGGGTTTATCTTGCTGCTGTGCTGTGCTTAGTGCTGTTTCTGAAGTCAGCATCAGGGCTGTGGACGGCCTGCATGAAACATTAACACTGGGTGCGGGGAGGCTGCGGCCGACTGCCTTATTGCCACAAGTGTATTGGCGCTGTCGGCCATAAACCGTCCTTGGTGTGTGCATCTGTCCATACAGAAATATTTACTTATCCTCCCTGAGGAAATTCAAAAAGCTGTAAGGACAGATTTGAAGCAGCTAGCAGTACCACGTACCATACGCCAGCGTCTTTGTTTCAGATCCCATTTGCTGTATTATCCTGACGCATGAAGCCAACCCATCGTATGATGCCTCATCCAGCAGATTGTGCACACAAATCTCTCGGGTTTGATGTTCAGCACATTAAATACTAGGTTACTGTGAGCTGTAATCCAACAGGCAAGGAGATATTTTGGAGACCCATCAAATATCACAATGCCGGATGATCAGGACACACTCCTGCCAAACACATTGAACTCTGTTTTTCCCCAGGACATTTTTAATTTTAACCTCACCGTGACACTGGCCCAGGGCAGCCTCATGAAAAAGGTTACCAGCTCTGCTCGCAGAATAAACTCGAACATAATAAGACACCTTATAATAGTAACCTTTATAGAAAGGCCTCTTGCCTCAGCACATATTGAATCCTTGCTGTTCTCAGACCTGTGTGATCTATTTTAGCTACAGTGACATTTAAGGTATTTAATCATAAGTCTCTGTCCGCTAACCTTTGAGCGGAAAATAGGATACTGTCAACGGATACATTATCTATATGCAGCGGCGTGGTAAAGAAATTTGCACTGTCCCAGGGTTTCTCCTTCCATCTGCCATACACCCATGTATGTCACTATGCTTACTATAGTACTACATTTCTAATACATAGACCAACAAAGAACATAAAAATCCCTTCTACGAAATACTGCATCATCTATGCCCATATATTAGAGGATTAATACCTCTGAATTACATATTGTATTCAGAAGTAGAAGGAAGGATTTAAGAATATAACAACAGGCGTGAATATTATTGCTTCATGCCCACACTATGGGTGTGACAGGATCCGCACAAAGGCTGCTTTTCACATTATATCAAAAGCTAAAGTGGGTATCTTATCCGAGGAACATGACCTATCTGACTGTGATACACATGCACTTTCACACGGGTTAATGGGCACCTAAAACTTAAGTCTATATCACATACATGATCTGAGCTGCGTATAGCACGGTAGTCACTCTTTGATGATGGTCTTACACGCAAGACTACGATTCCTACTTTAAGATAGAAGCCTAATTGAAGGCGACAGCCATCTTCCTTACAGATCCAGCATGCCTTACCTGTCTTAATTCACTCCAGCCGCCTCGGACGACTCATCAAAGAGACTGCTAGAGCAGAGAATGTTGGCGTGGGCATAATATAAAGTCCGTCTACTCCATGGTATGTACATTAGCACGATACAGGGCCACTGAGGCACTGTCGGTGTACTCCTACATAGATTTGTCTACACGGTTATGCAGCGGGGGGCGGGGTGGGCGACAGGAAGAGAGAGGGGAGAGAGGGGGCGGGAGGGGAGGGAGGCAGGACCGACGAAAATATGGGAGTGAGGAGGGAGGAATTAGGGAGAGGGGAACGGGAGGAGGGAGGGAAGACGGAAGGCAGAAAGGAAGGGAGGAGAAAGGGTGGCAGGTAAATGCACATGCATGGGGGGAACTCAAGTAATAAAGGAGCATGTACCCCCCCCCCCCAATTTCCTACGCTGACACCCTCCCCTGTCCTCTCCTCCTGCCTCTGCAGCACACTCCTTATTGGGAAACGTGTGCTGTTTCTGCTGAAAGCAGCCTTAAAGCTGATACAAGTCGGGTAGGAAAGTCAGGGAACAGACACTTCTACTGTGGATGTGTACCTTAATCTTCAGAACCGTCTGGATAATTTAAAGAGTCCCACTCTCAGCACACAGACATGTACATATATACACATATTATGTATAAATATAAGCAACCCTTCATCATTATCTATCTATTATCAGAGAGTGCTTTTTAAACATGGCACCGTCTATGTAAGCTATTATGATTTATACTCAAGATGTGTTCTAGTGTCATCCATGTTTACTGATAATATCTCCAGATAGTTGCATCAGCTATCTCCAAGGTCATTTTTTAATCAACAGCCATATAATTATGGCTCCCTATCGTGAAGACATAAGGCCACTGTTAAGAGGTGACAGAATGCAGACAATGCAGTACATAATGTATAGAGAGTAGCTTCTTCTGCCGCCACTTCTACGATATGTTGTGGACTACAAGAGGCACCCTTCGGACGTCGGCCCAACGCCTGATGCCTCGATTGCTTTCAATTAGGAAGAGCAAACATTGCGGTGCTACTCGGCAGTCCCCCTACAAATATCAATCAGCAAGCCGGCATTATATTCATACGCCGACTCTCAGCAGCCAATCAAAGGAGATAGCGCTGCATTATCGCCCGTGAAGCGTCCCAAGAGGGTGGGGATGTAGGTTGGCGGCTTTGCCTGGCAGTTGGCGGGAGAGGGATGATGGCAACGGACAGTGCTTCTATGTGGAGGTATACATGAAGCAGGGCAAAGTAGAAGTGAAGGCATGAACCATGATCTTCAACGGTAAGAGCTGTACAGATGTTGTTGTTGTAGGCAATGTATAGGGCATATGCCAACACTAATTACATAAGTCATGTAATAATAAATGCAGCTACTTTATCAAGGTGTCACTAAACTTGCACCAAAATCTTATATAAATGTCTATTTACGATATCATGCATCTTAAGAAAAGTCCGGACCAGATTATTGCAGCATAATGTTCAGAAAGTGGGAGGGGTCAAGGGCCATGCAATCGAAGCAGTAGAGAGTGGTCACTCTACTGCCTGAAACTAATAGCCATTGATGTGTTGGAAGCAATGAACATTTAACTTGGCAAGTATTCTCATTCGCCGTCCAACAAACATCATTGCCTCTAGTGATTTAGAACACCTGATGATTCGCTCGGCGGCTGCTTGTTGCAATTGGCCAGATTAAAAACTAGAATTTAAAAAAGAATGGGGGAAAAACACACAAAAAAGTGATGGGGGTTATAGGGGTGCCGTCCTTCAATCACCAGCAATCAGGGAGTCAGAAATGCACCTATTGTGAACGGGCACAACAGGTAGTTGTATGGGGTGTCAGCCAAAAGGGGGTGGTCGGATGGTAGATAGTGTAGAAAGCTTTTCCACTGGAGGCTAGAATGCATCCGAGGAACCATTGATTGGAAAATGCCCTTTCTCCATGCCAAGTGTCCGACTCAAATAGGCAACCCCGGTACCACCAGATTAAACGTCTGTCCCTGCCCACCCCCGCAAGGGGACCCGGGGGCTGGACAGCACCCTGAGTCCAGTGAATTCAGTCATGTTTTTCTTAATTCTCTTTTCAAAGGCAATGCTCTCAGGGCTGCGTGTTGGGTCTCCTCCATCGTGGCCTTTGCCATGTACCTTCAGGTTAGAAATGTTGGCTTTGATCTGTGTATTTACCCCCGGTCCCGGTGTTCATATTACTGGGTAACCTTCTGAACGCCAATCAAATGGATCACTGGATGTGTTTAAAGTGGCTGCTCTTTGTCCTTCTAGTGTTTGTCTCTGATATAACAGAATTGCACATCTCGACCTCTTCCCTTCACAGACACTCTTTCGCTGACTAATCACATTTAAGCACCACCCTACCCAACAGGCCCTTCCCCGCTAATTGTACACAGACGAAACACATACATATATATTCAAGTTCCTTCCTTGGTTCACCTATTCAAACTGACATATATGTAATATTGCTGGAGGGCATACCTCTCCTGCAGAGGGCAGAGTGCACTCTAAGCCCTCCAGTGTAATATGGAGGCATGGTACAGTCCCAACACCAACACTGCCGCATTAGCCCACCTAGAAGCTTTCAATGTGTGTAAATCACCTCCAATCCATATCAAAACTCCCCGCCAGCGTTCTGGGAAGGATCCTAACGGTGGATTAGAGGTTGTTGCATTGATTGGTAAGCTGTGTATAAGCGGAAAGTGTTGCTGGTGCATGCTTGTTACCACTATCCCTCCAGACATCAAGGCCCCCTTTATGTTTGTTAATAGGATAAATAAAGTGTGCCTACGGGGGCTTTATGTTATTCCATTTTACTTCCAGGGTCCAAGTATCTACTTGTACTCTCAAGACGGCCATAAACCAAAAGATTGGGACAGGGAAAGAAGCTATGTTGGCTGTCTAGATGAGATCCATGTTTGTTTGCATAATTAAAGTCTTCTGTTTCACGAGGCAGTTGGGTGTGCTAGCCGTGCCTTTCTAGAATACTGATCCTAGATTGCTTGCCTCTGTCGCCGACAGTGAAATGTCTAGTCTGGGCGTGTTGTGAGCATATGATAGGTTTTAAATGTCCTTCGAGCAGGAAATTAGCTAGGAATGATGGAGAAGGATTATTGCACACGTACAGGGAAAGCAGAAGACGATTTGTGATTAGAGTTATTATCTCAGTCTGTGCTTTACTGGTTTTTCATATTACATTAATTATGTATGCCCTGCTGTATTTATAATATCTTGGTGACGTCAAGCTATGAAGTCGGGAAAGTTAACTGGACGGAGATACAATAGAGCTAGCATCATTTTACATATGGCTTCATTTTTGTCTACATATGGAATATTCAAATGATTTACATACATAATTACACACACTTGTTAAATTCTTAGGAGCGCTGTGTTGCATCGCTTTGCCTCCTTTGGAAATATATACATTTGTAGTCAAGGCTTACCCAATGGAATGTCTTGCCATTTCTTGCCATTTCGATCTAAAAATCGCCAACATCTCTAAGACATTGCCTTTGCAATTTTAGAGTATAAATTTCTTAATAGAATTCAACTTTCGTGCAAATGCAATTTTGTCATGGCTAGTCGATACTAAATACTCACTAGCCATCGTTAATCAATGAGAAAATAATTATATGACTCAATTTCAAACATTATTTGCCAAATATTTTGACTCCGCCATCAGTGTAATATTGATTTATCGTAGAGGCAGGGGGTGAAGATCCGGTTATATAGGTCATAGGTCAGGGGCCATCAAGCATGTAGTGCCCTAGTTCTCATGTTTACATAATGGGGCCACTTAAGTAGCGCCAGGCAATACCACAGGTCCTGCAATAAAGTTCCTGTGGCTGCCATCAAAGGAATATAACGTCCTGCACTGCTCGTACATTCCGTGCCTATTGCTGGCCCAAAGGTACCAGACATGAGCCCTGGCTAAAGATACTAAAGACCAAAGGAGAGCGAATAGAGCGTCTGAGATAAAGATACAGATAATGGGCAGTTCAATGGCCCCAGGATTATAGTACACATAAAGAAGAAATGATGGGGGCGATAAACGGAGAAACAGAGACTCAGGGAGGCGCCAGGGACCTGATAGCAGCGAAGGAGTGGGGAGGAGAAAGAACAAGGCAGTATTGTAGCCAACGATAATGCTTACATCAAAGGTGCAATAGAAGAAAGGACCACGTGTGGAGCCACATGAACAAAAACGACAAAGGGGACTAGGTTCCTAATGTATAAAGATATGTGAATGGAATGTCATCAGACCGGGAGTTTGGGACGGGAGAGCTAAGGAAAGGGGAAGGCTAGCAAAGAAAGAAGAGAAGAAAATATAGATCATGTGCCTATGGGTACTTAGTGTCAGGAAATTAGGACATAGTAGTTGAACCCCTTCAATGTGAAGAGCTCCGCACTTCCACTGACAAGGGCGGTCTCTACCCGGGTGGGATCTTTTTCAGATGCTCTGAGTCGCTCACAGTTGCAGTTCCGGACTGCTATTATCTTCTAGGGGACGGGAGCCATGAGCTGTTGAAAAGCTTATGGTCAGTTACATCCTAGCCGTCCAACTAGGGTATATTGAGGGTTCATAGTGAAGATATAACTGTCGCTTACATAAATTTTACATGTACATATTGAAATGAGGTGTAACAGTCCATAGCTGTTGCAATCACATTTGCTGGTAGTAAGACCACCTATAATATTGGCTGTCAGAGATGCAGAATCTTACAAGGTTCCAGAAATTAACAAAAGAAAGTGGGTGTAACGATTGTAATGGAATTCCTATTTCATTTTCAACATGTGTTTGCACCTGTGGCACGTCACCATATTTAGACATGTACCCCAGAACACACACATCAGGGCGATGGATTGTTGGGAGTTGAAAGAAGACAAAGAGCAAATGAGAACATTGGCAGATATCACCTTCTACAAATCAATGAAGTTGATTGTCACGCATCTGCCATGCTCACACTGTTACTAAGGACTGTACACATGCACAGAAAGCACCACTTGAGCAGCTCACACAATCATCTTCTCTTTCCTTTCTCTCAGATGTTATTTCACATATTATACGACCAACTTGAAATCGGGTAACCGTGTGAATACAACGAGTAGGACCCACATCTTAAATTTTACCATTTGTCACGATGTATTTATGACTATAGCTCAGACACTATGCGGCCCTTAAATTGTTAATTCCCACCCTTTTAATCATTAAGTTACTTGCAGAAGCACCAAGATTTAATCTTATCTATACTGCAATGGGATTGGAACAACATTCAATCAGGGTATCGGTACGTCCCCCTGCCGTGTTATGATTTATTATCTTATAACCTATACGACGTAAAAATTGTTGGCATTGGGATCAGGCAGTACTCACTGATAGAAATAATATTTGCTTAAGAAATATGTCAATTTCATTATATCAATGATATAATTTAATTAGCATAGGATATTCGAAACGGTTTCTGTACAGGGTGTGCATTGGCAATGACAATAGCAATGACAATGACATTGATTGGCCATATGCCAGATAAAACAAGTCTGATAGCCCAATTCCAAGCGAGTGAAGAAGTTCTCTGAAAAGATTCAAATGCAACTCTGTATCTTTATCGTACTTCCTGTTATTATTGAATGAACTACCTGGTTGTGAGCTAGTTTCTCTGCATTAACTTTGCAATCCCCTCCTCCCATACTCACCGAAGCGACCGAAGACCCTCCCCTTGCTATTTAACAATGACATCTCTCTCTCATTCTGGAGTCGGTTGGGCGCTGGCTGTGTTCCAGTCACGGTCCGGCCATCTACCCAACTTAAACCCAAGGCGCTGAATTGGCCCTCTTTAGCTTTGCCACTAGGGTATCTAATACTTACCACCCGCGTAGTCTAAAAACATTATACCGAATCACGAATTCTCAATTCTATGGTATAATAGCATGCATCTGTTATCAACGTTCCATTAATGCAGGGCCACCATGAATTTATTATAGTAAGCGCTGCCTCTTCTTTGTGAACTATTCCTCATCATCCATGATGCCTGTTCTGGACATGTACTCTGTCATCATGCCAATATTCCCCTTTACATTTGTTATTCTATTCGCTGGTACCATGCCATGCTTTCTTCTGTGGATTCCAGGCGTGCGTTAGCAGTCATAATGAATGAGGTACGTGGCATAGTTCAATGCTATCTCACGGGCTGTAGTGTGGCCCCATCAACGAAGCCCTCTCCAATGGAGAACAGCATAATCGGAGCACGCCAATAGTGCAGGCATGGCAGACAATCGTGATAATGTCACAGACCCGTTTATCAACCGCCTGGGTTGCAATGGATTAGCGGGGAAAAGAAATTTCACAGGCCACGTCCGCTTTGTATAATTTGAATTTCAGAGATTACAATGGACACTGGCATTGAATAATGAAATAAGACGGCTCCAAATAGACCTCACAGATTACGCGCTGTCAGAGCCATATTAAAAGTCATTTCCCATTGTCCTAAGTTAAGCACCAAAGCTTGTTGTTCATTCTTCACCCATAAAGTTATAGGTTCTGCTTGAAAGCATGGAATCTCAATTTCATCTTGATTTACCCCCTCCCCCTCCGCCCGTTTGAAAAGGCAATGCTGGAAGACATTTCCGAAAAGAATATTCCAGTTGAAGTGTACATATTTACAACTTCATTTGAGTTTTTTGGTATAATATTATGTGGAAAGTATATTCGGTTGTGAAATGCCATTTCAGTCTTACATTTCCTTGAGAAACAGCGTCCTGGACTCCGTTCCCAGACTGGACATGCCTGATGGAAAGAGATTCAGGCTGGCTCACTTTCTTCTTCACTACGGTCATTTTTCTTTACCCCAAATGGTACTGTAGGCCTATTCATGATAGGGTACCATAGACCCTGTTAAGTATGCTTTTGCATGTAGTATTGTGAATTATCTATTGTATCATGTAGATTCATTTGCCATTGCATAATGTTCCCTAGTTTGAGGAGTATGTGATTCTTATTAGCTGGAGTCAATCAACCGTACAAAACCGATCAATAAACTCTAGACTATCTACACTGTCACATAATTGACTCCACCACGCCCATACATAAATATGTGTGCAACCTTGAGCCGGATACTTCTAAACTAACCCTAAAAGAGAGGAAACCTCTGATAGTGGGAACCTTGGAAAGAAATCCTCCGACAGATCTGTGTGTGCAGTCTGATGCTGAGTTCTTTAATCTCCTGGGACCAAACGGACCTGCGTAAAACAGCTCCATCTCTCTGGGTTCCCAACAAACAGCTGAGGAAGGCGTTCTGTTTTTAACCTGGCATACGATTAACTTGTTATCGGGATTAAAGCAGCAAAAAGGTGTTATTAATGCCCCACATGTCGGGGACTTGGAGATAATCATTCTCCACTGCCGCGAAAATAAAACCTTGAATAGAGACCTAATGACAAACTCTGGGAACGGATGAAAGCAGAGGGATTTAATTCATTCCCAGTAATGTGAACTGACAGGCAAGGGCTACTGTGGATTTGTCCAGGAGTTATCTGTCTGCATCAGATGTTAATTGCAGTTGTTTTAGGCCAGGAGCATACCCATAATTACAATGGGGAAAACAGGAGCACCAGCCTGACCCTCACTTTCTGCCTAAAATGGCATTCTTTTCAAGGGCACGCATTTCAACGAGAGTCTGGCCATGAAGAGAGTTAAGCATTGCCAGACGGCAAGAAAGCATTGCAATGCTTGACACTTAAAGCAATGCTGGATTCTGTTTCAAGGCTCTAGTGGTCAAGCACTGCCAGACCCCGCTCTATGATATAATATGATATATGTGTAGGCTACTACATGAGCTGTCAACCAAAGTATTTGCCAAGCTCTGGTTCTGCTATGCCTGTGCATCAGGTTAGATTTAGTCAGTTTAAATGCAGTATTCCCGGTTAACATTGTTATTGTCGGAATGTTCATTCAGCCATTTTTGTCTGTATCCCTTCCATTTTTCCTTCGGGTGTTTGATTACAAACAGGCCCGTATCTTGATGGCAGAGTTACCAGTAAATAATATGACTGTCTAAACATACTCTCTCAGATGCAAGACTAGTTTTAAGTAGTCTGGTTAAAGATAATTGAACGTGAAATATGAATGAATGAAGCATCAAAGAACATCACATTTTCCATGTTGTCGACTTTCAAGATCAAAATAATTGCATCTCCGTTTCATCGTAATTCCTAAAGTGAGCTTATTCAACAATAATTGTCTATTTTGAAAGACAATGTTCATGCCGCAAACATAATAAAATTCCACGTTTCTTAATTGATATATGAAAAGAAATAATGTATCCAACAGTCTTTACTACAATGTAACGATCTCTTAACTGAAGCAGGACAGAATCGGGTTTCTTTTGTATAAAAGAGTGCCTATGCATGGTATCGACATTTGAATTAAGAGTGCTGTTTACGCCGCCGACACCCTGCGTTGTAAAGTGTATGTACACATGTATCAGGGATGGGGTGTCTCGGCACACATCCTTGATGTAACACCATCCCCTTCCTTTACGAGCCAGTTGTTAGTGGCAGCCAGGGGCCGTCCTTAAGATTACCCCACTTCTCCATGGAATGTTTAACCAGGTTGAACTGGACGCCCAGCAGACATATCGGAGTTCAATGAGGGGAGGAGGCGGGAGCAGCTCAGAGTGGCTCACAGGGAGTGAGGTTTGCAGTTGGGGTAGCCGCTGGAGGAGTAGCTCTCAGCACTGGCTCCTCCTGGGCCGCGGCTACTAACCTTATGATTAAACATTTCAGATGTCCCCCATAAAATCCCCCAATATAGATCCGCCTCTATGGGGGTGTCTGAGCCGCTACACCCTGCGGGGCAGGGGCTTCCCGAGGGTGTGAGGGTGTCGATACCTTTAATCTCAGCAGTGGCAGTCAGACAGAACGAGATACCGGCGGGTTTTATTTCACGAGTAAACGGCCTCAGCATTGATTGGTGGTTAGGCTAAGTTAGGGGTGGTGAGGGGTTTTAACACGCTGCTTTAGTTAGTTTTGAGGGCCTGGAGGATCGAACTGCTCGAGGATCACCGTTGACTTACAAGGGGTTCGAGGAGGGTTATACAATATAGGGTAAGGAATGGTATATACCTGGAGAAAGGAATATACAACGGTCTCATGTAGGATTTGAAGAGACCACAATAACGGTCGGTGTCTACACACCACTCTTCCTCGGAGTCTTAACCCCGCGAGGTATTGACTCTGCCATCCGCCACAAAGGCTTCGGTGATTAACACCAGGGTATTGTGGGCCAATAGCCTAGTTGGGCTGTGGCTATGCAAGGAGGAAGTCCCATAACTTGCTTTGCGTGTCTCAAATATAGTCTAAGGCATGGACTACCATGCAGCTGTGCTCATAATTGTGTAGAAGAAACATCTCCACTGCATTTACATTAACTACACATTCCATTTTTTCATGCAGAATCTAGTCACGTATACAGCAATTATATATGGGTTGATAGAAATGTAATGTTATATTCAATAAAATATATTCTAACAATTTCAGATTATGTCCTATATATATGACAGAGCCTAGAATTGTGTGTCAACGAAGAACTAAATATAAACACTTTCCACAATATCGAGCCCACCTCTGCTATACCTAGTAAGTCCCATGTGGCATCCCTATCACAGTTCATGGGATCTGCACACAGTGAGTGTGACACTTACACCACCCCCTGCCCGATCCCTTGTCCCTTGAGGGCCCCACTCTAAACAGCTAAACAGGCGACAGGGTTGGTTTTCCCCCGCCCCTCGCCGCCAATATGGCATCATTCTCATGTATGTCAGTATGTATCAGCATCAGCTGTTGGAGATCACAGGTACCCCCAGCCAGCCTCGTGGAATAGGGTATAGTCAGGCAGTGCCAGCTACTGTGGGTTGCTGTTCTCGGTGAAGGCATGTATCGAGGACACAGCCATGTGTACGTGGAGGTTGGGGAGATAGAAGCAGCTAAGACTTACTAGGTTATCTGTGTCTGTATGCTGCTGTCTTGGCGTTCCTCCTGTGTGATTAGTGCATTAAGGCACTAGTATAAAGGGGATACTGTAATGAATTATAAATACAGGTCCGGCACTACAAGCAAGCACGTCTTGCATACACATGATGATGACATGTAAATACAAGCCCATGGAAATCACCTTCCTCTTATCTAAAAGACTAGACAGGATGCTGAGGCTATATGGAAAATGACCACGTAATATCTGATTATGTGCTTCTGAATATTTCTTATGTTTTATGCAGTTGGATACAAAAGCAAGTACGTTACTAGCATAAATAGGTCTGGGAGATCCCACAACACACTGCTGAAGGCGTTTGCCTCTGGCAACATGTTCAGAGCTAGACTGGATCTGTCACAAATTAGATACTGGATGTTTTAATCTGAATACCATGTTATCATAATGGATATGATAAGTAAACGAATTACCTCACTATGAGCTGACTTCCACTGAACTCTAATCTACGCAATTTCTCATCGGATCTATTCTCACAAAACTGATGCAAACAATTTGTGCACTATGTTGCGGAGCTTCAGCTTCAGATATTATCATCGCGTAGTAGAATTCTAGCTTTGGTTCACAGGACCCAAATTTACATTAATGGGCCGATTAGGCCTTACACACCCAATGTAAAGTCGGCCGATTTGGCACATGTGGACGTTCTGCTAAACCCTAAAGTTCACGATGCTCTATTTGGTTACCTTTATAATTATAGGATATGTACATTGTCCTGTCGAAAGCGGCCGAACAGCTGTGGTTTATGTCCATCATTCACGTGGATCTTATGGATGGAATCTATGTGGGATCTGTATGCACCAATCGGCTCATTAAAGCTATGTGGACCATCAAACTTTAATTTGGAGCTGGCCTAATACATCATCACGAATGCTATGAAATGAGTCGAAGTTGATTTGAAAGCCATGAGCTCTGGGTTGTCAACGATAATTGATGTGCCATGTGACCTGAATATTGTCTTCGGTGTCTCTGTGGTAGCCATGCCTTCAGTCTGGCACGTAGCCCTACCACTGAAATAAGCGTCTGATTCAAATGAGCACAAGCTATC
Organism: Harmothoe impar; assembly: GCA_947462335.1. Classification (NCBI taxonomy): domain Eukaryota; kingdom Metazoa; phylum Annelida; class Polychaeta; order Phyllodocida; family Polynoidae; genus Harmothoe; species Harmothoe impar. Next base: position 27,857,583 of record OX381710.1, read on the forward strand.
ATTATGCAGTGGGCAACTCGGTTGAAATAATGTTAAACCAGTGGCATGGCGTCTATAGGACGTTGTGGTCAGGGAATTTTCAGATTTAGAGAGACACTGGAGATGTTATCTGGTCGGTGATCGATCACGAGACCGCCTTGTCCTCTGTTTAACTGATCAGAGTCTGTGGAATTGAGGCATGTGGCCATAACCAGATTGCTATAGCGTCTGAACAGAGTCCAGTCAAAAGATAGCGTTGGTGCCAGACAAGAAGAATGAATGTATCTTTGGTATAGAACAATATTGACACCATCCATAGAAAGTATACTCTTGATTTAAACGAAGCCTCTATAGGCTTGGGAGACTTAGGATGTTCTTTTTTTAATGCATTGCGAAATAATGTCTTCAATGAAAACTCTGTTTAATTACTCGCTAATGCCATATACTTTACTTAAGCCAACATCCATGTTTTTTTTTTGTGTACAGTACTACATGGCACCTGTACCAGAGATGGTATGAGGCTTTAGCAGGCCACGTAATGGACGGCGTGCGCGGCCATCCGTACCGTGACGTCCCACGTGCCATGACCGGGAGCTGCTCGGGGGCCGTAATGCTTCCGGGGCGAGCTGCTCCCGTCTGTAGCCCTGCAGTGGGTCCGCTCTGGGGCTTCTCCATTAACTCACTTAGGGCGGCGGACTATCGCCCCTCCATAAGCCGGGTAAGTGACGGATCGCGCTTTCCAAGACGCCTCCTTGGTTTCTCATTATGTGCCAAGTGAAGGGTGCAGGGGGAGCTGCTCAGAACTGCTCAGACCTGCTCACTCAGAGTTGTGTATGGTCGCTACTTTTCCTGTTGACTCTTGTGGTTTTTGCACTGCTTAACGAATCCTTCCATGATTCCCTCTGCTGGGACATGGTCCGTGGGTGCACCCCTAAGGGTATGCTAATTGTGTAGATACCTCAATTACTATGGAAATTGTTGACAATGCCACTACTGATGACGGCTATAAATAATACCCATAGTTGTTATCACGGTTGTCGGTCCTGTGAGAGGGGATCAAAATAGGGGATGGATCCTTCCTGCCGAAAGCGTTATGTCTTTCTAACGGAGACGTCGCAGTTTCCATCTCTTTGACTGCTCGAGTGCGAAGGTCAAGCTCTCCAAGTTATTGAGGATTGCTCTTAGGGCTATGGAGTAAAATGCAGACCTAGACACACACACACAAACCCATGTGGATGACTTATCATCTCATAATACAGTGGCCCTGTTCTACAGACATATATCTCCCTCGCCCAAGTCGACCCTTGCCGATGGCGGGGTCGGCTGGCGGTGGGGAGGGCTGTGCCACACGGTGCTCACACCACCAGCCTGAGAGGAAAGTGTTATTTTCCACACGCCAGGGATTTGCTTGGAAGCCCCACCTCATTCTTCATCCCTCAATTAGGCTTAGCCAGTTCGCCCCGCTACCGCCGAACCTTCAACCCTAACTAATACGCTGCTGACCCGCCTTTTGGCTAGAATCGGAAAAAGAAAGAAAGGCAGCTGAAATGAGGGTAGAGTTGGTCCAGCTCGAGCCACTACAATGGGAAGGGGGGCGGGGGGGTGGTTCTGGGGTATGAAGTCAAGCCCTCTGGGGGTAGGCAGCGGGGATGGTGATCGTGGTAGGTTGTGAGGCTGGGAGGTGGTGAGGGTGGCGGCAGCAACGTGCAACCTCAATATCCACACGACAAGGCTATCAATCATTGGCCAGCGGATGTTACGTGTCAGGAACTTACAATAGCTTCTGTTGGTCGTCTTATTGTGACGTGCTACCCCAGCCAGCGTTGAGGCCATGAATCTTCTCTATACTACGCCTTCTGATGGGATCAACGTGGGACGGTGATGAGAGAGGGTGAGGTGAGGGTTGATAGGAAATAAAGGCATTGTATGGATATTACGTGTGGTTGGGGAATTGGATAGTTAGGCCACAAGGCGGTTTGGATGGATTCGACTGGAGATGGAATAAGGAGAAAAACAATGGGACATTAGCAAAAGCAACCTAAAGCATGTATTATACATTTTTTAAGTGGAGCAATGATGGAATTGTGCACCATACATGAACCATGCATAATGATATATATCAATGGACAGAAATAGTTTCATCTATACGTGATTTCAGAAGGCATCTGCAGTTTCAGTATATAATGATTCCCATCTATTTATGTTGTCTACAACTAGAAGGAAGATTAATGTCAAAATAAAACAGCCTAGGTCAAAGACCCCAATCCGCCCTTTTTTAGGCGTACCTACATACACTGACAGATTGCAATCTAACCCCAAGCTTCCTGTGCAGCAAAATGTAAACACTCGCGAGAGGTGGGTGAAATCAATAACCCACCAAGTGCCTTCTAATTGCTGATAAGCCAGGACGCTCGATAGTCAAGGGTACAAGGTAGTGGGTGGTTGTGCAGCAGTTGCTTGGTGCTGCTCAGTTGATCCAATTAAAAAGTAGGTGATTACTGTGGGAGGTCCTCGATAAATCCAGAGCAGACCGAGCCAACCGTGCTATCTTCTCTGTGCATCGACTAGCTTCCTTCACCCAGCCCTAATTCTTATTTCATCCGCTCCAGTCATGCCATCTCACTCCTACTATATCTAGAAAGCTGTTCCTTTCACCACAGCCAGCCACTATTATGGATGCTATCTGATGTAGGATATCCAAACCCCAGTGCAAATACCTGCTGTCCTGCCTTATGCATATTCCCATGGTCACTCACTAAAAGACTATGGTGATTATGGAATTATGAGGTAATATGAATCCCTATACGATTAGTGATGCAGACGTAGGGAACGCCACCAGAGACAAAGAACCCTTGATAATGACAGTAAACCGTTCGTGATGGACTCATCACCGCTATGAGCTGCTCAGCATGCTCTTATTAGGGCCCGTTGAAGTAGACCCCTCTCCTTTTGTAACTTGCCCACGTGGCCATTTCACTTGTCTCAAGACAATAGAAAGTCATTCCCAGTTTCACTTAGCTCATACAGGAGGGAGCACGTTCCCCACTCGTTGGACTGTCCTCCGAGTAAGTGATTACTGTGTCTAGTCCCTGTGTCTACGCGCCATGAGTCTTTGAATCTGGAGAGGGTTTCAGATAAATCGTTAGAACATGTTATCACCCTATTTATCCAAACCCACCAAACCCCTGGTATTACCCTTTTCCAATCACGCTACCACGAGAGGCATAGGCCGAGTTGAGTTAACTCCTTGCCAATCTTGGCATTAAGCATTTACAACAGTAGACATAAAGTAGTATTTTTGATTTCAAAGACGTTATCGCTTCAGATCTTTTGAGGATGGCTGTAAACGGCGAGTGGGCCCCAGGCGAGAGCGAGAGCTCGTTTTACCCACCAGGAAAGAGGAAGGAAGCCAACCTCCTCTTCCAACTTTGTAAGGACATCAGGCTGCAACGTACCATCAGGCAATGAATTATGGATCCTTGGGAGTGTGATGTGGCAGTGGCCCAGCCAGGTTAAAACGGAAACAGTTCTAGTCAGCTGTGGAATATCAGGCCAGGCTTTTGATACACCTTTGGACCTCCCTGATTAAAAACAAATCAATGTGTCTGAAGCAAGGATGGGATTCGAGTTACCGGCGCATGGACTATTAATTGCTTGAAATGGAACTGTACTGGCATATAAAAATCCGCTGGCTCTGGAACCCATAAAATGTCGAGAAGCGAAGGTGCCATTCAGTCGGATAATATCAAAGCTACAGGTCTGGAAACGAGACAACCCCAACCACAGAGAATTATATAAAGAGAGAGGGAGAGAGCGAATGCAGTCTATATCTAGAACCGAACATACAGAGGGTATAGATAAATGATCTGCACTTGAGACGAACAGTAAAAAAATATAGATAAATGGGACACAAGAGGAAAATTGTGACGTATGTGACGTAATCGGCCATAGGGAGAGAAGCAGAACAGAGAGTATGCGAGGTAAAGAAATGGATAAACACAACGCCCCGCCAAATAATGGGAAAGCACCCTGGAGGTGTGGCCTAGCGGAAATGGCCCGACCCCTGGCACGGGGTCATATGACAGGGGATCCGTTTTATTTCTTTACCCCGTCCAGTTGGTCCCTTGGTCCTTGGTTTAATCCCGCTGCTGACCCCTGCGCGCCCCCTGCAGTGTATCTGTCACAGTAATACTGGGGACTTTGGCTGGCATGTCCGGGAGAGCGTTGGATGAGCCGTCGCTGTCCGATCGACCATTAAGAACTACTCCGACGTGCGAACGGTAACGCTCCTAAACTCGCCACCGACATGGCAGTTATGACCGTAGCGTTGGGCGTGCCCAAATCGGATTCCAAATGACCTTTCAAGACCTCAGTCATATTGACAAGGCCATGGCCGAAGAAAGGAAACATTTTGCCTGGAAGAAGGCCACTGGCTGTATGTGGGTCGTTACTGGTTCCCCTGGGGCCCTATAGCAGGCAGCACTGTACGCCAAAGTAACCCCCCCCCCCTCCTCCTCTCCAACCGGAAGTGGGGGCTCAATCGATGCTGCGCGTGCGCAGTCGAAAGCGCCGCCTACTGGCATTGCAAGGCATTAAAAGGTAAAGGCTGACCTGCCATGGTTCACCGCCAGCAGATACGTTGTAAAGCAGATTGCCGCACTGCTAACGCTTTAATAGGCAACCTTTGTGGCCAATGCCTTAGAGATAATAGGCTGATTCAGTATGGCACTATCAGCCTACCCTGGACGCCATGTAGCAAGGTCTCGATCTCGACCAAATAAAGAAAAGACGCCCAATGCTCTTCCTGGGGCTGTTCCCAGTGCTTTCCGGCACCACAACCAATGTAGTAGGGCCTAGAGTCTGGTGTGTAGCAGGGTACAGAAGACCAGACCCTGGCTGTTTCTGATGAATGTGATAAACTACGCACGACGCGTGGCCTGTTATTCGTTCCATCTATCGGAACCGGCAACAGAATCGATAGTGAGGCCGGTGGATGTCGTTACTATCACCACCCCTCCCTCTGGTGGTCAGCGATCGAAACAAAGCAGTCGACCAGGGATCGACCGGAAGTGTTTTAATGCCTATTAATAGGGCTGTTTTCCGGGGATGGATCGCCGCGTCATTGTTATGGTGGGGACCGGGTGGCGAGGGGAGGCGCCTGGATAGATGTGAAGCCTGGACAGGCAGCACTTCTGGTGGTGCGGCTGTTTGGTGGGAGGCCTGTGTGGGTGAAGGGATGTGGGAGGTGTGGGGGTGTTGGTGGGAGGCCTGTGTTGGTGTAGGTATGTGGAAGGTATGTGTGGGTATTGGTGGGAGGCCTGTGTGGGTGTAGGGATGTGGGAGGTATGTGTGGGTGTTGGTGGGAGTCCTGTGTGGGTGTAGAGATGTGGTGTGTGTATGGGTGTTGGTGGGAGGCAAACTTGTGTGGGTGGTGGGATGTGGGAGGTGTGTGTGGGTATTGGTGGGAGGCAAGTGTGGGTGTAGGGATGTGGGATGTATGTGTGGGTGTTGGTGGGACGCCTGTGTGGGTGTAGGGATGTGGTATGTGTGTGGGTGTTGGTGGGAGGCAAGTGTGGGTGGAGGGATGTGTGTGGGTGTTGGTGGGAGGCAAGTGTGGGTGGAGGGATGTGGTATGTGTGTGGGTGTTGGTGGGAGGCCTGTGTGGGTGTAGGGATGTGGTATGTGTGTGGGTGTTGGTGGGAGGCAAGTGTGGGTGGAGGGATGTGGTATGTGTGTGGGTGTTGGTGGAAGGCCTGTGTGAATGTATGGATGTGGGAGGCCTGTTCATAGGTGTTGGTGGGAGGCCTGTGTGGATCTGGGGTGCGTTAGCTGTGTGTGACTGAGGTGTGTATAGTAAGTGATATTGGAGTATGGTTTTCTTGATATGGAAAATGATCGATAGAAATGATGGCAGGGGTGATTGAATGGATTAAGGTGGTTTGGCGTTCTTGTTCTTCATCATACTTTCTTTTGCTTGAATATAATGCTATTGCTCGTAGCCGTATGGATATATATATATATATATATATATATATATATATATATATATATATATATATATATATATATATATATATATATATATATATGTCTAAATGCAGATTGATACACCAACAGAATATTGCTCTAACACAATAGTATTGAAATAAT